>OX438744.1:7337662-7986591 GCA_949316235.1 Oegoconia quadripuncta
TAAAAGTATTGCAACAAAATTTGTTTATCTTAATCATTCGATGAATTCATGTCATTAATATTTACTTATTATGTAAAAAAAATTTCTACTTTTCTATGGAAAAGTAAAACGCTGAGTGGGAGAGACAGAAAAAGAAAAATTCCAGAATTTTGGAGTCTTGGAACGAGAGTTGTTAGTTTTGATGATTAAAACTCAGTGTCATTAAAACAAAACAACTTTTGCTCAAAGAATTTTTACATTCGCATTTTTTTTCTTTTCCATACAAAACTAAACCTTTGGTCGAAGGTTTCCAGTGATTTCCAAAATAATCCCGTAACCGTAGCTGAAAAACCGCGAGTCTAAGAATGTCACCAAGCACTTCCGTTCACAAAAAAGTAATAAAACAACTGATTATTACCCTTTCCATGTCCAATTAGTCGTGCGGAGTCATATGGTGACATGTCATATTATTAATAGATCTGGGTATCTAATTTATTGGGTTCTGATCAAGGGATTAATGCAATCTATTGTTTATTTGGGAAAACCCTGATTGTAATTGGTTCGTTTTATATTTATCACGGATTAAATCCAGTTATCTATTTTCGTATTAAAATTTGATTCAAGTTTTTGGAAAATACGCATAGATAGTTGACATTAGGAAAAACCCTCGTGTAACCGGATAAAAGTGAATGAAAAGGGATATTTCATTAATGAAGGAAGAGGGAGGCGGATTGTTTCATTTAAGTATGTATTTAGCAACAATGTAAACGAAATCAACCTTTTAAAGGATTAAATCATATTCTAGGCTCAGTGGAAAAACGACGGGTGCAGTATCTGTGCAAAATTTAGATATCTTATTAAACTCTATGTGGAAATAATTAAGACACAATTTCATGCGAGACTAAAATTAAACTGGTGCCTCATTCTACTCAGAAACTTAAATTTAAATGTAAAACTTTTACGTAATTTACAAAACTGCCCCTACCTACTACTCTAAACTGTTCTAACTGTGAACAAGGAGAGACAATAAAATATATAATAACAATTTAAGTACCTAAAAACCAAAAAACCCGACAGCACAAATTGTATTTTGTTGCCACCAAGGAATAGGCAGCAAATGATAAAAATGGAATAAAAAAGAAAATTATATAAAATTAATTTCACCTTTTACGTTTGAACGCGGGTGACCCTAAAACTAGTGGATAGAGGTGAATGTCCCTTATTTATATAGTTGGTATCCTTTACCTACGGAAAGAAATTGTTTATAGCAAAAATAATATTTTCGAAGTTCTCAAGTCGGCGATCGGCGAATATTCAAGGTCTTCACACACTGCGAAAACTAACTCAACAATCAAGTATGATTTACACTTGTGTTGATAATTGTTAAGATAAGACCTCGTTAATCCAGAAGAAAGAAAATATGAAGAAATGTTACGTAATAGAGGGGATAGGCAAATGTGTAAAATGGAAACAAGTAATATTAACTTAGCTCATACATAATCCTCCTTCTTTGGGATTTGGGATCCTTATCCCAAATGGGGTGGTCAGATATATGTTCCAAACTTTAAAGATCAATTGGAACAACATACACGGTTCACCTTGGAAATGTATCCACACGTGACAGGGGTAAGACCGATTCGCCGTTAAAACGTGCAAGTCTATACCTAGATAATTTTTGGTGTAAAATCTCTTAGTCGCCTTTTGCAACACCCACGGGAAGAGATGGGTTAGTTCTATTCTTTTAACGTTCTGAAACCCAATTACATAAATATATTGTAGCTAGAGAGACAACGAGACTGACATGTCCAAATGTGGACAAAAATCCCTTAAAATAAACCACTTTAAAAGATTTCCAAAGGACTAGGATGATGACGTTAGAGTCATATGCACGCAATTAGAGCAATTCTTTTCAATAACCATAAAAGATTCATAATAATTTCGCCCAATCTATACACTAATTTATTCATTCAGTCATCAATTAATCTCCCCAATAAATATTTCCCCTTACCTTGAAGATATTACGCTTCGAATCCAATAATCCTTATTCTGGCTAATCTATAACTCATAATATTACTAAAGACGATAATCTGTTCGTTTACTTACTGAATTTAATACAAATTTATGTTACCGATTTTGTTGTCGGTCAGGGTTGTTGTCAATTGAAGGCAGTCGTTAACCCAAGTCCGTGGCCTACAGGCGGGTTAAAAACACTGACTACTAACTGGCCACTAATCTGTCACAAATGCACCAATCCTCTCCTTGTATTATACACAAAAACGAAAAAAGAAACCCTGAAACAACAGCAAATGTTTACGTCATAGGTACAACACATATTCCAGGTCACTCAGAAGGCTAGCGGCAGATGTTGCCACGTTGTATGGCCAGCCTTATGGACTCTGATCACCCGATACTTGGACCAGACGCGTCGCCAACTCTTTGAACAGCTGACGCATCTCCGGTCCCCACGGTTTCATGGTCTCTACGAGTATCTCAAAGGGATGAAATTCGTAGTTTGTCCTAGGACTGTGTATATCATTTCATGAGTTTGCCGCAGCGAACACTGCGGCTGCTGCAGTTTTGGAGGTGACCCGAAATCGGACGGGGCCAGCGTGTCGACACAGGTAGTATTCAATAGCAACGTCTCCATGAAATGAGAGTCATATCGGGCCTCTTCCCACCCTCGCGGGCTATGTCGTTCGGCTCAATAATAGCCGACACGTTGACAATGGCAAGGGACCTCCGGATGACATCATTGGCGACACGTTTTGAGTTTTAGTGCATAAATAATATTTATACAACAAGCAATGACTCGCGCTCTATTATTTATTCATCGCTTCTGGGCAAGTACAGCAGCCGTACAAATGCAAGCTGTCTGTTTGAAGTTAGTCCTACATGAATTACAGAGATGGAAACTCTGAACCGAAGGAGTGGTATAAAATTTTAAGATATTTTAGACTTTCCAATAGAGCCAAACCTACATACCTGAAAATGAGGAAATCTACATACATATCTGAGACACGTGAAAGAAGCACAGATTCACGCCGTGGACACCCCGATCGTGAGCAAAGGCTTGTGGCCTATAGTGGAACGTGTATACGTTAATGGTTATGATTACAAATTATGGAAACGACCATAAACTTTCACGTTGAATATTGGAGCAATTTATAATGAAGTTTCCAAGTTCGCTCAAAATTGTTCACAAATGAATGACCCCAGTGGATACGCTCTTTAGGGCTTTATAATCTTTTTAATATAATAAGGAGTTTTACCTATTGATAAATTAAGTTACATATAATTTCGTGTTGTTGATGATAATACACTTAATATAAAAGCGAGTCGGCAGCAATTACCATCTGATAATCACTTAAAATATTATACGCATTGATGCTCCACTTCGACAGGAATATCCCATTTTTAGGGTGTCGTAGCCAAATGGCAAAATCGTTGGAAAGGTCTATCCCTACCTTTAACCACCTCCGTGGCTCAATGTAAACAACATTGGGTTTACCATTCGGAGGTGGCGGGTTCGATCCCCAGCGGAGTACATGTTTAAGTACTCGGTTTGGTCGGTGGTAGGGCATTTTAAATGTCCGCCTGGCTAGCTACCACCATCTTATCTAAATCTGCCGCCCAACAGCAATGTTAATAGCATTGTGTTCCGGTTGTCAGAAATAAGATAGCCAGACCCCCAAATGTGTTGGGATTTTTGGGCCAGTAACGCTTCCACCTTCGACCTCATCTTCACTTAACATCAGGTGTGATTGAGGTCAAGTGCGAACCCGTTGTGCATAAAAAAAAATCCCAGATGCGATTTACTGAATTGGGCAGGTAGGTTTTAGCAGTCGCAGTTTGGGAGCTCATCCTGATACATGTATGCTCCATCTAGTCACCTGTACTAAGCTTCACTCTAAATGTACTAAATATAAAATTATCCTATGTATATATTCAGTTACTAAAATACCGACCAAATATTCCGTTCCGATATAAATACGTCACGTCACGATTTAACAGACAACCTAATGATAAAAACATGCCGCTAATATGATAGCGCCTGATAAACAATGCATATAGGCTTTACGCGCCTTTGCTCCATAAGGTTTTTCAGGTGATCCTGTTAGATTTAATTTACGGGTTGACTAGATTTTTTGTAGGTGGTGCCTTAGGACCTATTTTTATACGCCTATCCCAGGAAGGAGGGTAATGTTTTTCGAGTGTATGTATGAAGAATTTATTATTAATTAATTATTATTATTATTATTTATTTTTAATTTATTTCTATGTTATCACCTATAACCTAAAAGGTTTGATTTTGAAGTACGAGTTGTCTGTAACCTAATTGAAAATACGAGTACTATGCCGCTCTTACCTTTTCCTTGGCCACAAAATGGCCACGCATACGCAGCTAATATTTTTTTAAGATTTACGTTTACAATAATTATTATGAACGTACATGTTGTTGCGTGCTTGAATTACATTAAGATTACCCATGGGAAAATCAACTTGGGGGCTTTACCCTGCCTGTCTCCGAGAGCCGCGACGTCTAGGGAGGGTTGCAGCTTCGATACAGCACAGGATAGATTGATGACATAGACCAAAGATACATTTTAAGACCCCACCGCCTAAGAAAGGAGGATAATGCTTTTTGAGGGTATGTAAGTATCTATGTAGATTTCTATGTTACCTCCTGTAGCCTAAACCGACATGACGCCAGTGAAATGCAAAAGGTACTGTCGGGTTTTTTGGTTTGTAACTAATATCAATCGTACCTTAGTCTGCCGGTGTTTGAGATAAGATAACCAGTCCTCAAAAGTTATGGGCACCGAGTTCTATAATACGTTTTCGATTAAATGCCGGTAGTTTTAATTATGAAACTGGAAGTGGTACTTTTTCTTCGTATATGGTTTATATAGACAAATATAACAAGGAACCTTAACATTGTTTACAAAGTTTTATTGCACCTGAAATAGGTTATCAGCCTTGTATCGGTGTAAACGCGGCCAATGACTGCCGGTCATGTGATGTGTGAGAGGCAGGTTTATCGTACAGTGGGACTGATGACGCGTTATCCATACAAGAAGATAGGACTCCTTGACTACAGATCAAATACATAAATCATACGGTTCGCTGAGATTTTTAAATACAATTTAAGATAGATAACATCTATCTATTTATTAGATAATAAGATAGTATTTTACTACGTGAGAAGGGTAGGTAGGAAGTCATAAAAGGGTGCAATTTTCCTTGTCGTTCTATCATAAAGGAAAAAGAAGATTAGGAGCGTTTGAGCTAAATCTCACGTGATTTTAAGTAAAATAATAAACTTTAAGTCCTTGAGAGCCGAGCGCTCTTAAATTTTTCTTTACTATTTCAAAGCGCTTAGTCGATGTCACTGGTGACCCTATCCTACTACTTATCCTATAATACATAACGTCACGTCACGAACTTCATCCCAAATGGGGTGCTCAGAGATATCCCACACATTAATAGTTTAATGATAGAAACGACATCCACAATTAACCTTATGAAATATACAGAAATGCACAAGTGATAGCAGGTGAGCCCATCGCCGTTGAAACGTCCTAATCTATAGATATTTTTTGGGGAAAAGCCCCTTAGTCACCTTTTACGACACCCACAGGAAGAGACGGGTTGGTTTATTCTATTTGAGTGCCGAAACCAAATAGCACTTGAAAAAACATTAACTTTATTGGTATGTGATTGACAAGTGGTTTTACCTATGATATTGGAGTTTTTTTTTCGTTAATCATATGCACCAATTCCTGCGATTTTCAAAGCTATATCCAAATTTGTTTTTTATTTGGCAAATGGAATATTATTTCAAGGTTTCACATGAAACATTTTTTAATTCCTGGGCTAAATCACAAAATAAAAAAAAATTGAACAGAGCTCTTTTCATGTGCTTCCCATAATCATTTCTTAGATTCGCTGAAACTTTTATAAAGCGGTTACTTTTAAAAATTAACGCTGCCTATACTTAACTTAATGTTATCCGATAATACACACAAAGTTTAGCTAAATTTGGATTTGCCTATCCCAAAAAAATTCTTTGTATGGAGAAAACAGTCTTAATGAAATTCTTCATACAAAACGCCAATTTCACAGGTAAGGACCTCATAAAAATTTGTTGACCTTTTCGTTGGCCTACCGTAAATCCGATAAACATTCCCCCCTGGTGCAATTCGAGTGAAAATTGCTGCAACGCAAAGGAAGCCCTTAGGTGATCTACATAGTGAAATTGAATACTCGTATAATGTCGCTCAGGCTGCATGGTTAACCAGACAAGCCTAATGATATTAGCATAACGGAGCGCGAGTGCCGCTTTATCTACCTATAATTTTAAGCTTTCACTTTGAAGCTTGTAGATACACCTAGAATATTTAATTTGTTATTGAGGAATGCATTAAGTACATGAATGCAAAATAATTATGGGATAACAAAAAAAAAACCCCCGACTGCCACGCCAATTGTCACAACACCTCGACTAGTATTTTATTAGTTTCTCTTTTAATAGGGAAATAAACATAAGTATCTTGTATGATTTACAGCAGCTAGTTGGGACGGTCAATGCCTCTTTACAGCAGCTACATTACTCTAAATTATTTTATAATCCTTCTATATGTGCCTTCTTGATAATTAATAATTAATTTATTGTATTTATTGTATTAGGTACACTGTAATGGACATGTCTAAGTGCTCGGAAGACGCCTATGGAAAAAATTAATGAGTATGAGTATGATTTAGGAGCTCGCCGCACGTTCGCAGCTTGTGTCTCACGTATAATATAATTATAAATAATAAATAAATATTTCGGACACTTACACCAATCATCTGGTCCCAAACTAAGCAAAGCTTGTGCTATGGATACTAGATAACGGATAAACATACATAAATATTTATATAAACATCCATGACTCGGGAATAAATGTTCGTATTCATCATACAAACATTTACCCGTCGCGGGATTCGAACCCGCAACCGTTGGTTTCGCTGACAGGGTCACTATCCACTACACCAACCGAATATATTAATTACTTATTATACTGGAGACTACTAGTATTATACCGGATGAGTTTTTTTACCTTAATGAAAAAAATAGGGCATATTAGGTAAGTGAAATAGAAGTTATTGGTATAGGTAGTTTAATTATTTTTTTTTCAAAACCATCATCGACTGGGTTCCTACCATGCGAATTTTAATTTAATGATGTAATTATGTACAATTGGCTACATACGCGATCGTCAAATGCCACAACGTTTTATTATATTTTATGGTTTTGAAGAAAAAAAATTAAACTACCTATGCCAATACCTTCTATTTCACTTACCTAATATACCCTATTTTTTTCCTTACGGTAAATAAATTCATCCAGTATAATACTAACCTTAGTACATTAATTTATTTCCATGATTATGTATTATTAACTAAGTAACCGATCTGTAAATAAATGTCCAAGCTCTAGGTCCAGTCCACAGCAGCTGGGTTAAGCTGATTGAGTTCTTCCAGATTGCCGCGAAAATGGTCGCCGAAGTTCCAAAATATAGGCAACCATCTACTCCAGCGCACGGGGAGTCGTAAGCTGATCAGTCTTTCAGTCTTTCCTGGTACAACCCACATCCGGATAGTATTTATTGTATTTATTGTCAATCAGATCCGAAGGTGCGATCGAAACCCAAGCAGTCGAGTAGAGGGATCTTGGATAAAGTCACCCATCCGAAACTGGCGGGATTGCTGCCCCTCTAGCTATTTCGATCATGTCATGGGACAGTCGGATATCGGGGTGTGACTAAAAAGATTTCCGCGATGGGAGTCGCTCGGGCAGAGTCCATCCAAAATTGGCATCTGGTACAATTGTTCTGTAGGACATCTGGGGTTTATCTCCCGAAGCCATGGTTCATGCATTGCACCTCAAGTGCACCTCCAATACTTCATAATTTCCTTTGAAATCTGCATTAAATTCAATGTCGCGGTTTACCGTTTACATGCATAGCATGCAACGCTTTGGCGTTGCATGCTATTCATATTTACATTAGGTACATTATTCACGCACTACTTGCTTTCCAACTGATTAACATAGAAATGGAAAAGAGACAAATCCAACAAATTCATGAAGAGCGTAATCTATTAAATAGGATAATAATTATGCATACAAAAGAATCCTTAGTTTCTTACAAATGAGTGTTACAATCTTAAGTGCTTGTATTTCTTGCTGATAATAACATTTTATTGACTTATGAAATAGCTCTCCAGTATCCAGTCTCATAATACACCTCACCGAGAGTGTTGTAAATAAGTTTACTGTTCCTACCGTGAAAATATGGAACGAAGTAATCCAAGTATTGCGGATGTCTTCGGATACACAGGAGTTTCCACTGAAGGTAAGAGATAAGAAATCCTTAAGAATTTCCACCACTCAGTCCCTCATCGCAGCGTTATCCTATCAAATTTTGCATTAAACATTCTAACTCAGCCCTGAAACTCGGCTCTCATCATCGTATAATTACCAGGACGTGCACTGCTGAATCTCCCCCAAAGATTTCCAGTGCGATCAGTTGGAAGTGATCTGCTTCCTGCGATTTTCTGCAATTTTTATGATGTCATCCGTCCACCTTCACCCACAAAATTGGAATGTTTGTTCCTACATTTAGTATGATAGCCGTTAGGCTGTGTAATTCAGTTGTGAAATGCTACTTTTACCTGACTATCCAGCCATTGAAGGTTATATGCATTACATGAGATCCAGTTCAGAATCAACATCAATTGGATAAAATTAATAATTGCACCGCCAAAAGTCCTCAGTAAGGTTTCGATCTTTATCTCGTCACTTATATTGGACCACCCCAGCTGTATACCATTTCAAACAAAACAAGTACTATTAAAATTGGCTCACAAATGTGAGAAAATATCGCGGAACACACTTAAAAAATTTGAATTTCAAGGGTAGTGAGATACCTCGAACACAAAAAAATAATCAAAATGCAGTCGAATTGATAACCTTTTGGAAATCGGTTAAAAAAATATCCTCTCCAGAATTACCGATAGCAGTTGTCTCAAGTGCAAGATATATTAGTACCGGTTAAAAGATTACAAATATTAAACAGCTTATTGCTGTAAAACTCAGATAAATTCCGCCAAACTGTATCGGCTGCATCCTTTGTTTACGGTCACCTTTATCAGTCACATGCCGCCCGATAGAGGATAACCTACTTTTCCTTTATATAAATATGATTTCTTAACAAGACGAACAGTTAATATTTGCTCAGAAGATAAATTCGATTCAGTGCTGTTGTTGTGTTTTGCTGCAACGTTAACGATGAGGTTGCTATCAGGGCAGGACAAGGACGGCGGTGCAGCGGAATCCGCGCTTATAAGAGGTCAGTGACCTGCCTGGTTAGATAACCTATGACCTTGGCAAGTTACTTGATATTATTGTGATTATTAATATTACTTTTATGACGTTTGTAGCGCTGTGATTTTTTGCAAGAGCAAATGAATACAAATAATTCTAGCGAACATAAAGTCGTATTTATACATATTTAACATTGTAACGAACTACGTAGGGTCGTTTGTGTAGTAAAGTAGGTGTACGAATTTGAATTGAGAAGTTTTTAAATGTTTATATATGTATGCTTTTATCATTGATATTCAATTTAGGTCATCGATCGACTGTTTTGTTTTTTGTACGTATGTTCTCCATAAGCAAATACCTCCGAGATATATGAACTGATTTAATTATAATTTTTTGGTTAAAAGAGTATACCGCCAGGGTAATTGGTGAAGATCTGATGATGCACTTCGAAGATAGAGAACGAAATTTAACGAAATCGGTTTGCAATTTTTTTTTCATTTCGAGTAAAACGGCTAGGGAAACTATTTTCCAACATTCGATAGAAGTAGTTTTTCTAAAAGTGAAAGAATATTTCCTGTCAGTAAAAGATATCTTTAATATACAAGATAGGTACTTTCCCTTCACGAAACCTTAACCTCCGACGAAAAACGTTTTGATGCCGGTGTGTGTAAGTGCCTTTATCCAGATGTATTCGTCAAAACTTACATCGGTTATTTAAAACTAGTTTTTCAGCCGCGGCTTCGTCTGCGTGGAATAACTACATCGTGGATATGTATAATTTATTTATCCTGCGGGAACTACCCACTTTATCGGGATAAAAAATACCCATGTCTAAATCCAGGATATGTTCTACCCATATACCAAATTTCATCCAAATCCGTAAATCCGTTTCTCCGCGATTAAGCAACAAACAAATAAACAAACAAACATCAAAACTTTCGCATTTATCAAAATCGCCATGTTTGATTAAATTAGGTTTAGCGTTTCGAAGATATTTAACTGTTAACACAGTTGCTATGTTTGCCAGAAAGATATGAGTATATTTAGTTTCTCGGGTGTTTTCTAAATTTCTAATAACTTAATTTTTAACGCGAAGCGTTTTGTAACTGCTTAATTAGTTATAATTTTCTTATATTTTACTTTAACATAGCATAGTTACCTACCTCCTCATGCTTCCGCAAATATCAACATAGAATTGACTAAGAATTAAATCTTAGGACAATAACTGTGGAGGCACGCTTCGTAACTTTAATAAGATCGGGGTAAATTTCGTCCTCTCGTAATAATAGACTTTGCTGCTTCGCAATAAAGAGCTTATTATACTGAGTTTGGCAGAGGTTGTCGTCACCGAATTTAATATTTGCGGCTGTGACTTTGGTTTCAAAAACCCGACGAGCAGACTCCTTGACTCTGGTTTCAGGAAATATACTAGGTACAGAACTTATGAAATAATATCATCATTTGGATAAATAACTATTGAGTGAATCGCTGCAACTTTTAGTGATGAGATTTCCTACAAAATTTTTTGTGTAAATCTTATATAAAAATAATAAGTGCCGTCCGTTAACCCTAAAGTGCATAATGGTTCCTAGCAAGCACCCCTAAGTCGCAGTTATTGTCAAGTAGTAGACTCGCAGCTGTTATACTCTAATAGCACCATAATGGCACGCTCCGACGACATCGCACGAAGGTCGAGCACGAACTGGAGTTAATTCCACTAAACCAGCGGATTCTGATTCTAAGTGGCTACAAAAAAATATTAATATTGAGTTAGGCGACCCATTGAAAGGATTTCTGAATTTATTTCGCAATTTAACAAAAGATCACACACCAGACAGAACAGTTTTATTGTTATTATGCCTATCGGCGTGATGTCTCCCGGAATGTATTAAAACGTTCATTTACAGTTATTAATAGTTAATAATTATTAGTTCTTACAGTTATAATTACAATATTAGTTATTCCAAAGACAGAACTAGTTACAGATAAATGTAATCTTAAATTAAGCTACAGTAAATTTAGGGCTAGTTTTACGGAATGTTGGTACTTAGTGAGTCAAGAGCACTTAAATAGTAATGGACTTCATTGTCATATCCTAGGCTGGAGACTTACTATTGGTCGAATTTGACTTTAGAACCCTGCTATTGGGATTGACAGTTGGTGATGAACTTCTTTGCAAACTAGGTTAGATAATAAAGATACAGGTGTTATATATAGCTGATATAAATTAAACATCGTCGATCCCGCGTTTACAGCTCCCAAGAATGAACTCAGAATACTCAGCAAAAGGCTAAAGTCCGATATTTTAACCGACTCCATGTAAACAACATAAGGTTTACGAAATAGAGGCCGCGGGTTCGCTCCCCAGCGTTGTACATGTTTAGTACTCGGGTTGGTTGGAGCTAGGGCACTTTAAATGTCCGCCTGCCTACCACCATCTTATCTAATTCTGTCGCCAAACAGCAATGTCACTAGCATTGTTGTGTTCTGGTTATCAGCCATAAAGTAAGCCAGTTCTCCAAATAAGATGAGGTTTCCGGGTCAGGACGCTTCCACCTTCAGCCTTAACATCAGATGAAATTTAGGTCAAGTGCTAACCCGTTGTGCATAACAAAAAGATACACGCACAATGAATAACGCAAATTGCGGTGCAACATCATTGAGCTGCAAAATTAATTTTGCGTTTATTAATAACGGCAATAAAATTGTCGATAACACACCTAAGTTGCAATCAATAATATTATTTAATAGGCACACGGGGATACCTAATCTTATCAATTAGTTTCACTATAATCTACCGACTGTATTTGCCAAATTTCTACATAAATATATAGTTGAACCACACCGTTTATTGTAAATGACTTTCGAAGCAAGCAAGCAGTTCCCTGAGCAGTCACTTTCAGACATGGCTCGTGGGTCTACTCGACACACGTGTATTCATTTGATGACTTACCCCACTTAATACGCCAAAACCCCGGCGAAGGATAAACAAAACCAGAGAATCTGCTTTTTGGAAATCAGTAGCCATCGCATAAGATATAGAACCCCAAATGAAAAGAAGAAAAATTGCCTACAAAAGAAATGAGATCTCACCAACAATTTATTTTAAAATCAGGCCCAAAGGTTCTCAAATCAGATGGAGGTCTGGAGCCTGATTCTCACATACTCGAGATTTCAATGTCGAACGACATCAATAGGTTTGTCACTTTTACACACGTATATAAGTGTGAAAGAGATAGACATGCCAATGTCTATCGATAGACAAATGTCGAGTGTGCGAGAATAGGGGTCCTGGTTTGACACGCTTTTCCATTGAATCTCCATTTAGTGAAGTAAGTGGTGAGATTTGGCCTGATTTTTTTAGATGTAATATTTTTGATGAGATGTAAGTACACAAGTACCTAACTATAATGAAAGCAGACGTCGTACCCCAGAAAACTACTCAAAAGATTAACTCTGATCCCTACATTAACTTAATTGTTGCTAGTTAATTAAAATGGAGATTAGGTTTGTTTGGTGTCATATTACGTTTGTACCTACGTCACTTTACTTTGCTGTTTATTAAGATCACATCAACACTAGACTAATTTCATGAAGCAATTAGCATGGCTTTCCGTTGAAAAATAAACATCCATTTTAAGTATCTCGTGCACTGATTTCTTTCTATGCCCAACTAGCTTTTAGACCGCGACTGCTTCGGCGTGGATCTCGAAAATAAAGTAATTTTTATCACGGTAAAATATAGCAAAAGGGAAACTAAGACAATTAAGCTGCAGGAGGCAACGTAGAAATCTACACAAATACTTTTGAAAAACATTACCCTCCTTACTGAGGCAGTCGGTTAAAAGCAGCTACTAATACCAACGATGTCTATGATGGCACACCCCTAACTTTTACACAAAATTACAAGCTTACCGCCTAGACTACGCCCACGGATTTACTTTGTCGCAAACTTTTCTGAATGAATAGTATTATATTATATTATGTTATGTTATGTTATGTTATGTTATGTTATGTTATGTTATGTTATGTTATGTTATGTTATGTTATGTTATGTTATGTTATGTTACGTTACGTTACGTTACGTTACGTTACGTTACGTTACGTTACGTTACGTTACGTTACGTTACGTTACGTTACGTTACGTTACGTTACGTTACGTTACGTTACGTTACGTTACGTTACGTTACGTTACGTTACGTTACGTTACGTTACGTTACGTTACGTTACGTTACGTTACGTTACGTTACGTTACGTTACGTTATGTTACGTTATGTTACGTTATGTTATGTTATGTTACGTTATGTTACGTTATGTTACGTTATGTTACGTTATGTTACGTTATGTTACGTTATGTTACGTTATGTTACGTTATGTTACGTTATGTTACGTTATGTTACGTTATGTTACGTTATGTTACGTTATGTTACGTTATGTTACGTTATGTTACGTTATGTTACGTTATGTTATATTATATTATATTATATTGTATTGTATTGTATTGTATTGTATTGTATTGTATTGTATTGTATTGTATTGTATTGTATTGTATTGTATTGTATTGTATTGTATTGTATTGTATTGTATTGTATTGTATTGTATTGTATTGTATTGTATTGTATTGTATTGTATTGTATTGTATTGTATTGTATTGTATTGTATTGTATTGTATTGTATTGTATTGTATTGTATTGTATTGTATTGTATTGTATTGTATTGTATTGTATTGTATTGTATTGTATTGTATTGTATTGTATTGTATTGTATTGTATTGTATTGTATTGTATTGTATTGTATTGTATTGTATTGTATTGTATTGTATTGTATTGTATTGTATTGTATTGTATTGTATTGTATTGTATTGTATTGTATTGTATTGTATTGTATTGTATTGTATTGTATTGTATTGTATTGTATTGTATTGTATTGTATTGTATTGTATTGTATTGTATTGTATTGTATTGTATTGTATTGTATTGTATTGTATTGTATTGTATTGTATTGTATTGTATTGTATTGTATTGTATTGTATTGTATTGTATTGTATTGTATTGTATTGTATTGTATTGTATTGTATTGTATTGTATTGTATTGTATTGTATTGTATTGTATTGTATTGTATTGTATTGTATTGTATTGTATTGTATTGTATTATATTATATTATATTATATTATATTATATTATGAAGACTAAAGACTACTAAGACCAAATTTCAATATGATCGGTTAAGCAATTTAAGCTTGATAGCCGGCATAGACAAACATTCTTTCGCATTTATAATATACAGCTATAATATATGTATAGCTTGGTTGCCTATTGTTTTTCACGCTATGGGAACTGTTTCCGTAGTAAAAGTTGTACGTATTACGAGTATGCTTACATGCCTCAAAGTGTGTTGAAAGACGGATTTCACCATGTATACAGCATGCTACTACCTATACAAGCTTACGGAATGCCTAATAAGCAGCTCTTATTTACATGGACATTCAAAGGCTGTTTTCAGCTACATTCTGTCTGAGATTAAACAAATGTCAAACATTATACGAGTAATTACACAGTGTTTACTTTGGTATAACCTAATATAAATAAGGCATTTTATTACCCACTGTTTGACTCGCCCTTGTCTTTACATTGTCAATGAAAAGTAAATGGACATTTATGTTCGTAAAACGATTTTATTGTCGTCATCAATTTTATGTCATGGATAGATATAGGTATCTAATGTAACTGGTGAAAAGCTTGTCAATGGAAAAATTTACACAGAAAAACTAGAAATATCACCAACCTCAAGAGTCTCAAAATTGCTGTTTACTTGTTGTTGCCTCTAGGTAGTCTTCCACGTTGCTCTGCTCTTTATGGGGTAGCTGAAAATCAGTGTTTTGCTCAATGAGCAATCTAACATACTAGCCATGACCCACTTGTAGGTACTGCTGCAACACACACATGCGTTAGTGTTCCAAAATTATGTTAGTGTTGTTGATTTGTTACCTTATCTGTGTATCGATATTAGTAATTGTATATGTGTGTGACTGTGGAAACAAATAAAGGCTTTATCTATCTATTTATCTATAATTATTGTTAATCAGTTTTAGGAATTATCCCCAAAATTTCCTGTGCTCGAACAGTATGACCATTATATTGCACTATACAACGTAAGAGGCCTATATGATGATGAAACCAAGCGTGCTACATTTATTGTATCAAGAGATTAAAGATTGATGAAAAACCACCCCGCGTCTTCTTCTTCTTAGCGAGTCGATGACAAAAAAATCAGATTATTGAGGACAAGAACATGGCCACGCGTACAGCATTATCTGTGGCATCATAGAGGTCCTCTAGCGTACAAGTGTCGGGACACGCAGAGCAGCATAGAAGATGCCCCATAGTTTGTGGTGTATCACCACACAAGCACCGGCTGTCGTCCGTGTAGCCCACTTGGACATGTTCTCTCGGTATCTACCGACTCCAGTACACAGTCTATTGAGTGACTTCCATACGGGCTATTCCAGGTCGTGACCCGATGGAAGCTTCTCTGCAGGTGTTAAAAAGATTGGTAGTGAGAGCTCTTCCCACAATTGGACGCGAGATTTAGGGACATTATCTAGTGGGCAACACGGGCAAACGGGGTGTCGTCGATCTTTTTCTTGGGGCAGTTTTACAAAGGAGGCAGCAACGCGCCTGCGCACCGCCGAAGGTGCAATTTCTACAAGTGGATATAGCATCTTTACCGGAGTTGGTTTGATATAGCCTATAATAATTCGGCATGTCTCGTTGAGTGCTATATCCACCGCTTTTAAATGAGCTGAGCGGCTCCACACCGGACATGCGTGCTCCCCAGCGGAGAGACATAACGCCAGTCCGGTTGTGCGCAGTACATTCTTCGTAGCTCCCCATTTTGATGTGGTTAGGCGTCGCAAGAGGTTGGTACGGGCGAACACTTTCTGCTTGGTGTTCTCGCAGTTGATTTTGTATGCAAGCGCCCGATCCAAAGTAACTCCAAGATACTTTGGGATGTTTGTGTGTACGACGGGCACTCCCCTCCAGGAGATGTCAAGCCTGATGGTTGCAGAGCTGAAAAGCGCAAGACTGAGTTTTGGCGGGGTTTGGTCTCAGGGCATTGTCTGCGTAGTAGGCATCCAGTTCCACGAGGGCCGCAGAGAGGCAGGTCTCGACTTCCTCAAACGATTTGGCCTGGGCCGCCAGAGCCAGGTCATCAGCGTTGATGAAGCGACGGGTGTTGGATATTTGCGGCTGATCGTTCGTGTAGATGTTAAATAGAATGGGGGCCGAGACACTGCCCTGGGGTAGAATATTATTGAGGTAACGCCACCTGCTTTGTCCGGAAGATATGTGGACCTGAAACCTTCGATTATGTAGGAGCTCGTAGGCGGTATGGTAGCCCCTTGGGATGAATTTCCACGATGCTTTTGCGACGGTGTTAGCAAAAAGGTCATAAGTCCGTGGAGATGGCGGGACATTCTGTAAAGCATCTGGTCTAATGTGTGTGCGTGTCTAAAGTGTGTTAAGGTATGTGCTGGATTCTAGGTATAGAGTGGCAGACCGATTTCACGCATTGTGACATTATGGATGTGCTTCCAAAAATCATGTCAGTGTTATACTGGCCACCCATTAAACTCACCGCACCAGACATTGCTTAACTTCGCTAAACGAAAATGAATAGCCAATGCTTAGAGTCAATATCATATCTATATTTATTCACAACCCAACACAAATTGCTATGGAAGTAAAAACAGAGGTGTATTCAGTGCGGAATCATTTGCAAAACAATAGAAAAACAATGTCATTGTTTGTCCTCGTATCACAAAGCGTCATCTCGGTTTGTCGAATTTTACTTCCATCTCTGCGATCTGTGAGGTTGTAATCTACGGATTACTCCATGTCAAAGCCTCGGAGAGTTTTGCTTGTATGTAACATGTATATACATAGTAGGTAATCTTTCCAGTGGCATAACTAGTCCACATCTTCAGCCTATAAACATCCTACTGCAGTGCTGAGGCCTTCCCTCACATCAACAGCTGTTGTTCGACGTTAAACTTCACCATGGCACGATTTTCATCGCCTTCCATGGATTTTTCCTGGTGCAGGCTTGGTTGGCGATCACAGATTTGACACCGACGGGAAAAGAGTTTGGCTACTCCTACTCTGCCGGAATAATGCCCGAAAAAAATAATAAAAAGGTAATATCAGTTTAACGGCCAAGTCACTTGTTTTCTTTTATTGCCTTTGCTCTTTAATAAAATTCATCTCACTACTTTCTATTGCCACGGCGGTCATTTTGAAAACATAATTAATTAATTACCTGATTTTTCTTAATAAACAACCATTTTAACAAATTAAGTATCTTTTATTTATTATTAAACTATCATGTTAAAATCAAAATGATTCATTGTAATAACAAAACACTTAAATGTGCAAATAAACTGCTTAAAACATTACTTTCATTTTTTTAAACTTATCTCTATCTAGTTACTGGAGCATAAAAGGTCAATTTCAATGTCTCGTACGTTCACATTTATTTGAAATAACTAAAAACATTGTTCGAGGATATTTTAGAGAATATCATGTAGTATCATAATAATTAAAAAAAAACATGATGTTATAGGGACATTTTTCGTTTTTTTATTTTTAAACTTAAAGAAATACAGTTTTGTTGGTCGAATTTTAAGTTTATTTCTTTTTTAATAAATTATTTATTTGTTTTGGGATAATTTTCATAACTTAATTTGATGAATAATAATAACAGCACTGAATTAAAAAAAAAGAATTGGGAAAGACGTAAAAACAAAGAAATTATGACTAAAATAGTGCAGAAGGTCAGAGATGTCTATTAAAAAAAAAGGATTAACAATTTTTAAAAAACAAAAGCAGTTAGGTCTCTAAATTTAAATGATTTATCGATAATTTTGTATAAATTTTCAAACTACGCCCGCTGGTCACTTCTCTCCGGGACACATTGTATAATGCGAATAAAGTTTGTCTATGTTATTTATATCCACTACGATTATTCCACGAAAGAAATATATTTAAAAATTTTCTGAAAACGTAAATAATGGATATAAAAATTTACAAGATTTAGTCCTTTATTTTTCTTCCTTTTCCTTTTTCCTAGCGTAATACCCGCTTTTGCGTCAACTCCTATTAAACTGTCCACATTTTCATGCTCAATTTAAAAAGTTAATTACGCTGACTCAGGAGGTAACTCATGCATAAAGGGTGTTTTAACGTGTAATCAAAGGCTAACGGGTGAAACTCCATTGTGGAAATCTTTAAAAATTCAACGATTTTAAATATAAATGATTTAGTAATTGAAATTCGCCAGCTGTGACCTGGTGTGATTGTGGTCAAGTGTTGATACGTTGTGACATTTTGGCAAGTTGGCAAAATAACAGACTTCACTAAGGTTTCGTCCTCTGTCTCAGGCGTGCACCAGATCTCCAAATTATTAGGGACCACCTTGGCTATATAACATTTTTATAAAAAACATCTTAATGACTAACAATCAATTGTTATCGCGTAACACACATACAAATAAATACAGTCGAATTGATAACCCCATATTTTTTTTAAGTTGGTTTAAATCAAACTTGGGTTTAGTTCAGCAATCGCAATTTCACGTTTCTTATCCATATCATATTTCGTGTCCTGTATTCTGTCCATTCACTTTTGGTTGTCGTCTTGCCTTATAGCCCATATCGCTATGAATGTGGATGGCCACATTCACGCATCCTGTCATTCGAACCGGGGTTATGCTGTACTCTCTCATACACACAATTTACTTATTTCCCATTGCATAACCAACTATGCCTATATTATGGATACCAGATGGTTGAACATACTACACGAATACTTGTTTTATATAAATAATATATTTTATATAAAAAATATAAAAAAAGCTAGTAAAGCTTTCCGCCCGCGGTTTCGCCTGCGTGGAATAATTTTATCACGGATATGTTTAATTTAGTTATCCCGCGGGAACTACTCACGTTATCGGGATTAAAAATTATTCGGTTCGACTCTTCATTTAGCCAAGGCATGGAACTCCCTTCCGGCGTCAGTCTTTCCTGAATCCTACAACCTTGGCATCTTCGAAAGCAGGGTGAATAGGCATCTACTGAGATCGCATGCTTCATCTTCGGCCACATCGTCACTTCCCATCAGGTGAGATTGTGGTCAAACCTAACCTAACCATAAAAATAAATATACTATGTCCTAATCCATGCTATGTTCTATCTATATACCAAATTTGATCCAAATCCGTTCCTTCGTTTTGCCGTGATTGAGCAACAAACAAATAGACAAAAAACATCCAAACTTTCGCATTTATAATATTAGTTCGATAAACATCAATATACATAACTTGGGTACACATGTCCGTATTCATCACACAAATAGCCGAATTCGAACCCGCGACTTCTAGGCATAGGGGGGCAGATTCTCTAATCACTACACGAAACAGGTCGCTACAAACTTATTCAGAGACCGCGTAATCGTTAATTTAAAAATAAGCCCGAAATAAGATTTCGCCTGAAACTCGATGAATGTCTTAGAAACAGCTAAAACGAATGCTATGCTATGAAAGCGGTAAAATATTTCGTACATCATTATAAATGTTCATTAACTTAGTATTAGTTCAGTAATACGACGAACCTGGCTGGGGCCTAGCCGACTCCGAAACATAATTTAAGACCGCTAAATCCTAAGTGATAGGCATTTTTTAGGCACGTATGCGTGCTCTACCTTCATCCTCGTCAACTCTTTCCAGGTTACATACGATTAAGGTCAAAAGGCGAATGGTATTTCACATACGTAATATAAATTATGTCCATCTTATATATATTACGTATAATGTTGGAATAAATGATTCGAAAAACAGGATAGTAGCGTCTACGTTACATAATTTCAAATACAAGAACAATAATTAGTGAATATTACATTTCAAGTTCATCCTATCGTTTTATAAGCTTTTATTTATTTTGCATTGTTCGTATGTAAGTAAGTTGTCCGTTTTAAAATTTGCAAACCATAACCTTTTAAAATTTATATAAATATAAAATTTATGTATGATGAGTTACCGAGAGAAAGGTTATTCAGAACCTAGAATATACCTACTAGATTCGTATATGACAAATGTTAAATTTATTTTCTACTTTTTAGTTATTTTTTTTTTAATAAAAGCTTGTTTTTGAAAATCTTTTTTACTTTTTATTTTATAAGCAATTGGAAGTACGTGGACTATGCGTAGAAGGGTTCCATAGTCAGAATATACAATTGAAAATACTAAGTAATTTTTGCACCTGATTTACGTCAGTTGTTTTGGTGGAGTTTCCATGAACTCTCTAGTTAGCATTTACTGTAACATTTATGTTGAAGGTTATTGCTTAATCAGAATCCCACATTGGGCGCCAATTTTACTTTGAAAAATCAATATATTTTCTCTTTGCTTTTGGCCAGATGGTACCGTGTCGTCGTGAGATAGCATTTATATGCAGATACGGTACTGCGGGACCTGTCAATATCTATGCAATTTAGTACATCAGCGCGGTACAGGTTTTAATGTCTATACATTTGTATACTATTAGTTAGATAATTAATCCGCACGGCCAAGATTCTTCGTTTACATTTACTTTAACTTCTCACATGAGAGCTCAATGAATCCATGACTCCTAATACATGGTCCCACGTTGGGCTGTAAATCGATTTAGACACTTAGGCCCATATTTCAGAATATTTCTGAGGCATAGGTCTGCGCTTGAGCATAGTTAGAAAGAGATTCCGCTATACAAGTTATATAAAGACGTCCTTTTTTAACTGTCCGCAGCGGATATCTCTGATTGAGTACATACGGGAGTAAAAATCAAGATAGTAGTAACTCTGCTAGATAAACACATATGAATTCGAAAAGCATATAATTTGTATTCCCCAACCACATAGTAGTACAATCGTGAGATAGCTCTGACATTATGAAAACAAAATGGCGTCGTCAGTAGATAATAAAAGTTACCGCCAGTTAAATGCGAAATAGCTACATTTTTACGATACCATTAATTAAACGAATTTGTATTAGTTTTAAACAACAAAGTTTTTTAACCAGCAAGCTGTGTCATTCATTACCTGTAAGCGTGATTACATTGTTTATATTTGCAGTAATTCGCCACAATTATCTCGTTCCACTTTTCCAGTGGCAAAAATAGTCATATTGAATTCTCATATCATAATAATTACCGGAACATAGACGCCATCAACTTATATTGGGTATTTACCTATGAAATTGGAGTTTTATTTCTACGTTAATCATATGTACCAATCCCTACGATTTTCAAATCTATATCCAAATTTGTTTTTTATTTAGAAAATGGACTATTACTTCAAGGTTTCATATGAAATATTTTTTAATTTCTGGGGTAAAACACATAATAAAAAAAAATTGAACAGAGCTCTTTTCATGTGCTTCCCATAATCATTTCTTAGATTCGCTGAAACTTTTATAAAGCGGTTACTTTTAAAAATTAACGCTGCAATACTTAACTTAATGTTATCCGATAATACACACAAAGTTTAGCTTTTGGATTTGCCTTTCCCAAAAAAAATTCTTTGTATGGAGAAAACAGTCTTAATGAAATTCTTCATACAAAACGCCAATTTCATAGGTAAGATCCTAATACTTCCTGTTTGCCTATCTCAAACAACCAACATACAGCAATGTTTATAACAATACAACCATAGATCGGAGTAGTACATCCATTTTTCTTACAGTGGTGGTGGTAATGCTGAGAGTTAATCAAAATAGTTATGAGCCGTACTTCTTAAATTAAGGAAATAGGGGAAAAAAAATATCCTTTTTCTCTCAATTTGAAAAGAATGTATGTCGCAAAAATATGTTGATTAATTTTGATAATTATCTTACGTCAAATACGGTTGAATTTAGCTTGTAAGGTATATCTATTTACGTACTCTGATCTATGGTTATGACGTATGATCCCAGTTCGGCGCAAATCGACTTTGAGTGGGTTTATTGGATAAATTTAGATCTCTTTTTAAATACAGAACACTTAAATCAAATAAATCGCTCTGACCTGCACTCGAGAAGCGTAAAAGCTAATTATAAGGAATTATCTAAATTTTTATTTTATTTTCCAGAATTCACCATTACAAAAAGTGACCGCCTTTATCAATAAAGCTTTTCGAGGGCAGGTCAGAGCCATATTTTTGATTTATGGTGTATTTGAAAACAAACCTTAATTTATCCTATGAGGGCACTACTGGAAGGATTAAGCCCTCTTATCACTACACAGTCCCGCTGGAAGTTGAACCCTGGCATTTCGTGCCTCACCGATGCTGTTATATATTTTACAATATATTATATTACATCTGAGAATCTGTACGTGTAGATATAGGGCTAAAGTGCAGCATATGCAGTGACGTAGGAGACAAATGTCACGTCGATCCGTTGCTCTATTTTAATGTAAAAGTAAGACAAAAGTAAGCATGATTATTCAATGGTGATTCTTAATACTGTTGTATATGTTAGTTATTACCTAAATTATTAACCTAGAAAAAGTTAAATAAATACCAACTTCTATAATTTTAATTTATCAGATAAATTAATTTATCAGAAAACTAAGGTGATTATCGCTGAGTATGTAATACATGTTCTAAACTAGATATTACTTCCACTAGCGGCACAGGCCTTTTTTTATTTTCGCGAGACAGTCTATCCTCCGGCCTTCTAACAATTTCTTCGTAAAAAACAACGCCAATCCGTCTTCGTTTTAACTTGAAACAAAGACAAACTATCATATCCAGGATATTATTATTATTAGTAACTAGCACGATAATATACTAGGTATTTGTTCTGAATCATGACAACAACTAAGAATACTGTTATTTATATTGTCAGAAAAGGTTCTTGCAATCAAAATAGACACCAATTATACTAAATCCATTAAAATGCTTCCTCGCGCTATAGTTCAGATCGCGATAATCCTAACAACGAAACAAACACAGCCAATCTCAGCAAACTATCACAAACATTACCCCCGCCACATTATCTCGTCTCATTTTTCCGGTGGCAAAAAATAATCAGATTGAACTCTCATATCATAATAATCACCGGAACATAGACGCCGCGCGTATAGTGCACGCACACACACCCGCGCAGAGGGGTTGCGTGGTGACGTCACGGGAGAAAGAGCTAGAGAGCAGTATAATAGGGGAGTACGAGAAGGAGAAAATATAGGCCAAGCACCGACCTACCTCGGCTGATACAGTGGCACGCCACCTACGGCAACGTATACCATAATAAGGTCGACTTGCGAGCGAGAGCTTCAAATTACTTGGTATACACTATTTTTATGATGACGCAGACTCGTTGAATAAGAACCTAATTCAGTTTCAGTTTAAGACAACAAATAGGGCGCCGATACCCGCTGCGTCTAGACAAATAAATGGGATTGTGTTGTAACTCCGGCTACACACTTAGCTAATTTTTCCTGTACTATATACTGGAACCGGTCAAAATTATATGAGTAATTATCCTATTTATTTTTATTTGATTTTATTTTGTAACTCTAGGAATTTAGATCGGCCTATTACACACATATACACTACACAAATCAAATAAAAAGATAAAAAAATGAAACTTTTAAAGTATGTACATTTTAAAAAGGAATAAGTATTTTCAGAGCGTCTCCCCCATTCACTGGCCGCTCCAGCAATCTTCGGCATTAAAAAGTTTAATCTACTGAAGCTCGCCATGAAAGGCATTACGAGAGCTCTGCCAGTGACAAGTTTTACTTCTATCGACTTAAATGCTTTTTTGCTATAAATATTAATTCACTAAGTTTAAGCTTTACACAGTTTATAGAGATTAAGTATAACATAGCTTGGGTAGTGTGCATTGCATTAGGTATAGGTACCACAACATTAGTCGCGAAGATTCCACATTTTTATTCATGTCATTAGTTTACACAAAGCATATACAAAGTCATTAATCATTTAACGTATATTGTATAAAAATTTGAGTAATAATTTTAAAACCCATCATAAACCGGATACTGTGTGCAAAAGGGTGATAAATATTACGGTGTACGTGCATGGACATGAACCGATCGGCGGTATTCAGTCTAATTATTATTTTTAATTTGTTTTGTGGAGTTATAAAATGTAAAACTACATACAAAACGTCACGACCTTTATCCCAAATGGAGTGGTCAGAGATATCCCAAACAATAGTGTTTGGGTGTTCCAAACATTAAAAGTTTAATGTTTGAAACAACATCGTCCACTTTACAAATATACAGCAATGCACACGTGAAAGGGGGTGAGCCTATCCCCGTTGAAACGTGCAAAGCTATAGATGGTTTTTGGTGCAAAGTCCCCTAGTCGCCTTTTACGACATCCACGGGAAGAGACGGGTTGGTTCTCTTCTATTTGAGTGTCGTTTTTTTTTATGGTTTACTGGATACGCATTTGACCACAATCTCACCTGATGGGAAGTGGCGATGTGGCCGAAGATGAAGCACGCGATCTCAGTATAGATGTATAATCCTTGAGTTTCTTGCTCAGCTTCTTTACATAGATATTATATTGTTTATTTCACCAACATATAACCTCATGAAAACTACCCGCGTTCGTTTATAGGCCAGTAGTTCAACGTCTGAGTCTAAGAGGCGGTTAATGCATTTTTTCCTTCTGAACATAATAATTTCCGCAGCGTACGGATTTTCCTTACTTCTCACAAATGTAGGCAAATAGTTTACCATTCACAAAAGGCCTTGTTCCAGCTCTAACTTCGCTTACTCCAGAATAATGCTGTATTTGCGAAACTAGTTTGTACGAACACGAACTAACGTATGTAAGGGTATGCTCTAAATTCAGCTGGGGAACTAACAAATAGGCCATAAGTCAGGCACGCTGACATGGCACCCCGAGGCGTCCATAATGTATCATCTATTACAATACCCTAAAGATAAAGTGGTGTTCTACCTTTTTTTGTTAAAAGGTAACTTGCAAAAGTGATCTTAGTTTGATGTTCACTGTTTATTTTGTTCCTTTTTATTATTGTTCCGTGGTCAACAAAGAATCCTTACAGTTTGGCCAGTTTCGTCTGCCTGTCAGTTTGTCTGTCTCTCCTAAGCTTAGCGCTTATTGCATGGGAGAGAATATACGGAGGAAAAGAGTGAACACGGAGATGACTTCGTTACTTATAAATAAGATTACTATACATCAGAATGTTGGTGATAATAAATATACATTCATTCTGACCGGTATGAATGGTCAAGAAAAGATGACTTTAAGAAAATAACTTTGTGTTTACACCAAATAAAAGGAAAAGGGTAAAGAAATGCCTTCTTTTTACGGTACGGTTTTAATATAGAACCTTTATAGTTTCGCAATGTCCGTCTGTCTGTCCGAGGCCTACGTCAGTGGTTCTTAGTACTCGAAACCTATAATTTAGCATGGGTATACATATTAGACCGCCGACAAAGAGGTAAAAAATCTTAAAATATATTTTTTAGGGTAACTCCCCTACACGTAGAGAGGGTATGAAATTTCTTTTCGCGTGGGGTGTCATTGGATATTAGGCCAATCAGTTCTTGAACAGATTTTGGATGTAGGGTTCCGTTTACGAAATATTAAACTTTAAAATGCAAATGTTTGTAAGATTCGAGTGTCCCCCCCGTAAAAGCTAAACGGTTGGTTTTGGATACATAAAAAAATTCACGGCAGTAGTATATATCATCATCATCATCATCATCATATCAGCCGAAAAACGTTCACTGTTGGATAAAAGCTAGATCGCGGGAAGCCGCTGGATTGGGCAGCGCAGGACTAATCGTTGTGGAGATCTTTGGGGGCGGCCTTTGTCTAGCAGTAGTATATATAATGAAGTTAAAATGAAAACTATTACAGTAAAGTAGATTTTACAAGTTAATGAGTAGTAGTCGAAAAGCTAATAAAATGTACTTTCTGTTGAAAATTATTTCTCAAACAACAAAATTAAAGTCTAGTATAGTGTGAGGACAAGTACGGAACCCTACACTGCGCGTGGCCCGACACACACTTGGCCGGTTTTATTATGGAAAAATATTGTTTCTTAACGAAGACTTCATAAGTAACAATACTGGGTATGATGCGTGGGTAACGGATCATTTGAATAATAGTGTGACTATGCAATGTAGTAAAATTATTATGTCAAAATTAAAGACAATTTCACTGAAATTTAATTTTTGAATACACTGACTGCGGTTTTTTTATTATATTTCCATTTAGCCCCTAAAACGGACCCCTGAAATTGAAATTTTACTTTTTTAAATAAGAATAAAGAATTGTTAGTGCTATTGATATAGTTAGGACTTTGATTACTTAAGGCAAAAGGGAAACTGTTTCTCCTTCAGATTCTATTTAGAGATAAGCTTTTGTACTTCGTGTATCTAGTATTTGTTTTTCTTTTTATGTGTACTCGTGTGCAATAAATATATAATAATATATACATCGGGTTTCTGTTCCGGGACAGTTGTCACGGTCATACATGTCTGTACTGAGCTACCATTTTCTGCAAACTGTAACTACCTTGGACATAGACAAGTTACTGGAGTAAATCGCAGTAACAGATGGACATACATCGTGATAATTCAATAAGTGTTCTATTTTGCATTTTTGGAACGAAACAGTAAAAATGCAGATGCTATGTGGTATAATCTGTCCCAGAGAGGCACTAAGCTTACATTAATGCGAGCCAGCCTACATCAACTTTCCGTCCAACATAACATGTATACGAGTATGTAACAGTGTCATTAATCTCGCATGTTCATCTCACGACATCACATTTTACGCCTTTGTCACATGCTGCCTACAAATGCGGTTAAGAGTGGTCTCAAGTTTAGTGGCCTACTTAATCCATATCAATAAATTTTAACGCAATATTTATCTTTACTGCCCATCTTCACATTTTATGAGTCTAATAGACGGCCACGCGTTAACTTAGCCTTACCCGGTAGTCCCTTGGTTTAGTTTTGATGGTAATTATAGGTATAATCTATTTTAATACCTGATTTCATGGCTGCGAATTTAACAGTATTCTAGCCTAGTTATAAATAACAGTCACCTAAAGATAGATCACAAAGGAACGTGAAACAAATTTAATCATTTATCGACTAACTACGACGATTATTTACAGCTTTCTTAGAGCGGCCACAGTCCCGTTTTCGCAGTAGTACCAGTTTATTTCTTAGTAATTAATTGAACCACCAGAACTTGGCATACAACCGAATTTAGTAAGATCCCGTTCTCTATCTTTATCAAGTGTATATATGAGACCACTCTCTGTATGAGACACGGTAAACAAAAAAATAATCATAAAAATCGATTGTCAATTGACGAAAATGTGGGTAAAACATAAAATTGTTGGCGTTTCATATGAAAGATCGTTTCAGAATGGTTTACTTTGTACGAGTAATTAAAAATTATTTGATCGAATAAGGCGGTGGTTCCTTGGGCAAAGTTGTTCATAATCACGAATGGATTCACCATTAAACATAAATTACACAAATTAAATTTCACCCTGTATATGCCTATTTCAGTTTAGTAAGATTAGAGTAATATGATAAAGTCGAAAAGGTGATCAACTTTTCGTAAATCGATCGTCCATTTTTAACCTTAACATAGGTTTTATAGATAACATTATACTTTTTTAAAAAAGCAATCCTATTTGTCTTAGATAATTTAACACAAGAATTATGATATAAAAAACTTAGAGAGAATTTTCTATTGGCTTAGGTACCTATTTTCAAAGTACCTACCTACCATAATGGAGTTGCTCACCAAGTTTGAGTAAAAGCGCAAGTTTTTATTTGATTAGCGTCTTATCTCTTGGCTGTGCGAGCCGCTGAAACTAGAATTTTATCAAGTTAAACAAAATTTTAACTTTGGCAGACTGGTGAAATGTTGGTGCCGCGGACATCACTGTTAATAAATGTTTCATCCAAATACTCTGCAATTTTCATTAGGGTGATCAGAAACTCTCCATGCATTAAAGTTGTATGAAAATCTGCACTCGTTTGTTTTTAAATTTATAATGGTGGACCAATAAAATAATTCCAAGAAGTTTGATCACAAAAGTTGTAAGCATTGATGGACAGACATTCAAATTAAGATCAATCTTTGCTATCTTTGCTTGTTGTTCCAAATTTAAATTTAAAAAATGAAATATTTTTTTTTACGTAGCTGCTTTATTGTAGGTACCCGTACGCCAGATTATCGACCTCGCTTTTCGTCGATTTACGATTACGATTCGATGCTGTTATATTATTTCTGCTCGGTGCTACAATGAACCAACTACTTAAATTCTTTTGTTTTAATTTTTTTTTATGCACGACGGGTTTGAGCTCTTGACCTCAATCACACTTGATGTTAAGTTAAGATGAGGTCGAAGGTGGAAGCGTACTGACACGGAAACGCCAACACATTTGGAGTACTGGTTATCTTATCACTGACAACCGGAACACAACAATGCTATTAACATTGCTGCTTGGCGGCAAATTTAGATAAGATGCTGGTAGCTAGCCAGGCGGCCATTTAAAATGCCCTACCACCAACCAAACCGAGTTCTTAAACATGTACCCCGCTGGGAATCGAACCCGCGACCTCCGAATCGTAAACCAATGTTGTTTACATTGAGCCACGGAGGCAGTTAATTATAAGACACTTTTTTTATATTTTCTTGTTAAGTACCTACTAACATACACACTTCCCTACTTCTATTAGAATTTAGTTTACAAAAAATCAGTCTATTGACATTAATTCATCAATTTTAAAGCAAAATTGTACACGATGGATGTGCTAAATGCAAAAGCAAAAAACTAATATAGAACTTATTAACAACCTGTCATTGAACTATCTCTTCGTGAGTCCTCATATAGTGCAACGACCACCACTATTATGACGTCACATGATTATAAGTAATGTTAGGTTAGCTTAGTACGTAGGTACATTCTACTACAAGAAAATATCAGTAAATTTTCTTTATCATAAAAAAACGGTCTTTTGAGTCCCCCAGAATAGATTTAATATTATACATAATATTTAATATAATATTCTATAAAATATAAATTAAATATACTCGTATACCTACCTAGCTTTCTTAAATTCCTGGCAGCATTGCCCCGCATAAAACAGTTATGCTATGCTAAAAAAATTATAATCCTTTGTATGATAGGTATATATAGCTACCAATCAGCCATTCGGTCTCTGTGTGTCTCAATGAGGTACGCTGAAAAGAAGGTACCTAATGATCTCACTAAATCTCAACTAAATAAACTTCAACCAAACTCTAACTTCATATTACAGTCGTCATGGATTAGCGCAAAGCGCAGCCCAATATTAACTTTAATTAAGGATTAGATAAGAGTGTCATTTGAGAGAACTGCGGTTGGTAAAGCTTGAAAATGTATCACGGTACCATTATACGTGTAAAATACACCTATATCATTAAATATAGAGCCAACTGTACCAATTTTATAAGCCCTGTATAAATAACTATGACGCCGACTGCAGTTAGATTTTCGTGGACGTGGGTGACAATTAGTGACAAGCCTGAACCATTCTCTTATTGTTTCACCCACTCTGAGCAATATGTCATCCTCGCATGTATAGTAAATTTTATAATAAATAAATAAAAATGTCATAAATCTTTATGTGGGTATAGTAGATGCCCAAAGAAAAAGACACAGCTTTTCAGTTTAAAAAAATGCAGGTTCACGATCTCTTAGAGGCCTCTTACAACGTCCGGGAAAGACAGGTTGGCCAAATTCTGCTCTGACAAAAACCGCATAACGAACTCCGTAAAGACGAAGGTTTTACTGTGCGCAATTTCTAAAGGTTTCTAATAACTTGTTTAAGAAAACAACCAACACACTACATTTTCCAAAAGAGTGAAATTATTTTCTTTAATTTTTCAGGTATGTCCGTCCATCCAGCGTAATACGAACCACTCGAGAAAAGTAAGTAGAAATACAGTGGAAGATAAAAGTTTCGGTGAACCATATTTCGAAACATCGATATACCCATCGATGTTAACTAATAACTATTTAAGTATTAAAAACCAAAAAACCCGTCAGCTTTTGCGTATTTTGCGGACGCCATGTTGGTTTTTTTACAAAAAAAATGTATCCTATGACACTCCGGGTACCAAGACGAATCTAACGACACCATGCACTTCGAAATCGGTCAAGCCGTTTAGGATACATGATGCGCCAAAAGAACGGATATACATACATACAGTCGAAAAACATTACCCTCCATTTTTCCTGTTCTATTATTCTTCATCCAAAAGTCACATCACTGTGTTTTATGGTCGACCCGGTAGGTCATCAACTTGGCCTACCATTGTCTTCAATTTAAAGCCACCAGCCCCCTGTAGCATGTCATCGTTTGTCTCGCGCGGCGTAGGAATGGATAGTTGTATATTTCTTCCAAGTGAATGAGCAGGACAAATATTATATCGCGCGACATAAACGCTTATCGCACCTATCATGCTACTAGTGCAAGACAAACTATTTATATAACGTGCCCACTACATCCCAAATAACGAAAACTATATTTACCTGTTGCCGTGTTGTTTCGATACGTAAAAAGAAAAGGACTAACCCGTCTCTTCCCGTGGGCATCGTGAAAGCCGACTAAGGAAGTTTCCACCAAAAAATATCTATTTCCAAAATTGCACTTTCAACAGCGATGAGCTCACCCCTTGTCACCTGTGCATATCTGTATATTTCGGAAGGTAAACTGTGGGTATTGTTTCGTGCATAATTTTTTTTATGTTTGGGATATCTTTGACCACGCCATTTTAGGATAAAAGCTGTGATATAAAATTTCCGAACTCTAAACAACTCCATAATTCTTTCTAATAAAGTCCTAAACTCAAATGAAATCATTAATACGCAAACAAAAGGAAGACGTTACCATAGAAATAAATACAGCTTAATTTTTTGAAGTCGTTACAAAAATAATGATTAAGCAAGAGACAAAGGTCGGGTCTCGCCGTACGGAACAATGGCCGGGTCATTAGACAGTTTGTGAATACTTCAAAGACTCTCCCTGAATTAATATTTCGAAGGAACAATGAAGCAGTCGCCCCTGTGATTCTATCTCGCAGACACGGCAGCGGCGCGTTTCATTGAATGATGAGGCAAGCCCCATACGTTATTAATATTACACAAGCAGTTGCCAGCGACTTCATCCATGTGGATAACTGAACATGTACAAAGTATTCTTTCAAAACCATATAAAATGAAAAATCTGTGAAACAAGACTGGTACGAGTATACTAAATATTTGCTACTTGCCAACTATTTATTTTGATAAATTACTATGGTTATACATACCTTTATACCAAGTATTATACGTATTATAAGTATTTATTATTACAGTCTGCTGTCTGCTATACCAAAAGGACGCGGATTCGAATCCCACTAGGGTCATATGTTAATATTGTTGTTACTATACTGTGGTGTCAAATAAATAATGTCTATGTCTATATGGATGTATTCATGTATATATGTATTTATTTACAAAAAAGAATGTATTTGTGTAGTATATCAACCATCTGGTATGATGGTATATTATCATATAAGCCTAGTTGCTTATTATGAAACTAGATAGCGCCGTGTGTCGTTCAATAATATTTATTTATAGGAACTTACTTCCTGATCTCCGCTAAATAACACCTGATTCGGTAAGTCATATTTACTTTTTTTTATATTAAATTGCGCTTTTCTTGGGCACATTGTTTTTTAACCACGACCATGAGGCAAGTATCTAACACTACAAAAGAGAGACATCCCCTTTTCTTTACTTTTTCAAATGTATTCAAAAATAGCCATAGTCCCCATTCAAACGATTTTGTAATCACGACTATATTTACCGACTGTTGCCCCGCTTACATTTAATCAAAATTGGTTCATCAAAAAAAATAGCATATATGTTAATCCAGATCCGAATCTATATACAAACCAAATTTAAAAATCCGTTCAGTCGTTTAGGCGTGAAAAGGTAATACATAGACACACACAAACTTCGAATTTATAATATTAGTTGGGAAATCTAAAATTTTGCTTTAACAAACTTCGTTGTTCTTGAATATTTTTTTTTTATTAGCTCAAACGATTCAGATTTGTGAACATGACTGTATTAATGATTAATGTCCTAAAATTTTGATAAAACAAACTTCACGAGTTTCGTGGCTCATAAATTATGAGTGAGAATCCACATCACTTATTCATAAATTGGACTTCTGACCCTTTAAACGATTACCTACTTCATTTTGGAACGTTGCGGTTGGGTTGTGGTTTTACCCGAAGCTTTGTCCGCTTGTAATGAACGTGGTGGAACCTTTTTGGCATTACACGACATCGACCACTTAGTGGAAGCAAGGATTATACTCTGGAGAACGCACTGCTAATAAAAAAGGGAAACAATGATCCTCTAAGGGAGTAACATTCATATCCTCATGGAATTCGACCTTTGTACATAAAAAAATATCTAATAAAAACTCACAACAAAATCGACAGCGCCTCTAGAATAACGGCAAACCCTATTTATATAGGTACGTCCTTAGAGACGTCCACAGAAGTAAGACTTATGAAATTCAAAAAATCGCTTCCAATCGTTTTGGAGAAACATTGTCCCGCCAGGCGGTCTGGTCTACAAAAGTTTAAGCATTCGAACATTAGTTATTCGAACTATTGTGTTTTGGCAGTATCGCTATTCGCAACAGCGCAGTTAGTTGTACAGTCCGATAAATTCTATAACCATGGGGTGAAGCAGCGGGCAGAAGCTATAAATACGTCATCATAATGAAGGTATAGATTAACGATTGGAATCATGATAATATTTACGGTAGACAAATACATTTTTCACAGACAGATGACAACTGCCATCATCACACAAAAACCTTAAAAAGGATTAAAAGCTGAGGTTGTGCAACCTCAACAACAACCTCTTAAGCCTGGCTTGTTGCAGAACTTTAACAAGCTGTTCATGCTTAGGTCTAGCTATAGGCTTCGCCGAACATCACCCCACACATGTTCAGTCGCTAAGTATCTGAGCTCCACCATCTTATTTTCAACAATGTCACGCAAAAGATACCAAAACGTCAATTTATTTGGTTTGTCTTATCGTACGCTGGGGTCGTTGCCAACCTAGCTGCTGATTGGTTATCAATATTCATGACAACGATGTGTCTACAACCCAGCAGCTCAGTCAACAACGCACGGCAGTACACTGTCTCGTTAGTTGTCTCAATCAAAGCAATATAAACCTTCAGTGAGGCTATTGGGGGTATAAATTAGCTATTGGAAATCATGATAATATCATGACCAATAAAACTTTCACAGACATATGACAAATGCCATCATCACACAAAAACCTTCCGAACTAGCCAGGTTTAAATACTGGAGTTTCACAAGCTCAACACATCAACAGCCCATACTAATTAATTGCTGGACATACGCCTCTCCCAAGGGTCCCAAGGCGCGTTACCGAGCCCGATGAGTCCTGCCGCCCGATGGAGATTGTCGCTTCATCTAGCTGGGTTGCGTTCAAAAACGTTTGCCTACTCGCGATCTCCACTGCAGATACCCCTTGCTCCAGCGTTTATTAGTTCTACGACAGGTATGATCTCCCGATCAACACTTCCGCGTGCTATCCTTCAAAACTCTGCAGACCACCTTGGTACTTTGCGGATCACCTCGTTGCGGTACATTTCGAACATCAGAGTACAAGTTTCGGCCACATATACCGGCTGTAGTTTAAGATCGCTTAAAAAATATCTGGCATAGGTACTTGATAAGTGAGGCTAGAAGCAATGTGCCATATACATATTTATTATGACATAAAAAAAATCATTAAATAGTGTCAAAACTGTCACATTTTCTGTAGATTTTAATCATTTTATTAATTGTAAATACAATTTTTTTAAATACACATTTCATTTAAATTCGCGATATTCAGTACTGTAAAAGTGATTGGAATATTTTTTTTTATAAAAAGTATCTAACACAATTATAGTTTCTGTATCACTTATCTAGCATGGCAGCTTTCTTAAACCACAGTCATTACGGGTTACCCATGTCATTACGGGTAGAACGCACTGATTGAATACATAATTATAACAAATTATGATCAGTTAAATGATTAAACGCGCTGATTCACAACTTCATCATAGTGACAAAAGCATTGAAGCAGATAATGATATCGGACGTGGAACGACATAATTTATTGGTCATGAATATCTAATGTAAATTTTAATTGTTGACGTCATGGCATCATCGCACACAAGTTGATCATGTTTTTAGTATTCCGTACCAGAAATAGCAAACGGAACACGTATGGGATCAACTCGGTATATGTCCGTCTGTCACCGCCCTTATTAACCCCCACTCAAAGAGAAACGTTATAAGTTTAAAGCATATAGTGTATATGTGTGTCTATCTTAGGCATTATAGTTTTTGGCAATATATTTTTATTATGGAATAACTTATCGCAGAAATTTGCTTATCCCGCGGGAACTACTCACTTTATCAGGATAAAAATATCCTGTCTTAATTCAGGCTATGTTCTACCTATCCAAATCCGTTCATTTGTTTCGCCGTAAGTGCGCAACAAAGAAACATGCAAACTTTCGCATTTATCATATTAGTTAGATAAACAACTTTGAAGTAAAAATGTTAAGTATATTGTATTTAACATTATATATTATGTAGATATACATTTTTGAAATGGCACTTTAATATTTCATATGACGTCCCACACACTGTATTTTTTTTTAATTCCTCTTTTAGCCCCATAAAATCCATCTTTAGGTCTCTTTGTGAGTCAAAATACTTAAGACTATTTGAATTTTGAATAAATAATTAAAGTAAAAATATTTACTTTATTAACGGGTTTCTTAACTACTAGCTCCTTTTAACTACATCTTTAACTACTACTAACTGTTAACTACACGCTCTGATTGAGGTCAAGTGCAAACCCGTTGTGCATAAAAAAAATACTAATTCTCATGTCAAATAGTTACTGAATCAAATGGCGGTGGCAGACGGACAGTCTCAGAGGTATCAGCATATGTGCTCTGTTATATATAAATATTTTATTTAATGCATTTTTTATCAGCGTAGACATTTTGTCGGTATTCATGAAATGTCTTCTTTTTCAAATATTTGCAAACACTCAGACAATTTTTTTATTCCTATCTGCGCCACTAATAATTAGTGGGTCAAATCACATTTTTTCGCAATCCCCTCACTAATGTTGTTTACGTGAAAGTTAGTGTATCTATATTGCACCAACTACATCACAATAAGGTTTTGAGCTACATTATAATAACCCAAAAAGTTAATTCATATTTAGTCTCTTTTTTTTTATGCATAACGGGTTGGTACTTGACCTCAATCACACCTGATGTTAAGTGAAGATGAGGTCGAAGGTGGAAGCGTACTGACCCGGAAACCCCAACACATATGGGGGACTGGCTATCCTATCTCTGACAACCGGAACACAATAATGCTATTAACATTGCTGCTTGGCGGCAGATTTAGATAAGATGGTGGTGGATTTAGATAAGATGGGTGAATAAGATGATAGCCAGGCGGACATTTAAAATGCCCTACCACCAACCAAACCGAGTACTTAAACAAGTACCCCGCTGGGGATCGAACCCGCGACCTCCGAAACGTAAACCCAATATTGTTTACATTGAGCCACGGAGGCGGTTGCGGCTCCTAATTGGAATCTGATGATACTATCAACGATAACAAACCTTAGGTTGAACATAATGTTATACGAGTATTGGTACCTGTATTGCACCAACTACGTTACAAATAAGGTTTTGACCTACTACGTAACAATAAACAAATATCCTTGGACATACACACAGCGCCATGTAGTTCCACAGTAAGCTATAGGTTTGTGTTGTGGATACCAGATGGTTGTTTACTACATAAATACATGTTTTTTTTTGTAAATAAATACTTATTAGGATTTAGGTATTGTAAACTTACGTATGTATGCATCTTTATAACAGAAATCCAAATAAATACTTTCTTACTTTCTTTCTTTCTATTATAAATGAAAATATCCATAACTCGAGCAGACATGTCTCATTTCATCATTCATTCATTCATTCACCACACAAACATATGCCCGTAGTGGGATTCGAACCCGCAACGTTTTGGTATAGTGGTCAGAGTTGCTAACCACTACACCAAACAGGTCGTCAACAATAACCCAAAACATTAATTAATGCTCAAAGATTCCCCCTGATTGGTATCTGATGATAAGTAACTATCAACTAACATACAATAGGTTGAGTATAATGTTGTACAAGTATTAGCGCCTAAATTAAAGCAAGTGTAAGTACGAGAAACAGGCGTGATTGTAGTGCCTAAATTGTAACAACTGCATTTACAAATAAGGCGTCACAATAACCCAAACGGTTGATGTTCAAAGGTTTCCCCTAATGCGTATCTGATCGTAAATAACTAAAAGCAAACAATAGGTTGAACATAATGTTGTATTAGCGTTCTAACATCTTTGTTTACTTATGGCAGTACTGAAGAAAACGTTATTATTAAGTTTTAACTTAAATATATCAAGAGTTGCTCGCTTTCTCGTGAGCACTTTATTTGTGTTCTGGAAGTAAATTCTGTAAATACCCTCCGCCTCTACGTCAAATATCTTGTTCGCAGCAGGCGGCTACTCACCCCTACCACAGTACTCCGGCTGTGCAGTGCCTTAACTTTATTACCCGACTGCCCCAGGAAGGAGGGTAATGTTTTCGGGTGTATATATGTAGATTTCTACGTTACCTTCTGTAGCCTAAACGGCTTGACCGATTTTGAAGTGCGAGATTTTATGGTAAAAAATTCAACATGACGCCCGGAGAATATATAAATTCCGTCGGCTTTTTCGGTTTTTCGTTACTGAAATTTTTATAAACTTTAAAAATATAACGCTGGAATTTTCAGGCAAAAAATATTTATTCTACTTTAAATCGGGTTAAGCGTTGATAGTTATTTATGATCAGATATCAATTAGAGGAATATCTTTGAGCATCAAATAACTTTTTAGAGTATTATTATATATATTTCCAACTTTCTGGCAAACCTTCTGTTGTGCAATAAAATGTGCAACGTTAGTCGGAGCGAGTACTAAGCCGAAAGGGCGTTATAAGGTGTCACCAGCAGAGGACGTTTCCGTGGATAAAATACTTCTGTATCATATTTAGCTTCCGAAAATAGCTTTTATAGTTCTATAACTGGTTTCGTCTATCTAGAAGATATACTCGGTTGTTATCTCCGGGATTTTCTAAATTTTCAATTAAAATTATGAGACAATCTATTGGCCATTGTTTACTATGAGAGTGGACGAGTGGCAAGTACAGTCGTTGATCATTTTCAAAACCGTTCTTTCAGATCAATGGCTCCAACCACCATCTCTTATAGCAGTATTAAATTGAAAAGATAGCTTCCTTTGGAAATTTTAAAACGTCTTCAATTAGATATATTATTCACTAAATACTGTTTTGTATGGAATAAGAAGGCCGTTGTTGTTTCCTATGTCTGCTGTGTGCCTGTCTGTAGCAGTGGAGCACCAGAACAGATGTGAAAATATCTTCTATATGATCGAAAGCTGGTGTTTGCGAGGTGGTTCTTAGCCATGTTTAACAGAAATTGGTTCAGACATTTCGAAGATATTGCTGTGTTTGTCGGGATGATATTCTTATGTTCTCTATCTGTTTCTAAATTTGCAATTTATATTATAACAGCAAGCAATATTGATTTTATGACAAATGGAAAACGCTCTTCAAACTTGTTTGTTTTTAATAGATGTTAGCAAGTTTGCGGTGTTTTATCTAGCAAAATTCCCAACATAGATAGCTTTCTAGCTTCAAGTATTTATTTCAATGTAAGATACATGATATTACTTATTGGAAATAATAATGTACACATCTGTCGGTCACTTTGTACAAACTATACTGCTTCGGAGACATCATCTTGTGTCGAAGCGACACATGAAACCCATAGGACCATTATTCTGTTTATTTAACCGACTACAAAAAAGGAGGTTCTCAATTCGGCCATTTGTATGTTTCATTAAATAAAATATTTATTAGCTATTCAAACCTCCGCCCGTGTGGTTCCCGGCAGAGTAGAAAATGACTAATGCATCTCTTTCAGTGGATGTCATAATGAGACGTTGTTTCGTAAGACGGAGCTTCCAAAAAATTTGCGACCCAGGCGGACCTATCGAGCATAGCGATTAGCGCAAACCCTCCCATGGAGCGATTATCAGACTTATATTCAGTAGTAGACCTTTAAAGGCTTTTAATATTACTCTCGCCAAAGCATAGCCAATTGGATTTTTTTAACTTTAATACCTAAATATACTGTGACTCTGCCTTTACTTACTCCACGGTTATGCACAGCGGCGGAAAGCGGTTACTTTTTACTAAACTTTTGCTTAATAAATTTCGTTAAAATGGAAAAAGTTGAAAAGTGCTGGGAAGGGGTAAGGGGTGTTTTACTTTCTTTTTAATAAGTAGGTACAAGTATGAATTTTTAACGAGGCCCTGAATATCAATAAGGGGACTACTCAAGTAGTATTACAGTTCTCGTTAATTTCATACCGGATAAGCACATAGATCCTCGTGTATTCAATGGACATTGTGATGAAAACGAATTGCAAGAGTGCCTCCATATACGAATACTAATAGGTATATTATATGTTGGACTCCAGACTATTTAATGAAAGTAATATAGGGCATGTAATTAAAAAAAAAATGTTCCCACTTTCCACGGCAAATGGGAGATGTAGTTAATAAAGTGTTAGGTGATGATGATGCTGCGTCCGACCGATTACGGCCATGGCGACCACTTCGACTTCAAATCGGTTTGGCGCTGGTGGCTCGAAGATGGCTATCATAGCCGATCTTTACGGTGAACTCCCGTGCGCAATGTGGGCACGTAAGCACACCCAGTAGTGATAATGAATGAATAAGTGTTAGATAGCCAGTATGCTGACACAATCCACCACTGAGCTATGACCCATTTGTGCTGCTGCAACACATGCGTTACTGTTACATACAACATTATGTAATTGTTGTTGCTAAATGTATGTGTGTGCCTTTGGAAACAAATAAAGGCTTTCTATCTATCAATCCGCACCAAGCCCGCCCGTGTGAAAGTTAGTCTACGAGTGAGAGGAAGTTGTGTCCCAGCAAGGCATAAGGCTGTTGATGTGATATAAGTTATGGGACATACAGATAACATGATACACTTGAAATTCCACGCTGGCGAAAGAACGAGCAAAAGCAAAATAATATATCATCCAGGTAGTAAACTTACCGCCCTTACTTGCAGTGCCATGTTTCACAGTATCCTGAACACATTATCGGCATTCACTGACTGTATAAATTTTGCTAGGCACTGGCCGCCGCGATGGTCTACATATTTTATCAACGGTTCGTTTGCACAGAATATTTGATGGCTATGCTATGCCATTTTATCTATGTACGTCGTATTTTCAGCAAAGGGAAATCATAAAACGTTTGTAGCTTTTAATAAAATTGACGCCTTTTTCAATTTACGACAATGGAATGACAAGCGACTCTTGGTTATCAATAACGTTGTATGTTATGAGTAGATACAATATCAATCTTGAAAGCAACCCTCCTTGGGTTACTGATATGTTTGATTAGTATTTGGTATTATTTAGTAGGGATTCGATGTAGTACTTGTATGAGTTTTGGCACAGATACGTACTCATTCTTGTGACATGCGGTTGTCAACGTACAATGCAGTTTCTGAGAGTAAAACTGTTATTTATAAATAAATATAAATTTTTATTTGTATTCTTCTGAGTGTCACCTATTAGATATCATCATCAGTTTGTTTAAAGTTAGTAACTAATAAAGCTTGCTAATGAAACATGAATAGAAATATGTACTGACACTGATTGACGCTTCAAATTCAGAGTTACTAGTACTATTTAGTATTTCTATCTACAGTATTATACATGAACAGCCGGGGTACAACCTTCTTTCACTACTACTAATAGGATACGGTATAGATCCTACCTCCACACTCCTCCCACTGTAACTCCCATAAGCTAGGATTAACAGTGGTACTCGACACGGCGCCTACTGAAGGTAGACCGTGCCCTACGTGGTTCTATTGCTATCTTGCACCTCAGACTAATTAAAGAAATAGAGTATGTAAATAGGAAAAAGAAGTTTCCCAATTCCACTCTATACAAATGGGAGTGTAGCCAATGAAATGCAAAGCGACACTGAGGCCAACCATCATCACCAATCAACCAATCCACCATCCGTGCTCAGTGCAAATTTGTGTCAGACTAGCAGGCACCTGAGAGTTAGTTTTCACGCGGCTCCTGTAGGCCATCGACAAAGACAGCCTTCAACTAAATATAACAAAACTGTCTGTTTAACATGCCCTCTGAATCACGGGTATGAAAACACGCCTACATATCACCCATCCGAGGTTTAACCATAACAGACGTTGCTTAACTTCGCTAAACGTAAGCGCTACTAGCAATTAATCCGTCTACTTCTAGATAACAAAATTTAAGTTAGAAACAGAAGTAAAATCAATTTCACAAGTCGATAGATACTCGGCGATCTTATCGAGACACACGTTACGCCCCCAGCACCGCCCATCTATTTCACCACATCGTCCTTTGTTTGCAGGGGACCTTAATTAAACGGGAGCTCTTTGAAGAGCGCTACAAAAACTCGCTTACAGTGGACTTACTACTTCACATCTGCCTTTAATTAAACCTACCCTGAGAACCCGATTGAGTGCCAACTTCAATGATAAACTAAGTTGATTTGGAACTGAGTTTATAAAGATAAGATTTTAAAGACATCTTTTATATGCGAAAGAGATTGTATGGCCTTCCAGCACCTAGTTAATTACCTTAGGCTCCACTGAAAACCAGCGTTGTAGTCTAATTTCTAGACTGCAACTTATGCTGAGTAGGAGACCTTCTTTGACACCACTTTGCGACACCGAAAATTAATTTTTAAATACTTTAAGTCTATTAGTGAAACTATACTTAGGTACCTAGGTGCCTATTTTTTACTTTTATTTTTGTAAACTGTGCTATGAGATAGGAGTACTCACTCATCCTATTATATGAAACTGTTTTGTGTACCTACTTTTGTCTCGGTTCCAATTCCATTATGTTAATTTGCAATTCCCCGTTATACATGTATAATAATATGTGTGTCGTTAAATGGGTCAAATAAACGATTCTTATTCTTATTCTTATTCTTAATAATTATAACAATAATAACGAGAAAAAAAAATTAGTTGTCCGTTCAGATACCCTTGCCGTAGGATATTGACTTGCTCATAATAAAAGAAATATGTTATTGTAGGCTCATGTAAGTGTCTTGCGGCACGCCCGTGTTTTAGTAGAAATTACACTTTAGCATGTGGTTGATAAAATCATTTGCTACACTATGAACGCAGATCATGTTAAGGGATTTAAGCTCGCTAAAATGTATGTGATATACACTGTCGAAATTGGGTACTTTGTCAATATAGGCACCTCTGAGAGGTGGACATAGATGAGTTGAGGTGACCATACCATAGAATAGTGACACGCCTATAATGATAGAAGTAAAATGTTATGAATAATTGTAGCCCCACTCGAGCGCCCTGCGGCACGCCGTGATTATTTAGCAGCAATTACACTTTGGCATGCTGTTGAGAAAATGATTTACACTTACACTAAGAGATTTAAACTCGCTAAAATTATATGCGATGTATCAAAATTGGGTAGTACTTACTTTATTAAAATGGGCACATAATTAAGGTAAAACTAAATATATTGTATTTAACGCAGTTGTTTACTAAGATTTCCGGGTATTCATTATTGAACTACGTAGGCAATTAAGACGAAACTAGACCTAACCATAAGTAAATAACTATACTAAGATAAATAAATACTTATTCAACTATAATGACGCAATGTTAGCGAAATGAAGCAATTTCACGCACAGTTCACGCGTCCCATCCCGCAAAAGTTTGGTTCGCGCTCATCGCTCTTGGCTACCGAAGAAAATTACGGTAATCCTTGTCAAAATCATGCTTGTAATTTAAATTTCAATGTAATTTTCGCAGACGTAATTAGTATTCTGCAATTATAGCATAGGTACCACACGGCACCTTAGTATGTTTCATATGTCATTACTTCTAGATATTAACGGCGTCCGCTTCATTGAACGGGACACACAAGTGTATTCCACCGATTATGAGCCTGTTACACACTGCACAGGTGTCGCGAGTAATTTGCACTCGCCGTCCTTACCAGTGAATGCGAATTAAGTCGTGACACTATACGGAAAAGACTGAGAGGCAGAATCCTCTGGATACCATACACATGTGTAGCGCTCAACGCAATCGACGACGACGACGCCGCCTTTGTGACCTAAGTTGTCCACTATTGCTTTCGTCAGCTTGGAATTAGTTGCGGGAGATGAAAGATCCTAATCTAATGCAGGATATATAGTTAGTTTAATTATTTAACAAATTCCTAATCATTTATTATCAGGCCACTAGGGCCCATAAATAAATACCTTACAGACTAACTAACAAGCATAATAATGAAAAATAACTTATTTGCAGCTAAACTTGAACGGTTTAGACGTAACTGAGTCGAACATCTAAGAAAAGTAAGTACGTAGGCCTACAATATTTAATAGGTTCAACTGCAAAATAGTAGGCCAGACAGCACAACGATCCGTGCCAAACTAGTAAAATAAGTTATTTTTCATTATTATGTATATTAGTTAGTCGGTAAGGTATTTATTTATGGGCCCTTTGTACATGACCTATCGTTTGTACTCTGTTATATGTATTGTATTGTATTGTATGTGTATGTGGCTGTTGCAGGTCAACGGAGACCTGTATCACTGCGACCGTTGCCGATCTATTGTGATCGCCACTAACCTACAGTTCGTTGCTCAGGTTTGCCTCTTTGAGGAATTGGATAATTTTCCTGGCACCGATGGTTTTTATCTCATCCGGGTGTAATAAGTGGCTGCCCAGGTGGATATTGCGTTTACGCATTAGCGGGCCACATTCACACATCAAAATGTAATATGTAACTGTTTCATGGAATAAAGAATATATTTTTGTGCGATTAATGATGTACGCTGTATTCTTCATGTAGCTTTTGTTAATTGTGCAATAAAGAGTATTTGATTGATTGATTGATTGATTGAATATAATAATAATGCTAATATAGTACATTCCAAATGGGCGTTTCAAACATTATTTAGGTAAAATTTCGAAATATGCAAAACTAGATACCTAACAGCGGGTGAGCCAATATAGCCATATCTCTAAAAACTGTAATATCATCCAAATACACTAAGCAATTGTGTTAAAAGATAAATATCTTCGAAATATAACCTGCCCCCACATTTAGTATTTAATATAAAGTTTAGTTACCTAGTCACTTAGATCAGTTTCATAATTTAAGCAGCTAAATTTTGCTATTTATTATAAATTAATTTCTCTTGTTGCAAATAAATAAATTACTTATAAAAGATTAGACATATACAGACACACACATAACGCCGTCAAATACATAAGACTCGTCGTTTTTCGTCCAGGGTTAAAAACGGTAAACTTCTTTTTCTACTATTAAACTCTGTTACTAATTTTCTTAAAAACAGACACAAGGAAGCGTATAATCAGAAAATATAACCTATTGTGACATCTTCTGTTGTAGACACGTATCATCGTTGAATTCTTGAATTATTCGGAACAGGAATTACCCGAATTCTTTAAGGATGCGGTGCAACGTAGACTTACAATTTACATTTTATTATTCACATCCCTATTTAGTATAAAATTCTTTACAGTAGGTATTTGTGCTCAAATATAACAGTTTATTACCTCGAGGCGACAACAAAGGGCCTTTCAACGTTACGTGAGCAGTTAAAACAGTTCCCTGGGACCGACGACGGCAGACATTGTACCTCGCGTATGTAGGCCGCGAGAGGCAACATACTACAAATCACTACCCTAATGTTCGTAATATTTTTCCTTGGTGTTGGGCGTTGTACCGACGCATTCTGTTGGGAGTAATATGATCTCTAAGAATATTGTTAGTTTAAAATATTTATATCACCTATTATTATATTGTATTCATCTCTTCACATACGAGTATCTGGATATATTTATTTATTCTTCTTCTTCAATTTAAGAGCTATGCTCTTGTCGGTGGAGTAATGACCACGTCTCTCTACTTTCCGCCCTCGTTTTAACCTCTTGGTACGACACGACATTCACCTTTTCTTTCATTTATTTAATATTAGTATTTATTTATTATTATTATTTATTTACTATACACACTGCTTACTTTAGTAACTTATTAGTAATCTGTGACACTGCGTCCACTTCGAATAAGAGCTTATCGTACCAATGTACTTATACTACTGTTTGTAACACCCGACGGAAAACGAGGGATGTTATGTGTTTGACGGTGTTGTGTATGTCTTTGTCTTTGTTCGGACGTATCTCAGTAATCATCATCATCATCTAATTTAATTTCTACGTTGTCCAGAGCCACGCCTAAACTTAAAAACAAAAATATATGTAACAAAAATCGTTAGCCATTGGAAAGTCGCCCATACTGTCTTTGGTGGCAGCAACTACTCTACAGGGGGGGACTGAAAATCAGCAACACTGCTGAGTCCCTACCCATTCATCACAATACTGTGGTTCTCGATTCTATGTATGCTTGTGTTTTTTTTCTTTTTTGTGATGAATAAATACCTTTTATTTATTTATTTATTTATTCATTGTATCAGCCACAGGACTTCCACTGTCGAACATAGGCTTCCCCCATAGAATTCCAGAGTGACCGGTTGGAAGCGGCCTGCATCTCAGTAATGCGTGCTCCGATTTGAGTGCGTTTTTTATTATATAAAGGACTAAACAAGGAGACAGGTTCTTAATCATGTTTGATGGAAACGGTTAGGCCATTTCGAAGATATTTATCATTTCTATCTACTATCTACCAGGGCGATATAAATCATTTGTTCCATCAATGTTGTCGGATGTTTTAACATTTTTCAATTTATAGTTATATTTAAACTACTTGATCATTAATGGTCTATTAAGGTCTATATAACATTACACGTCTGAAAATATGTTTTAATTGTGCACAGTCATTATCTGCCGGTCTGTGCTACCGCCATTATTTGATGTGGTTTCTTTAATGTTCCCAAATGAATCCTTTATTCATTCAAACATAGCTGATATTGTATTTATGACTTGAAACCACACATGTTAATGAATAACACTTGCTAACTGTGAACCACAATTTGGAATACAGATCTAACATGAGTTGTTTCATGATGGATTCACGGGGACGACTACAAAATCAACGAAACAAGTATAATGGGACAAATATATACCATCAGAGATATCCTAAACAGAAACGTTTGAGTGTTCCAAACTTTTAAAGTGTAATTTTTCAAACAAAATCTACGATTCGCCATTCTAAATACAGAAAGGTACACTTTACATGACGTGAGCACAACCCCATGAAAACGTGCAAGTCCAACTTAAATTGTTTTAATGTTTTGCCTCAATCACACCTGAGTTTAAGTGAAGATGAGGCCGAAGGTGGAAGCGTACTGACCCGGAAACCCCATCTTATTTGGGGGAATAGCTATCTTGTCTTAGACAACAGGAACACAACAATGCTATTAACATTGCTGTTTAGCGGCAGACTTTAGATAAAATGGTGGTAGCTAGCCAGACGAATGCCCTACCACCAACCAAAAATGTAAAGTCCTTTGGTCGCCTTTTAAGACACCCACGGGAAGAGAAGTGTAATGAACCGCTAAAATTTAAAAAACAACCGACTTCAGCAAAGTTTCATTCTCTGTCTTGGAATTATTATCCGATATTCACCAAATTTATATATATAGGACCACCCGGTGGTGGTGGATGATCAAGCAAAGAGAGAATTATTAAAATCGGTTCACAAACTGGCGGAGATATACAATCAGCTGCATAGAAACATGATCCCTCGTACACACAATAATATGTGAAAAAAAAATTGATCATATCTTTTTTGAACGCCGATTAAAAAAATTGCGGCCAGCCTTGTGTGCCGTAATTTATTATAGTATTCACAATTTTGTTTACATGGAACGTAGATAATCATAAGTGAAATACATTTATTTGTATAGCATGCACAAGTATTATATATAAGTGTAGCTGTCGACCCACGCACTCGAGTAGAAAACTTTTGTTTTAGTACCAAATAAGGGTCCTAACTTTGAAACAAGAGTTCACCGCAGAAGCTAACGATTATCCGCAATGGATCGAGCCCGGGATAGACCTTAGGGGCATATTTTTTACAGCGGAGCCCGTAGATCTATTGCGTCTACATCTCCCTATTGGCCGACCTTATGACTTTCTTTGTATAAACTTTATATAAAATGCGTGTTCTTACTTTTATTTACCAGTAGATCAGATTGGTTGTGCTATAAAAATTTCCAGGGCCTTCTTGTTAACATCGGGTTACAGAGTACCCCGATTTATAAATCATAATAATAATAAATTTTAAATAGGGCATTTTAAATGTCCGCCTGGCTATCTAAATCTGTCGCCAAGCAGCAATGTTAATAGCATTGTTGTGTTCCAGTTGTCAGAGATAAGATAGCCAGTCCCCCAAATGTGATGGGGTTTCCGGGTCAGTACGCTTCCACCTTCGACTTCATCTTCACTTAACATCAGGTGTGATTGAGGTCAGGTACCAATCCGATGTGCATAAAAAAAAATATATCTATCCAGTTCCATAATAAGCGACTAGACTTGTATTATGGATATCAGATGGTTGATATACCATACAAATACATTTTTTTTGTAAATATATACATATTATAAATGGAAACATTCATAACTCGGGTACACATGTCCGTATGCCCCTAGCGGGATTCGAACCCGCGACCTTTTAGAGTATAATAGTCAGGGTTTCTAATCACTAGGTACACTAAACAGTTTGTCTATGATTTTATGTTTTTAGTGCGGATAAATTCGGTAAATGAAAATTCAATTGGTATTGAAACGTATTGAACTAGGTAAATAGGTATACCTAGTTACTCACACATACGTGCACTTTAGCTAGTAACTAATTATAATAGTCATTTATGATAATCATTTAAGTTTACAGTAAAATTTAGTGGAAAAATTTTAGAATCGGATCAGTAATTAACGTAAATTTAAAGTAACAAACAACTTTACCACTTTATCTTTATCCTCTCCACACTAAGATATAAATGCGAAACTCTCTCTGTCTGTTAACTCGTCACGACTAAATCTCTGAACCGAACTAATTGAAATTTGACAGAGAGGTAGTCTAGAACCTCGAGAAGGATATAGGTAGCGTACTTTATACGTGTGGGCTGCTTATAGGAGCACATGGGAACTGTGTTTTTTTTTCTTTTTAAACTTAAATGAAAGGGGGAAACCAGCGCTGTCAAGTGCCATATAACACATTGGCAGCAAATGCTGACACTCAATCTCTTTGCCACAAATACATTTAATTATGCATAATTCTTCTTCTTATGCATAATTATAACTACGCATCCTGGCTAGCTACCACCATCTTATCTAAATCTGCCGCCAAACAGCAATGTTAATAGCATCGTTATGTTCCGGTTGTCAGAGATAAGATAGCCAGTCCCCCAAATAAAATGGGGTTTCCGGGTCAGTACGCTACCACCTTCGGCCTCATCTTCACTTAACGTCAGGTGTGATTGAGAGCAAGTGCTAACCCGTTGTGCATAAAAAAATCGATCTAATAGACAAACATTATTTTCACATTTAATAAACACCCTCTTATAACTGAATCGTAATTATTAGCGGTATGTATTTTTTACGATAAATATAGTTTGTCAAATAATATTGGGTCTTTACCTATGAAATTGGAGTTTTTTTTCTTCGTTAATCATATGTACCAATTCCTGCGATTTTCAAAGCTATATCCAAATTTTGTTCTTTATTTGGAAAATGGAATATTATTTCAAGGTTTCACAAGAAATATTTTTTAATTTCTGGGCTAAATCACATAATAAAAAATATTTGAACAGAGTTCTTTTCATGTGCTTCCCATATAATCATTTCTTAGATTCGCTGAAACTTTTATAAAGCGGTTACTTTTAAAAATTAACGCTGCCTATACTTAACTTAATGTTATCCGATAATACACACAAAGTTTAGCTGAATTTGGATTTACCGTTCCCAAAACAAATACAAAAATGTTTGTATGTAGAAAACAGTATTAATGAAATTCTTCATACAAAACGCCAATTTCATAGGTAAGGACCTAATACATACAATCTCTTATGAGATTTTGATGTCAGTGAAAGGCTAAGTAGTCTGAATCACCTGTGTTACAGACCACCAGGTTTCCACCAACTTCCGGCTAAATGAACATACAATTTACGTCCAAGTCAAGAAGAAAATAAATAACATAAACGATCTTGTCTCAGGATACTATATGCTTATAGATATGTGTTGTTTGTATGCGTGTTTGTATGCGTGTGTGTATGCGTGTGTGTGTGCATATGCATCTAGAGGTTCTTTATTTTGATGAGCCAGAAGATTGGCACTGGAACTCCTTGATAGACTTTATGTTACTCGTCTTTGTACTAGAATAATATGTGGTAGTGATGAAAGAAATATGAAAAGCTTGTTTTTAATAGTATTTTTAACGTAGAAACTATTTTGTTTGGACATTGACTAGGCCAGTCTAAGAAAGAAAGAAAAATATATTTAAACCCATCTCATGACACAAACAATCCGATACAAATATTACACAGTCGAGACACATGCAAAAAATAACATTGTGTTTGCCATCTAATTGTCGGTGTCGCAAGGTGGAGTCAAAAAGGTCTCCATCTCAGCATGGGTTGTAGCTGTTCACTACAACACTGGTTTTCAGTGGAGCCTCCAAATGACGCACGGACACTGGTCAACAAATGTACATACAAATAACAATTACAATTAATAGGAGTAATCAGCAAGATGCGATGAGAAGATACATACGTGTATACATCTCTTTCTCTCAATAATAAAATGATCTCCTTAACAATAATACACCCTATTATATAAACAAACCTACATGTTATAGATCTCATGTTTTGATCTTTATAAAATTGTTACTTACATCCCCAGTTTCTTATGTTTTCATTTCTGAACCATTTCGTCACTAGTTTTTTATGCAGTATTGGAATCCTCAAATTCCTTTTCTCATACTGAATTCCACAGCCTGGAATACGAACTTTTGTATTTCCGCTTGTGTAATAAAGTTTACAAACGTACTACAGCCTGCAAGCGACTGTGCCTGAGAGCGAAATTTTCTTCGCATAAATTGTCATAGAGATTTCACAATGCACATTGAATTTTATCACTTCTGTTTTATATAGTAGGTATGTATATCTAATGAGTAAAATACTATAAATTGATTCAAGAGAATGTACTGAGATTGAATTGAAGTGATGTAACACTCGATTATATTATAGAAGATAGTGTAATAACATTATTGTATTCAAAATTCAATTAGAAAAGCATAATAATAAATAATTTAATTTTTACTGCTAGAAATATTTGCATGTAATGGTTATACTTATAATTAAGGTGGCACTACAGTAAGTAGGTACGGCGTTTTTGTCGGATCGATCCGAAATAAATTTATATAATACTGATTTCATTTTTTTAGTTTACACAATGCATTAAGTAGGTAGGTACCTACTTTTGTTTCACTGTTATTACAACCAAAAATTGGGTTCCTAACAATTTCATACTTAAAGATAGTTCGATGACTCGATAAAAAATACAACGTTCGAAGTTCAATCCCTTTTAATTTTTTTCGTGAGATTCCACTTTCTGCCGATATGATAAGAATCGTGGCTTCCTTCTGAGTAAAACGACCAAGCCATCAATTTGTTTTTTACGCAATTTTTTCTCGGTTAATAGGCATTTACCGGTGTGATCGGATAGCCTTCTGTGACAGGATCTAAGTGCCGCGATATCGAGTAAATCGATCATATCTCATCACATCGAATTGAGCCACGTTGGGCTACTTTGTTTTGCTTTAGCATGGGTTTTGCTGCTTTTAGGATTCTGTACCTTGTTTTAGAAAAACGGAACCCTTATATGATCTTTTTGTATGCTTAGAAACTGCTCAAGATCGAGTTGAAATTAATATCGAATAGGTCTACGGCCGCAAACCGTCGTCGTAAGGTGATTCTACGTTCGTCTGTATGGTTTTTTATTTACATGTTCACTGATATTTTCGTGAACTGTTAATCTATTTTGTTGATTTGTTTTTTTGTTTGATAACTTAATGATTGTTGAAGTCGGTAGCGTTGCAAAATGGCGGGTCAATATCATGCGAAAAGTCCCACTCACTGACACATCACACATATATTTGATATTAAGTTTGTCAGTTTAAACATCTTACGTTAGGCCGGTAGTATAAGTCTGTATCTAGGTGGATCTTGTTGTAGTTTTGGTCGCGAAAATTAAATATTCTTTTAAAATGTACCCGTTTAATTAAGTATGTACATGAAACAACAAATTTATAAAACACAATTGAAAATACCTATATCTTATAGAAAAATACGCCGTCCAACTCGCTTCCGTGAGGCATAGTACCTAGTACTCCAGCGCTATTGCCCCGCTGAATGCATACGCTCAGCTGCTGAGCAAAATAGGCACCAGCTCTTACATCTCCAGAGGCGTGGACCAGTCTAACGGATAAATCCTGATAGTAATATTTTAAAATTTGAATTATATTGATAATCAAAATATATGAAAAGATACAGTGTTTGGTTTAAGTCGAGGTTATAGACGGAACTATTTGGGAGTAGAAATATGTTTTAAATAATAAATCAAGAGGTCCAAGTGGTTGTACACAATCTAGGAAAGAAATATAATGTGGAAATCTTTAACAGTAAAAGAATATATGAAATAAAGTATTAGACATATATTCACTTCTTTATATCTGATTAAAGAAAGCTACGTTCGTATACGGTTGGAGACCGTCACATGTTTGCGGTGTAACCGTGACAGTAGAGCTCGCTCGCTCGAGCTCGCTCGCGCTTTAAAGTAAAATAAAATATATTGACATTTAATAGATGTGTCCTTACGAAGTTTCTTGTCGGTTCTTTCTTCTCGTTTTCTTACTGTTTTAGTTCACATGAATTTGTCAATAGATGTCGCTGTACGGTTTTACATATCGTTACGTTCCGTAAGATTAGTATAATCACTTACGAGAAATTAAATAAACTTACCTTTGTACACCTTGAGAGCGCTTTTTTATTATAGACCTAATTCACGGAGTACCTAGACAAGTTTTTGGGATATTTGTACATTTACCATACCCTCTTACCATAAGACTTAACGAAGCGATGTAGCATAAAACAATATATGACTTTCAATAAGTTATATTATTATAAATCCTGATGATAACTTTTCAGTTTTGATCTACTGCAGGTACGTATATTTTACTTTACACACACATGCTCATTTCTTTCCTGCTCATAGAACAATGACATCACGTGTTGTAGCCGTGACGTAAGCGCCGTTTAATATATATATTATATTAAACGGCCGTATAACTAATCTCTTAACCGAGCCGAGACATTACTTTGCGTAGTTATCTCGAAGGTCCTTGTAATCTCCGGTAAGACGGAGAGGTTATTTCCCAAGGCATAGAAACGCTTCCATCTGAATGTTCTTTTGCAAGCTGCCTCATATTTTAGTGGATACCTCCGCCGTACATATTATAAATATTTTATGTTGTATACAGTATACGAGTATCACTGAAGATATCTCTATAGCTTTCGAAATCAACTTCTCTGGCTGTATTGTGTAATAGTTATTATTGCTATTTTTTATGTGAAAATTTCTATGGACAACTGTTATTGGCTTCCGAAAAAATAAGTATATTTCAAGTATAGTGGTGTCGATTCGGATGTACAACGAACTAACTAAATTTAAAGCAGATACATCCTTTTCTAACACTATTAACATGAAAGGGACGACTATAAATTAAGGCCTGTCAAATTAAGTTAAGAGCTGTCAAAACAAGTCGCTCCATAGTATTTTGATCGTGACGTCGCTAGGAGTACACCTAATATTGATAAAGAAGTGCTTGTTTTGATCCTTTAACTTAATTTGACAGGACTTAATTATATGTCGTCCTTTTCATGTATTAGTGGTTAGAAAAAGATACATATAATTTAAATTTAGTTAGTTCGTTGTACATCCGAATCGACACCACTATATAACTAATATTATAAATGCGAAAGTTTGTTTGTTTGTTTATTTGTTTGTTGCTCAATCACGGCGAAATGGATGAACGGATTTGGATGAAATTTGGTATATAGGTAGAATATACCCAGGATTGAGACATAGGATTCTTTTTATCCCGACAAAGTGAGTAGTTCCCGTGGGATAAATAAATTTCCGCGATAAAGTTATTCCACGCAGGCGAAGCCGCGGGCGGAAAGCTAGTAATATTTAAAGCTGTTGATATCCCTAAAGTAATAAAATAAAAAAGTAAATAAAATTGGTGCAATAAATAATTGCAATAAGTACTTGGACATAATTTGTGAGTCATACACTCATATGAGGTATTTTACATATTGTTGAAGCAATAGTGGCGTAGTAGCATATGCTATTCGATTAACGAAGTAAAGCAACGTGGGTGCGTCCACATCTAAGGACTGATAAGGATCAGTCCTTAGATGTGGACGCACCCATCTAAGCCCACTAGTGGTCACCCATCTAAGGAGATGGGTGACCACTAGTGGCATTTTCTGACGAGTGTTTCCGTACTACAACAGCAGCTTGAAAACATTGACTGTCATGGCCACTCGACTGACACAAATGACATATATAAATTCTTTGTACCTACACAATGGATAGGGATATCGGGGCTAATAGTTTAGGACCTTGAATAGAGTTAGTTAGGAACATGTTCTTTTACTTTTCTTCAGAAATTACTTTTACCGGTGAGTGACGCCGTGGATTTGCCAGTCGCCACATCCTTTTTTTCCAATACAACACACCCGTTCACAAGTCACATGTTGCAATGAGTGCGCTGAGGGATTGCCGTTTCGGAGTTTTGAAAGGAGAAAATAGAAAATAAAAATAATTGAAACACAAATCAATTTACCATTGTCTTCAATATACACAGCTTCTGCGTCGATCTTACTTATTTAACCCTAAAAACAAAGAAATATATCTATGCATAATCTGTGACGCTTACGCTCTATTTTCTTTCATATACGATTTATCTTATACAAATATTATACCCCTAGTTATTTACCCAACTCCTTATTTTTTTTCTAGGTAGGCACTTGACATTTTCATATTCTTCCAAGGACGAAAACTCGAACAGAACAATAGAAATTGCTCCAATCGGATTATCATTCTGACCTCCAGTTTTATGACCCGACGTCTCATTTCTAGGTCACCTTTTGGTGTTCTCCTGGGATAACTATTGCGGCTTTGTCTCACTATCTATACCATCAACATTTATAGGCATACAGTTGTAGATGTAGTCGGGGGATATATTATTGGATAGAGGAATAACGCGATTATAGTACCTTATGTTATCTTTCTACAGTGTAAGAACGAAGAGGATCGCCACAGTAAATCCAAAACTGTGGATTTTTTAAAGTTATTTTATTGCCTAGGATATTATAGATTCGGTACTCAAGTCTACTCACCAAAATTCGTCCTCATGTTTCGTAGTTATACACATTTAATATTCATAATTTAGTTCTTTTTGAATTCCTTAGTAACATCATAACATCTATACCTTCAACATTTATAGGCATACAGTTGTAGATGTAGTCGGGGGATATATTATTGGATAGAGGAATAACGCGATTATAGTACCTTATGTTATCTTTCTACAGTGTAAGAACGAAGAGGATCGCCACAGTAAATCCAAAACTGTGGATTTTTTAAAGTTATTTTATTGCCTAGGATATTATAGATTCGGTACTCAAGTCTACTCACCAAAATTCGTCCTCATGTTTCGTAGTTATACACATTTAATATTCATAATTTAGTTCTTTTTGAATTCCTTAGTAACATCATAACATCTATACCTTCAACATTTATAGGCATACAGTTGTAGATGTAGTCGGGGGATATATTATTGGATAGAGGAATAACGCGATTATAGTACCTTATGTTATCTTTCTACAGTGTAAGAACGAAGAGGATCGCCACAGTAAATCCAAAACTGTGGATTTTTTAAAGTTATTTTATTGCCTAGGATATTATAGATTCGGTACTCAAGTCTACTCACCAAAATTCGTCCTCATGTTTCGTAGTTATACACATTTAATATTCATAATTTAGTTCTTTTTGAATTCCTTAGTAACATCCTATAAAAATAATCCTTATTTTCATTTGATTGAATTTGTATTGACTTCCAAATACTGAATATCATAGTCACTAAGCTGAATGTCACTTTTATTTCACAGATTGTCAAGGTGCGATATACCACATCTTGCATTCATTCTTCAACGAATAAGTCAAATAATTTCATCACATGCATGCTTCTATCATATTCTAAAAGATCGAAGCATGCATGCATAAAATATTTTAGCTTTAGAAGATTGAACGTTTTCAATCATTCAATAGGAAACAATTTATAACATAGAAAAAGTAGAATTTTACCCACGCCACGAGATGGTCGATGTTCTGTCCTATTATGGTAGTAAATAGCAATGCATCATGTCTAGGAATACTTTAAAAAACATCATTACTTTGTATTATTTGTAGGCAGTTTACAAAGTTAAATTGGGTACAAACCATTTGTTTGTTGACAACTACCTGACTTAACTTCAAAGTCAAAGTTTAAACATGTGTTTGCGTTCCAGATATTTGTGTTCGCACACAAATTGTTAATTTCATCCGACTGCGAGAACAAATTCTAATGTAATCCTTTGTAAACAGAAATCGACAAACAAACTTAGAAAGCTTGCAAAGCTACAGCTTTGAAACAGATGTAAGTTACACCTTCATCTGACTAAAGCTTTCGACTTTAAATGAACTGTTCATTTACAAAATCCAAATTAAAGAAAAGTCGTCGTAGGCACCTTGTCATTCTAAATTTGATGACGAAAGATGGAGGAAAGCTGTGACGACAGGATGGTGGCCAAGGTAAGCAATTAGTAGACACGCCACAAACCCTATGGATGCATGTTGTAAAATCACTGGACCATGATGGCATAAAGGCCCGGAAAGAATGAATTATAAAGCAATTTATACCAGTGGGTTAATATGGACCAAATATAATGATGACTCTAAATCTTATAATTAGTGTATCCCGAGATACCGTCGGATCACGTACGACAGCATTATGGCAATTTCCCGGTCAGTGCTTTAATTGACCTGAAACCTAAGAGCTTATGAAAACATTTTAAAGCATACGAAGATTTCATCCGACCGCTATCCACACTACACGGGAAAAGTTGGCTAACTATTATTTATTTCTTCTTATATTTTAACTAACCTGGACTATGTTAGCTAGACCCACATTTTCTAAAACCTAAAACCCCTGTTACATATTATATTACTCCTCTCCGGAAACACAATTCGTACAAGGCCATTTTGATATGGTAGGAACATCGCTTTGAGTAAACATCGAAACCTCTGTAGGCTGTCTCTCTAATGTCACATCATTCTAAATATCTTCCACAGTCGCACGATTACGGAATAAGAAGTGTTCCACACAGTCGCCGGGCCCGGACCCGCCCGGAATGACATTTTTATTGTCTTCCTGCTCCACCCCTTTCTGATAAATGAGTCAATACTATTATACCGCTATATAATTTTGAAGACTTATTTGTATTTCTTATTACAATCATTCGTAATTTTGTTAGTGACGTCGTATATCATAACTTTTGCAAGACCATGCGAAATAAGTAAAAAATGTTTTACTAGTTCCTTTGCTGCGGCTTTACCAGAATTCAATTTGTGTCGTCCTGTGGGATGTATTTAAAATTTCCTTTCTTCATGTCAGTTCCGTTGTCCATCTTTGTATCAAGGTTTATTCATACAACGTGATTGACTAACAAACATCCAGTCTTTTTCTTTAATTATATTCTTATCAATTAAAGTAATTTCATAATGTTTTTGATATGAAACAGAAGGCAAAAGCTTGTTTAAAATAGTCTCACCTACATAACATGGATTCTTGTATTTCTGCAAATAATTAATCATTCAGTTTCTCTTGTTATTTCGTTTCTCTATCTAGTCATTAGTTATCTACACCAACCCAACCTACTTGTTCATTAATATTCACACTACAGTAATGTGTGTAATGTTCACATTATCATCTTTATTGTGAAGTTTTTATTAATAACTACGTAATCAATCAATATTTCCTTATTTTCATAGACAAAATTTATACTTAAATATACCTAGTTACTTTAAGTTACCGGGTGTTCGAAATTTACTGTCGTTGTTGTTCTTTTTAATATCAACAAGTAAGATAGAGAGATAAATAATCATTTATTTGCATCTATATTCACACACATAACAATCGTACATATGAAAGATCAAACTAAAACAATAAAAACCAAGTACAGTAACATCAAATATTATGTGTGTGGCGCGTTATACAAAAAGGCTACAGGTTAATATCAATGTGTGGATTTGTCCAAGATGGGAAAAACACTGGAATTCTGCTATAACCTGAGGGTCGGTCATGAAACAACTGGAATTTTAAGTGAGTTAGGTGTTGATTAAATGTAAAAATACAAAATAGCATAATTGGTAAATGAGTTTTAGTGAAAGAGATTAACATTACTAAGACTGTGAAGTCATACTTACATACAAGTACCTGAATTTTATTAATAAAAATCATAGACACAATTTGACCATCGAGCAGTTCGGTGCACAATTATCGCTCGAGTGATTACTTGAGCTTGAAATAACCGATTAGTTACGTATTTATTAACATTAATAACAATTTCCTACTGATAATTATTGTACATTGTGATTACTGTAACTATTGATCTAGAAATTTAGAGGATGACGACAATTATATATTAATGCTTTTGATTCAGGAGAAATTAGGTAAGTACTCAATGCTTTGGTTCAAAGCATTTTTATGGAAGTGTAAACCGCCTCCGTGGCTCAATGTAAACAACATTGGATTACGATTCGGAGGTCGCGGGTTCGATCCCTAGCGAGGTACATGTTTAAGTACTCGGTTTGGTTGGTGGTAGGGCATTTTAAAATGTCCGCCTGGCTAGCTACCACCATCTTATCTAAATCTGCCGCCAAGCAGCAATGTTAATAGCATTGTTGTGTTCCGGTTTTCAGAGATAAGATAGCCAGTCCCCCAAATGTGTTGGGGTTTCCGGGTCAGTTCCACCTTCGACCTCATCTTCACTTAACATCAGGTGTGATTGAGGTCAAGTACGAACCCGTTGTGCATAAAAAAAAAATACCAAATAGATGTTCACCAATCCGAAAATACATTCCACTGGTTATATCTATCGAAGTGGGAAAGGACGTTCTCAATTTGTCACTGATTCCATTGTAGTAGCAAAAATCGCGCCGAGACAAATTCTGTAGAATGCCACGACCCATCTCCACTGTCATAATTTCCCTAGGCACGGTGAAAAAAAAATAGTACTGCCTTTAACCAAATCTCGATACATAACGCGCGACACGTTCGAGAGAATCCGTGATTTCTGTCCCGCGATTGTTATTTTTTAACCATCACGAATATTCGGCCTAGCTTTCTGTGTAAGCATTTCCAATTGTAATTTCTAGAGAATTTGGTATTACATAGACGTGGGACAATTTGTCGTCCATACAAAAACGCCCCATTCAATACCTACATACATAACGTCACGACCTTTAACCCAAATGGGGTGGTATCCTAAACATTAAGAATTTTATACTTTAATCAACATCCACGGTTCACCTTTTGAAATATACAGGAATACACACGTGACATGGCCCTATGGCCGTTAAAACGTGCAAATGTCTAGATGTTTTTTGACGGAAAATCCAATAGTCGCCTTTTACGACACCCACGGGAAGAGACTGCATTTGTTTAGGAAAAATTGGGAAATACACAATATAAATACAAGATATAAAAATAAACTTGCTGCCCATAGCAGTCGCTTACACAAAGTCACTAAGTCATTCAAGGGACAATGTATACGCTTTTATAATAAGGTTCCGGTAGACATTCAAAATTTGCCTTTAAATAACTTTAATACAACCATTAAACAGAAACTATGTGCCAAAGGCTATTATAAAATTTACTATCTGGATAATAAGAATGCGTGAACATGAACCGCTCGGCAATATCCAGTAAATTCTATACTTATTTTTCTTTGTCGAATCATAAATTTAACAATTTAACAATTGTTAATTAACAAATACAATTTGGAATAATTATTCCAAATTGTATTTGTATTGGCTTATTTAAAAAGAGTAACCCCTGAGTTTCTTGCTCTTTCTTCTCTGGGGAAACTGCCTAGTGAATGAGCGATAACTGTATGACATGACGATTTCAAATGTTATTCTTATAACTTACGAACTAAACATTTTTGAATTTGAAAATTTGAATTTGAAGATGGGTTAGTTCTATTCTTTTTACATACGAAACCACACAGCGCTCAATTCTACTATGTTGATGATAAGAATTGTTATAAACTATCAATTTAAACGTCTTCCTGGCTTGTAATAAAACACACATATTTTCTTTCTATAATGCAAATTATATAGGCTATTTCACAATTAATAATGAAATATTATAATATAAAATAATAATTAATAATTTTGTAATATAAAAACCTTTTTTTTTAAATGAGCAACCTCTCGAGTTTCTTGCTTGTTCTTCTCAGGGGAAAATTGCCTTTTGAACAAGCAGTAGCCTAAAAATTTCAAATCTGACTATTTTATGTGTACCCTGTGTACCTACAAATTAAAGCATTTTTTGATTTTGATTTGATTGATTGGAGATTAGACAAGAAGACATTTATTTATACATAAAAAGAACACAAACTGGCCATATGCTAATAGCAACTTTGGCAATCAGTGTTTCCGACTTGTAGTACCAACCTTTTTTATGTAAATAAAAACTATCCATAGTTTCAAAGATGCAAACCCTTCAGGGACTAAGTTACGGAAATTATATTAACTGTACTTTGCATTTTCAATCTATGACCCGTAAATTAAACTCATTGGAGCATGTGTATAGAAGGTCCTCTTTGCTTTGAAAGGAGTCGTTTGCTACGTTTTTTAAGTTCTTATGAGCGCTGGACGACGCTGAAGTAGCAAGTCCAGCGGCCCGAAGAGAGTCGCAATTGTTTAGGCTTCTTCTCTAGTTCTGTACAGCTGATGAATCTATTGCCCAGAGTAAACTACAAGGAAGTTAACCTGTACTCAATTGGCTCAATGTAAACAACATTGGGTTTACGATTCGGAGGTCGCGGGTTCCATCCCCAGCAGGGTACATGTTTAAGTACTCGGTTTGGTTGGTGGTAGGGCATTTTAAAATGTCTGCCTAGCTCTAGCTACCACCATCTTATCTAAATCTGCCGCCAAGCAGCAATGTTAATAGCATTGTTGTGTTCCGGTTGTCAGAGATAAGATAGCCAGTCCCCCAAATGTGTTGGGGTTTCCGAGTCAGTACGCTTCCACCTTCGACCTCATCTTCACTTAACATCAGGTGTGATTGAGGTCAAGTACGAACCCGTCGCATGACGGGTTCGTACTTTTTTTATGCATATAAAAAAAGTATAAACTCCGATTAATTCCCACCCCCATAGATGTCATTCGCATTTGTAGTCTCACTTATACACCTACTTTACGCAAGCTAAATTCGATAGCAAGAATCTCACGTACAATTTGTGAATAATGTTTCTCACCGTCATGCGACACCACGGGTCTCTTACCCCCTGGGGCTAAGACCGAATATTATACAGTCAAATTGATGTTTGCTGAAGTTGCTAAATAAGAAATTTTATCCTACTTAAAATATATACAAGTATTTTAATGATGCTCAATTTTTACAAGCTTTTATTTAACTTACTTCGTGTGTATGTACCGTTCAAAATTTGCAAGTAAAATTAGAAATATTTCCTGTTTACTTAAGGAGCTTTTGCATTCTCGTTCAGTTTTGATGACAATACATTTATATAATAAACATGAACTGATACTGCAGCCTGCATCGTCTCCACACGGGGGGCCTCCTTAACGATTAACAGCACGAATCCAAAATTTGACATGCATGGTTTTAGTTTTGATTGATTTTCGCGATAACCAGATGTTGCAGCCAAGATTGTCTCCCCAAGAGGCTTTTTCTCTACGGTTAACGACAGGGATACGCAATGTCGCACACACGGTTTGACTAGAATAATATGTGATAATCATGATCGAGCATTAATTGTGGTCAATCGCATATCCAGTTACCCATAAAAAAAGTCAATATTAATATGGAACTTATTACACATCGACTTTACTTCGGTACAGTCCCATTAGAAGAGGTTATAGAATATTCCGTCACGGGGGCCCAATGCGGATAGTGTAGTGGCAATCTGAAAGTCAGTGTTTTCAAGACACTTCTGTAGGCTATCGACTTCGCTTTGCGACTGCCTCCAATTGCACACACCAACAGTCAGACCGCCAACTCAATTGCTTTGGGAATTGCTATCGTTTATGACGTCAATGCACTGTCCGTCCTTGTCATATCGTAATACAATGACCAAGACAGTGCATTGCTATGGCTATCTCTGTAGCTTTCAGTTAGGCGGTAGAGCCCAGGACCAACCGTTTAATATGACCTCCGAAGCAAGGAAACACTAGTTTGAAAATGTCACCATCTAAGAACTCACTGCGCCAGATGTTACTTAGGCCCGTATTAATAAACCGTTCTCAAGATTGAGATGGCCTTAAGTTGATGCTTGAGAATCTGTTGCATATTAAAACAATATCCAAAAAAATTGTATTGAGATTGAGACTCGATCTCAATATCAAGATTGATTTATTAATGGGGCCCTTAATTTCGCAAATAGGATAACAAATCGCGAATTCGATTACGCTACGAATGTTTCATGATCTAGATAGGTAAAGGGATGTCTGAACAAAAATAATACACAGCTGTGTACAAAAGTATGTTTTTTAAACGATTCCGATCGAGAATTAAACCCGGGACTTTCGGCAGCGGTGCGAGCTCCTGTGCGATAGCAGTCGTAATTTACCTTCTTTCATAAAAAGAGACGTAGCCTATGTACCTGTTTTCTATGTTAGCCGACTTCACAAAGTTTGTAAATCCTTCAAAGGGCTTTACAATAAGGTTTCTGCTAATATCCAAAAGTTGCCCTTTGATAAATTTAAGACAATATTAAGCGCAAATTGTGTGCGAAGGGCCATTATAAAATATCCGATTACTTGCGCGACAGTTACTTCTTTAATAAAGAAATATTGATTGATTGTCGACGTTATTAAAAATTTCTAATGTCGTCTTGTTCTGGATCACGGATAGTGTAAAACTTATTTATTTTTTCAATGATGGATGAATTATTTATATACGGAATTTTATAATCAGTTATAATATAAATTAATATAACATAATAATTTCACATTGCATTTCTTTGTTCCCTCGCCATATCACGCCCATGCCTTCATTGACCTAGAAACCTAAGAGCACGCTACGACCGAATCTTCGATTGTCTGCCTTTGTACACATATTCTGTTTACGAGTAATATATTACACAGGAAATATGACAAGATAATCCTAATAAAATACTTTATTTGCGTCAAATGGATAGGATTTATTGACGTGAAAGCATAAAGGACGAACTCAAATAAACGTACATTACTGGAAACCTCTTGGGAAATGTGACATCAACTGCCAATATTTTCTTGATATAAAGTCATACAATTCTTAATTATAATGGATTCGACAAAGCTTAACGGTTGAGATAAAAGGTTGCTTTTATCTGTATAAAAACGTAAGCTGAGGCGCATGTATGTAGATATTAGGATATAAATCACAAGGTCCGTATGAGCTGAGCCTACTCGTTATTAACATCTGGCTGCACCTTCAGAAATAACGACGCCTTTTTTTTCAAACATAAAGTCCCTCGGTCACGGATAAATGACGCATAACTTAAACGGCGTAAGTCGCTACGTAAACTACCCTAATTGTATGCACGTTGAAGCATTATGCCTACTCTATCATAACCTAACCCAACCTGACTCGATGGGTAGCATCGAGCCCTTCGGGTAAACAGCACCGCTTCACTTAAGCCTACAAGATACGCGGCCTATAAGAAGTCAATGTACCGTGATTCGACAATATATTCTATAGTAAAGTCATAAAGTAGGTATAATTTTAGTTAAGCGAATGTTCCTATTAATAATATCTAGGAATAGCCTCGTATCTATCAATGGCTGAGCAAGATAAAAAATAGCATTATAAGCTGGAGCGTATCGTAAATCAGTACGGGATGAAGGGAATTGAAACGTTTGGTGGCGGCGGGCGAGGCGCCCGGCGGCGGCGCGGCGGGCGGCGAGCTGAGGGGCGCGTGCGCGGCCGGCGGGGGCGGCGCAGCCTCTCAGCCTCCGCTGCACTCCGCCGCCGCCCGCTGCCCGCATCGATCCCGCCCGGGTCGCAGCCTCCGGCCGGGCTCATCGCGCGCCACTCCGCGCGCCGCACGCGACCCCGCGCGCCCTGCACGACGCGCACTCGCGCCCGCGCGTCCACCGCCGACCCCGAGTCCCGACACATCTCAACCCCCGCGTACATCACAATAATAGTAATCGACAGTGTTGCAGGTTATAATCGTGCCCGCTTACGTAACGGGATTTCGTGCGTATTGACAGGTTATGTGTGTGAGTGGCTATCGAGTTGGACCGTGAGATTTTCAGGTTATGCAAGTAATATTTGTTATCTGACACTGCGGTTGTGTGACTTTACGACCCCAGCGTTACTTGATGTCTGTGCATCGTTACAGACTGACCTTTGTTATAATGATGCTTTAAATTTGTGAATACTACAGCCGCTACACACATAGCCTTCGTAGAAATAAGCGCACCGTAGCTCGTAATTCCATTTCATTCAAAAGAGAACTTAACTTAACGTAGACATAGAGTTGAAAAAAGTTTGTTCGCTAACTCTAAGCCACGAGATAGCGTTCGGGGTATACAAAAATAAACTTTATGTCGTCCTGCAGTTGTTCCATTCATTGACATCAAATTACGAATATCATTCAGTCATTTATATAGGCTCTCTTTAAACACTGCTCAGTAGAATAGAGTTGTAGAGAATTTGTAATGCGTTTAATTTGTAACATGATAATGTTACTATAACTTTCTCTCCCAAGAATGATTGCTCTTCTTATCTGTTAAATAATATTCTCGAACTAGCGTTCTCAACATTAATAATATTATATTACTGTAATATATTATAATATGACATATAACTTGTTATAATGCTTGCCTCTGTAAAAAGCAAATTAATACACGGAAGATCCACAAATTATATTTTCACATCTCCAACGCTGAATTGAACATATTTTTATAAAGAATCAATAATGGCCATCAAATGTGGCCAAGAGCAATGTCATTGACGACAAAAATTAGAATAGTATTCAATGCAGAGTAAACAATTAAATACCAAGTTTAGAACGACAATGAAAAGATGCCAATGTCAGGCCGGCTAAATCGGGAGCGGCCTGTCAATTTCACTTTCAGTCGCTACTTTCAGGTGCTTTTAGCTTAATTCAGTTGAAGTATTTTAGGCCGCACTATATTTATTTTACTTGAAGCTCTATTGACCTGCTCTATTCATAATTAACTAAACCGTTGGTTAGCTTCTCTATTGACTTTACTTATATGTATTACACAGAAATCATTACAAAATTCATAATACCCAGCATTCAAGTTGTTAATATAATAATTCGAATTCGTCCATGCTCCACTTCACAGACAGAGAACTACTTCAATCAAGTTATAGTTGATATATTGATCTAACTCTTTTCATTAGAAACTTCCCAAATGTGTTTTTTATTATCCAATCAGTTAAGCAAATCTGTCGTTTGGTGTGAATTATAAGCGCACACGAATTCCATCGCAAATACAAATCCAACTACTTATTTTCACGTGATTATAATTCCAAACAAGTGTTGACCTCTCTGCTCGCTTGTTATTGTAAAGCAAAAACTTATTTGGTTATTAGTTAGCGATGATTAACTAATTTAGCGTTAATTATCGTTTGACATTAAGCTTAACTTATCTGAGGACTCTGACAAGGAGCTGTTTGCACGGCGGCGCGGACGGTACACATAGGGCCTACCCACAGTCACGCGGGCAGTGCAGCGTGAGCCACATCCAATTAATACCTCACGTATCACAACTCATATAAGAACTAACAACATAGCCGTCACAGGACAAACCATAAGGAAAATCATTGAGATCACTACTTAAACTTCAAGTTTTATGTCAATTCAAAGCTATCAGAAATTAAATTAGGGATGGTGCTGTTTACTTGGCGGTCAATACGTCTACTTGTGTTATTTACGTGGAAAATAGTTATTATTATATGTAAATAGTTGAGATCCGTGTCGATACGCCTGTTTGCCTATTCAGCGGTCAATTTTTAGTTGTCATGAGTAAAAGTCAATAAAGTGTCGGCTGGCTGTTTGCCAATATTTAGTCATCGGTAATCACTCATAGCTCATTATCCATTAAAATCATTTTTGTGGGTAACGAGATCGGTCGCGTGGACGTTGACGAACTTTTTGTTTTAAATTCGGATACAGTGATGCAAGGGGGCGTGGCCGACGCATAAATTTGGACAATATCAGCAAGTGAACTGCGTGTACGCATGGCTTCCGAAAAGGAGAAAATGGCAGCAGCTGAGGCCAAGTCGCCCTCCAACAAGAGCAACTGTACTTCACCTGGAAAGAAAGGTAATTAACCGTAATATCTTAGTAGCAGTAATATAAATTTCAACATAAGCCAAACAAACTTTTGAATGATCTTAGTACAATTGACCAAAACCACCGAAACCTTTTAAACAAGTCAATCAACACCTGCTAAGTGCTTCACACATACAATCAATAATTTTGTAACCTTAACCTACGGAGACTGAAGCAAGGCGAAGGAAAGAAACTACGGAAATAATAAGTGGCCATTTGTCAGGTTTCCCGCCTTGGGTTGCGTGTAAAGCCGGGGAATCGGCTTAGCTCAACGTGATTGAAGTTTGCGGTACATACTCCGACAGTTATGCACATAGTTGCACTCTATGATTTCAGGCTGCCATTTGAACTTTATCATCCTTTAAGTTCCTTTTGAGTCTAGTATGTCAACGTAGGAATAGCATCGTGTAGGTCTGGATCACTACTCAACTGTAGAGCTTTGAACACCGTCGCAAGGTCGCATTCCTCTAAGTGTTCCATAACATACATTAAATATGATGTTTTTGCCATCTACTCGCTAAGAAAAAGAAGGATACATTTCGGAGAATTGGAGTTGGAATTTCATGAAATTATTCCACCATCATCGTTCTTATTCGGACTACTTGGAACAGCGACGGTTTTCACGTGCGTTGTTGATATACCGAATATTCGAATCATGCGTTTCGATTCTTCCTTCATAATGCAAGCAGCCAAGGCGTGGAATTCCCTTCCGACGGCATCAGTTTTTACAAAATCCCATAACCTGGAGTTTTCAGAGGCAGGGTGAATAGGTGAATAGTCATGTACTGAGATAGCGTGCTTCATCTTCGATCACAACGCCCCTTTCCATAAGCTAATGTAATTTATAATGTATCATAAAACATTCCTTATATTCTTCATTAGATATGCGTTTAACCACAATCTCATTATTAATACTAAGTTCCTTGTATAAATAATAAAGCGTATATTTTAATGAAATGATTGAATGCAGAGAACCTGGGGCTTATTTTAGCCTATATCAATGGTGAGGTTACGTATTTACAAGGGAGAGTTTTCTACAGAAGTCTCCGATGCCTCCAGTATAGTTCCATCATTGCTCATGTAATTATACTTATAATATAACTTAACACTACCGGCAGAATATACATGCGGTCATGGTGATATAGCTGGTCCTAACTGGGCTCAATTACACCCTTGCGACAAGATATCTATTCGGCTTATATTTTTAAATAATCTTGTAACATCTTTCTGTATTTCACACATCATGTTATATCATCAGTGACTGATTCTTTCTATTCTTCTTTTGGTACTTAGCTTAAATTATACTGGCTACACAAATGTCCTGCTTCCTCAGTTTGTCTGTGGTCTACAACAGACATAATAGCTTACTGCTTTACGATAAATTTTCTACAGCAAACACACCTTCTAAGTGACCGCGTGCTCGCACTATGTAACATGCTACTTTATTTTACGATAAGTATTCTGACTTGATGGAAACATTATTACAATTGATGTGGAATTAAAAGAGGCGTACACATCTCTCACTAAACTTCCAATGTATTGAGATGCTAGAGAGTTCAAAGGAGACATTTTATTTTCCATGCTCATACTTGTCTTTCTTCCATGACTTTCTTGGAACTAGTGTAGCTTATTAGGTATTTCTAGGAGCTTCTGTTCACTTGGCTTCATTCAGGTTATCGCTGTTCACTATAGTTCAACGCATGTATTTTTCATGTAGCGCGGTTAAGATGTTAAACTTTACGATAATGTTCAGAGATCGTATAACAGGAATTACATTAGTATCATTATGCAACAACAATCCAGTCGTAACTTAATGTATGGAGAAAACTTAGTTATACTAGATTTTGAGGTGAAACACTTACATTTCTAGTTTATTTAATTTGTAACGAGACAATATCGCACCTCATTTATAATCCTCTCCTTACTCATTTTTATTTTTCATTTTTGTCGAAATTTTTAAAATTTCACATTTGTCTAAAGCCACCGTTCGTTAGCCCGTTTTATCACACCTATTATTTGTAACGATTATTATTCTGCAAATTCCTATGAAGTTTCATAGCCACGAACTTAAAAGACAAAAGTTATGATTCTGTGACCTATAGACAGACGTAGAGGCATAATTAAATAACGATAAAGAATGCTGCAACGGACGGATGCTGGACGCATGACCCAATAAAAGTCACAGGAAGTCGCTGAATGCAAGCCGCTTCCTACCGGTCGTTCTGTGAACATATGAGGGTCTATGTTCAGCCGTGGACGTCCTGTGACTGATGTGATGATGTTGCAAAGGCAATTGTGTAAATGGAATGAACTCTTATTGTAGAGTACATATTCTGTTATTGATTGAGAGCTAATACGACTATTAAAGGCAGCAATGTGTCTAATGAATAATGATAAAAAACTTATGTTTAAAAGACAATACAATTAAGTTGATAAGATAATACTGCGACGGTCTTCCGATTTAACGATCTTGGAGAGGTTTGAGTTAATATTCCTCGTTCAAAACTCGGGAGGATAATACAAGGATCTTATTTTAGTGTTCATTCCAACCTCCTGAGGATTCCGTACAGTGTTTAATTTTCTCGAAGCTCAAGTCTTCTACTCTGATCACGTAGTTAATGTTATACCTACCTATGTTGTATAAATTTTAGAAGCAAGGTGACCTTTAATGCGGATAAGGGGATTATGTTTGAATTGGGTTCAGACTCAATCGTTTTTTTAAATATTATTTTCTGTAATATCTCTAGGCCTTTTAAAGGAATATAGTTCTTAAGTACAATGGTATTAAAGTACAGATAGTTATATTCCTAACAATGGTGTTTATCTATTTATATCCGTGCGAGCTGCATATAGGTAGTACCTATAAAACCGCAAAATTTTACTAATGAGTTAAGAAAATACGTGAAAAAATGCGCTTGGAATGTATAGCACCTCTGGACCCCTATTCTCGCACACTCGACATTTGTCTATCGATAGACATTGGCATGTCTATCTCTTTCACACTTATATACGCGTGTAAAAGTGACAAACCTATTGATGTCGTTCGACATTGAAATCTCGAGTATGTGAGAATCAGGCTCCTGGACTTAGATTAAGGGTTGTCGAACAGAGTGACGAAATGCTACAAATGGAGCTCTTCGCATCCTTGGAACCCTTTATTCTATAGGAATATTATTGAACGTAATCCCTACTTTATAAGTACACGTTATATAATAATTAATAAAAGAATATTCTATTCGTCATGTACGTGCGTGTTTATTACAAGCTTTTATTTAACTTGCTTCGTATGTATGTAATATGTATGTAAGTATGTCCGTTCAAAATTTACAAATCACATTAAAACCATTTCTTGTTTACCTAAGGAGCTGACACTTTGCATACGCGTTCTGTTATGACGACACTACATTTATATGCTAGACATGAACTGATGCTGCAGTCGGGATCGTCTCCTCATGAGGGCAACTCCTTAAGGGTTAATAGCACGGAAACGAAATTTTGCAAATGATGTTGTGATGTTGCAGCTTCTATTTCTCTCTCAACTTGAACTTGAACTCAGCTTGAACTCTCGCAGAGGATTAGCTTACTTCTACTTAATTAATATATTTTACTTATAACCCTATCGTAAATTACAAAAACCATCTGAAATATCATAGGTACTTACATTAACTACAAATTACAAGTGAACCGTAATTGATATTTTTAGGCTTGAATACATACATAAAGTCACGTCTGTTTCTCGTAGGGGTAGACAGAGACCACAGACTTCCTGAAACACCCCTTTTATTTCATTCACTCTGCTAAAGTTGTTTATACATGGTCATCGGTTTAGGGTACTCAATGACTTGGCCTTTCTTTAAGACGTCCCCAATTTGATCATGGTACGGTCTCCGTGATCTTCCCCAACCAACACTACCATCCACATTCGCTTCGTATATCTTTTTCGTTAGTCTTCTGTGGGAAAATATAAAGTAAGTACACTAGATGTTTACATGGCAAATGTATATTTGGAAGTGATTGTCACAGTAAAAGCAGATGTTCTATACTAAAAATTCAAAATAAAATAGTTCTAATATGGCCAGTATCACATCTTACAACATCCACCCGTAATGACCATATTCAGAAGCCTTAGTAATAACAAACAAACACTGTAACATAAAGAAAAACATTGTAACATAAAGTAACTACGCCTTAACTAAACCTATACTATTGATACACCTTTGATGTGCAACTTTCCCAAGACATTTTGTCAACACGTCAGCTAACAGGTCACTGGACTTAGTGTATTGAAGCACAATCACATTTTCAGATACCTTTTCGCGAATAAAATGGTACCTAACATCAATATGTTTCGATCTGCCGTGGTGTATAGGATTATGAGCTAAGTTCTGCGCACTCTGACTGTCACTGCAAATGGTTATACTAGGATATTTAATATCACATACCTCGGATATCAAACGACGTAAGTAAATAGCCTCTTTCGCAGCATCAGTCAACGCCATGTACTCGGCTTCGGTAGAAGACAGCGCCACTGTAGGCTGCTTCTTCGATGCCCACGAGACAGGTCCATTTGCCAGTTTGAAGCAATAACCTGTGTAGGAACGACGATCATGCACACAGTTCGCAAAATCCGCGTCCGTATAACCTACGAGAAGTTCTCCTGTCTTCTTATAAATAATAGAATGATCTATAGTTCCTTTTAGGTACTGAAGTACTCGTTTCGCTGCCACCCAATGCGTGCTGTTATATTTGTTGTTATACTGACTAAGATAGCTAACAGCAAAAGCAATATCAGGTCGAGTATTGACAGCAAGGTACATTAGACAACCTATTAAATTCAGATAGGCATAATGATTATTCTTACAATCCGAATCCTGAAGAGCACCTATTTTGCTATTCGCCAAGGGAGTGTCGTACTCTTTTGCCTGCCCTAAATTGAATTTTTCTAGTAGGAATTCAATATATGACTTTTGATTGACTCGTATTTCACCATTTTCCGTTGAGATATTTAATCCCAGATAATATTTCAGTGGACCTAAATCTTTTAATGTAAAATATTTTAGTAAGTCACTCTTGACAGCGTCGAATGACTTTTCATTCTGGTAATAAACAATGATGTCATCCACATAGACTGCTAACAGGATTAATTCTGAACCAAGGAGTTTTTTATATACGCATGGTTCGGTAGGTAATCTAATAAAACCTATTTTACTCAACACTTCATTGAGCTTAATATTCCACGCGCGAGGAGCCTGTTTTAAGCCATACAGGGACTTTTGCAACAGACACACTTTATCTTCGTCACCTTTGCTCTTAAAACCCGGAGGCTGGTCCATGTAGACTTCTTCTTGAAGATCGCCATTTAAAAAGGCGGTGTCGACGTCTAAGTGTCGCATCTTCAGGCCCATTTCTGCTGCTAAAGCAATCAAAACGCGTAAGGAGGAATTCCGAATTACCGGAGCGAAGGTTTCATAGTAATCGACACCATGAACTTGATTATAGCCTTTCGCGACAAGTCTAGCTTTATATTTGATTATATCGCCATGGGCATTCTTTTTTAATTTGTAAACCCATTTGCATGGTATAACCTTCTTATCTGGCCTATTCACCAGAATCCACGTTTTCTTTTCCAGCAAGGCCTGGTATTCATCTCTCATAGCATGATACCAATTATCTCTATCTACTGCATTCACCGCTTGTTGATAAGTAGTCGGTTCATCCATTTGAGAGGATATAGTCTGCATACAAACACAGTTGGCGGCAGTATTGTGGATTTTTCTAGGTCTCAGATTATAGCGTGGTTCTGCAACCTCAACATCAGAATCACTTTCTTCTAATTGTTCTGGTGACGGGGCAAACCCAAGTTGACTCGGCTCAAAGTCGGCAACAATACTTGGTCCAGGTATCGGATCCTCTCTACTATTTGTTGTAGAGTCGATCTGTGAACATAAAGGTAAACGTGCCGGTTGTGGCACATCCACCCGTGATTGAGGACTAAGAAATAAGGGTACACGTGCCGGTTTTAGCGCACCAGGCGCTAACTGATATTTGACACCCTTTCCTTTTTCCTCTAAATCCCGGAAAGTGTCTTCAAAGAAAACCACGTCCCTACTTTTGACAAGTCGCCTAGGATATTTTGCATCTCGGAAGTAATAACTATTGGGATCGTCAGAATAGCCAACAAAAATATGCTCGGTTGCCTTCACGTCCAACTTCTTCCGATTACAATCGGGGACATGAATCAGAGCTCGACATCCAAAGACTCTTAAGTGTGATAGGTTCGGCTGTTTACCATACCACAGCTCAAAAGAAGTCTTACCTTCGAGAGCACGGTGAGGAGTCCTATTTTTAAGATAGACTGCAGTTTCCGTCGCATCTTGCCAATATGCTGGAGAAAGAGAACTGCCAGAGAGCATAGACCTAGCCTTCTCTATGATCGTTCTGTTGATCCTTTCAGCGATGGAGTTTTGCTGCGGACTATAGGGCACTGTCGTCTGATGCTGAATTCCTTCCATCTGTAAGTAATTTGTAAGGTCAGTATTGACATATTCTGTCCCGTTGTCGCTCCTCAACACTTTTATTTTTAATCCCTTTTCTCGCTCCACTAGGGATTTGAAAATACGAAATTTATCCTTTACTTCAGCTTTTGAAGAAATAAAGAATGCAAAGATCATACGAGTAAAGTCATCTATGAAAAATAAGACATACTTACTTCCTTGAAAAGACGTCTCTGATAATGTACAAACGTCAGTATGGACAAGTTCTAAAACTGACGTTGCCCTTTTATACGGAATCCTTTTGAAAGGCTTCCGACTCAGTTTTCCTTCTACACAGGCCACACATGGTTCCTTGTCAACTGTTGAATAATCTATGCCTACTACCTGGTCCTTTTTTAAGCGATCCATCCCAATGCGGCATAGGTGACCTAAACGTTTATGCCAGAGTTGATATCTGGACACGTCAGAGTGCACATCAAAAGCAGATAATTGACGTGGTACATTGACTGTACAATCTAAAGAATACAGCCCACCACAGATCGAACCATGTAGCAAAGAAATACCTGTACAAGAAAAAACACTAGAGTTATAAAAGTTACAACCAGATTTATCAAAAACCACACAAAAACCGTTATCAACTGCTTTCTTTACTGAAATAAGATTAGCGTTCAAATTAGGTACATGAACAACGTTACTAATCTTCGTAACCTCATCACACATCGTAATAGAAATATCGCCAACGCCTTCACTGGATAACACCTCTCCATTAGCAATTGTCACTTTGCCGGTGGGATATCCTTTCACGTTCTCCATCCATTCTCGTTTTGAAGTCATATGGGCCGACGCCCCAGAATCTATGTACCATTTAGTACTCTCCACGTCACCAATGACATTCAACGCACTTAAAGAGTTTCTATGATTCTCAGATTTCTTTTTCTTGTCCTTCTTATGGGGACAGTCTGGACTCTTATGGCCTGGCTCCCGACAGTCGTAACAGATAATCTGTTTCTTAGTTTTTGATGAAGATGGCTTAGATTTCTGATTAGTCCGTGTTTTCAGGGCAGTATCCTGGTTATTCTCTTTTGGTTTATTCAATTCATTCAACAATTTCGTCTTTATCAAGTCAACAGTAATTTCTACATTTGAGTTCTCCAGTGCCATAACAAGAGGGGCATACTGTGGAGACAAACCTCCAAGAAGAATAGCAGCGATTGAAGCATCTTCTATGATCTTGCCAATATCGGCAAGGTCCTGGACTGTTGACATAACAGCATTAATGTACATTTCTATATCGTTGAAATCATCTAGACAGTACCTGTACAACTTCCGTTCGAGGCTTATTCTACGTCCTAAGCCTTTGTCTTCATACGCAGAGGACAAGGCTTTCCACGCAGCTTTAGCCGTTTCACAAGGTCTGAGAAGGGTGATTGCCATACCATCAACTGTGAGACAAATTTTCGATAACGCAATCTGATCGTCACGCAACTTTTTCTCAGCGGTAATTTGATTACCTTCAGGGTATCCGGCAACAGTTTCCCATAAATTTTCGTGTATTAGGTACATACGCATCTTGAATTTCCAAACACCAAAACCGTCTCTGTTTACTAGCGGTTTTATTACAGAAATTGAACTTGACATTATTTCACAGCTAATATGTCAAAGACGAAAAAATGAAAATAAGCGAAATTATAATTTTCGCGACTTTCAACAAATATCTTTTACAAGCACGTGTTAAATATTTAGTGTTCTTTACCTTTTCGTGCTGATAACGTGTGGGAAAATATAAAGTAAGTACACTAGATGTTTACATGGCAAATGTATATTTGGAAGTGATTGTCACAGTAAAAGCAGATGTTCTATACTAAAAATTCAAAATAAAATAGTTCCAATTCTATCCATTTGTCGACCGTAATGATTCCCAAGATATAAGAATTTATTAGATATAAGAACGTATCCGGTTCCGGTTGTTAATGTGATTGGACGTGTTACTATCGACTCTCTCGGATTTAATTCTGGAAAACAGTTAAAGGTGCAAGACAGGGAGCAGGGATCTATACAGCAGTAAGCAGATTCACTGATATCAATATTCTCACATTACAACCCTCCAGAAACGGCACTGGTGCCGGGCAAATTGCACAGTTCCATTATCGCGAGAAGGCAAGAATCACTCCATTTTATTCTAATTTATTCTTCCACCAACTTTTTTATAAAAATAAATTGTAAACATAACCTTGATGACAATTGGCCCTGACAGTGACATATTGATTGCCTTAGAGATTGCTGTTGTTAAGTTCGCCACTTATTGGCAGGCAAAGATCAGAAGACCATACAGCCTTTGCCATAGAGATTTCTTTTCTTCCCGGTATTCTGTCCTTTTGGACAGGCAGAGGAAGTTAAGCCCATACAGCCTCATTGCCATAGACAAATTGGTGGACGGTGCGTTTGTGAGGGGTGATGTTGGTGGATGATCGGTTCCGATTAACACAGATAGTTTGTCCCCGGATGCACAGATAGGAATCCTCGACGAGTATTGGAGCGGCACCGTATAGTTATATCCGCGCTATCTGTCGTCCTCTCCCGGTACCTCTATCTTGAGAGTAGAAAGTTCCAGTCTAATTGATATTGATTAGGTACTTGAGTAACAGTATATCGTCATAGATGGCGCCTAAATTGATTGTTTGTGCTGGCTGTAAAAATACTTTACCGAAGAGTGAATTTTTGAAATGTTGTAAATGCTCTCAATTATACGATCTCACTTGCGCTAATGTCTCCGAAAAAAGATTTCACAACACTATGACGAAAGATCGCAAAAATGCGTGGATATGTTTGGAATGCAAGAGCAAGCAACCAAAGACTTGCAATATAAACACTCCGGTGCGCAACATTAAATATGATGATGAATCTCCTTGCGAGGAGGGCAGCGGTGCTGAAAGGGGCTGTTCGTTTGAGAATGTCACTGTCCGCAATAGCCAAAAAATACTACCACAGCGATCACACTCACTTGGCTCTCCTGACCAAGCCCAGATTATTGATGAAGGTATTGTATCAAGCATTCGAGACCAAGTCATCCTGGCTATTAAAAAGGAATTGCCGTCATTGTTGACCTCTGTTCTCAAGGAAGAACTTTCTCCTATCAAGGTCGATCTGCAGGAGCTCACGAGATCCGTAACAGTATTGAGCGACATGCATGATGAAATGAAGAGCGCCCTGGAAAGCTTAACTAAAGACTATGTGCAATTGAAACGACAGAATAATGCATTACAGGATACCGTTAATAATTTATCTGAGCGACTAAATAACCTCGAACAACATCTAAGAGAAAATAACCTGGAATTTCACGGTGTACCGGAGCATCGGGCCGAGAGCTTGCCGCATTTAATCCAGCAATGTTCTGGCATAATAGATCACAAACTTGAAGACGGTGATGTGGTGAACTGTACCAGAGTTGCAAAACAAAACAAAGAAAGCAAACGCCCTCGCACTATTGTTGTTAAGTTTAGGAGTGTTAGATGCCGCGACGAATTTTATTCTGCTGTCTACAGATACAACAAATCAAACCCAGGCGAGAAGCTAAATACACATCTTTTGGGACTCGCTGGTGAAAAACAACCTATTTATGTATCTGAACACCTATCTCCAACGAATAAGCATCTACACGCCGCGGCTAGGATGAAAGCCAAGGAATTATGTTATAAATTTGTATGGGTTCGAAATGGCCGTATTTATGTGAGAAAGAATCCGGACTCTATGTTCATTCTTATAAAAAATACAGACAGCTTAAATCTTATAAGATAACCCAATTCATGTTCATTACGGGTATTATTTGTATAGTCTACGGGTTACTTAATTTTAAAAAAAATGCCTTTGTCAATTTATTACCAGAACATTCGTGGTATGCGGAGTAAAACGAATGAAATCTATAATACTATACTTTGTAATAATTTCGATATTATCTGTCTCTGTGAAACTTGGCTTAACGACTCTGTACTCTCCCCTGAGCTGTTTGACAGCAGATATTGTGTGTTGCGCAGAGATCGGGATGGTAAATTTTTCAAACGGTTCAATAAGGCCGATGGTGGGGGTGTGCTAGTGGCCGTGTCAAAGAATCTTAACGTCACTTCTAGAGATGACTGGCTTTCCGAATATGTGGAGGATCTATGGGTACAAATCAAAATTGACAAACTTATAATTAACCTATGCGTAGTCTATCTACCGGAATATCTGCCGCATAGTCTCTTCAAAGATTACATTAATAAGTGCATGAATCTGGTAAATTATCATGCATCTTCGGACTGTACAACATGTATTGTAGGTGATTTTAACTTGCGAGGTGTAGAATGGTGTACTAGATCTGGGACTCTATTGAGTCACCAATGTGATAAATCCGAAGCTTTATACAGACTATTCCATACAACCCCAGTCCGTCAACTTAACCACTTACGAAACCATAATAACAGAACGCTCGATTTGGCTATCACTGATGGCCCTGATATGTTTGTGCTTTCCCGGACCATTCCGATCAGTCGTTTGGATGCACACCATCCTCCATTTGAGTTGTCGTTTGGTGGTGCTCCTGTTTCACTGATCCAAAACACGCTGACGGAAAAGCTTTGCTTTCATAAAACTAATTACGAGGGTTGTATCAAGGATCTCCAAAGGATTGACTGGGAAGCGCACGCTCTGGTCCTTGATTGTGATCAATTTTTACAATTATTTTATAATACATTTCATTTAAGTATTGACAAACATACTCCCAAAATAAAATTAAAAAACCACAAATACCCCGTTTGGTTTTCTAGTGGGCTAATAAAATTGCTGAGGAGTAAAAATAAATTCCACCGCCAATATAAGCGCCATGGGAATCCACGCGACTATGACACTTTTGCTATGCTGAGATCGAGGGTGAAGGTGGTGATGAATGAATGTTTTCGAACTTACATAGAACGTATAGAGGATGACTTATCATTAAATTTGAGGACTTTTTGGCGTTACACTAAGAACAAACGCGTCACAAATAATATTCCCAACCGAATGTATTATCAGAATCAGGTTGCTGAGTCGGGTGGTGACATTGTCAATTTATTTGCGGACTATTTTGCTTCTGTTTACGGACCTGATTCTATCCCAGACTATACTCCTCGATTCCCCACAGCAAACTTCTCGACCTGCTCCTTACAGATATCCACTGCTGATGTATTAAAAAAACTGAAGAGCGTGGACCTCACCAAAAATGCTGGCCCTGACGGAATTCCTCCGCTACTTATTCGCCTTTGTGCATCCGCTTTGGCTAATCCTCTATCAATCATATTTAATAAATCGTTACACGCAGGTGTTTTCCCATCGTTATGGAAAATATCTAAGATTATGCCTATATATAAATCTGGAGACAAACATGATGTGGCAAATTATCGCCCCATAAGTATCCTTAGTTGGTGTGCCAAAATTTTTGAAGGCTTTGTCTATGATCACATGTATAATCATCTTAAACACATACTTAGTCCACACCAGCACGGATTTGTCTCAGGTCGGTCCACAAACTCCAATCTGTTAGTATATACCAGCTATTTATGTAATGCATTTAATAATAAGGAACAAGTTGACTCCATCTACACTGATTTTTCTAAAGCGTTTGATCGCGTCAATCATTCAATACTTTTAAAAAAGGCCTATCACCTGGGAATCCATGGAAACCTCCATCGCTGGCTCACATCTTATCTTCTAAATCGCTCACAGTTGGTGGCTCTGGCCGGCTTTGAGTCTGTCCCTTTTTTGCCCACTTCAGGAGTACCACAGGGATCTAATTTGGGTCCATTATTCTTTCTCTTGTATATAAATGATCTTTTACACAACATTAGCAGTGAATGTTTGGCATACGCGGATGACATTAAGATATTTCGGGTGGTTCGCGAAACGGAGGATTGTGTAATATTACAAAATGACCTTAATCTAATAGTCAAATGGTGCATTGACAATAACATGTCCCTTAATATAGTGAAATGTCAAGTTATATCCTTTACTAAGAACAGGAACCCTGTCAAGTTTAATTATGTCATCAATGGAACCGTTCTTGATCGTGTACATGTCACTCGAGACCTAGGTGTTATGTTCGACTCAGCGTTATCTTTTAGGCCCCACTATGACCTTATTTGCAGCAAGGCACATAGAATGTTGTCTTTTATTCTACGCATTGCCAAGCCTTTTCGAAAGGAAACCTCGTGGATACTATTATATATTTCCTTAGTGCGAAGTGTATTGGAGTATTGCTCATCTGTGTGGTCACCAATATACAATATACATACAGATAGACTCGAATCTGTTCAGCGTCGCTTTCTGCGTAGTTTGTGTGGGAGATTGGGACTTAGAAGGAGAATACCTGATTACGAGGACCGACTGCATAAATTCAACTTATTGTCCTTAGAGAAACGGAGGTGGATCTCTGACCTGTGTATCCTGCACAGGGTAGTTAATGGGTTTCTCGGCGAACAGTTGCTTGAGCAATTACACTTTAAAATACCAACTCGGTCTATGCGCAATAAACAATTATTCTCTGTACCGACATCCAATAACAACGTTTCCCAAAATAGCCCTCTATGTAGAATGTGTAAGGCCTATAACAACCTCAGTTCTAATGTGGATCCCTTTTGTGGTTCCCTTGCCTCATATAGGAATTCACTTATCCTTTATTAATACTTATACTTTTTTTTCGTTTTGAATTCGTCTTGTTGGATGTTTAAGTTTATTTGCATGCAGCCTAACTATTTTTTATTATAAGATTTTTAAAATCCTGTTATGTATAGTTATAAAAGGATTTCAGATTTATATAGATACAAATGTCAGTGATAGCTCTTTAAGTTGTTAATCTGTTATCTGTTACTGTACTTAAACAAATAAAATAAAATAAAATAAAATATGGCCAGTATCACATCTTACAACATCTTCTTTCATTCGTCCTCTCCATATGTCTAAACCATGTCCTTTAATCTTAACCTTTAATCTTTGTCAATACGTCTTCTTTCATATTGCTTAACTCCCTAATTACACTATACCTGATTCTATCTTCCAAAGTCACCCCACTCATACTTCTCAATGGTCTCATTTTCACCTGAATTCAAGTCGACAAAATTAGTAGGTTTTGAGATAATCAGCTGTGAAATACAGGCAGTAATTCTCATCAAAAGGTGTCCAATTTTACCCTATTACTACGAAAGTTAAGATCTTGTGAACTACCAGATACTTAATTTTAAAGATTGTTTATATATCACCTTGTAACCGATTATACCTATCTCAAGCCGAAGGGCCGAAAACCAAAACCATTTCGTTTCTTACCAAAAACATGTACTTTGAAATATAGATATTGTAATTTATGGATTCTTTTTATCTTACATCAACGTAAGTGTCTCAACACTACTGGAACGTGGAACAGAGTGCGTGGTCGTCAATTACTACTACCAATGTTGGAGTTGTGCAGGCAGATGTCGATATAATTGTATAACATATAGTATATTTTTTCCTATTAGATAAATAAATAAATAAATATTTCGGACACTTACACCAATCACCTAGTCCCAAACTAAGCAAATCTTGTACTGTGGATACTAGACAACGGATAAACATACATAAATATTTATATAAACATCCATGACTCGGGAATAAATGTTCGTATTCATCACACAAACATTTACCCCTCGCGGGATTCGAACCCGCAACCGTTGGTTTCTATCCACTACACCAATCGGTCGTCATACTATGATATAAGTAGGAGACTAAAAAGTTCTTCAGGTAATTTACAACTAAAAGTCTTTGTAATTTTTCGCTTGAAATACCCTTTTCGTTGGACATTATGATATTATTCAGATATACTATACAGGTAAGTGCCATAGTAACATGTAATATTTGTGTCAGTAAAGATTTTTTATCAATCTAACCTAAATTAGCCCGTCAGCCGTTTCCACAGGAGGCATGGTTAGCATTACCTAACAAAACCCTTTGTGTTCTCACCAAGGTTTCAGTGGGTGAACTGTTTTTAGTAATGTGCGACTGCGGCCTTTGTGTTATTTAGCAGCTAGTCTTGGGTTTTGACCCAAGGATTGCCTTAAGTTTTCTCTGAAATCTACCACAAGCTGAAGCCAGAAAACAAAATTAGTTGCAATTCCAATATTATGACTGAGTTTCAAAGCACTCGCATTCGCGATTGTTTTCGATTAACGAAGTTAAGCAATGTCTGGCGCGATCGGACCTTGGATGGATGGCCACATTACTGTGCTTCGCAGGGCATGTTAAATAGAGAGTTCCGATTATTTTCAATTGAACGCAGCCGTTAAGCCGAGTCGGTGACCTTAAGGGGCTACTTAAAACATTGACTGTCGGGTCAGGTGGCGACCGGTAGTATGACAAAAAATCCACCAATACTTGGGCCCTTGTGGTAGATGATGGTCCATACCCTCTCACTAAGAGGTGGATGTGCCCACCAGTGGGAATGTGTAAGACTGATAATGATATTTATCGCACCGTCGTCCAGTGCCGCTAAGGCTTCGGTGCTACTACCGGAGATTATATTATCTCACTTCTCAAAAAAGAGGTTAATGTTTATAGGTATGTAGATTTCTATGTTATCTCCTGTAGCCTAAACGGCTTGATCGATTTTGAAGTACAAGGAGTCGTTCGATTCGTCTTGATCCCTAGAGAGTCATAGGATCATGAGGAGAGGAATATAATTTTTTTAGAAAATTGTTTTAGGAGATCGTAACATCATCTACAACGCATTGAAGTTCACAGTGCAATGGTAACTATTCTATTAGTGATGGGCTACTCTATACTTCTACAAAAAATGAGGAACTTCAGGATTACAGAAGTTAATAGTTTGTATTAACCTTTTCCAGCCGTCATCGTCTCGTCAATAACATCACATCTACATTAACGCAATAAAAATTATCCAGTTCAGGCAATCGTAAATGATTACACTTAAATTTTTACTGCTCGGAAACAAAATAAGTTACATTTAGTCGGGTCGGTGCCTAAAGTTTCAAGTCGTTCTCTTTGTAAACTTTTTAAATTGAATCTGAATCCACTCCGAATACAAGTCGCCTCGAGTTTTCTCTACTTCCGTTAGTTACTTTGGGACATAATAAATAACTCCGCTCTTTGTTTGCGACTAATGACATTTGCAACAATTGAAACAATAGATATGAATGTCTTAGTATCTCTTTTATAGGGATCTTGATCATCCTGTGGGATGAATGTTATTTTACACTGCTTTTATTCGGGGTCTGATTTTTATGTATAATTTCTAGGATTCGGATATTTTTGTCATGTTGATCGAAGCTAAACCACACGTGGCTGCGAGAAAAGTTTCCTTGATAGGTCACTTCTTAAAAAGTCCTTTTCTACATATGACAATTTCTGTAATTGGCACTTTTTTTGAACCCGTGGTTGGAGTTCCTGTGCAATCCCATACGGGCTGGGTATAGACTAACACAGTAATTAGGGATGACCTCATTTTTATCCTTTTCGTTAACCCTCGATGAAAAATTACGTATGTTATGTGTTTGACGGTGTTGTGTGTGTGTGTGTCCAATCTTTGTCCGGTCGTATCTCTGTAATGCGTTGCCCGATTTTAGTGCAGTTTTCTTTATACAAAAGACTAAATTCGGTGATAGATTTTTAGCCATGCTTAATGAAAATCGGTTGGGCGGTTACGAAGATATTTAGCTTTAAACACAGTTTCTTGGTGTATTTCAATGGTATCATAGTCTTTCGAGGGTTTCCAAAAGTTTAAATTTTATATTTAGAGGATTTCCCTTAGGTATATCGGAACTTTGTAAGTGACCATTGGAAATTGGAAAAAGTTGCAGCTGTCAGCTGATACAATCGCATTTACTAAGAGAATAGGACTAAGAGTTCGTGAAACGTTGCGTTCGTTACGTGGATATTATGGTTGTTCAGAACGCACAATGTATAGAAATCCTTTAGTTAAGCGTACTTATATATTACCTACGTTACGTTGTTTATATCACAGATCTGATGGTGAAGACAAAGAGGACGATACATTCCGGAGATAGAGAACTGAGCTTGCTTGTATTGCCAATTTTGTGGCAAATTGTACGATGTACCCTGTAGAAAACTTTAACTTAAACATTAGACTTTTCCTCATTCGTCATCGACTACACAACTTAAATACAGCATTATCTTTGTTCCCTCGAGGGACACGGCTCCTTAGCCCCTCGTTACGATATAAAAGGCCTCCGACATGGTCTGTTGCATTGTTCAGAGTTTAACATTCTTCCTTGAACATTTATTTTCAACGACAAAGGTAAAGTGAAACTCATTTAAACAAAATGGCGAGCGTTTTGGAATAATTTTAGCTAAAATATTTACTATTTTATACACTGTAAAAGACAGGGAGCCTCGGTGGCTCAGCGGTTAATACACGGTCTCCCAATTTGAGAGGTCCGGGTTCGATTCCCAGGCAGGTCATGTACCAATGAGATTTTAAATTTAATTTAATTACTTATGTGCCTTTATCCGACCGCTCTAAAACGAAGGAAAACATAATAAAAATTCTAAGACATATGAAGTCCCCAACTCGCATTGGGCCAGCGTGGTGGACTATGGCCCATCATACTCCCTCATTATACGAGAGAAGGCCTATATCACTGCAGTGGGATGTTTACGGGCTGAGATGATGATGATAAAAAGATTTGTACGTACAGTCAGCTTCAGAGAAATATGACCCCCTTTTCACATTATGACTGTAGTACGGGGGTCGTGTTTCTTTGCAGCTGACTACCATGTTCCGAGGTTATTTTTTCCGATCCTTATATATTAGTCTCTAACTAGGAAAATCCGCTATGGATCCTAGATAACGATTAAACTTACATAAATATTTATTAAAAATTTAGTTATTTAATCTTGTTTTAGATTTTTTATAGGATGTTTTATTTGTAACCGTAATCCTGTTTTATGATATTTATTTTAAGTCTTTGTTCAGAACTTTTTTACAAACACATGAATATCTAGTTTCACAGTTATCTAGTTTCAAAAAGCTATATTTTAGTAGCTACCTACCTATTTTTAAACAACTTCATAGAAGGGAGGTTATATATGTATTTGTCCTGCATGTATTTATTTCTGATGATTCTTTCGCTATATGATTTCTAAATATCAAGAAAAAATTTAATGTTCCGTGCTGTTTCTGAAAAAATTATAGCGAAAACTGCTTAATTGAAAACATCGACCTCATTTTCACTTAACATCAGGTCATGTGCTAACCCGTTGTGCATGAAAAAAGACTTAGATGAATTCGAAGCCCTTCATAGAAGTTATTGCAAATATGGACATTAATTGTTTGACTGACCGTTTAATGTGAACCTAACTGGAACCTATTTTATGATAGGTACTGTACGGTTGTATTTCTAGTTGAAATTTCGTAGCATTAACCGCGAAAATCAAATATTTAAAAAAAAAAAATATTGACACTCAAAATATGCGAAAAGATGATTGTTTTAAGTCGAGGATATAGATGAAGGATTTGGAAGTAGAAATATGTTTTATTTGTATAATAAATCAAGAGTTCCAAGTAGATTTAAATATTCAAGGGAAGAAATATAAAATGGAATCATTAACTGTGAAAGAATATATGAAAAAAGTATCAGAAAGACATTCACTCTTTATATCTGACTGAAGAAAGGTATGTCCCTATGTGGTTGGAGACCGTCCCATGGTTGAAGTGTAACCGTTACAGTACCTACCCAAATACCGAAATTATGAATTTGTCGTCTAATTTAGTATTTCTTTTATACCTATACTTACGTAGTTAGTTTTATACGTGCAATTACCTAAAAAAAATAAAAATAAAAGGGCTTATGACAGCTGACATATCAATGGGAAAGGGACATTCTGAATCTAAACCCATCTGTTCTGCCGCAACTCATAGATGTCATAATTCCACGGAATTAAAAATCGGATTATACAGATTCTATAGTAACCATAGACATACGTTGAAACTATTAAAATGGTACCACTCCTTAGATTATGTACCTGGTATATAATCTAAGTACCACTCCTTTGATGTTGAAACGGGAGTTTGGTGTCAATGTGAACTGAGTCACACCCGGACTTCATTCGCGAACTGTCGTATCAAATGCCGATTTATATTGTAAAAAATGCATCATTTACCACAGAAAAGTGACCAAAAAACATACAAGTGTCTTTTATCTACGACCTGTTTGGTGTAGTGGTTACCAACTCTGACCACTATACCAAAAGGTTGCGGGTTCGAATATCATATCATATCATTCATGCATATCATTCATATGTTTGTACCCGAGTTATGGATATTTTCATTTATAATAAGTATTTATTTACCAAAAAAAATGTATTTATGTAGTATATTAACCATCTGATATCCACAACACAAGCGTATAGTTGCTTACTGTGGAACTAGATGGCGCTGTGTGTATGTCAAGGATATTTATTATTTATTATTATTATTATTATCTAAAACAAACATATGTGTTACTCGTAAATAAATTGGGACGGACAAGAAGAAGATGATGAATGTGTTACTCGTAAAATTCATATTTTTAATCAATATTATTCTTTTTCTTGCACTTTTATGTGATAGATAGATACATAGGTTGTGGGCACAGACTCAAAAAACTCAACTTTTGGTTGGCCGCGGTGGCTTTGGCTATTTATTCCCAGCATCCTATTAGTTCTCGAGGATTCTAAGAGATGGCGCTGTTTAATCTATTAAGTAATTGTTTTGTATGCCAATGTGCGGATCACAGCGCTCTGTCAGTTTTCTATGTAACATCACTTTATTGTATTTTACCTGTGTAGCACAAATAAATTATTTGATTGATTGACTAATAAGGAAAGTGCGAAAAAGATTTATTCGCGCAACCATACCTATAGCATATAAATGAATGAAAGTAACACACCGCTTTACAAAATTTATATGCTGCAGAGAGACTAACAATAAAACAAGAAAAATTAAGTACTTCTCTAACAATATAGGTAGGTACTTCAGCTCTCTTCACGGCCCGCTTTAGGAGCTGAACATTAATCTCGGCGCCCGGAGCCGAAGGAGATTACTCCTTTAAACCACCTACTCGTCATCTTTTCAGCGATTGAGATTGGTTTCCAATTCACTCCTCTTTATGGTTCTGAACATAAATGGGGCAGCCACATGCCGTTTTAATCAAGTGTTTTGTTATGGACAGAGCGAATAATTCAAAGTTTGAAGAAAGACTTTAGAAAGAAAGTTAAAGTATGACTATACTTAAAGCGGACTTCTATTGAGCATATTGATGGTTGATAGGAAATTAGTAATGAAAAAGGTTTACTTACGAACTTACTTAGATAGCAGGTAAGTTGGTTGTACTAATAAATGTAACATATTAAGGTAACTTACCATTGCAACGCTAAGAAACGACGAAATATAAGAGGGTTTATTCTCATGTGACTCCCTCATTGGTTAACTTAAGATTTCTTCTTAAATACAGAATAAATAAAAAAAATCTCTCTGACCTGCACTCCAGACGCCTAAAAGCTAATTATAAATAATACATAAATAGCTTTGATAACGGTGATTTTTCAAAATTCACGATTATAAAAAAAGTGGCCGTTTTTATCCATATCTCATAGAGTATTTCCCCATGACACAGGCTGAGCCTACTCCTCTCATTTGTTCATTTGAAATTGTATAGTTTTATTTAGTGTTAAATATAGATTTTTGTCTGTCTGGTTTCGACACTCAAGTAGAATAGAACCAACCCGTGGTTCCCGTGGATGTCGTGAAAGGTGACTAAGCGACTTTCCAGCAAAAACATCAATTGTTTTGCACGTTTGAAGCACATAAATTTTAAATTGAATTTAAATTGAAGATGAGAAGATAGATTTTTGATTTTTAAGTCTATGCTGAGAACCGGCTGGTAACCACGAGAAGCGATTGCACAAATTGGAAAAAAATAATAATTTACCAATAAATATTATGTGTACACACTGATTGCTTTAATGGAATTGATTTAGTCGGGTTATTTTAGCAACTGATAGAAATAAATAATAAATTCAATATTTACGGTCAAGTAATCTTAATATATGATGGTAAAGGAGAAGAGATGCCTGTTAGCCACAGTTGAGAACCGATGAGGAAAGATGATAGGTCACTTGATACGACACGATATTTTTTTGAAGAACATAATTGAGGGAAAGATTGAAGGAAAGAGAGGACGGGGAAGACCTAGGCGTAATTACTTTGACCAAGTGAATGAAAAGGTGAATGTCGTGTCGTACTAAGAGATTAAAACGAGGGCGGAAAGTGGAGAGACGTGGTCATTAGTCCACCGACAAGAGCATAGCTCTAAAATTGAAGAGAGAATCTTATTGGCACAAATACTGGAAATAGAATGAGTAATAAAATAATTTGAACTGGAGTTTCAAATTTCGGTTACATTCAAACAGGAATTAACGCTCATGAGTATTCTACATTAAGGAAATATATTAATTTGGTATCTGCCGACCTATTCACGAACCAGTGTTGCAAGTTAATAAAAAATTATGTTGAGACACTTAGATGTTTACTCTGTGAGATGATTTTTCCCAAGAATTACTGTGTGATTTACCAAGGTGTTAAATCGAGGGCGGAAAGCAGAAAGGCGTGGTCATTACTCCACCGACAAGGGCGTAGAAGGCGTATGCGTAGAAGAAGAGGTAGATACGTCACATAAGTCGCCTCCACATAGTCAGTAATCCATTCAAAGGGTTGTGTATACGCTTTTTCAATAAGGTTCCTATTGATATACAAAATCTTCCTATCAATAAATTTAAAGACACCATAAAACAGAAGAAAGCATATTATAAAATATAAGACTATTTAGATGATAAACATCCATGGACATAACCAACTCGTTCGGATGCCAGGCTATATCACAATTAATAATGAAATATTATTGTGCTTTTTTAGTAATACCAAAACCTGTTTCAAAAACAGCAACCCCTCGAGTTTCTTTGCATGTTCTTCTCAGATGAAAATTGTCTTTTGAACAAGTAGTTACATAAAAAATATAAAATCTGACAATTTTCAGTGTAGCCTGTGTACCGACAAAATAAAGCATTTTTGACTTTGATATAGAAATAAAGGTAATCGCATTCAAAAGTGCAGTCATATATCCAACACAAACGTTTTAGATTTATTCGAAAATAAAATTGTCGTTTGAATTTGTACTATGACTGCAATTTTTAACACAACTGTACAGTAGACACGTCTAAATTATTAATAGTTAATATTAATAGAGACGTTCGATCGCTATTAATGACGTTATAGCCTTCAGCTATCTACAGCTGTCATATTCGCAATTACGTGCAACAATATTCCTGATACTTGTGCTTATAAATATGAATTCCTTTTCTCTTTGTACACCACTCAACTGCTATCCACCCGCGACTTCGTCCGCTTCGATCTACAAATTATATAAACTATCACTTGTATTATACATATAAACCGTCCGGAAAAAAATCTCTAAGTTATAGTGAAAACCGTATCATTTATTGCGTATTGCGTAGTTTAGAAGAACTAAGAGCACAAACAGGCAGACGTGAATAGCCACTTTGTTTTATAATAATTTTTCCTATGATCTACCTATAGCTACTTTACTTTATATAATAAATTATGATGCATTATAAGTTTCCCAAATAAAACTAAATAAATAAATAGCCTTAGATATATACACAGCGCCATCTAGTTCCACAGTAAGCAACTATAGGCTTGTGTTGTGGATACCAGATGCTTGATATACTATATAAATACATTTTTTTTGGTAAATAAATACTTATTATAAATGAAAACATCCATAACTCGGATACACATGTCCGTATTCATTACACAAACATATGCCCCTAGCGGGATTTGAACCCGCAACCTTTTGGTATAGTGGTCAGAGTTGCTAACCACTACACCAAACAGGTCGTCATAATAATAAATAATTACGATATTACCTAGAAGTGTTTTCTTTCTATGAATAATGGAACTCCTTGCATGGGCTAACGGATAGATACTCGATAGACGTAACAAAAATATAAAATAGAGAACATTGTACGGTAACACCATATCGCTAGGAGTGTCCTTGTCACAGTCTGACGAGCCGAGTATAATGCCCAGCGCATCATTACAGCAGACGGTTGCACTTCGACAATGCCAGAGCTAGGTTTATTCCGAGAGAGCTAAGGCACAAAAGATATTGCAATACTTTCAAATCCATATCAAGACGATATCCCGCTACATTTTATATACACTGCAGAGACACAAAAGAAAGCATGATTATGACGTCAGATGGGAAATCGTTCAAATCAAATTGATCATTTTTAACGCCCGATGAAAAAAAAGGATGTTATGTGTTTCACGGCGTTTTGTGTGTGTAGTTTTTGGCGGATGTATCTTAGTAATGCGTTGCCCGAATTGAGTGTAGTTGTTTATAACTACGGGACAGATCCTTAGCTATGTTTAGCTTTTAATACAACTTTTAAGTGCATTTGGACGATATCATAATCTTTCGATGGTTATCAAATTTTTCAATTTATAGCTGTTTGAAATATGCAAATTTCAAATAGTTTAAGCTAGTTAAAATCCAAAACTACTATACGGCTTCAAACATTTTTGGAACGGTTTCAATTTTATTATACCTGCCTCAACTAGAAGAGCCAAGTAACCACTTCTGAGGAGAACCCAGGCCCAAGAAAGACCGATTTTAACTGACCTGATCAATTATTTTTTTCAGTGGAAGTACGTCTATAATGTTTACGGTTGCGAGGGGAATAGAATCCGCATAAGTTCGCTAAGGCAGCGAGCTGATTCATGGAAAAATTGTACAATTATCTGAAAATATCCGAGTAAAGTTTGTAACTCGAGCAGTGGCTACTTTGTTTTTTATACTGTATTTTTGAGATTTTCTTGAAAATTTTACATACAAAGTATACGAAATACTAAATCCACGACGACAACGTAGGACTTGCACCATTAAGGATGTTAGTAATTTTATAAATTATGGTAAGTCGGCATCAAGATTTTTTATAGCGTGAGTCATTTAGTTCTTGATCTCAAGTATACCTGACTTTAAGAGAAGATGACGTATAGGTTGAGGGCAGTCTCCCGAACGCCATCCATCCGAGTTGAATTCGACGGTTGGCCTCTTTCTCGAAGTTGGCCTTATCTAGATAGACATACCTATTCTACAACTTCGAGAGTTTCTGTCTTCGTTTTGATCATGTACATTTTAAACCTATTGTAATCAACATCCATGTGCTTTCAGAATAGAATGGGACCATCCCGGGTTTTCCCGTGGGTGTCGTAAACGTTGACTAAGAAATCGTTAGCATAACAGCACAAACTAGTTATGGGCAGTAGCGTCATTGGTGCGAACCTCTCTAAAATCTATTGCCAACCAGAGCGTGGCGATTTGGCAAATTCTCCCATAGAAAGTGTTGCAAATTGCGCCATGGGACCTATGTTCAGAAGTATTGTATTTATTTATCTAAAAATTTACAAAGATATACTTACAGGTGTCACAAAAACTTACATAGGTTCATCCGAACACCATACCTATGTCATCAGCGGACACTCATGGATGACATAATGATTTGTATTACATTCTTTTAAGTGGACTTATTTAATATTGTGTGCAGTCTAATAAAATTATAAAATTGTTTTGCAGAACACTGTCAGCATGGGCTGACAATGTTGCCAGAGAGTAACAAAACATTGTTCCCTAGTGAATAGAGAACTTTTAGACCCGCGCGGGAGAAAGATCATTGTATGATTTTAAAAGCCTTTGTCATTTAAAAGGTTCCATTATTCTCTCTTTAGCTCGCGATAGATTATTAATGCTTACATTGCTTACGCAAGTATGCTTTCAACTTAATATTTTAAATAATAACCCTATTGTTTACAGATTTTTTGTTCTGTTTCATGAGTACTTAACTCGACGAGTATGTACGAACCGCACTCAAATAATGATAATTTCGGTATTTCTTGACCTTGCAGTCAAAATCAAATCAAAATCAAAAAATGCTTTATTTTGTAGGTACACAGGGTACACTTAAAATAGTCAGATTTTACATTTTTAAAGCTACTGCTTGTTCAAAAGGCAATTTTCCCCTGAGAAGAACAAGCAAGAAACTCGAGAGGTCGCTCTTTTAAAAAAAGGTTTTTATATTACAAAATTATTATTTTATATTATAATATTTCATTATTAATTGTGAAATAGCCTGGTTATGCGAACGGGCTGGTTATGTCCATGATTGTTTATCATCTAAATAATCTGATATTTTATAATATGCTTTCTTAATAAGTTTCTGTTTTATAGTATCTTTAAATTTATTGAAAGGAAGATTTTGTATATCAACAGGAACTTTATTGAAAAAGCGTATACATAACCCTTTGAATGAATTACTGACCTTGTGGAGGCGACTTATGTGACCTGCAAGTTTATCTTTATTTCTTGTATTGACATCATGTTTATCACTATTTTTCCTAAATGATGCTATATTTTTTTTGACATATATTAGATTTTCAAAAATGTACTGTGACGAAAAGGTTAGAATATTATACTCTTTAAATCTGTCTCTAAGTGACACTGCAGGTCTCAATTGATAAATTGCGCGAACGGCTCGTTTTTGTAAAACAAAGATTGTATTGATATCCGCGGCATTTCCCCACAGCAAGATACCGTAAGACATCAGGCTATGGAAATAACTAAAATATACTAATCTAGCAGTATTTACGTCCGATATTTGTCTAATTTTTTTGACTGCATACGCTGCAGAGCTGAGCTTCTTCGCCAATTTATGGATATGAGGACCCCATTGTAATTTGGCGTCCAAAGTAATGCCCAAAAATACAGTGGACTCAACAAGGTCTAGAGTGACATTTTTTATCATTATATTTGTGGGCACCTCCCTGACATTAGGCAGTACAAATTTTACACATTTAGTTTTTTTCTCATTCAGTAACAAATTATTTGCCGTAAACCATTCTACTATTTGAGAAATAGCGTTGTTCACGTCGTCATAATTTAATTTTAGTCTATTTACTTTAAACATTACAGAGGTATCGTCAGCAAACAATACTATTTCATGTTTATCGTTTACAAGGTTTGGCAAGTCATTTATGTAAACCAAAAACAAAAATGGTCCGAGAATGGAGCCTTGTGGGACGCCCATACAGACTGTCGACCCTGACGATGTATTGCCACTGATATCAACCCTCTGAACTCGGTTACTCAAATAAGAATTCAGAAGGTCGAGAGCTCGGCCGGTTACACCATAATGACGTAATTTCCTGATTAAAGTGTCGTGATGAACGCAATCAAAGGCCTTGGACAAGTCGCAAAATACTCCTATTGCATCCCGCGCATCTTCCCAAGCCTCAAAAATATATTGTAAGAGCTCGATACCTGCATCGGTTGTCGAGCGGCCCCTTGTAAAACCGAATTGTTTAAATGACATTAGATTGTTACTGTAAAAATAACTCGATATCTGATTTAATATAATTTTTTCAAAGATTTTGCTGAGAGTCGGCAGTATTGAAATAGGTCTAAAATTAGAGGGGTCTGATGTACTACCGGATTTAAATAAAGGTATGACTTTACTGTGCTTCATCAGATCAGGAAATATGCCATCATCAGTACATTTATTAAAGATATAAGCTAAGTGTGGTGAAATACAATCAATTACGGCACTAATAATTTTTACTGATAAACCGTGAAGGTCGGCAGTTTTTTTCTTGTCTAAAGAACGAAATGCTTTTAAGATGTCTATAGGACTTACATGATTAAATTTAAAATGGGAGTCACAAATCTCCACATTTTGTTTAAGTAGCGATTCAGCGAGTGTGGGACATGAATTCAGAGAATTTGTAGTTAATATTGGGATATCAGTAAAGAATTTTTCAAAAGCTTCTGCAACTTCTAATTGTGAAGTTAGAATTCGATCATTAATTTTTAATCGCGTATCAGTGTTAAGAGTTTTAAATTTGCCAGTTTCGCTATTTATAACTTTCCAAGTTGTCTTTACTATGTCCGCGCTATTCTTTATTTTATTATTTATAAAATTTGATTTTGCTGTGGCACAAGCTCGCTTGAATATTTTCGAGTATTGCCTAACATATTCAATAAAACTTTCGCTCTTATTATATGTCCTTTCATCATAAAGCTCATATAACTTTTGCCTACTTTTATGAATTCCCACCGTCGCCCAATCACTAAAAACGAGGGAATTGTTGATTTTAACAGATTTTGCTAAGAAAACTTTATTACTTTCAGTTTTTAAAATGTCAAAAACTGATTTATATAATACATTAGGATCGTCACAGTACGGTAAATAATCTAATTTCGCAATCACTTTACTCTGATATTGATCAAGTAGTGACTCAGTTACTGGCACGTACGATATATCTCTTTTCAGCGTTTTATTAATTGCTATGTTAAAAACCGCTAACTGACCACAGTGATCTGAACTTAATTTATTTAAAATAGATTTATCACTGGGTTGTAAATTCGAGAAAATGTTATCAATGCAAGTAGCTGATGTAGAAGCTATTCTAGTGGGCACTGAAAAAAGATTAGCAAGATTATAGCAACTGAAGAAAGATTTAAGTCTTCTGGTTTGAATGCTATCTTCTAATATGTTTATATTAAAATCTCCGCAAATTACAATGTATTTATTTGAATTACTAATTTTACACAGGATTTCATCCATGATTTTCTCAAATAATTCATAAGATGAAGAAGGGGGTTTATATACACATAATACAGTAAGCCGCGCAATTTCCACACAGGCTATTTCAATAGTTCGCTCAACAGAAAGGTTTACAATATCGAGGCGCTCTTTAAATTTAATATTATTACGAATTAGAATGAGACTACCGCCTCGTATTGCCTTCGTCCTGCTGAACGAGCTTGCAATCTGGTACTCCTTGAAGCCGAACATGAGCTCACATTGCTTATACCAGTGCTCCGTTAAACATAATACATCAATGTTAGTGCAGCTCATGAACAGCTCCACCTCTAGTTCTTTGCCACTCATACCCTGAATATTTTGGTGTACCAGATTAATACATTTTTGAATTTTTAAAGCATTTTTTTTATATCTATTTTGGGGCGTGGCAACCCTTTTATAATTTTTTTTTTCAAACATATATTTTATAATGCCAGAGGTAGTCTCTGTTGTCTTATGATTTAATTTAAATTATTTGGAATGATTTCCAAGGATTTATTAATAATTAATGGCTGCCCAATAGAGGCGCCTGTTGGGTCAGTCACTAAAGTGACTGAATTTAAAATAAAATAGGATAGCATATTTGCTAATTGTCTCCTAAAATATTTGGGAAGATAATAATTATCTCCTGTCACATAAAAATATTTGGAACTAATAAATTTATTAGTGTCAAAAAAATGAAATTTATTTTCATGACGACATGTCAGAGTATGCAATGTTAAATTTAAATTATGTCTAAAGTCATTTTCATTTTTTTTTAAACTCTGGCTAAATGGAAATGCAAACAATAAAACCTTATGAACATTTTTTAAATTATTCAATTGAGAGAAATAATTTATCAGAGTTTTTTTATTTACATTTCCCCGTCGTCCTATAAAAATTATCAGAGTAGTATTCTCTTTAAAAGTCTTTGACAAGATCTTTTTTAATATAATTGAGTAGGTGGCACCAGGCATACAGTTATTAAGTATTGCCTGTCCCATATAATGGCTAAGTCGCAAACCCATGTCTTTACCAACTTCATCACTAAACATTTCTATGTTATGTTTTTTGCCGGTTGACTGAGAGAAGGAAGTATTCTCGTTATATTCACACGGCTCCTGCGTCAGAATTATGGAGTTTGTCTGACACACTGCCGGGGAGAAATCTGTTGACGTTTTAGTCATATTAGTACAATCACATTGGTGATTATTTGTCAATGATTCAAATCTGTCATGGTTGTATTTACACAACTCCAACAGATCGTCCATGGCCAGTGTGTGCTCCTTAATTTGTTTCTGTGATAATTCATATTGCGTGTTAATATAATTTAAAGATTTATTTAGTTGTAATATTTCTGACTGGAGGCGCCGTGTGTCACAATCATAGGCATTCTGAGTTTTTTCTAAGTTTAATTGAAATTTATTTAATTCACATAATAATGCCTTTCTTTCTTTTATAAAATTAATATTTTTACAAAATACTTTATCTTTATTAATTAATTTATTTGTCTTCTTAATATATTTATTTATTTTAATATATTTTTTTAACTTATTTTTACTTGAACACTGAACTGACTTGGGTATTGACTTGTCACTGGTCAAGCCAATAGTGACAGTAGGGTGATCACGGGAGGAGATGGCAGAAATCATGGAAGGCGCAGTAGTGACGAGTTCTTCAAACAACGACTGAGTTTGACTTGATTTGAGGTCAGCATTTTGGATTTCTAATGCCGAAATGTGGTTATGGGCATCGCGTAGCTCCTTCTCCAGTGACGTAATACGTTCCAGGGCATCCTGGTACACGCTGCAGCTCTTGTCGAACTCATCCACCACTCGCTGTAGTTGGTCTCGATGGTCTGCAACCTCCTCTAATCCAGTAGACATTTCTGCCATCTCACTCTTTAAAAGTTTGTATTTATTGTTGATAGACAATATTTCCTTCTCATGATCATCTCTCTCTTGGAGTAATTGCTCACACAAGGTCCTTGATGTTTGCAGTTCTTTTAGTGTCCGTTGAAGGTTGTCCTCCAACTGACGAGTTTTGATGGACATACTACGGGTGGTCATTTTGTATTAACTGTACCTATTAAGCAAATAGTGTAGGTACAAAACACGAATGTCAACAAGGGATCGAGTGAGCAATCACTACAGCTGACTATTTGAGGTTAATTTCAAGTAACTTCATTAAGAACTAAGTATATTAATAGTACAACAATATAATATAGTATTATGTACTTACGATATATATCCAAAAATAAACTCCTCAAACAGTCACTGGAGATGATTTAAGAAATTTGTATAGGTAAGTTTTACGTCACTATACTTACGTTGAAAAACACAATTTAAGCACTTACAAACTATACAGTTATCTCATTTATACACTTAATTATAGTAATGAAGTTGGTTTATGCGTTAATTATCGTAATTAATATTAAAATCAAAATAATATTCACGGAGTCGTTTTATTTACGACTTAGCCTTATGCCTACCCTCACAAAAAAAAAAAAAAAGTCTACAAATAAATATGTTATTGAGAACTCCTCTATACATATTGGACTTCCCTTCCCAGACTTGGCGTATGTGCAGCGGTGGACTAGTCCCAGTGTAGACTGATGATTTTTTTTTTTAATATTTATCTCGAGATTGGTGTAATGTCGGTTTCTTTTTCTATCACTTTGCACATTTTTTAAATGTTTTTTTTTTTATGTTATAATAAATTTAAATTTTCGTTGTTCTATGTCGCATCGTAACTGGAGAATTCTACCTACCGATTTCAATATAGTTTCTTTTGATTGAAAATTGTAATTTGCAATATGGTTCATAATTATGCCAGCCCCTGTAGCATGACGTCGTTTGTCGCGCGCGACGTAGGAGTGAGAGGATAGTTGTATATTTCGGCCAAGCGAATGAGCAGGACCAATATTATCTCGCGCGACATAAACGTTTTATCGCGCCGCTCATGCTACTACTGCTGGTATCCTGCAATAATGGAAATCGGTCCAAAATCGTGTTTGGAGTTTTTATTATGCAGGGGATATAATATAAATTTTTAGTTACATATATTTTTTATTTTTCCAGGTAAGATCCTTCCGTCGGGTCCGAGGACAACAATTGGCAGTGGGCGTGTGGTTAAACAGGTACCCACACACAAACACACACACAGATGATAAGTACATACCCATATCTTAGGTGCCATTATTCACCGAGGGCGGCGAAAGGTTACCTGTGAATACGTAATTAGACACCTACTTAATAAAAAAATAATATCGGACAGTAGGGTCCATTATTTTTGTTAACAACTATTTAAAAACGTTTAAACTATACTAGTAACATCTTATTTATTTATTAAACATTGCGGCTCTGGACTCCATGTGGATAGAGTTCCAGTGCCTTTTTACGCGGCTCACACGGAAGCTACTCCATTGCGTACGATGGCATGAAAACCATATCCTTTTTTTCTTATGCACAACGGGTTCGTACTTGACCTCAATCACACCTGATGTTAAGTAAAGATGAGGTCAAAGGTGGAAGCGTACTGACCCGGAAACCCCAACACATTTGGGGGACTGGCTATCTTATCTCTGATAACAGGAATACAACAATGCTATTAACATTGCTGCTTGGCGGCAAATTTAGATAAGATGGTGGTAGCTAGCCAGGCGGACGTTTAAAATGCCCTACCACCAACCATACCGAGTACTTAAACATGTACCCCGCTGGGGATGGAACCCGCAACCTCCGAATCGTAAACCCAACGTTGTTTACATTGAGCCACGGAGGCGGTTAAATCCTTATCCTTTGTGTTCATTAACCAATCGAAAATAAGCTTTTATCGATGTACATTGTCAACTTACGCCTGGGTCAAACTAGACGCTGCACAGCCGTATGTGATATTGTAGTGTATAAAATGTTAAGGGAGATAATAATAACTTATTTATTTAATATTGATTATTTATTAAAACCATAGCAATAAAATTTTCTCTTAAAAACAATTGCATATCACACTTAGGAATAAGTGAGTAGTTACTTATATATATTATACCTACCAAAACGGCTGCGCAGGTCCCCTGACTCCCAAACTACCTACCTGTACCTGTACCCTGATAGTCAGTGTTCCTTGGCACAATTTTTTTCTCATCTCACAGCTTTAACTACAATATATGCAGTAATAATAAAATTGCATCAGAAAGTAAACACTTTTGCCCTTAGCATGAACTTAAAGAAATATCAAAAAACAAATATATTCCAACTATTTATCATGCGCAGAAATATGTGTAGTACTATTATATACAGGGTGAATTTGAATTCGTGTAATACCCATTAACTGGTGACGCCACTCTTGATTACGAACAACATACTCTAAGGAACCATAGTCGAATTCGATCAAAAAAATTTATATGGAAAAGGTGCAGGAGTGTCGTCTCATGATCAATGCTTAACTTGCTGAGACTGCCTTACCTATATACCCGCACAAACACATACACCTCTTTATAAGTTAGTGGAAGATGTCACATCCCGGCAGTTCCGAATCCAAGACATGAAGACATTCTGTCGTGTCGCAGTAGTTTAGATTTTTATCCTGATGAGAGAGTCATCTAATACATCATAGACGAACTAGAAGTAATACTTTCCAGAGATTATTATAAAAATCTCTTATTCCATTGTACCCCTAAATGACTGCAGTACAACAATATTGAAATTTACCTCATCGATCAAGTAGATTGACAGACAGCTTTACAATATGTAGAAACAAGATCCTGTCCCTTGTAACCAATGCTCTTTGAAGACTCCGCCCGGCAGGATCTGTTAGTATTAGGGTAACACGGGAAAAAGTTGAAATGAAAATTGTTTTACTTCTATTCGGAAGCGAGAAACAAAGGATATTGAAACGACCCGCGGAGCCACGGCAATCCCTTTTTGTAAGCTCTACTTTTTAGGTTAAAACAACGATAGAACACCGAAAAAATGAATCTCTGGGAATATGTTTTTTGTATTATTTTTTGTGCTGATAAAGAAATTTCTAATTTGTCATTTTTTGACTCTTTCAGGAGTCAGCCTCGATAGTCACACGTAACACGAGCGATACGCTAACAAAACTTTAAGATTTAATCAAATGCTCTGCTCAATATTGACGACCGATTGGTGTAGTGGAACTCTGTCAGCGAAACCAACGGTTGCAGGTTCGAATCCAGCGACGGGTAAATGTTTGTGTGATGAATATGAACATTTATTCCCGAGTCATGGATGTTTATATAAATATTTATGTATGTTTATCCGTTATCTAGTATCCATAGTACAAGCTTTGCTTAGTTTGGGACTCGATGATGGGTGTAAGTGTGCGAAATATTTATTTATTTGTTTATTAATATAAAATTTATGCTCAAAATCTAAAAAAACCTATTAGACATGTTTCACTTCTGTGTCTTATCCATGACTTGCGCATTGATTATGATAAGCATTAGTGAATATTAGCCATGAGGTTCCCAACAGAGTAAAATAGGACCAACTCTCTCTTCCCGTGGATGTCGTTGAAGTGAACAACAGCATATACCAGTGGTAAACAAATCGCCAACTCGCCTGCCCAGCGTTCCCATTAGAACAAATCATTCCATAGAATGCGATGAAAATCGCACTAATGTCCAATAGTAGACTGCTGTAGGCTGTCGATGTGTGTAAATATATGTCATGCTTTCTCTGGGATCATATTAGGATTATTGTAACTAATAAACAATATATAATCTTGAATGAATCCCCTCCCACAACTGTGTACACGTCTAGTGGGCAGCTTTGATAGAAAATGTCCCATTATCGAGCAGCAATTAATTTAAAAAATAAAATATCTTCAAGCTTGTCGGCGATAAATCTTTTCTAAATTTATGTTGAAAATGAAAAGAATTCCTTTTCGTTATCCAGGCTTGTTTGTTTTTCTTTTGGCACTGCCCCAGACTGAAGTGTCAAGGTAAAAAAAACTAGCAATTGCATCCTATTTTGTTACATCGTGAATAGTATTTCTCTAGAATATTACAAATTGCTACAAGTATTTTTCCCAAATTTGCATAAACTAGATCTAGTACCTAGATGATATTTTAGTGTTATAAATAATATAAACAAATATAAATATACTTAGACGTGCACACAGGGCCATCTAGTTCCACAGTAAGCAACCATGGGTTTGTGTTGTAGATACCAGATGGTTGATATACTACATAAATACATTTTTTTTGTAAATAAAGTGTTACTTTTGAACTATCATATCTGATATCTAAGTTATATTAGTGTGAAAATTTGAATGTTTGTTTCTTTTTGCTCATCACTGAGAAACGGATGAACGAATTTGGATGTTTTTGGCTCACAAGTAGAATAAATAAATAAATAAATATTTCAGACACTTACACCAATCACCTAGTTCCAAACTAAGCAAAGCTGTGTAACGGATAAACATACGTAAATATTTATATAAATATCCATGACTCGGGAGTAAATGTTCTTATTCATCACACAAACATTTACCTCTCGTGGCATTCGAACCCGCAACCATTGGTTTCGCTGACAGGGTCCCTATTCACTACACCAATCGGTCGTCGGAATATATCCTGGATTAGGACATATTATTTTGATCCCAATAAAGTGAGTAGTAGCGGCATAAACAAATTACACAAATAACCGATATTTCACATATAAACATACTCGTAAAAATGTCTGCGTGTCTGCCTTTTCTAATTCATGTATCCGCTCTGTACTGAACTCGTTGATACGATCTATGGATGTAAATTGGTGAACTCTTATTATCCGACTGCGAAAAATAGGAACGTATGTACGTGTGTATGCATGTGTGAATTATGCCCGTCGTTTGTGCGCATCCTAAACGACTTGATGGATTTTAAAAAAAAGTATCTTAATTAATCCCCGACGCCAAGGTCAGGAAAGTTATAAGTTTGAAGGCTATGTCTGTCTTTGGCATTGTGGCTGTTGTCCAATATTTAATGAAAATTAGTTAAGCCATTCCGAAGATATTTAACTTTTAACACAGTTGGTTTATTTATGTGATAACAATAAATAAAAAAAAAAGACGAATAACCTGACCGTGCATGACCTGGAAAGAGAAAAACAAGGTCTAAAAGGTCAACAATCAAGCAAGAGAATGCCAGTGGTTATCGGACACCGATTGGTTCTGGCCTCGTGTGACCTACGGGCTGGCGCGTACCTCGCTCAACGGTCTTAGGCCCGTAATAATAAACCTTTCTCAAGATTGAGAACAGTCTTGTACCGGTCTCAAGTAAACGTGATTACTAAATCGAACTTGAGACCTAAAATGCACGTGCATACTCAAGCAGTACTCACTTGAGAGGTGCGCGTATTTATAAACTCAAGACTATCATTCATTCACCGCTGAGGCGAATAGTTGAGAAGTGATCTCAGCTGAGTAGACCTCAAGATTGGTTTATAAATTAGCACGGAGCTTGAGATAGCGTCAATTGCTTAAGACGCATCTCGGTTGATACAGCCTCAAGACTTGTATTGAGATTGGTTTATTAATACGGGCCTTCGTCTAGCTGTTCAGCGAGATAACGCAGCAAGTGTGTTAGGATTCATGGCCTCAACGGGAAGTCTGGATGACGTCCTTTAGTAGCTTTAGTTTTTTTTTGCTTGTATTTATAAAAGCATTCATTGAATTCTTTTAATAGATTTTCCTACAGAGAATGCTGGATCCAGCTCCTATATAGCGTCAATTACTTGAGCCCAAATTTCTTTTTTTCAATAATAAATGAAAATAAACGCAATATAATCTCCTATCAAATCGAAAATTTATGACATGATCATTTGGCTTGATGTGATCACGTTATCGAATTGAATTGGATATATATACATTTCTTGTAGCTGGTCAAATAATTTTTAGCTGGAGAGAAAATTAGAGCGCGGCGGATAGTCGTCTACGCCATTTGGACGTCAGCCAACTGCCCTTTTCGCGTAGTACGCCATATTCGGCGACAAATCTACTGGAAACCGAAACCTAAATCCGAACAGACAAATAATTCGCTCAACCATTATTCTTTGGCACACATTCTTGTACAAACTCTTAGTATATACATAAAGGATTAGATTACCTATATCACTACCCGACCTTTACGCTGAGGGTAAAGGTCTAGTTATTTATAATAGGCGGTGAAGATCGCAGTGAAATTTTCTCGTAGATGTAATAACGGAAACAGCACGTGCAGTAGGTACTTACTTGTAAAATAATATTATACACATAAATATAAATCATCCAGATAAAAGAAACGAACCGCCTCCGTGGCTCAATGTAAACAACATTGGGTTTACGGTTCGGAGGTCGCGGGTTCGATCCCCAGCGGGGTACATGTTTAAGTATTCGTTTGGTTGGTGGTAGGGCATTTTAAATGTCCGCCTGGCTAGCTACCACCATCTTATCTAAATCTGCCGCCAAGCAGCAATGTTAATAGCATTGTTGTATTCTGGTTGAGAGAGATAAGATAGCCAGTCCCCCAAATGTGTTGGGTTTCCGGGTCAGTACGCTTCCACCTTCGACCTCATCTTCACTTAACATCAGGTGTGATTGAGGTCAAGTGCGAACCCGTTGTGCATAAAAAAAAACATGTAAAATGTTAAATATCTTCGAAGCGGCTTAACCGATTTTCATCAAACATAGTTAAGAATCTATCCCCGCGTTTAATCTTAAATGTAAAAAAAAATATTTAGAAAACCCTCGAACGTCTATGATACACCTAACTGTCTTAAAAGCTAAATATCAACGAAACGGCTTGACCGATTCTCATCAAAAGAACCCTTTTTATCCGACTCCAAAAAAACAAAGAGTTTCTATACAATTCAATACAAATACTCTTTATTGCACAAAATACTTTACAATAATTTTTGATGATAACAATAGACCACAATTAAGCGATCTTATCACGAAAAGCGATTTCTTTCAGATAACCCACAGCTATAGAGGGAAAAACAGGTAGGGTGCACGATACTACGAACTAAAGAAATAATTATAGATCTATTTTCGTCTGTATGTATTTTTTTATGTATGTTCACCAATATTTCCTTCAATTTCTGATGATTGTTTCTTGTTTGATACGGTTTATCACCAAGGGTGGTCTCTTATAAATTTGGTGAAGATCTGATGATGCACTCCGGAGATAGAGAAAGTCGGTTGTTTTGCTAAGTTTTGGCGGTTCAATTATTTGCGTTCCGTAATCACTAAACCTCATATTAATAGAGTGTTAGGGATGGTAGGAGACAGATTAGACTCTCTTCTGGTCGGCAGGTTCATCGAACTTCATGTACTGAGGTCTCGATGAGCTTGCGGGCAGAGGAAGAGTCAAGTCTCAGATAATTTAAATTAATTAAATTTGTCAAATTAGATATAACATTAACATAGTCAGTAAGTAAAATTTGTACTAACACCTATGGACTGTCATTTGTCTGAAATCAAATATTTTTATTTTTATTTATTTATTTATTAATAAAACGATCTCAGATGACACTTGAGATATTGTTATGTATTTAAACAGCATCAAAATAATAGTAATGAAACTCAAGTTAGATTTCAATTATGAAATCGTTTTAGAATTTCGCCTTGACTGTATATTTGTGTTTTTTTATGCACATCGGGTTAGCGTGGCCGAAGATACAAACTCGCTCATCCGGATCCCTCAAGCTATTTAAGCTACTGGCTATCTTCTCTCTAACAGCTGAAACATAACAACGCTATCAGCGTTATTGCTTGGAGGCAGACTTAGATAAGATAGACTTAGAAGCCAGGCGCACATTGAAATATTCCTCCCACCTACGAAAAATGTATCCCGCTGGGAATCGAATACACGGCCTCCGTTATAAAAACTTTATATTGAACATTTTAAAATTTGTAGCCATAACAGCAACTTTATATTGTACCCACCATTGAGGATACATTATTTATTTCCGTTTACTACATTAATACTTAAAGCCAAATTAATTAAAATACGAATCAATAAATAGAAAAACGTTTAAAACAAAGAGAGCACGTGAACACCCTCTACTCTCTCTATGAAAGGTAGAAACATGTTTAAGGTCCGAACCGCGCGGGAGAGTATCCAATGACTAACAGCATTATCCCGTTGTATTGCAAGGCTAATACGCTGCCCGAGATCTTTTGTCATCCAAGGATACATACAAGCGCCATTGTGATGTCTGCAAGATCTGTCATTAGAGATTTTTTTTAAAACGGTCGCGCTTCCTGGTCCTGAGGACATAAGGTTTCGACTCCAAAGGGCACAAATACGTCAAACATATAGCGTCTACAAAAGGATTGCAATTGAATATCAAACAAACGAATTATTTAATAGAAGCATAAATTTTCGCGATACGATAAGACGAATTAATTAAAGTCCAAAATAATAAGGATTACGTGAACAGTACCGTAAACAAATTAAATTTCATTTCAACAAGAATTTAATAACCTCGGGAACCCCAGTTGCCGAGTGCGATGTAACGATGCGCCAATTATAATTTCAAATGAAAACCAAATTTGAGTAGAAACTCGTCCATGTAAATCTGAGAACTATAAATGGATAAACAGAATCCAACGACCTAGTTTCACTCATCTTCCCAGATTCTTTCACTGGAATTACAGCGCCAGATAAATAGGTTTCGAGTGCGCAGTAGGCGGTACATGTGGATACTCAAGACATGAAAGGAAACTTGTATAAAAGCAATTACCAGAAATAGGTCGCCAAACGAATATAACTGAAGATAAGGTTGCGAGAAATCTAGGAAAAGTTTACGCCAAGAGCACTAGAGTAAAACTAATTAAATCAATTGACAATCAGAACGATAACAACGTTCACGATACAATTTCCCAATAAATTGATAAATAATTCAAGCAAGTCGTTTTCCAAATGACGAATTTTTAAATATTAGCTTTTAACGTCGATCACATCTGATGTCAAGAGATGATAAGGCTGAAGGTGTAAATGAGCTTACCCAGAACTTCCAAATTGTTAGGGGAACTGGCTATAGACTACATACGAATATCTGCTGTGTGATAAGTTATCGCCATAGAGTATGGAAATCGCCTTCACGACCTGTTTGGTGTAGTGCTCCATCAAGGCTCACCATAAAGCATTTCGGCTTCACGCATCCAGTCGCGCGACTGTCTCTGTTCATATTGACCCTTTAGATAAAATTCGAAAACACAGCACTAAATTGAGGGGGCTCTCAACGCAGATCTGCAACTTCTTGTCGCATAGTGGCGTTCTCGTCTCGGAATAAGCCCAAGATGATCAGAAAGCCCGCAATAGTCAAAATCGACTTTAGCACAGGCATAGGTATTATCCCCGTGGCTCTTCATGGGTTGCAATCCGAGTACAGCCAACTGTTGTAAAAGACAGCATCCACGGGAACTGTGCACGCCCCGATAGACGCATGTACTATATTTAATTACCTCTATCACGATACAATACTATACAAATACACTTTATTGCACGACAGAAACGAAAATACAGTTTCAGAAAAATGGTAAGAATAGAATGTATAATTTGGCTACCTTATAACTAAAAGCGATCTCTTCCAGGCAACCTTTGGGTATAAGGACATCTCACCAAGAAGAACATCCCAGAAACAGACCATTTCTGCTTTTAAATTCCTAATACCTAGGTATAAAGTGGAGTCCAACGAATGCGTGGATGAAATTGGTAAAGGGGTGGACAGTACCGAATTATCTGACCGAGTCTCTGTAGAGTAATAATGGTTATTGGACGAACGTGCTCTCCAAAACAAAATGGAAGCGTTTTATTATAATGCTCTTACTTCGATAGCAATTATACCTTTGCAATTTAACTTTTATTACACTTTATACAATAGAACTTATGTCAGTTGTTTTCTGTGTATTCTAAGTTTCTGTGCCGTGATTCCCGTGCTTGTAAAAGACAACTAACTAAACACCAAAAAACATTAATTGAATTGCACCTATCAACGGCTATAAGCTCGTTATGTTTGGGATATCTCTGAAATGACATCGGGTGGTTATTTAGGATAAAGGTCGTGACGCTCAAATTTAGACTCTGTTCTAGAAAATTTTTTTCTTTCTTTGTTTCATTTTGGTGGTGTTGTTATACTCTCTACTTGTTGTGTTACAATATTTATTTTATATAATGCTAAGTATAACAGTACATTTGTTGGTACGCTGTCGCTTTGGAGATGGGCGTTTATAGCTACACTACAGTTTCCAACTACAGTAGCTATCATCACAATTTTGTACTGTGTATATTTATTTCTGTATCCAATAAAATTATTCTTATTCTTAATTACAAACCAAGGAGAGTGCTTCTTTTTTTCGTACGATACCATCCTCTCCAACTTATACAAAATTCAGTGTCCCGAAGTCTTCGTAAGACTACACTAACCTATTTCAAAAGAGCATGTGGCTAAGAACTACTAAGACCTTCTTCTTACCTATATTACGGAGAGTATATACTATAAAAACTTTCTCACGACTGTCGCAAAACTCGCGTACAGTTGCTGCCGCCTAATGGATGTAGCAGTGCATCTTTTAATTTTCTAAATGGCCGTAGTTTGTGACAGACACCCCTGGGAGCCAAGTTATAATGACGCAAAGTTACGAATGTTCGAGAATCCTTAATAAAATTGAATTTCGAACTTACTTGTAGAGCGGCTTGCACCACGTTCTTAAATTTATTTTATAAATTTTGTGAAACACGAGATTGTATTTACGACTAAATTAACTGTATTGTTCCGTGGTACCACGTCGTGATCTGTCAAAGTTAATCATCTTCGCAATTAATAAATTTTCAAACAAAAATGTCCATAAATTCGAAGATATCACGGAGCAGATACAAAACATACAGCCTTTGGAAAATCGGTTAAATATGCCATAAAATAACATGCAGAATTTCGTCGGCTGAAAAACCGAAAGTAAGAAACGGTTTATCAACTTACTAAATGAGTTTAGCTAATTTTATTACAGAGTGATGTTTAATTTGAATTCGGTAACATTGCAGAATGTCTCCTATTTGTAATCGTCGTATAATCCCGTACATTTTATATGATGCTTCTTATAATGGCCTCCTTTCTAAAATTGGGATACCTAAATCGAATACCCACAAGCAGTAAGTAAATGGAAAGTCAACTTTAATATCCCATTTCGTCATTTAAGGCGTTACTTGGAGTTCAAGGAATATAAAACTCATTTATCTACCATATTCTTCAGGTATGGATAAAAAATAAAAACTAAAACTATTTATTAATGTGTATTATGATAAATAAAAATACTCACTTCATTACATATATAATGATATATAATAGTTGTATATTTCGGTTGAGAAAATGTATTCATTTGAAAACTAAGTCAAAGTTGATAAAAAATTGTATTTAGCGTCTATAACATAATAGGCTGTTTCTTTTTCTATAAATTGTTGATGATACATACGTAACCAGATATCGACTCGCCGGAGTTATTAAGCTCTATCATGTTACGCGTGCTAACCAGGCCATTGAGAAATAGTCCCCCGCTTTGCACTCTCGTATACCACGCAAACTCGCGCAAAAATTCAATTATCTGTCTTCTGAGTTATCTAGATCTTTTTAATTCAAAACCAATACGAATAAAAGAAACTTACACAAAAAATCCTTAGATTCACAAGCTTCCAAATAAAAAATTTAATTTAGAAATTGTTTATTCAGTTACGGTTGTTTAAATATTTGTTTTTTTCTGTAAAGGTTTCCTCACATTTGATTAAGTTACACACGTGTAATATGTGGTTTTCTTTTTTTTTCTAAATATAATTTGTGTTCCCTTCATGTAGCAATCTATATGTGAAGACTTGTTAATGGCTTTTTGAAATTAATTTCACTATTAGTAATTACACTTAAGATTTCCAAATGATTAAAATAAAACAAAAGTATTTGCATGGGAAGCAATAAACCACAGTCATAGGAAAGAATAGACGATATTATTTCGTATTTAGAAGTTGCAAATGAAAAATACTCTAAATGTAGGGAAAAGTTTCTCCATTAGAAATTAACTAAAGTTTGTTTGACTTCTCACGAACGGTAGTTCCGTTCCTTAGGAGATGAGGACGGAAAGTTCGAGTGGAATGGAGATCTCCTATATCCATTATAAGGCAACTGCAAATTTAGCTATTTTATAGTCTTGCCTTAAGTTTAATAACTTCCAGTAAGGAGTCACCTATCTAAATCACCTATCACATATCTAAATAAATCAAATCAAATATGGAGGTGTAAGAATAAAGATATCAGTTTTGAGCCTGGATTTTACCTTATCACTGTATTAAAAAATCACAATTTCATGTACGGAATCATCTAATGAATAAAAAACATCGTGAAGTCAGGAGAAAACTTGCATGCCTAGATATGGGACATCTCTGAGGCATGTGTAAATATCGGCCACTCAGCCTCAGGCCGCATGTTCTGACATTTATAGGCTGATATTGAGGAGGAGGATAGTTAAATTATCGATATGGGTATTATTATTGTACATTGATGTGAACATACCATCTATTTTATAGCCACTAATACTACCAGTGCTCAGGATTTCCCTGGAGTGCGGGTCGCAGAGCTACTCGCGGTCTCAATACGGATTACTGTAGGTATTGCAAATTTCATCTCAGATGTGATTTCCTCTCCGTGATCTTCAACAGTTTTAACAATAGCTCCATCGATATCGTCACTAGTTTTTACAAGATTTTATTTAGTTTGCAATGTCCGTTGTAGGTAAGTAAGTTGACCGTTTCAAAATTTTCTAAGCATTTTTCAACCACTTGCGGGTATCTGAACGAGATAAAATTTGGCATATTTACGTAAGTTCGGGGACAATGCAATATTCTGGTATCAAGCTGATCTGATGATGGACCCGGGATGTAGAGACTGGAACTCCCTGATGGCAAATGGCAAAATAATCGGGTTTGGGCTAGTTTGTGTTGTTGCCATGAGCACTTTCCTTTACACATGATGACGAAGGTCTCAAAATGGAGTCTGAAGATTGTCAGTCTGGAACTCCTTGATGGACTTTATGTTACTCGTCTTTGTACTAAAATAATATGTGATAATCATGATAAGCTTGCTTTTAGAAGTATTTCAATTCTCGTCACCCTTCCCTAATGAGAGTGGACAGGTAGAAATTATAATCTATTATCATTATTATTCGATAAAATAATAAGTATGTAATACTACTAATGCTGCTGCACTGGATTCGCCGCGCTCAACCGCCAACATGCGAGATCCATCATGTGAATAAATTAATTAGAGTAAATTTATAGTTCACGTAATCGCCAGCTCTGCAGTCAGTCAGCTAATTTGATATCCGCAGTTCGCTGAATAAACTATAACCACTAATGCATTCGCTCATTATGAAAGGGGTATTAGTTAGCGGTAGCACTTGGGGAATATTAACTATTGGAAATGACGGATATTTGGTTTGGAAATAATCACTTATACGTTTGTGGCTTTATTGGCGTTAATATCAGTAGTGAGTGGTGGTTAGCCAGGTCAGGATGAATGGGTATTTATGGAAATCGCGTGCTTCAAATTCCAATGCATCATCATTTTCCAACTGGTGAGCTTGTGGTCAAATGCGTATTCAGTCTATCATAAAAATAAATTCACAGGATGCAATCAGAGATCTTGACTGAGAAATTATGCAAAGAAAGGAAAACATAATAATAATAACTAATGAAACATATTAATTTACCACACAAGATACAATAATTACAGTAACAGTATTTCAAGTTAAAAAATTGTGATCAAAGTTAAGTTAAGAAATGCTGACTTTCAGTCGTTGTCCCCCCAGCGATTAGTTATCAGCTGAAAGTGGTTCAATTTTATTCATTTACATTTTATAAAATTCACAGATGTTAAGATAATTCACATAATTTCGGGTTTGAGTTCCGAACAGTTCTATACTCGCTGCGAAAAGACTTGGGCTTGTTTTGAAGTACTCTTTATTCTGTACGTTGTCGTGTAATTTTGAAATCTCCTAGAGACTGGTATCATTCAAACACATCAAACAACTGTGATAAAAGCCAATCTTCGAAGCAGAGCTTACTTTCATCAAACACCTAATAACACACACACACACACACACACACACACACACACACGCACACGCATACATACACACACGCACATGACGCCGTGAAACACATAACATCCGTCGTTTTTCGTCGGGGATGAAAAATATGGAGCACGACTGAGTCTCGTTAGTAAATATAGAAGCAATCTATGGTTAAAGAAAATGGCTACTTAACGGAATCTTTGACACAAAATATCTCAGTAACAAGATTGTTAGCCCAAAATATACATTCCAATCTCCGATTTCAATTTATAAGCAAGAAAGGATTCAACGCGATCCCCTGAAGAGTCATCTTAGATTATTTCCGTTGCCGCTACCTCGAATTGCCTGAAGCATCATCATTATTGAAGTTATTCTGCTGGATGATTAATATTCCGGACAGGCAGCCAATCAGAAGCAAAGTACGTTTAGTTATATTTACGTACCATTTTGCTTTATAAACGGCTTCGGATATGAAAAAGACTGTAAATGGGCGTAATAGCATAGAATTGATTACATCAGTTTTGTCAGTTGTTTACAATAATTGCGCAATAAAATATCTAGTGCTTATCTAGGACTTATGCTGGTGATCATCTGTTTCTAAAATAATGATTCATTTAAATTTTCTAAAATGAAAAATAAAATCCAAAATTACCAGTGACAGTAAAAATGTTTAATGTTTCTGTATTTTAAAAATTCTAAAGGAATAAAAAGAAAATACCTACCTCTATCCCTCCCACGTATTACCCAAGATTACCGTATTACAGGGTGAAATTTAATTCGTGTAATTCCCGTTTAGTGCTGTGTCGTTTCGGCACTCAAATAGAACAGAACCAACCCGTCTCTTCCCGTGGGTATCGTAAAAGGCCACTAAATATATAGCATGTTTCAACGGCGATGGACTCCCCTTTCATATGTGCAAGTTCTGTATATTTCAAAAAGTGAACCATGGATGTTGTTTCAATCCTTAAACTCTTAATGTTTGGAACACCAAAATACTTTTGTTTGGGATGTCTCTGACCACCCGATTTGGAATAATGTCGTGATGTTATGTTAGATAGATAGATAGATAGATAGATAAAGCGTTTATTTGTTACTCCAGTCACACACATACATTAAGTTTTGCAGAAATTTTTATAAAACTTATAATATAGGTATAACTACAGAATATATCTATTAGTAACTTATAACTAAAGCATGTGTGTGCTGCAGCAGGACAAATGGGTCACAGCTCAGTGTGTGAGATTGTTCAAAGAACAAAACACTGATTTTCAGCTATTACCCGAGGAGTATCATATGGTACAAGTGCGACACAAATCAATGTTATGTATGTACGTAATTCCCGATTACTGGTGACTCCACTCCTGATTACGAACAACTTTTCACTAGAAACCATAACCGAATTCAGCCAAAAATTGTTGGACTTCCCTTCTAAAGGTGGTCAGAATGGTTTACTTTGTGTGGGTAATCGAAAATTTTTCGAAATTCGACTATGGTTCCTTGGGGAAAGTTGCTCGTAATCAGGAATGGAATCATCATTAAAAAGGAATTTCACGATTTCAATTTCACCCTGTATATCCAATTCAATTCGATAACGAGATGTCACTGGGACTCCATTCCTGATTACGAACAACTTTCCACTAGGAACAATAGCCGGATTCGGACGAAAATTGTTGGACTTCTATACTAAAGGGTTTCAGAATGGTTTACTTTGTATGTCAATGATCATGTATGATCGAATTCGACTATGGTTCCTTGGGGAAAGTTGATCGTAATCCAGGGTGGCTTCACCAGTTAATGGGAATGATACGAATTCAAATTCACCCTAAATAGCAAAGCTGGCAGAAAACGCTGATGATGGTGCACACCGAGAGGGATACCGGAACTCCTTAAAGTTAACAGCAAGGGCCCTGTGATTAAATCACTTATTATTGGGCAGAGCGTTTTCGCGCATATAAAACAACGTTAGTGTCGAGTACCGACACGAATAGTTCATTAACGTCTTAATCAACATAAATAAAATTATTTAATTATTACATATAAAAAAAAAGACTACTATTCTCATAATAGCGAACTAAAAAGGTAGAATTCTGTCCGGATCTATTATTAGATCCTCAGATCATTAGATCATGTTAATGAAAAGTAAACTGTTAAATTCTCCTACAATGTTAGGAATTTACTAGGCTAATATTCTTTACCTATGAAATTGGAGTTTTTTTTTCGTTAATCATATGTACCAATTCCTGCGATTTTCAAAGCTATATCCAAATTTGTTTTTTATTTGGAAAGTGGAATATTATTTCAAGGTTCCACATGAATAAAAAAAAATCACGTAATAAAAAAAAATTGAACACAGCTCTTTTGATGTGCTTTCCATAATAATTTCTTAGATTCGCAGAAACTTTTATAAAGCGATTACTTTTAAAAATTAACGCTTCCTATACTTAAATTAATGTTATCCGATAATACACACAAAGTTTAACTAAATTTGGATTTGCCGTTCCCAAAAAAAAATCAAAAATGTTTGTATGGAGAAAACAGTCTTAATGAGATTCTTCATACAAAACGCCAATTTCATGGACCTAATATAAACAAGTGATTTTCTCACTACGAAACAATAGCAACATTTCCCAAGAAGGTACAAAGTCAAAGTACGGGAAACTACGCAAGGTCTTGTCGTCCAAAATATCTCAGTGCTTTAAGACGAAAGTGTTATCTATCAGTGATGACTTGGCACTCAAGCGTAGTCTCTCATTACGCGCCTCATAAGAAAGCTGAAAGTCACGTAACGAGCCATGTAGATGGCGATGCTCGGCATTTCCGTGCGTAAACGAATCAGGAATGAGGAAATCCGTAGGCGAACGAAGGTCACTGACGGATCAGGAAGTTGAAGTAGCAGTGGGCTGGGCACATAGCTTGAAGAACTGATGGCGGGTGGGACATAAAAGTTCTCCACTCACAAGGTGAACAGACGACCTGATAAAGGTCGCGGGAAGTCGCTGGACCCATGCCGCTTCCAACTAGTCATTCTGGAATTCTGTGGCAAGCGAAGCAAGGAAGCAGCGGATGTCTTGTGGCTGATATGATGATGACAAAGTCATGAAATGTCCGGTTTATTGTTAGGGATATTTTGTTAACCGATTTTTATCAAATATCACAGCTGTCCCTTCGTTTAGTCTTTAATATAAAACAACCGCACGCAAATGGGACTACGCTTTACTGAGACATCTGGACCAAAACTGGACACACACGGTTATACACACCACGCCGTCAATTAAATAACACCCGTTGTTTTTCGTTGGGAGTTAAAAATTAATTCGTCGAATGAAAATGAATGCCAAAAGAAATATAGGTCAGTTCCTTTGAAATATAAGTAATCTAACTATTATTATAAATGCGAAAGTTTGGATGTTTGTTTGTTTTATTTGTATGTTTCTTTGTTGCTCAATCTCGGCGAAACGGATGATCTGATTTGTATGAAATTTGGTATATAGGTAGAATATACCCTGGATTAGGACATAGGTTATTTTCATCCCGATAAAGTGAGTAGTTCCCGCTGGATAAACAAATTAAAACATATCCGCGATAAAGTTTTTCTAATGTAGGCGAAGCCGCTGGCGGAATGTTAGTCTTTAATATAACCAATGCGTATGATGTCAAAGCTAAGCTATAAGTACTTTTTCTTATCCATTATCATAAAACTCATCCATATAACTTATACTTTGTTTTTCGATCACACGTAAGTTCTGACGCAGACTTGCCTGACAGTAATTACCTTTACTTTTGATCGCGAATTCGCCTCTTCCGCCTTTGATCCCCGCGCTAAACAAGTTACTGGAGTTGAATTCGTATGAGAACATACATTATTAATCTTACATCTTTATGTATTCTCAAGTTAATGGTATATTTTACGCGTGTTTTTACTGTTTTAGAAGAAAATTAATCTAGTATGAAACAATGTGACTTTTATTATAAATTTATCGATACCAAGTAATGTCTAGATTCATACCCACATAATACTAAGTACTAATTACATATTGCATGTTTTCTATAATTGAACGGCCAAAAATTGGCGCAACAACCGACTTCGGCCAGGCTCCACTTTCTGAATGTAATTGGTGTAAATACCAAAATCGCTATATGAAGATTTCCCTCAATTCCTCATATCCACTCAACCGTCCGGCCCGCGCGGCCAAATTCCGGTCTCCTGTCCAATCTGCGCGGTCGCAGTTTTGTGCTGCACGCACTATGCCGTTATTAATAAAAACTTTCATATCTGGTAAACTACAACAGCTATAGCGACAAAAAAAATACGTAAGTATACGTGAACGATTACAGATTAAAACAATATATAAACGAATACAGAAAATATTATTCTAGAGTACTAAAAACTGCGTATAACATAAGATATCGGTAAGAAATCCATGAAAATTTATATTGAAATCATACTCGAAATATTACTACAAACTGTAATAATTATGCATAGTCTTGAAGTACTAATCCTCACGATCATTTTGATATATAATAATCCCAGAAATATGTAAAAACATTATAATTACTTACGCCATAAATGTTGGAACACTGTTCCCTACAGAACTGACTGAACGAACTAACTTTGACATTTTTTTTGTCTATGAGAACAATCAAATACTACTACTGCCCTCTATGAACATTGTGCCGTAAGATAATATATTTGCGGTCACACTGGATTTTTTTCCCCAAAAACTTTCAACTACAAATAATAGGAGGAATTATATCGGACCGCATTAAGGTAGCGCGCATTGGTTACTGTTGTAACCACGGACAGTAGACTGGTTTTTTTTTGGTTACAGGTGTAAACGCGGACGGTTGTGTGGATATAGTACCACCCTGGAAGTATGTCCTATTAAATAAAATTAAAAAAATCCAAATGGGTTTTTGAGTACTGAGGTGACAAACATTAAAAAAAAGTTATAACCTACTCCTTTTTGAAGTCGGTTAAAAATCTTGCCAAAATGGTTTGAGATTTTACGTCTCCATTTTTAGGTTAAGTCGTCTCCATTTTTAAAACGAAAACATGCGACTAACAATAGGACATACAAAATATTTGTTGATTGATATTCGGATTAATCTAATTTCATAGACATACGTAGGTATTTCCAAGTCAACAAAGATTTATATTTTCTATAAACAACTTGATTAGGATAGGTTTTCTGAGCGGTCAACAACAAACAGTCATTCGAACTGGCTTGCTTTATTACAAGAACAAACACCTAACAACAGAGGTTAATCCGCTCGACCTTACCGCTAACAAGGACAATCTCCAATTAAAAGTTCTTTCTCGTTAAATGGGAAAGGGGAATTTGTATTCGTAAGGTTTTTTGGAACTCGGGAAACTAACAATTTGCTTAATGATGAACTTGCAAACCTAAAAATATACTTAAAAACAGATACGGTTTTATAATGCAGCGGTACAGATGTGTTACCTACTAATTTGCCGCGGCTTATATCTCTATCCCTTATCGACATATATGTGGATTGGAAAGAGATAAAAGTAGAATCATGGGCGCAGTATTTATGTGTTATTATAAATATGCTCAAATCTATTGTTTTACTTTGCGATACTCTTTGTTTGTTCCCCGGAACCAAATTTTGTAAAGATACCCTATGTTAGTACTGTTAGATCTCCAAGTTCGGCAATATTGCTGAATTATAAAACGCAGTTCGTCTTTCCCCAAAAAATGGCGTATTGAGGGAATATTCGGTTCGGATCGTGCTGGTATCTTTCGTCAGGTCACCTTGAAGTGATTCGGCTGTAGCAGTTAACATACCGAACATTCGCACTAAGCGGTTCGATTCTTCATTCATAATGCGAACGGCCAAGGCATGGAACTCCCTTCCGGCGTCAGTCTTTCCTGAATCCTACAACCTTGGGATCTTCAAGAGCAGGGTGAATAGGCATCTACTGACATCGCGTGCTTCATCTTCGGCCACATCGTCACTTCCCATCAGGTGCGATTGTGGTCAAATGCGTATCCAGTTAATCATAAAGAAAAAAAAAAGCAGATTTTACCGAACGACAAAACTCAGGCGACAGATTCGTGCTGCCCGGCAATGCCGAATAACAAATTCGATCGACGAATAAAGATGCATTTGCAGCAGATACTAAGTAAATATATCCGAATCCTCTTCCGAGTGTACGTGGCACGCTCAATAACTCCAGTGCGTATTGTCGTGACTCAACGGCATTCTCATAATTATTTTATAATTTAAAATAAAAACCATTTATGTCTAAAAAGTATAAAACAGAGTCGCTGTCCCCGTCTGTTTGTGTTCTATACTACACAACGGATTTTGATACGTAAAGCTGTTATATTATAATTTAAATAAAAACTGTTTAATCCATATAAAACCGTATACTCAAACAGACAGGGTTACGGAAGCATAAATGAAATCAAATTTGTTTCCAAATTAAACTGAACTGAACTGAATCAAAATTAGACCAGAAGCGGTGGTGATGGTTCGAGGCACTTCAGCAAAATGGACATCACATGCTCCGGCTTAAAACTCCAAACAACTCAGACAAACACAGCTCAGATTTCGCTGTCACAGCCCGCGCAACTTCCCGCGAAAGCCTCTCCGACCGACATGAAAATTTCAAATTCTCCGAGATTTAAAAGTGCCGGGAGTCGTGCTGTCGTAACTCGGTCGCATATTTAAATGAACTCGTTGGCAAACCGGGTTTAGGCGGATTGAGATTGAAAATTCTGGGGATTCTTTTAATCCGTTGTTCGGTCGCCAATACCTAATATTTTACCAAGCTTGAGAAAGAGGTTTCTATTCGGCGGACGTACATAAATTTGGCTGAGAATTTCTCTGCATTATGTTCAGCCATATTAAACAGGTTCTTGGTGGCCTATATACTTAGGTGAGGTATATTATGACAAGAATGTAAATAATCGTTATTAAAATGTCATATATATGCACATTATATAATATGTACATGACGACCTGTTTGGTGTAGTGGTTAGAAACTCTGCTACTATACAAAATGGTCGCGGGTTCGAATCCCGCTAGGGGCATAAGTTTGTATGATGAATACAGACATGTGTTCCCGAGTTATGGATGTTTTTCATTTGTACGTGTATTTATTTACAAACAAAAAATGTATTTGTGTAGTTTATCAATCATCTGGTATCCATAACACAAGCCTAGATGCTTACTGTGGACCTAGATGGCGCTGTGTGTTTGTGCAAAGACATTTATTTATGTAATATACTGATAGATGGGTGTGTATGTATTTCAAGTTGTTATTCATCTATTACTGAACCCTTTGGAAAACTAGACATCGCTCCCTCTTATATTTAAGAGCTATGCTCGTGTCGGTGGAGTCCTTTCCACACTTCTCTACATACCGCCTTTTCTTTGACTTCCTGATACGACACGACATTTACTTTTTCTTTACTTTTTAGATATCGCTATAGTCCCTAAAATTTAAATCTATTTTTTATGAAAATTACACGCTACTGAAGGCAAATTTAAACGTATATTTCTGTCTCTATTTTACCCATGACGTATAAAGAGGGGTGTTATATGTTTGAAGTCTATGTCTGTCTGTGGCATTGTAACACCAAAACGGCTAAACCGATTTGAACCGATTTTTTATTTTCGAAAGCTGTTTTATTAAACCGTTTCCAAGATGTTTTTCTTTTAACACAGTTTTTTTTTTTATCTGGGGGATATAATTTCGAAATTCGAGCATTTTTTTACAATGTACGTTTTTATTTCGTAATGAATGACTGACGGTGATAAAATGTTATTAATTAGAATAATGAAATAAATAGGTATCCATGTTGGCTTCAACTTGACAACCCGGTAGATATAATAACTTCCGCTAATAAAACAAAAATATCTGATGTGGCAAGGTGCCAAATGTTAGCCGAAAAAGGGCCTAAGCGAATTGTCATCAATAAAAGTTACCCACCAGCCGGCCTCGACCGAGTTTCCCCGAAAAAAAACCATATCTTTGTTCCGAAGTTTCGCAATATAAGCAACGCCGCGTTGACAAATTTGTATCAAAACACTTTTTATGTGAAACATTTCGTAAGCTACTTCACGTATAAACGTTGGTAATTTGTGATAAAACTTTTTCGATATTCATATAAACATGTTATAAATACCTACCCTACACGAGTATCACTTCTCTCTTCTAGCGCCACTTAGGGCCGAATTAATAATGCAATCTTAGCAGACTCACTCTCACTATTATCATTTTTTCTGATACTATTTAAATACGCAAGAGTGTCTCAAGTAACAACTTAAGTTTACGTCGATCTTGAGATCGTTTTCTTAATACAGGCCTTAGTAGGGCACCATGTCGTGGAGAATCTTAATAATAAATGACGTACTAAAGGCTTCTCCATCTAGCCCATTTAATCCTCAAGGACTAGAAGGAGAAGAGTAATCCATTTCGTGCATTATAAGGAATCTTGGTTCTACCCTTAAGGATAGTCAGATATCTAGAAGTCTGTTTAGTTATGTCAATCCCAAGAACCTTTAATTGAAAGTTTAAAAAACCTCCGTAAGTCTATGATATCATCCAAAATTCTGTCTACTATTATTTTAAAACATCTACTAAATCTTTATGTATGCAAAAATACGTTTTCCAATGTGCTCCCCTGGTGGATATCTTCGAAATGGCTTAACAGATTTTCATCAAACATGGTTTAATAGCCAATAATTACCTTTCCCCTTATTTAATCTTTAATATTTAATATAATATGACTTCTACAGCTTGCAGTGTCCGAGTTCAAATGAATACTTCTACTGTCAAAAATTATAAAATTTTATTATTTATAGTTTTTATAATAACAAAAAAGAGCAGGATAATGATCCTGTGGATTTCTTGCGCCGCTTTTTTCGCACAGTTGATTTCCCTTTTGAAAGACTAGCTTAGACATACTGACTGACAAATAAAAGCAATAAATAAATTTCCACTACATTTGAATTGGCATTCAACAAATTGTATCATGTATCGTATGCTTAAATAAATCCTTGAAATTTGATGGATTAACTTTATTTTCTCAGCAGTAGCCTATATCCTTCACCGACCACCAAACAAACATGCTTTCACATTTATAATACTGATGCCTACTACCAGTATCATCATCTCAGCCCGTAAACATCTCACTGCAGGGATATAGGCCTTCCCTTGTATAATGAGCGACTATGGGCCATAGTCCACCACTTTGGCTGGCCCAATGCGAGTTGCGAACTTCACATGCCTTAGAATTGTTATTTCTCTGGCATGCAGATTTCCTCACGATGTTTGCCTTCACCGTTTAAGAGGAGTCGGATAAATGCACATATGTAATTAAATTTAATTTAAAAATTCATTGGTTCTTGGCCTGCCTGGGAATCGAACCGTGTCTTAACCGCTGAGCCACCGACGCTACCAGTATACTATAACTACTAGTACAATATGATAAAGAAAGCAGCAAATCTATCAGTAGCAAATCCTAGAAGCAGTGTTACATTGTTATGTTCCACCGGTTTGATATGGGTAATCAACTGATTTAGAAGCATTTTCCACCTTTGATCACAAGATTGAGGTCGAGCACAACCCCAGTCATAAAAATATCAGTGAGCTTTCCATACAACATTCCAATAAGGTTTAAGGTTAAAGTACGTCAGTGAATGCTTTCCTCCGCGGTAAGATATCGATGCCAAGCGTCCGTAATACGTACCCTGACATTTTGAGAAAAGTGGATTACCTTCCCAGGTACTTCGATATTCTATCCGATCCCTTCCGCTATTTCTGCTTCTTTCCTGCGTTATTCATGAAACCAAATTCAAATGTTGTAATACCTAGTTTTGTCGTTAAATAATTAGTGACTGTTTTCCTACTAAAGTATATTTATAAATAAATTTAAATATATGTACGAAAACGTCATCCAGACCTCCCATTTGGAGCAATCTGGTTGAGAGATAACTGGTTCTGTGACTTTCAAAATATTCTTTTCATGCCTCAATATAGGAACTGTATGTCATTTATAAATACAGTCTATTTGTTGGGAGTTCTATGATCTGAATGAACGCGCTACCATTTTCGGCCTCATCGTCACTTAACGTCAGATGTTTAATAAAATTGAGGAGTAACCAATTTTGTACCTACTGCATGACTAATAAGCAGAATTGTTCATCCTTTAAATAATTTTGTTATTTTCTATACCACAGCGTCCAATATGTTACAAAACCTACCCCACGATTCAAAATCCAGTCACACTATTCACTAGATAGACGTGTGACCATAAAGTACTTATTACGAGAATTGGGTATTCTGTAAGCGCCTGCTCCCAGCAAAAATATGTCCTTATAAGTGCCAAATATCTCCGGCCGAGACGGGCGGACCTCTTTGGTCAAGCCAGCAACGCGTACTTAATCCGTGATCCGGAAAAAGTCAGCCACAGGACATGGAGGGGTCGAGTTTTTGTCTACGCCTTTGTTAGAAAAAGTCGTAGGTTAGGTATTACTTATTAGAACCAAAAGAAAATGTATAATATGCTAATAGTGAATACCACATAAATTCAAGTAAATGAAAATGTTTAGGTGTTCGCATAAATACCAACTTTGTGACTAAGATCATGTTTTTCATTCCGACTTTTACACTTAATGTTATAAATGCGACCATCGTCCTTCTTTCATATCGTAACGGAGCATCGACTTGACTTGATTTTTAACACAAGAATAGGTGTTAGACTGGTCTATGAAGTCCCACCACGTAGAGTGGAGTCTACCGTCACAAAAGCACCGCGATTGAGAAACCTTATCCATGGGGTAATTTCTCTGCTGTCCTGTGTGTTCCTCCACTTTTACGTGCCGTCTGATAACATCGTCATAACCGTGACATAGATCTGGGCGGATATGATATAATTGGATTCATTGACACCAAGACGAAGAAGAAAGGATATCTAGTTGAAGTTTCGGAAAAAGTACGTAAACCATTTACCACAGGAAAATAAAACAAAATTCCATGCCGTCAGAGCACCGAGCGGAAGCTCGTGACAAATGTAGGTAACAAATACGACTCACTCTGTAAATATTTTTCAGCAATATAATTTTGAAATGTGTTGTTTATTTAGTTTCATGATTACTACGAGTACATCGATTTATGGAAAAGTTTGGCGACTTGCTCACAAATATAATTTTATTCTTTCATTTCTTGAGATCTAGCGTACAACTGGCAGCTGTACTTTGGACAGGCTTTGCCATTCAATGGGGTAATACTGAGTCTTTTTAACCTTACATCTGCAGACGGACATCACGTGTGCATTTCTATTTCAAAAGATGAATCATTGATGTTGTTTGTTTGAAGCATTAAACTTTTAATGTTTGAAATATCCAAACACTTACATTTTCGATATCTGTGATGGGGTGGCCATTTGGGATAAATTCGCGACGTTGTCTCGGTATGTACGTACAATCACGGACAGTAGGTGTATGCCTGTTTCCGTGTTTTTGTATATTCCTTTTTAAACCGTTTTTGTCGTTAAATTTTTCATAAATATTTTATTGTAGTAAAACTTTATCAGAAATATAATGAATGGTAAAGTAGAAGGGAAGAAAAATGGAAGGCGAAAGCGGAGTATATACATGAAAAGAACTCCATCCACCGACAAGAGGTTTGCTCTAAAATATGAGGCAGAAGGTGATTGTACGAGTAAACTCGTAGAAAACACTGCACTTTGATGACTTATATAGAACCGTGTAAACTATAATTAAATTTAATGAAACATAACATTTGGAATAGCTTATATACATCCAAAAGTCATTGACATCCGTAAGAATAAAATACAATACAAATACACTTTATTGCACAACAGAAAAGGAAATACAGTTACACAAAGTGGTAGGATTATAACGTATAATTTGGTGACCGAAGAAGATTGGCGACAGTACATTTGAAATAGGCAGGTTGTGCGGTATTAAATAGGGATATACATACAATCTACGTGAAAATAATAGATCGTTTCATTGTCCATCCCTGTTGGTGTTATCGACATGACCCGCATGTTTTAGCTGGCTTAGCCACGCTTCAACGAACATTATGAGCAGGATTGAGCACAGGAGAACAGATTTTTTTTTAATTTTAGCTTATTTATAACATTCAATAAAACAATAAAAAACTGTGCTGCTCATAACGGATTAGTTAGGTTGTGTTAGATTCTATTGGATACTACCAAGGCGCCCTACGAGGTAGTGCTCCTCTGGGCACCGCAGTTTCCTATAAATGCTGAAAATATCTATCATATATAATGATCCGACTAGGCATTCAGTTGAATTTAATACATTCTGGATTAAACATTGTTATTCTATAAAATAAAATTTAAAAAAAATCATTTATTTCACAGGATAAAATGATCACCTGAAAACTTCACATATTTTAACTTAATATTAAAATTATTGACATTACTGCTCATTAACAAAGATGACTCTCCAGAGAAGAACGAGCAAGAAACTTAAGGGTTGTTCTTAACTAGGTTTTGGGTTACAATGTAAAATTAGACTGAATATCGCCGAGCGGACTATGTCCATGCTTGCTTATCATCCAAATATATAGAAATTTTACAAAAGGCTTGTAAATAATGTCTGTTTTGTGATGGTTTTGAATTTATTTAAAGGCATATTTTGAATGTCTACAGGAACACGATTACAGGGGCGATTATAGCAAATCCTCCATGAAGTAACAAAAAGATTTCGTATTTTATCCTCCCGTGGAAAGCAAAGCAAATCGCACCATTAGATAAGCTTATGTCGTTAAGCAGAGGACTGCTTAAAGCTGTTGATGTGTGATGTGATGTATAAAGTATGCTTAAAGACTTAATATATTATAACATTTTCAACTCATGGGTTGGTCAAATGGCTCAAAAAGAATCTACTTACACTAAATTCAGACAAAACTAAATATATAACTTTTGGAATACGAGACATTTCGCTTCCGCAACCGCATTCTTTTACTATTAGGATCCACTCGTGTTTGCCCCAACATGGATGTGATTGCCCTGCACTTGAAAACGTTCATCAAATGAAATACCTTGGCATATATCTTGATAGAAACTTAAATTTTAAAACACATATTTCAATATTAACAACACGAATCAGAAAACTAATGTATATATTCAAAGCAATAAGACATATAGCCGAGTTCAAAATAATCAAAATAGTATATTATGCATTAGTACAATCAATTCTCACTTATTGTCTAACCTCATGGGGAGGAACCGCAAAAACAAACTTAAAACAACTTGAAATTTCACAAAGGACAATATTGAAAGTGGCTACTTCCCGCCCATATTTTTACCCTACTGCAGATTTATACAAAAACTGTCAAGTTCTATCGATAAGACAGCTATTTGTCCTTCAGACAGTATTAAAACAACATCCAATAAATGAATACGATCCCACCCTTAAAGGAAAAAAGAGAAGATATGATATGGTATGCACGAGCCCAAAGTTTAGAACACAACTTTCTCACAGATTTTTTTGTTTCTTGGGCCCATATTTATATAATAAATGTAATCGTATACTTAATATTTACCCCTTACAAAGAACAGAATGCAAGTTTATTTTAAATAAGTGGTTGCAGAATCTCGATTATGGACAAACTGAAAACTTAATTGTGCCCCTTACTTAATCGATTTTACCGTGTCCTTTTGTCTTTCTTATGCAACAGTGTCTGATTAGAATATATTACCTCACTTTCTCAATGTCATACATACATACATAAAATTTGGCAAATTAATTAAGTCCAAAATAATAATGATTGTTAAACATAAAATAACGTCATACTTAACATGTTATAAGTATATGCCCATATGCACGCTTACACACACACACACACGCGCACACACACACACACACACACACTCACACACACACACTCACTCACACACACACACACTCACACACACACACACACACACTCACACACTCACACACACACACACACACACACACACACACACACACACACACACACACACACACACATACACACACATCACACCTAATGAATCATAAATTAGCCAAAATAAGTAGATTATTAATCTTACTTTATTTTCTTTTATTTATATATATATATATATATATATATATATATATATATATATATATATATATATATTTTCTTTTTTCTTTTATATCTCTCATTGTTATTTCTCCATAAAACTAACAAAGCAAGCAAACAACAATCTTCTATTGTCTTGAACCCACACCGGGAGGCGGAGGACCTGGTGACCTGTAGTACAGGGTCTACCTAGTACAGGCACCAGTCTCCACACACATATCGCAAACTTGTGAAACAAATAGTATATAAGTTAGCTTAAGTTTCGATATTTGTGGAGAAATCAATAAATAATTTTTCATTTTCATTTTCATGGTTTCTTAATTATTTGTTGGAGGCATATCGTAGTATGACTGAAAACCACCATTCTATAACCTTATTTGTATCTGTCGTCTCTGAGTTAAGTGTCGTTTGAGGGCTCACCGCAGATCAAGATGCGAGAGTTGTGCCTGTGATCTTACAGAATAACATAGCAAGCATTACTCTGAGTTAATGTTGATTGATAACTTAACGCATATAATAAAAATTTAACCGAATAGATTGATCCTTGCCTAAGTTAAATCTGCATAGGTTTGTTTTGTTTTCCTCGTAGAGAACATTATATGTGTGAAAAAGTGAAATCAGTTTTCAACAACAAACAACAACAAAATATTCTTTATTGTACAACAATAAGAAATATAACACAATGATAAATAAAAAAGGGGATAGTACAATTTGGCGGCCTTATCACTAAAAGCGATCTCTTCCAGGCAACCTTTGGGTTAGGAAGCATTACGCACATGATATGTAGGCAGCGTGCGCGGTAAACTAATTTTAATGAAATAAATAAATCACCCATATAAATACATACGCTAATTGAATACATACAAAAATACCGACAACCGACTTCAAAGAAGAACAAAAATCTATATTGCACTTCTTTATTCATATCTCCGCCGGCTGTGAATCAATGTAAACCGCTAGGTATTTGTATTTTGTATTTATTTATTTATCTAAAAAGTTACAGGTGTTACAAAAAATCAATAATTTGGAAATTTTTGGCAGTTCCATTATTTTAAAGAAGGAATAATCGAAATGACACCTAAAGTTACTTATATTATAGGTAATTCTATTAAAATTTTCGTGCTCCATATCCAAACAACGACCTAAATGTCAATGCAAACAAATACGAGTTTCGAACTAAATATGTATGTAAACTGTCTCAAGAATAAATGCATTTGTCGAATTAGTTTACCTACTTTTGTTTATTTTCCTACTTAGTCAATATGGAGGTCGCTATCTAATATTGTTTTATGTATTTTTATTCCATTTGTTAGATGACTATATTTTTAACTCCCGACGCAAAAAAAGGATGTTATAAATTTCAACGTTATGTTTGTGTCTGTCTGTGGCACCGTAGCTCTAAAACGGGTGAACCGATTTCGTTACGGGTTTTTATTTTTTTATTCGAAAGCAGGCTTTTAATTTGAAGTCAATTTCTTTGACACGTTTTATCAAAATCTGTGTACTTACATGCAGTCGTTATGGTTCTCTATAGCTGAATTTTACAAATCCTTTTCAAATTCGAGACAGCGTCTTAGCCGTCTGTGTAATTCACAAAGTAGGTAAAACGATATTGATTAACGATTCCAACCAAATTACTTATTAGTTCATTAAATACCAGTCAACCGAAACTGCGGTTTATTGCGTCTCAGAAGCAAAGCCATCGGTAAATCCCCAGATTTCTACGAAGTCGCTAAGGATAATGTTAACTTAGTAAATAGCCTTGTCAACTTAATAAAGTCTAAACTTAAAATTATTTGAAATTGCGTAGTCATCTAAACACTTTTCTTGTCTTCATCTATTTCATCTATCTTTTCTTTTGTAAGTTTATTTGAATATGTTTGTTAATCTACATTTTTATCTATACTTTTACTAAGTATTTTTACGAGTAAAATTTTTCTAGATAGATTTAAATGTCAGGGTGATGTCAAAAGTTTCTCGTTGTGTTGCGTTTTGCAGAGTTCGTTAATTTATTTTACTTTAAAATTGGTTGGTATTAAACGCTTGACACTAACTTTATTTCATTCAAAACAAGAATAAGATATCGCCCGCTCTTTAATGTGCACAAAGAAGTGCTTTGTCACTTCTCATCCCTCAGTGATCTTGAGAGGGAGGTTATAAATTAACGATGAAATATGTTCAAAGAGAAATGACAAAAACTCCCTTAAAAAATTCCAATGCGGGAAAATTTATTTAAATTAAGCTTACCAAAATCCAGTCGTGTTTCCGTTTTAGGTAGTATCAGTTCAGATAAAAGGTAACCTAACAAAATATTCCAAATTTACACTCATACAAGAAATAACTGTAAAGTACATAAATTTTGAAGTCTTAAATACGAAACCTTTATGAGAAGCTAGGGGTCCAAAATTGCTCGTCTGGCAGTTTATGGCGGGGTGCTGATTCCAACACTAATTTAAGGGAATGAATGATGGGTATGGCAAAAGAAACATGATAGTAGAGTTAATGCAGGGGAAATGAGAAGATAGATAGTTTGGGAATGAACAAAGGATGAATAAAAGATGACTAACCAAAGAAATATGACGCGAATGTAGATAGTATCTAGCATTGGAAGGTGAAAATCACGGCAAACTTACCACGATCAAATCGGGAACGTCTTAAAGAAGCAAGTAGAACCATAAATCGACAAGCGTGTATGATAAACTTTATGTGGGTGAATGAAGCGAGTGTCAGGATCGTGGCAACTGGAATTCTATGGTCTGTCTATGCCTACAAGAAACAAACGTGACTTTATGTACTTTGTGTGTATGTCTTAAATGGGTACTCTTAATAGGTTTCTATACTATTGTAAGAGGAAACAGTGATGTGAAAATATGAAAGTTTAATCATTTATAACAAAAAACAGTGTCCTCAAAAAAGCTATAAGGCGCACTAAAAATGGCTTCGCTATACAAAGCAGCTTAAAGTGTTTACGTAAACAGACATAATGGAGCGTCCCTGTAACGGAGCCCCCATCGGGCATCAATCAATCGGGGCTTCTTAATGCGGCCGATATTGCCACTTTGTCTCCAAATCAACTGAGAATCCATCTAATTAAATAGCATAGTGGATAAATCTGCTTTAAGCCTCTGAGGATGTATTACTAGTTCTAGTAAGTTTCACTGTAGTCTGTTTCCACCAAATTACACAATAGAAATTGACCGAACTGCAAAGTAATATAATCCATAGTACTTTGTGTGGAATTAGATAATTTATGTGTCTAAAATATTTATTAAAATTTAAAATGACATAGATAGATAAAGCATTTATTTCTTACTCCAGTCACACACGTAAGCATATGTGTGCTGCAGCAAGACAAATGGGTCACATCTCAGTGTATGAGATTGTTCAAAGAACAAAACACTGATTTTCAGTTATTTATTACCCGCGGAGATTCATAGGTACAAGTGCGACACAAATCAAAAAAATCAACATTGCTGGATTAATGTAAATAATATAAGATATACATATAGATATGAAATATGTTTCTGTATGCGTGTTGTATGTAGGTACTTACATTAGCATAACTAAACATTGTGTGATAAAAATACAATAAATATATTAGCATAACGGAACAATATAAAAATACAATAGAAGCAGGTATGTTCGTATACATAAACTTTATTTTAAATGACTTAGAGGTATCCGGATAATAATTGTTATAGTTCATCACCATCATCAAGATCTCATAAAAATCCACTACTGTGAGCCAATGCAATACTTATATACATACTTTTACTTACCTTAGTTTCTCTATACCTTCTCCAAGTTAATCATTTGTTTCTTGTTCTATCTGGTGATAATGTGGTTATAAACTCTGACCACTATACCAAAAGAGCGCGGATTTGAATCCCGCTAGGGGCATGTTTGTATGATGAATACGGACATGTGTGCGAGTTATGGATGTTTTCATTTATAATAAGTATTTATTTACAAAAAAAAAAATATTACTGTAGTATATCAACCATCTGGTATCCACAACACAAGCCTATAGTTTTTTAGTGTGGAACTAGATGGCATTGTGTGTATGTGCAAGGATTATTATTATTATTATTATTAGAAGCCCATACTGTCCCACTGCTGGGCAAAGGCCTCCCTCCTCTCTCTCCACGGCTCTCTATTGCAGGCCTCCTCCGACCAGTTGGTTAGGAACTTATCCAACTCATCCCTCCATCTCCTTTTCGGTCTGCCGCGACGCAAGGATATAACAAAATATATATATGTATAAAAAATGTCAATCATGCGTGAGGAAACACTGACTCTGTTAATGTGCTTTTACTAGTTTCGGAGTCAGAGTTCCACTATTCTAGATGACATCAAATGTATTATCTATAACTCTAATCATTAATATTAACTTAAAACATTATAAACTTGGGTCATGAATAAATTATTATTATTATTATTAATGTGTAACATTTAAAACAGTTGTCGTCGTATGTTGTATTATAAATTTACAGAAAATAATTACGATTTCCATTACAGTTTTGATACAGTTAGCTAACTTTAAATGCTGGTGACCTTCGTTATTCTATTAGTTTTAAATTGTTTAATTGAGTTGTTACCTTTCATTTAATTAAAAGTTGTAGGTAACCCTCTTTGTCTCGACAATTAATTTCCCATTCGCCGTGGAAACTGCTCTGCTGGTAGCCAGGTGTCGTAAATTCACAAGTTTCACAGTATTTATACTAGGATACAACGAAAAGTTTGCACTTTAGCTCATGCCCTGACCGTTTATAGCTATTTCAATTTTGAAGGGATTTTAAAAAAACTTAACTTTGCATAATAATCGTTTGTCAAATTTATATCACTCACAAATAGTAATAATACTTATGTGTGCGCCTCGTGTCAGAATATGCAGTTACCGACTCATAGTCACACCAAGTTATCACACCAGTGTTACAAACAGGATTCTTTTTCTTGTTAGTCACACTACTAATTTTTCCACACCATTTATTGTATTTATTCCCTAACTAGTGCTGTCCTAGCCTGTCCTGTCCTGTTAAATGGAATGTCATCTGGGATGTCATCTATATTTAACTGGCGCAAGCGAGCCGGACAAGTGCGAGCGAAGCAAGCACGGCAGTTTTTGGCACCCCGACATGGATAGGTTAGGTTCGAAGGGTATGGCCGAAGCGAGCCTGGCGAGCAGAGCGAGCCCGGATCGCCCGCCATACCCTTCGTGTTAGGTTGACATTATTATATATTCTGTTAAACCTAAATTTTCAACAGGTACAGCACTAGCAATTATAGTATAAATGGTGTGGAAAAATTAGTAGTGTGCCTAACAAGAAAAAGAATCCTGTTTGTAACACTGGTGTGATAACTTGGTGTGACTATATGAGTCGGTAAGGGAATATGCGATGACATTTTTAATAGCCATGGACTTGAGGCGTGACCATAATATTCATTGTAGTTTAGGATCTCACCGTGAATTTCAGAAAGAGATATGCCCGGGTAGTGTGACTTTGTTAGTCGCGTGCGACACGACGAGAGAGTGGGAAAGTTGTACATTTCGTCCAAACGAATGAGCAGGACAAATATTATCTCGCGCGACATAAACGTTTATCGTGGCTGTGATGCTGCTAATTATGTCTGGGTTAAGGAATAACATAGATAAACCTTTTTCGGCTTGGTATATTCAAGAGCAGAGTTTAGTAAAAGGCGATTAAACAATAACATCTATATAGGGTGAATTTGAATTCATCCAATTGAATTAACTGGTGACGCCATTCTTGATTACGAACAACTTTCCCCAAGGGACCATGTCTCAACGACTCGCCTCCTGTCATGTGTGCATTTTTAGCATTTTACGACAGGTCAATCGTGGATGTCTTTTCAAACATTAACCGTTTAATGGTAGGAATCCAACCCTTAAGGTTTAGATATCTCTAAGGCGTAAAGATCATGACGTTATGTACGAGTGTGTTACATGGAACTGCTGATATTTTTTAATGAAATCCTATTAGTATTGAGATATCTAAATGAGGTGAACTTAAGTTGGACACTTGAAATACTGTTGTGTATTACTGATTACAGTATCAAAAAAATAGTATTAGGAGTATGACTGGATCTCAATTTTTGGATGGCATTTTTAATACGACCCTAAGAAGCTCTTTGCCTTTTGTGATACGTATGACTATTAATCGACATTCCAACAAAGGACTCACTAGTCCAAATAGATAAAGGTGAGTTCGTTAATCATCGTAGCCCAAACAATTCGCATCGTGTGAGTTGTGACTATTACCTTTTCCCAAAAACCGAAGATTCGATGAACCTTTAAGAAGAAGCAGTAATAACGGCTCTTAACCTTCACATCGGTTACCTTTGTTTGGTGGAGTGGTTAAAAACTCTGCTGCTATACCAAAAGATCGCGGGTTCGAATCCAGTTAGGGGCATATGTTTGTATGTTGAATACTGACATTGTATTCCCGAGTTATGGATGTTTTTCATTTATATATGTATTTATTTACAAAAAAAAATGTATTTGTGTAGTTTATCAACCATCTGGTATCTATAATACAAGCCTAGTTGCTTAGTGTGGAACTAGATGGCGCTGTGTGTATGTGCAAAGATATTTATTTATTTATTTATTATTTATACTTGTAGAAGAGATGAAACCCAGCATTATTTTGGAAACCATACAGTAGGTAAATATGGAGTACAATCAAGATGAAAGGTCAATTATAATCCAGTTATAAACCGATCTCATGACACAAACAATTAAGTACAAGTATTACACAGTTGAGACACTAACAAAAATAAATATGGTGTTGCTAAGTATCGGTGATGCAAGGTGGAGTCATAAAGGTAGCCAACAGTTGGATCCTGAGTTACTCAATACGGGTTCCATTCACTACAACACTGGTTTTCAGTGGAGCATTCTAATGACGCACGGACACTAGACAACAAATACATACTTTTTTTTATTATTATATCACCAGCAGTGGGACAAGATAGGCTGTCCTACTGCTGGGCAAAGGACTCCCCAAACTCTTCCACTCATTTCTGTCCCTCTTGAAACGCATTGAGATCATCTCCTCAACGTTTTTCTCCGAACGTCAGCAATTCCAGTCATGGAAGGCAATATGGTGTTGCGAATTCCGTCGACGCGTTTGTAGCCGAGAATCTACTACGTTCCATTGCCCTCTGGCAAATCTTGAGTTTGGACTTCTGAACCTCAGTCAATGACCAAATCTGTGCACCGTAGGTTAGAACAGGAAGGATATACATGTCTACGAGTTTGCGCTTTAGAGTATTTGGAAGGGCCTTCATGTATACCTTCATTGCCCAGTAGCTTTTCCAGGCATTGTTGATTCGGTGATCGATCCCATTATCTTGCCTATATATATAAATATATGCTTATTATATAATAAACAGGAGTAACCATGCAGCAAGATGTGTTTGCATGAAAGCATACATACATCTCTTTCTCTTTATAATAACATAATAATCTATTTAATAATACAACGAATATGACATCATTACAAGTAAATACAACAGACAGTCAATAACGGTTGAAATACCAACACAAAGGGCTTAAATGCAAATGAAATTTCGCACACATAGGGAAACCCAATCAGGGCTTTGGCGCTGTATCGTAATTACGGTCTCTGTGCGGGTCGTATTGAAAAAGTTGCAATAATTGCGACTCGCCGCCATTCCAGGAAATCGGAACGTGCGAGAGTAGAATCCCGCTGGATAGCGATGAAAACTCGCATCGATGCCCTCATTTGATACTGTGGAGCATTTATAAAATAGTTTTTGTATTATTCGTATTCGCTCGTAGAATACCTACCTCGTAGAGTACCTGTATAAACATATATACACATAACCACTCGTAGCATTTTTAATTCGCAAAGTTAAGCAATGTTAGTCGCGACCATTCCATCTTTAGGTTACCAGTACTAAACGGCATTTTCATATGAGTGTTTCCATGCTTCGGACGATGTGTTAAACATTCAGTTCCAGTTGTTGTCAATTAAAGGCAGTTGTTAAGCCAAATCGGCAGTTTAAAAGGGCTGCTTCAAAGCACTGACTGTCAAGTATCCACTAGTCTGACACAAATCCATCAATCCGCACTAATGCCCATAACCTCTGATTATGCATGAGGAAGTTGTGCCCTCATGGTACGAAAGGAAGGCTGTTGATGTATAAGTAGTGTCATGAAGCTCCAGAAATATATGTAGCTGCTGCGTGCTTCTTTTTTCAGACGCGAATACACAGACTGTTTTAAAATGAAAAGTTGAACGATTAACTGAAGATGCGTTTGACCACAATCTCACAATGGAAAGGGACGATGTGGCCGAAGATGAAGCACGCAATCTCAGTAGATGCCTATTCACCCTGCTCTTGACGATCCCAAGGTTGTAGGATTCAGGAAAGACTAATCATGGAGTTAATAAATATAAACGGTTTTGTTTGCAACTGTACTGTATTTCAAACAAGCACGTGGATGGTATTTTTGAACTCACTTGAGCACACATTCATCACATGTAAGACCTCGAGAAAAGGGCAACCCTTGACATTTACGCCTGAAAGGTATTAAATTACTTTGTATTGGAGTCCCTTGAATCTTAGTATCTGTGGAAGATAGTTAATTTGAAAAGGCTGAAGGGATGAGACGATATCACATGGGTCGATGCTAACTGAAGGCAGATAAGTCAAAGCTCTGAGAAGTCAGGGCTCGCAATTCGGATTATTCAACTAAAAAGTAACGATTTATTCGTAACAGAGACTTAGAAGTCTTTGAAAATATTTTCACTGATGTTCTAATTTCAACCACTAGTAAGTCAGTTGGAAATTTAGAAAACATTGAGAGACTATGATTATTCTTAATCTTCAGGATTGCTTAATCGACTTTCAGCAAACCGCAAACACCTACTTTAAAATATAAAAAAAAAACATTTACAAACGCAGACAGACAAACTTCAAACAAATAACACCTCTTTTTGCGTCGGTGTTAAAAATAATAATGTTTCTTCTTAGCAAGTCGATGGCAAAAATATCAAATTCTTGAGGACTAGAATGTGGCCCCGCGTACAGCATTGTCTGTGGCATCATAGAGGTCCTGTAGCGTACAAGTGTCGGGACACGCAGAGCAGTATAGTAATAATGATATGGTGAATGTTAAATTAAAAATATTTAGATATTGTGGTCCAAGGGACGTTATTTAAAGAGTTTAAATCATTGGATATATATAAAACTTATATAATCAAATGCGTCTCCAGTGCTTCATGAAAAAATCATAACTAAACACTAAAAGACTATCTAAGTCACTGTAGATTTCCATTTATACTGAACATGGAATTAAATAAATCGAAAATTTAGAAATTTCCAAGTAAACAGGCGATTATATCATCCAGATAAACTAAACGTTTTCCATTAAACATGACTAAGAACTTATTCCATCGCTTAAACTATGGATTACTGAGTTACCTACATCCTAAGAAAGACTGGGGACATACACATTTATTTATTTATTCTGCAAACTTCTCAGCACGTACATTACAATAACATTAAACAGTTTATAAACTATAATTGACAAAAATGAAGCTAAGACGAATTGACATTCACACACAACGTTGTCAAATACATAACACCGGTGGTTTTGCATCGGGGGTTAAAAATAGATCATTCATTTTTATCTCTCATTTAGCGCCGTTTAAATTTCTGGCCAGTAAGACTTAACACGTATGAGTTTAATAAATATGAGAATCTCGATTCCCTATTCAGTCGTTCACATACCACTATATTCAAAATTTGCTGCCCATACCTATATAGGTTCCATTTCCTCCAAGGATACCTACATACCCACACTTTGTTCATGTTTCATTTCATTTTATGAAATATTTTAGCAAGATGTGTGGAATTTTTTAGCAGCCATATTGCGGATTGCTATTTCTCATTATGGGATACGGTTGAATACATGAAAATTAAAATTCTCGGTTAAACAATGGCACCGCGTAGGAATTACTTTCGCATATGTATATTATGTTGAATATAATTATTATAAAGGTGAGCCAATAGAACTTTATCCTGCTATAAATTAATATAATTGAAATATGTGGACAAAACCCCTGATCAACTGGCCCTGAAAAGGCCATTTGCCATGATTTATAAAGTCCTTCAGAGCCCATTGCACTAAGAGGCTCTGAACTGGTTTAGCAGGCTGAGGAGAGTTAGAATTATATCATCATCAAGAGCGTTACTCATCCCCACTGTTGAGGCATAGCCTCCTCTCACTACTAGAGGATATGGGCTATAATCCACTACACGAACTCTGTACAGTTAGGTAAATTTATGTCAGACTAGTGGCCACTTGACAGACTCTCATCTGCCTCTGTGCTTTGACTTAGCGACTGTCTTCAGTAGAAAACAACCGGGACCGACTATGCCATCCGAAGCACGGAAACGAATGCCACTAATGGCAGTGGCCTGCACAGCATTTTATATTTTATAAAATATACTATTAAATGAGAAACATACACAAAACAATAATAAAAGCATCATTATGAATCAACTGTCTTGACAATGCATTTCGAGGAAAGCTTGCAGCCACTGCAAAAGTCTGAACTAAGTATTGAATTCTTACAATAATAGTACAGTCTGATAACTTGTTCATCTTGTGATACTTGTAGGATATGAAGGTCACGCCACTAACTAATGGTCACCTATTCAAGGAATGACCGCATCGAAAACGAATAGCGAATGCGAATGCGCCACAAGATCAACGTATATATTTCCGAAATAAATTTTTTTTTATTCATACAATTTTTCTTTTGTAAAAATAGAATGAGATATCTTTCAGTAAACCTTCCTACTTTTAATACTCGTTTTTACTGTTCCTTTGCGTCATTCTGTATATCCATTTATACGACAATCTCAGTCATATATATTTCGCTTATAAAGACTAACCTCATTACGCCATGCGGAGATAAGCCCCAGGCAGGCCATAGACTGCGGAAATGTATTGCTTATTTACTCACAGCGGCCTTGTAATACTCACGTTCATACACTCGCTAAAGCACCCTCGCACCAAACGGTCTAACAACGTATTCACACGTACACCAGACAGTCACGTACCTACATTATTTTGTCAGCAGTAACTAAACTATAATCCACATCAAATATGTTTGGCATGAGCAAACCTGTCGGTCTGAGGAGCAGCGAATTCGTCTCTTTCATTTAACGAACAAGAACATGGAAACCTTATTCAAATGCGTCAAATAGACAGGTTTGCACAATCTTTAAACTTCTGCATTAAATCCATGTAATCGTCACGATTATGTAAGGTGATTAATGCCAATACATACATAACACTAATTTAAGTGTCCAATAATAACAAAATACGGTTTGATTTGGGAACGTCTGAACAAGAAACTTGAGTTAAACGCTTATCCATCGTGACGCAGGATCGCTAAGTTTCGCCATGTCCGTCTATATGTCTGTCTGTCTGGCCGAAGCTTAGCTCAGAGGCTCTTGGTAATAGAAGGCATGATATACTTATTCACGCCGACATAGAGATAAATATATTTGGATAGGTCCCCTAAAAGCTAAACGATCGGTTTTGAATATGTGATAAAATTCACAGTAGTATATTATATGATATAGAAAATATAACAAAATTTGACTGTATCTACCCGGATTAATTATAAAAAAATGTAGAATGTTCAAGTTTGTTTCGTATAAATTTGCGCACATTAATTTCGAGCCTAAATCATGCTGTCTACATCGAAATTTATCACCGGCTTGCGGCAGGATACAGAGGGAAATCAACAATCTATGTACACATAATATAGTGTAAACCTAACCATGTTTGTTTATTCGCACACTAAAAGCTTTTGATAAATGATGTGTGGAATGGTGTACACTCAGTGACGGAAATGGCAATATAACGTGAACATCCTTTACTGACAAGCAAATTCAGCGAAACGTCACGTAATCGTCAAGTTTCTATTCATCAGCACAAACTCTCTTGTGTTATATTACTAACTTTACAAGACTTGGCTATTTGAGCTCAATACACTTGCCTGTCCAAAAGAACAAAATCAATCTGTTTTTATTATTTAATACCACATAATACATTAGATTTACGGTAAATCAAACACTAAAAATTTACAAAACAAATTATCTAATCTAACTAATATTATAAATGCGGAAGTTCTGTGTTTGTTTCTTTGTTTATTTGTTTGTTTGTCGCTCAATCACGGGGAAACGGCTGAACGGATTTGACTGAAATTTAGCATATAGGTAGAACATACCCTATAGATTAAAACATAGGATATTTTTTATCTTGATAAAGTGAGTAGTTCCCTCGGGGTAAACAAATTTCCGCAATAAAGTTCTTCCACGCAGGCGGAACCGCGGGCGGAAAGATAGTAATTATATATATTTTTCTTTTCAAAAATTACACAACGGTAATTAAATAATCGTATATCTATAAAAATTACATCAAAATCAGATTTAGATAAATAAGCTAAGCAACTATTCTACGCAGTGGGGCTCCCCTCTAGTTAGCGCAGTTTCCGATAATGTAGAAAATATCCCCACTATATAACGAACAACCTAGGCATTTCATGAAATAACTAATTCAACGATCTGCCTGCTACATAGATATAACTAGGTGTTAGGCGTCTTTAACTTATCAAAGACTCCGGTTGGGTGGATACCACCGGGTATCTATTTCTGCTTCCAAATATTGTGCTCGAATCTAAAACAAAAAAAGCCTTATCGGCTTTGAGGCATAATCCTCAGGGTGGCCATGATTCTTTAACTCTTGTAGCCATTTGTTATAGCAATTTGATTACTTGCTACCTACTATTACAATACAATACAATACAATACAAATACTCTTTATTGCGCAAAATAATTCACAATATTTTTTGATGTTAACAATAGAACACAATTAGGCGGTCTTATCACTAAAGCGATCTCTTCCAGACAACCCACAGCCATGGGACATTTGTAGGTCGTTTGTCAAATTTATCCTTAAACTATAAGTGAATTTCGTTATTGTTTCAATTTGAGATTACTTTGCTCTATGATTCTCATGTGGTTCTGTGCAAAGAACAGGAGTAGGACTACCCGTCTTTCCTATTTGGTGCGTAAACAGGCGACTAACCTGCTGTGCTTTTTGAAAATGACTATAAAAAGTATCATTAGCGCATCTCTCCCATTCGATGCCATAAAAGGCGAATAATACAGCGATTAGGCGAAATTCTTTAAATAAAATTACTCCGCCCTGATGCTCCCCTTTCATGCCATAATGAACGACTAGTCGCTTAGTGCAGATTAAGGCAAATCCTTCTATAAAAAAAGTATCATCAGTATCTTCTCTTTGGTACCGAAACATGCTATTTTCTGTGAACGTTAGGGCGAGCCCTATAAAAAGCCATGCAAATCACTCTTGAGAGAGGCTTACCGCAGCGAGCTCACATTTATTTAGTACCAGTATAGTCTCTCAATTACTCGCTACTCTTAAATTAGGTATACATAAAATTTCTATAATTATATACACCGATAAAACCATTTAACAAATACATACCCTTAGTCTGTTGTCTCTGTCTACCCCTATGGGAAACAGGCGTGACTTTATGTAGGTATATGTATGTATACCCTCAGCTTGGAATAACATTCCGAAATAATACAATAAAGGTAAGTATTTCAGTTATTTCTACAACTTTGTTTAAAGATTTCGTTCATATTGTTACAGGTGACACCGACGAGCATGGCCTGCCAAAAGAAAAGGACAAGGCGTGTGACACCAATCTCTATCTTTATCATGTAAGTAATAATAATGAATATATATCAAAATGATTAGTGAGTTGATAGGCACGTTGTTTACTACAAGTTTTCGAAACTTACTGAAAATCTCAAACATGTGTCAACGAATGCAATGAGAAACTAATAGATTAAGAACCAAAAAACCATATCATATCATTTATTACCTCATGTGGTTACATAAGATGTCAAAATATAAATTCATTCACATATGAACCCTGTTAGGGCACTGCAATACAATAGGTGGTTACAATTTTGCTAACGTCATGTTAGATTTTTCACCATAAAATAAAGAAAGAAAGAAAGAAAGAAAAGTATTTATTGCCAACAAATACAGAAAATTTCGTAAGGTATATTTTCCTTATTTAAATGTATGTATTTGTGGCAAAGGGATTGGGCGTCAGCATTTGCTGCCAATATGTCTTATGGCAATTGACAGCGCTGGTTTTCAGCGCAACCCCTCTCTCACTTAGGTTTTCAACATAAAACAGCAGTCAGGCGCGTTCCCACATACACTTATGTGTGAGAAAAAAAGAAAAAAACTGCTGTTACCTACTTGAGAGTGCGTTAACAAAAAGAAAAAGACTTAAAAATAAAAATAAAAATCTTATGTGAATTATAAAATGTATGCTATGCTATGACACTGTACCAAGACGAATCTAACGGCACCATGCACTTCGAAATTGGTCGAGCCGTTTAGGCTACAGGATGCGCCAAAGGAACGGACATAGATACTTAATAGATACACTTGAAAAACATTACCCTGCTTTCTTGAGCAGTCGGGTAAAAAGTATGTTTCAGCATCATTATCATTATTAAAATGACCGCAATAATTAGTTGAGAATGGCGTATGAAGATAATTATTTATTACTTACTTTCATTATCATTTCAGCTAGTCCCTAGTTCCCTTCTGAAAGTAGGTTAGGTAAATCCACTTGTAAATTAATGCAAATATGGCTAAAATAAGATAATGTTCCATAGAAGGTACACGGTACGTATAGTCATCCGAGCTCAAATAATTTGTCCTTTAGATGGAACAGAGAACAGTTCCTGTCTTCATGTAACAGAGGTTTCTTAGAAACCTTAGCTATATTATATCCCTGACGAACCAGCTACGCTGTAATCCGAAGATTACGCCGCCTCGACCTGAAAACGAAGGACGGCACGTAAAGAAAATTTATTTTCTCACTAGACCCTAACCGGGCCATTCGTCGATTAATTTCCGCTTGAATTTGAATAATTAATTTTTCACTTTTCTTTCTCACTTTAATATTGATATCTAACTTTTAGTAATAAGAAACGCTTTTTTGTGCAAAACGGGTTAGCTCTTGAACCTGATGTTAAGTGAAGATGAGGCCGAAGGTGGAAGCATTATGATTGCAGGTCAGAATCCCCCCTCATCTTATTTGGGGGACTGGCTATCTTATCTCTGACAACCGTAACACAACAGTGCTATTAACATTGCTGTTTGGCGGCAGACTTAGATAAGATGGTGGTAGCTAGCCATGCGAACATTTAAAATCCCCTACGCTTTGCTTCGCTCCCACCTCAGGCTTCGATGTTACGTTGAACATGTTGAACATACCGCGAAGTTCTTTCGCACTAGCGTTGGTCGAAGAAGTTTTCTGTCGGTGTACGGTTTATTGCACAAGCAATGTGTCGATCAACAGAGTATCGAAACTACGATCTTCCCAACCACAGTGCTTATATATTCTTTATTGCATCAAAAAATTACCTATAACAAAGTACAACCCAAGGTTATGTACGAAGGTGGACTTATCTCTTTAAAAGATTTCTTCCAGGCAACCTGAGCATTGAAGTAGGAAAAGCACGTTTATATTTCGATGTTCAGTCACGCACTCTGTATAAGCTGTTGATGGGTGAGTGAAACTATAGAAGTCATCGTGTGGTTCCCGGCAGAGTAGAATAGGACCCTACCTTGCTATGGGTAAGACACCAGGCGGTTCAGGGAGCGTAAACATAGCAGCATTGACTAGTTATGAGCAGCAGCGTCATTGGTATGAAGAAAAAAGTCTGCAATCGCCGACCCGCCTACTTCTTCCGCCTAAATCTTCCAATGAATTGCAATACAAATGGGGAAGTTTTATAGTGGACTGGTGAACTGTTAGAGTTTACTCACGAAATCTAATAAACTACTTCAGTCCCACATTCTCAATCTAAGTGACGAAGAGTTTATTTAAGGTTCATCACAAAATACCTAGTTTTTATAGTAAATAACTATTCAATATTCCCAGCCATGCTTCCGACGACGTGTACTGACTATGGAAGAGGTAACTGGGAGGTAACCTTTGACTACATAAAATAAATTCTCCTTTTTTGTTTGAAAGCGAGTAAAATAAATAGGGAACGGCAAAGAGCCGACTTACATAGAAGATGGGCAGAGATTATGTTATGTATGTACGTATGCATGATTGATTAGTATGGGGCTGAAGGACTGGTTTCTCCAAAAATAAATCAATTAATAGGTTTTGATGAATTGAAATTCAGACGATATTATGTTTCAGGAATAAATGATCTTTCTATCCTATTCTTAATTCACAAATTCTTATGTCAGTTTCTGTTCAATACTATTAAATCTGGATTGTTTTTTGTGAACGCATATTTGTCGAGTAAAAAGGAAAAGCGCGTTTCCATTCAAGGAAATTGATATTTTTTTAATGTAATCTTCATTAAGACAAAAAAATAGAATATGCCAATCGTATTTCCTGTGCCGCGGCCGTGCGACTGTGACACTGCACTGTCCGCTATTTCGGGAATACTAAGATCACAATATGATCACGTTTATGTTTTCATACAAATAAGAAAAATTTAGAAAAACCAACCTAGATAAACTTAAACCAACGTTAAAAGCTAAATATCTTAACCGATTTCCATCAAACATGGCCTTAGTTCTTAAACGTATACTCGAAATTAATCTGAACTAACTAACATTATAAATGCGAAAGTTTGGATGTTTGTTTGTAGATTTGATGACATTTGGTATATAGGTAGAATATAACCTGGATTAAGACGTAGGTTATTTTATCCCGATAAAGGGGATAAACCAATTTCCGCGATAAATTTATTACACGCAGGCGGAGCCGCGGACGGAAAACTAGTAAAAATTAAAACAGACGAGCATGTATGAGCAATGTTATGCGAGCGAATGAAGCAAAAGAGGTGTGTCAGGATCGTAGTAAGTGGAAGTCTGTGGTATATGGCTGGTATATCTGTGGTAAACAGGCTACAGGAATACACAAACACACAACGCCAGCAAACACATAACACCCGTTGTTTATTGTTGGTGAAGAGTTTGCGGGGTGTTTAAAGAGAAACCAAGTTCTTCGTCGATAGAAGATAAATTTGTGTGATACGAAATCACTCAGTCACAATGACAATGCAAAAATAAAAAATAACATGCTATTAGAAATTTTATATAAAAAAAATATTAGCGTAAAGTCAGCAAAAACCCCTTTTTATAACAGTCGATGATTAAAAATACAGAAAGAAGAAAAGAAGTAAAATTCTCTATTGTACACAACTTAAAAATATACACAGAGAAGTAATTCAAAGGGGTGTACAAAGGCGGCCTTATCGCTTGTGGCGATCTGTTCCAGACAACCGTAGAAAGTATCGCATAATTTCTTCAAATGTGTTTGATAAGAATTTGTATGGAAGCTTTTTTTTTATGCACGACGGGTTCGTACTTGGCCTCAATCACACCAAATGTTAAGTGAAGATGAGGTCGAAGGTGGAAGCGTGCTGACCCGGAAACCCCAACATATTTGGGGGACTGGCTATCTTATCTCTGACAAACGGAACACAACAATGCTATTAACATTGCTGCATGGCAGCAGATTTATATAAGATGGTGGTAGCTATAGCTATAACTAGTCAGGCGGACATTTTAAAATGCCCTACCACCAACCAAACCGAGTACTTAAACATGTACCCCGCTGGGGATCGAACCCGCGACCTCCGAATCGTAAACCCAATGTTGTTTACATTGAGACACGGAGGCGGTCAAGTACTAAGTTAGGTTAGTAAGCTGTACTTACTATTAAAGCTATTAAAGAAAATACTAAAACTTTTCCCATGCAAATCGCACTATGGCAGTAGCTAAGTCCTGCAGTAGACTTCTATAGATGTGATGATATGTAATTTAACGCTTGTATGAAATCGTGTCACTGGTTGCAATGGCTCTGTGCCTGGGGCATTAATCGACCCCATCTGTGTGCGCGGGGCATTAATGTTTACTCTTCAAACAACTTCCGGCCTCGTAAAAGTCTTGGGAGCGAATTATGACTGAAGTTTATAAAAGAATGTTTGTTTTATCGAACGATACCTTCAAAGTCAATTCTAATTACTCGTATAGTGAGTTCGATTAAATTCTTTGTACAATATTTCGTAATATATATACTTACTTTTTAACCGCCTCCGTGGCTGAATGTAAACAACATAGGGTTTACGATACGAAGGTCGCGGGTTCGATCCTCAACGAGTACATATTTATTCGTTTACGTTTGTAATTTCGTTTATATGTTTCTTTGTAATTATACTAGAGAAGATACATAACTTTTTACAAGATTTAATCACATACTAAGTGTGGACTTATTCGATAGAGGAATTTCTTTCAGTCGACCAGTTAGTTAAAGGACTGTAGATTGAGCTTATACAAATCACATCAAAATTAAAACTAAAATTGCGACTTAATATATAACATAAAATATTAAAACGCACTAATGGCTGATTTGTTCATCCCGAAGGGACTTCTCATTTTATCGGGATAAAAGGTATTCTGTATCCTAATTAGGGCATATTCTACCTGTGTACGAAATTTCAACCAAATCGTTTCTCCGTGATTGAACAGCAAACAAACATCCAAACTTACATATTGAAAATATTACTTAATTAATTAATTGGACATCATTAGTAAATAGTAAGTATTTACAATACGAATTGGCATTATTTGCCATAATCTTGTCGGCTCGTCCATTCATAATAACAAATTAACCGAAATCCCTCAAAGTAATTAATGTTCATTACATTTATAAATTCCTTTCCTAATTTTAGACGGGCAATATGAAGGTGCTACTCGGAATAAAATTTGCGAGCCAATTTTAGGTCCGGATTAGAGGGTATTCCGAGAGGAAACGGAATAAATCGAGCGCCGTATCGAAATCGAGTTAGGTTGAGGCAAGTACCTACTCGTAGAACCAGTAACACCACTCAAACAAATACTCAGGCACTCTAAGTACTTACTTCCTTGTGCTTTGTTTTCATAGCAGCTATTTTTAAGTCATAACCATAGCAACAAAGTCAGTCCAGTCGAGAATCACATCTAGCACAAGCATATTAGCTTAGTTTAGTGGAAAAGAAGTTGTATTCTTGCAAGAACATTTTGATTCTATACACCCCAGCCCCCGTAGCATGACATCGGTTGACGCACGCGACGCGACGTGAGAGTAGGATAGTTGTATATTTCGTCCAAACGAATGAGCACCATTATCTCGCATAACATAAACGTTTATGGCGCCTTATCATGCTACTAGTGAAGGTGCTAGCTATTTAAGATCATGAAAGAAGATTTAAACAAACAAAATAAAGTTTATTATAGCACTTAAATGAAAACACAAGAGCTGAAACAACACAGAACAGAACAACTTAGTGATCTTGGTTCTAACTTCAATGTAAACTTTTACGTTGATTATTTTTGTTTCACCTTCGTTCATCCTATTGTCTATTTACACTTTAAACTAAGTCATACTAACGACACTGCTAACAGTAAGTTAAACTACTGGGTTTGATTATGCAATAGCACCACGCTTTCGATGACCCGTGCAACTCGTAGCGCTCTCGTAGCGCTCGTAGGTCGTTCGTAGCTCGTTACCCAGCGGTCGTAGCACTTCAATTTCTTACGCGATTGGGTCGAGTTCTATTTCCTAGTTCGGAATACGTATTATTCGGAAAATTTCGAGTATGTATGATATTTTTTTTTCACTAGAATCTTTATTTACAGAACTGTAGAAATAACTTAATATGAAAATTACTTATAGCTAAAAACAAAGCATTAAACATAAATACAATACTGATTATAATATTAAAATATTTATAAATAAAAAAATTGGGCCAGATCTTGCACGGCTGGAAGGGTCCCGAGTAGGGTGGCGGCATTGCCTTATTGAATAGCGAGGCTCACCCTTTGCGCTAAATAGACCCAGCCTTCCGATCGTGCGAGGCTTGGACCAAACGCTCTGATAACTGACGCAAAGGTTTGACTGGTCGTCTGACAAATTAATTCGTATTTTTCATAAGTTTTAACTTTAAATGTCAAGCATTTATTCTATGTAAGATATCACTATTTAAATCAATGTAAATCTATTGGAAAATAATATTAGGGCTTGTACATTTTTCTGTCAGCCAGTATATGTAAACCATTAAAGGAAAACCATCTACGGCAAAAGAAGCAGTGCGAGGAGCCCATAGGATCTTTAGTGTCATTGTATTATTTTAATAAAAAGTATAATTAATACAATTTATAATTTTTAGAACATCAAACATATTTGACATCCAAGTGGTCCCTAATTTTGCGTCATACAGCAAAACGAAGATTTCCCATTATTGATTAAAATTTATAAAACATGTGAACATTTAATTACATTTCATTACACATTTAAAAAAATTTAGTTCTTGATTAACCGACCTCTGCTCATACAAATCATAAACATGTCTTTACTTTTTGAAATCCCCTTCCTACTCGGTTTTCTTCGTTTAATACTTATTTATTTATTTATTTTAACACTTTATTGCATATAAGTATACAAACATACATTGAACAAACATAGGACATAAATTACAATACACAAAAGGCGAGCTTATCTCTGTGAGAGATTTCTTCCAGGAAACCCTCGGACGGAAAACCAATTTAAAGTTTTTTATTGCAGACAAAGAGCGATACTTAAAATATACAACAATACATTAACAAAACATCACTGTTATAGGAACACAATTGACAAAAGACAAAAGATTAAGATTTATAGCAATGGTTGGATATTTTAAATTTATGTAATAGTAACAAAACAGGAAAACATTGGAATGAACGTGTACCAACTCCCGCTTGATTGTTTATTTAAAAACTTTAACTGTTCCGTTCCAACTGTACATAACAAGCAATACACTTATACACAGTTTATTTCTGTCCCGTTTTATGTTTTCAACAAATGAAAGAGGAAAATAAAACAACATTTCACTGTGTATTTACATAAACTGATCACGTACGCGCGCCACTCCGCTGCGTGGGCTAAAAAATATTAGTCCTAATAAAAATACCGCGTATATTACAGCTAAGTAGATAAGGATTCCACACCTGGTGTACTGCGGTGGTGCCCAGGCACTCGGCACGAATAATCCAGGAGCGCAATCTCGTGTATTATTCACGCCCCATTTGCGCGACTCCCGCGTTACCTTGTTACGTGTGATGGCAACTGGTGATGGAAATTTTATACCTGAACGAAAATGGGTGTTTATAGGCAGGGAAAGGATTTTTGAATATTTCAAGGTTTACCTAACAAGATTTTGTACACTAACACGCAAGAGTTTATATGCTACAACTTTTTTTTAAACCTACTTCTTTGCAAACAAAAATATTTAAAAATACCAACCCAAAACATGATAGATATATTTAAGCCACTGCGTTAACACACGTACACATTTTTTTTTAAATAACAATAAAATATACATAGAAATAAAAGTAAAGAATCAGAAAGAAAATACAAAGAGAGAGTGTGTGCCGCAGTAGCAGAAATGGGTCATAACTTAGTGTGGCACATCACTCAAAGAGCGAAACACTGGTTTTCAGTTACAACACCTATAAGTAACGATATTGGTTACCTACGATATTAATCTAAATTTAGTTGTTAGTTATACTTCTTAGAAACGGAGCAGGGGGCTGAACAGAAGTGAGCGAGATGGAAATAGTCAATGTCTAATTCTCCGCTCTAATTGTAATTGAATTAAAAAAGACAAATGTATTATTAATCATGATTTTAATGGTGACATGAGCACGATGTGCTACTGCCGCGTTTAATGAGACATTACGTATTGACGCCGAGCTCTATCATGGTATGGTCCCTTGTCAATTTCTGCACCATTCATATAACTTGTCGTGGATCTATCATCATCATATCAGCCACATGACGTCCACTGCTGAACATAGGCCTCCTCCATATATTTCCAGAAAGACCGTGGTTCCATACGTTAATTTAAAAAAAATGCAGTTTCAACCAAACATAAATGCTGGACATAAATCGTACCTTTAGGATGCTCTAATCGCTACAGCAGCTTGAGCAGTTTGGCAATGGTGGTTTGGTAACATAGTTGGGGTTTGGGGGAGTAAAGTCAGAATCATAACTAGTCTTGAACAATTAATCTCTAGCAACTATTTCTGATGAGTTTTAAACCACATCAGACGACGGTTTGTGACGACCGCTTGGTGTAGTGGATAGTGACCCTGTCAACGAAATCAACGGTTTCAGGTTCGAATCCCGCCAGAGGTAAATGTTTGTGTGATGAATACGAACATTTATTCCCGAGTCATGGATGTCTATATAAATATTTATGTATGTTTATCCGTTATCTACTATCCATAGCACAAGCTTTGCTTAGTTTGGAACTAGATGATTGGTGTGAGTGTCCGAAATATTTATTTATATTTATAATTTATTATATCAACTGACATAGAAACTAAGTTATCAAAATCATATAAGTCCTATCCTTTCCTGTAATAAAAAGTTCTGTTTTAAATGTTTTTAATCGGATAATTTTATTTACTAAAAATAATTACTAAACCCCAAGGATGTAACGTACACTATACTGAATTACGTTATTAATCACGCCGTCAATCTGAGCTTTAATTAACGCTGCTTGTGTGCCTACTTGAGCGTATTTATTTATAACACCATACCGCCAGCGGCGTATACAGATATCAAGGGAACATCCAAGGTAAGTATAAGCTTATTTTTTTATGACAACAATTTTTTGCCGTCATATCTTCGTGATATGAAATCAATTAGTATTTTATAATGGCCTAATAGTTCAGTCAATAATCGGTCTAAATGGGAGTGTAGAATGCATGGAGAGTGTCAGAATGTTTGACTTAAGATTTTTCTTTAGAATCTTAAGGAGGTAAAGATATAAGTAGGATCTAGAAAGTGAGGATGCAGGGGCACTCCTGGGCCCGTATTAATAAAACGATCTCAAAATCTCAGATCTCAAAATAGCATTAAGAATGAGATTCGATCTCAATCTTAAGATTGCTTTATTAATATGGCACCTAGATTGTACCATTTTTTAATTGTATCTCTAAAGCACTGTGACTTGACAACAAGACCACTATGAATATAAAATGAACAGAGATCTATTACCAACACTATAACTGATGATGATGCTTCCGACCGATTTCGGCCATGGCGATCATTTCGACTCCTAATCGGTTTGGCGCTGGTCCTCTCGAAGATGGCTAATATAGCCGAACTTTGTCTTAAACAGTATAACTACTAATTAAATAAACGAAAAAACTGACTGTCTAACTGATCTGTTAACGCACTCGTAGTCTGATGTGTATTCTTTTAGCTAGAGGCACTCTAAGCAACAATTTTGTATAATTCAACGCAGGTAACAGCGGGGCATCCTTCAATATTATATTTTTTCACGCACCTTCAAGTTTCTTTTTTATTTTCCATTTGACCCTTAAACTAGGCTCATAAAATGGAAAGTTTACTTTTTAACTCTAATTAATAATGTAATAAATTGTACATTCTATTCTTACCACTTTTCTGAAACTGTATTTTCTTATCTGTTGTGCAATAAAGTGTATTTGTATTGTATTGTATTGTATTGTAAAGTAAAAAATCCCTATTTTGTAGGTACATAGGGTACACATAAAATAGACAGTTTTTCATTTTTAAACTACGACTTGTTCAAAAGGCAACTTTCCCCTGAGAAGAACAAACAAGAAACTCAAAATATTACGAAAGGTACAATTTATTTTATTATTATACATAGGTATTGTGAAATAGCCGTTATTTGAACTATCATCTTCTATAACTATACCTCGAGTGTCTATTACGTCGAGTAGTTTTTGGAATTAATGGATAATAACAAATGAACGGACATCGAGGCAGGTTATTTCATAACTGTTCCATTTAACAAATTTCCATACGAATCTGTTAGAATTAAAAGTGTCCAAAAATTCATACTGGAAATGACGTTTTCCATCCTAGTTTTTAAATAAGAAAAACGATTCCAATCGCTTCACGATAATAAGAACAATAGCTTTTATCGTTTCGTGGTAGGCCCCTGAAATTTCTTCTGCGATCCGAGGTCATGGTCCTGCCGTTGTCGGAATTAATTCCCCATACATCTTCGATCCCGGAAAGAGGTCGGGAAAGGGGTCATGATGATCGACCCCGCTAGAATACACCAATATACTACATTGTTGACTTGTATAACGCGCCTACATCCGGGACGGATATTAGTTCGGATAGCAGGTTCACTCACGGAAACGATAGAAGGTCGTGGACCGTCTCACAGGACATAACTACGTGGGTTGGCTTCGCAAAAGGCAATAGTATTAATAGGTACAAATTATTCCAGTAGCCATGTTTTACATGTCTCTTTTAATTGTTAGGTTAATTTTTAATCACTCTTATTTTTGTTTTTGTATGTATAGCAATAACTATGTGTAATTGTAATGCGAATAAAGTTTACCTATTATTCAATTTGCCTTTAAATAGATTCAAAACCAACATAAAACAGAAATTATTGTCAAAAAGCTATTTCTGACTATTTCTGTGATATATAATCACAAATTGTAATCCAAAAGAGCCACATTTAATATTGTGTTCAAGAAAATGTAACAATTTTCAATTGATACTTTATCATTATGATATTAAATTTTTGACGATGGACAATATAATATTCATACTAAATTATATATAAACTTAAAATTATGGCTTATTAAAGACTCCTATTTGAGTAGACCGCTGATCGTCGACCTTGTTTAGAACGAGGTTGGAACCAGGTAGAGAGTACCGTGCTTAGTACTTATGTTTAAGCTGTGACCTGACGAGTACTTATTTTTACAGTATGCACGACTTATAAACAAAAAAATGCAAATGAATAATAAATCACAAGGACATAATGATTTCTTGAAATAACTCTAACAAATCTCCAAGAGTGGTAGCTGAACAGCCTTGATGAACAACGGCCGACTCTCTCTACGAGGTCACTTGGGTGTGAGAAGGCCGTCTGACCGGAGAGCTCGTCGATGCGCAGGAATGCGATGCTTCACATCGTCTCCAAGTGTCAGATCGGGGTCGAGTAGCTCGGCTTAGCAGCGATACTGATTTCGCTTTGTAGGGTTCCGCAACCGTTAGCTAAACAGAACCCCTATAATTTAGCAAATTTCCTCCACATTTGCATCGAAATTAAGTAACCGTTTTATTTAGATGAATATTTGAATTATATTTACCTCTTAACGCGTGCTCAATTGCAATGTGAATTTTTAAAGTCGTTACGAATGTGCCCTAATCCAATTTTCTACCCATGTGATTAAAAAATGTAAAACAAAATCAAACTTTTAAATAATTAGTTATGATTAGCTGTAATGTTCGGAAGCCAGACGTTTCTTTTCTGTGTTATTTTTTACTTATATTATACAATAAATCTACTTGTTAATACATGCTGCGGAAACAGATTGGAAGATGTTACAAAGATTATTTCCGGCTTAATAGTGAAGAAAAACATACCCGAGTACAAAAGACAGACACGAGCAAAAGTTAGCCAGGCCATTAACATTACCCGTTCGAACTAATATTTAATAATGATCAGCCACAGTCATTGTTCACACATGCAAACTTTTGACAAATATGGCTGATGAATTATCACTATAGAGAAAATCAACCCAATAAACTGGCTAATCGTTTCGGTCGCGAACACCGCTCCCAATCCCACCCAATCAAAGCGAAACACATCCAACAAAGGACTTCATTACGCGCGATGTCCTACACACAGAGAGCTGCGGATTTCAAATAAAGTGCCGAATAATGGCGGCGGGACAAATGAAAACAAATAGGAAAAAGCTCCCGTGATAAATTGGTTACACTGCGGACTATCCCTTTATTTTATTGCTCCACGCAATTTACTGCTCTGTTTAGAAACTGCCTTTTAAAATGCCGCTCACGCAATATCCACGAACTTTAGAAGTTTTGATTACAAGCTAAATGAGAATATATAGAGTTTCTTGTTGCCTTTCTATCTACGAAGGTATGTCGAACATTTTTCTTTGGGGGACGTTTAGAATGGACCGATTTTCTGTGACAAACGAGTTGATTACGCGACAAGTATCGCGTCGCTACGCTCGCTTTCACCGGATGATCCACGCTAACGACGTGTCAACGACAAGCACTGGCGAATCATTCCTATTTGGTTGGCTGGTTCACTTCAAAAACTGAATTCTCGAACTCATAGTTACTTTACTGCATTCATGTTGTGAACATGAGTTCTTAATATAAGTATGTAAGTAGGTAATTAATATCTTAATATATTCTATAAGTATAAGCTATATATATATAAGTCCCCAACCCGCATTGGGCCAGCGTGGTGGACTATGGCCCATACTCCCTCATTATATGAGGGAAGGCCTATATACCTGTAGTGGGATGTCTACGGGCTGAGATGATGGTGATGATATGCTATATGTCTTGTGCTAACCCGTTGTGCATAAGAAAATATCCCGTGTTTCGAAATCAAACAAAATCACAATTCACATTGATAGCAAATGGTTTAGCATACAAAAAGTAAATTATCCTGATAATATGATTATTTGACACACTCGTACCTACTAAGTTCACATTTACTACTACTACACACACACACAGGCACACGCACGCACGCCCACACGCACGCACACACACACACACACACACACACACACACACACACACACACACACACACACACACACACACACACACACACACGCACACGCACAAACACACACATGAGCATAGCAAACATAAAATAGGAACTAAGATTAAAAGAAAACGATAACATTTAAAATAGGTTAATTTTAACTAACATAATAATAAGTCTTTTCCTTAAATAATACTCTGTAAATCCGTCTGGAAGACGCGGTGCACTTCCAACACAAGTATCAAAAGACTACTTTCTGGAAGGCCCCTGCAAAACTCTGTAAAAGTTATTTAAGAAATAAACACTTTTTTTATTTTTTTTATTTTGCTTTTATACAGTACAGAAAGAGAATTTATATAGTGTGAATTGAGTACATTTTATTAAACCAATAAGTTATACTTGCAAAAGATATTTAATACAGTTGGCCGCACGACAAGCGTTACACTTCCCGTATCAGCTGACCGCGAGACGCTTTTATAAAATGTATATTTGACTATTGAAAGCTTGTCTTCCAACATTTACGTTAAGTCATAGCGTCTAGTAAAATACTTTTACTGACAGCATGACAGACAGACAGTTTATTTCACATGCAAATAATGTTCAGCGTTTCAAATGCAAATCTAATCCATTTTCAATTTAAACTTCAAAATCTAATTCCCAATGCACGTGGAACACTTTTCGCATGCATTTCCGAGTGAGACCGTTTCACCGTCGTCGGCACAAAATTCGCTAACTGATGGATGGGGCGTTCTTTGAAACGACCTCCTGAATCTTCAAGTGGACGGAGTGGAAGGGATAGAGTATATTTACTCGAATGCGGAAATAGATCGCTGTATCTTGGAAGTAATGACGTAAGCTACAAACAAGATAAATCTAATTTTAATTAAAAGTAATCAAATTAAATATGAAATCCTCTTAAATTTATCTAAATAACATTGGTTTTCAAATGAAAATTTATCATATCTAGTATCGGTGATTCGACGTTAAAGGTAGATTTTGAAAAATAATGTTATCAAGAACAATTTCAGTAATCGTATATTTATTTTGCATTAAAACCACCAGTAATGATTGTCTAAATATCAAATATGTAGCTCTTTGTTACTGAGAAACTGGATCACTAATTGGAAAAAAATCGCATGTCCCCTTAAAATCAAACCAATACCTATATCGTATTCTAGACATATGTCGATAGAAGTACAGATGTATACACTCCTACCTTTATGAATGTTTTGTTAAAGAGATGGGACCAGATGGTGTGTATTCGACGAATATGCGAATATTGCGAAATCTGATAACGAGGTATCCATTTTCTTATTCGTTCAAGTGATTCAATTTTTAACCAACCTAAGGGACAATTTTGTGATTCGGGTATATACTCTTATGTAACTGAGATAGGTAGGTAAACAACCTACTGGTAAAACCTGTACCATCCACACACACCATCCACATATACCGAAAACAATGAATACCATAGTACAGGGAAACCTAGTTTAGGACCTAGAACTCCATTCTTATTAAGACAGCCTTTTTCCTAGACTAGCACCTATACCTGTCCTACTTATTGTAATATATCTCTTAGGTTAACTTAAAATCAATAAAAAAAAAATTTTTTTTAATTATGATTTGAATGGTCATTTCATATTTCTATGGTGCTTTTAAATCAAATCACGTTCTACTTCTTTAATTTCTTAAAAATGTATATTTCATGAGATGGTTAAGTATAGGAATGATCGAACGATTTGCAAACAAAATTTTAAAATTTTGACTATACCCATAATCAGACCTTGTTAAATGCTAAATATCTTCTAAACGGCTTAACTAATAAGAACCGTCTGTGAACACCAGCTTTCGAATATAAAAAGTGATTTTAATAAATAATAAATATTCCTAGACATACACACAGCACCATCTAGTTCCACACTTAGCACTAACTGTATTATGGATACCAGATTGTTGATATACTGTACAAATATATTTTTTCTTGTAAATATATTCATATTATGAATGAAAACATCTATAATCGTGTACACATGTCCGTATTCATCATACACATCATGTGCCCCTAGCGGGATTCGAACCGGCGACTTTTTGATATAACAATCAGTGTTTCTAACTACACCAAACAGTCCACCAACGACCACCACCAAACCACCCCTTTTTTCAAAACGTCTCAGCAATGCCACAGACATGGCTTCAAACTTAACACCTTTTGCGTCACTGAGTAAATAATCCGAGTGTGCAGGGACGTGTGGATATATAAATTCTTTCATCGCTGAATTGTGAGTGAAAAGTGAAATGTAAGAGTGATGTTGAGATGAAATCAAGCATGAAGTTACTTCTGCTACTATACAAACCGGAGCGCGCTAAAGCAAATGGAATCTGTATAAAATACGAAGATTTTCCACTAGGGTTGCGTTCAGTAAAAAAATCACAAATAGCCTAGCGGTGGGTAAATTTTTTACCCAAAAAAAACTACAACCACAGCTAGCAACAAAGGAAAAGATATTACTGACGCAATTTGTTAGTAATATTTTTTTCATTTGTTCCAACAGTGCGCTCTGGAAATCTATGGGGGAGGCTATGTTCAGCAGTGGACGTCCTGTGGCTGATATGATGATGATGATAAACGCAATTGTTACACCACCATACCACCACTGCGATCTGTGATGACGACAAAGACGTACCTACCTAAATAGATAATGGTAAACTACAAAGTCTGGACGAGCCACGAGCGAGGTAACATTATTTCTTTCCAATATTGAACTACTGTAAATATATTTTTTGCTCCCGTTCCATTTATGAAATTGGTGGTATTTAAATGAACCAGTTAAGAATACACAAATGGGGTGGTCAGAGGTATCCCAAACAATGTTCGTTAATACCTATTTAAGAGATATCGGTAATCAAATCTTTATTTATTATTTTACAACTAAATTATTATACAATACTGAAATAATAAACAACAAATATGAATTCTTAAGTAGGTATAAAGGCGAACTTATGTCATTACGAGAGTTCTTCTAATTATAGAGTAGTATAGAGTAGCCAAATGGTGGTAGATATATGTATTTGCAGCCGAATGTATAAAACAGGTCTTATTTTTTTTGCAGACACGTTGTTCTGACAGCCCTAATTTAGGAGCGAACGCGCTTAATTTGAATCTCGTTGAGCTGACTTCCTTGCGTTTATCGCATTACATGCCTGTATGTGAAATTAAAAACCGTTGTCATCTATAAATCACAGTTTGTTACGCCTTTCGTAACATATTCTTCGTTCTTTTTTTCGTAGGGATTCCAAATAACTTAACAGAAGATAAACTGGCAAAATTTTGTTTTACCGATAATTTTAATGTTATACTGGATGAGTTTTTTAACATAAAGAAAAAAATAGGGCATGTTGGGTAAGTGAAATAGAAGGTATTGGCATAGGAAGATTAATTTTTTGGTTTACAAAACCATCTTCAAATAAAGCATTAATAGTGTCATTTGGCGGTCGCGTTTGCAGCCTATTCCACATAATTACATCATTAAATTAAATAAATAAAGAAAACTTGGAGAAATTATGAGTTCAAAATTTCAGACGATATTAAACTCAGGCCGGAAAAAAAAATAAAAAAATAAGGCGTTTTATTGGCCTATGCCAATACCTTCTATTTCACCTAATACGCCCTATTTTTTTCCTTACGGTAAAAAAACTCATTCGGTATAATTGGAGGAAGACGAGGCAATTTGTTTGATGACTTCTATAAAATTTTGGATATGTCTGTAGAATAGGTACTGCATCATTTGTTCGTCGCGTATTCATAATATAACATATTCTTCTAAAAGTAGATGTGCATAAAAAAAAAAGTTCTTAGGCTCCAAACATTATGTTTTATCCGTATTCTTTCTGAACTTCACCGGGCGAATTCTTCGTGCATTTTTACAAAATTATAATGTTATTAACCTTTAATTTCATGCAATTTAAAATGAGTGTGTAAAATTTACTTCGTTATAATAAATGTATTTTCCTAAAACAAAAGATGATTTAGTTGTAAAACGTCGTAACTAATCACGTAATCGCGTAATCACGTAACGTAATGTTTGCTCTTCTACCACTGAGCTTGATTCGTCTTGGTAATGTAGAGATAAAACTTAATGTAACTTTTGCACCTATGTGCCAACTGACATTCCTAAGCTTCACTTACTTAAAAATAGCTTCAAAAGCTATTACGGTACTACAATATACTACAAAAATTACGGTTACGTGTGGTTCAGTAACTCCGCGTCTTGAAATTCCACAAAAATAGATAGATAATTTGTCTATTTGTCTCTAAGCACATTGCACAACGATAACAATTAGTAATGCAGTACAGAACAGTATAGTAGCAGTACAGAAAACATAAAAGGAATAAACGTTCTAAATTGTCACTAGGTATATGTGCTGTAGGGACAAAATGGTTCCATCCAACGATACACAAAGTACCAATTTCATCATAATACGTTCAGCTGATAAACCTACAAACTTCTGAGTATTATGTAAACAGGATTACTTTTAGCAATGCTTCTACTATAACTTTTTTCTTCAAATTAGGGTAAAGTATTTTAAACCCCAAACACTCGAATAAAACATTTTTCTTATCCTTTGTTCAAAACACCCAAACTGTGAATTACGTAACGGTGAGCTGAACCGCAGAGCGAATCAAACTTTCAGGATTGGTGAATGTGTTTTATAGCGATTACGTGATTGGCCTCCCGACTCGAGGCGCACAGGGCTTCCCGAACTTTTCTTGACGACATCAAGATTAGGGGAGCCGATCAACTGGAAGCAATCGAATTGTTTTCATAATAAGATTTCCGATAACGAAGCAAGTTTATAAATGTCTTAAAAGTTAGGTGCGAACGCTATCTAACGCTACTTTTATTTTAGGACCTTTCTGTCCGCGTTTAATAAAAATAAAGTATACCCAGTGAAAACATTTAGTACTGGCTTCTGCGTGCAGCTTTGCTTGGGTGTACATGTACAATGGTAATCCGAATTACACTACACCGATGAACGGTTCGCCGAAGTACGTTTGACCGAAAACCGAGTACATTGCGGAAACTGTTCATCATCAAAACTTTTAATTAAACCAACTCTGCAATGTACTCGGCTTCGATCAAACGTGCTTATTTATTTATTTATATCCGATCAGACGTTTTAGAGCCCATTGTACCTGGACAAAGAAAGAAAATATTTTAAAATATGTGCTTATGCTTATTGTATAAATAATTTTATTTTATTTATTTATCATTTATTGCACACAAGAAAAAAACATACAGATACAACATAATAGAGACGACACAACAGGTTCTGCTTATTTCTACAATGAAATTTCTTCCAGCAGACCTACGAAAGAGAGATATGACTGGAAGAGGCAGATAAGACGTGCACAATCTAAAAAATGGATAAATATGATAGATAAAAAAAACCTAACTGAATATAAATGTAACTACATACTAATAAGTACATAAATACATAAATAAGTACATATTTCAATACATACGAATATAAAATATAACATATATATAATACACGGAATAACACTATGAAATGTAATAATAAATAATAAATAATAATAAATATTTCGGACACTTACACCAATCATCTAGTCCCAAACTAAGCAAAGCTTGTGCTATGGATACTAGATAACGGATAAACATACATAAATATTTATATAAACATCCAAGACTCGGGAGTAAATGTTCATATTCATCACACAAACATTTACCCGTCGCGGGATTCGAACCCGCAACCGTTGGTTTCGCTGATAGGGTCACTATCCACTACACCAATCGGTCGTCGTGGAAAGGAAAGGTAATATAATGGAAAGGTAATAATGGGTCTTACTTGGATTATTATTCGACTCTGCGACATCATCTCGATTTCTACCCCTCTCACCACAGTCTACATGCGTTTATAGTGTCAAAAGACCGGGAAACACCATGTATTAAGTATAGAAGATATAGTCATGTAGTATATAAGTAGAATCTAAGAATAATATAAGTAAGTAAGAATATAAGTAGGTCAAAGAAGTATAGAAGATATATAGTCATTCCTACATGCATAGTTAGCATATGTAGTATTTTTTCGAATGAAGTTAAAAATTGAGAGTTATGTATGTTAACCACTATGATAATTCAATATCGAGTACATATAATAAAGTTTATCAAACATATATTCAATTAATAATATTATATTCTATGTAGCTACTTATTCTCGATTCTGAAGTTTACACTGTATAGTCAAAGCACCTTGGAAGTTATGTAGAGGGGCTTCTAGAAGACTAACGCATAGCCCGAAGTATTATAGATATAAGTACATATAGTATTTCACTTTCAGGACATCGCATAAATGAGTCCATGATACTCATACAACACGATTTCGGCACGTAAAAAGAATAAAACCAATCCATCTCTTCCCGTGGGTATGGTAAAAGCGACTAAGGGACTTCCACCAAAAACATCTATAGATTTCCACAGTTTAACGGCGACAACCTAACGCACTCTCACATGTGCATTTCGGCATTTTCGTAAGGTGAACCGTGGATATTGTTTCAATCATTAAACTTTTAGTTTTTGGAGTATCTCTGACCACCCGATTAGGGATAAAGTTCGTGACGTTATTTATATATTTTATATATATATATATACTATATTTTCATATCAGGAGTTGTCGTATCAGGAGGTCAAGAGGAAGTCGTAGAGCAGAGAGCGAGAGAGAGAGAGAAAAATCTCCACCGACAAGAGCATGGCTCTTAAATTAGATGATGATGACTATATTTTGTTTGACCGTAGTTAAAATCATAACGTCGTCATATTGAGCTGCGTTGCCTCATCAACCTCAACTAATCATAATAAAATCTCTTGTTCACAGGAAGAAATCGAAGACCGACCTCGAGCGGCGACATTCCTCAGTTCACTGGCAGATTACTCAAACACGATCCCCACTGCTTCAGCAGCGGACCCGGATGTTGTCAAACCTGCGCCCCCCGCCCGCATGGGAACGCTCATCGGCGTCTACTTGCCCTGCATCCAGAACATTTTCGGCGTTATTCTCTTCATCCGTCTTACGTGGGTCGTGGGCACCGCCGGCGCTATACATGGATTCCTGATTGTGCTGATATGTTGTTGTACGGTAAGTGATGTGACGTCACAACCTCGGCTATGCTGGCTATTTGTGTTTTTGATGAACGCTTGAATTGGGGGAAATAGATGAAGTGGCTTGAGTGTATCGAGGCGTCAAAAACAATGATTTTTGGTGTTCGTAGTCAATCTAAGAACGCCTATAGTTTCGCCATGTGCATCTTTCTTCCGCCTGTATGTCACAGCGGTTTTAACTGTTTTAACAACAGTAGTAGTATCAACAAAATTCAATTCGAACTTCCAGCAAACAACAAAAGATCAAACAATATAGTATTACATTGAGCTTGCTTGGTAACGTAGGTACTTTTACATCCGTTCAATATCATATTAAAGCTAAAAACTATCGGATATTCAAATCAAATCAAAAATGCTTTATTTTGTAGGTACATAGGGTACACTTGAAATAGTCAGAAATTCGGTTGAAGTCGAGCAAACTGAAATTACGCACGACCTTTGAGGGCTTGAGGCTTTTTATTCGTCGAAGCGAGCCAACTCGCAAAACCTATGGTTGACTTGGCCTGTCTCCAAAATCTTAATGCAGCTTAAGATTGAAATCTCAGCCAAAAAACATGATAATTCGCGTTGCCATCAACTTCCTGAGTTAGCTAATTAAAAATCAGTATCCATGCCCACAAGATGGAAGCAAATAACATGTAAATGTAATTACAGAAATAAAAATATATCATTCTTCTTAGCACAAAAAAAAATATATTTCATTATTTTTATTACCACCTACAGCTGCGATTAAAAACTAATTAAAATAAGAAAGCCAATAGAATCTCACTAATAGGTATTTTAGAATTGCTATAATGGAATGGGTCCGCTTACGTTAAGGGTCCAAAGTAAGCTCAAGTACAATAGAAACGTAGTACCATTCTGATAACATAAATAAAATCAATCGAAATTAAATAGTGATAGATTTTTTTCCAATCGTTAAACAGACTAAATTAGAACTGATTGGTATTTTGTATAGCAAGAGAAATCTAAAGATTACTCAAAATGTTGGTTGTTATTATAAATTTCCAATAGAAACCAACCACAATAAATCTTTGTCCATACAAAATAATTGATTACGAATGAAATCGGTACGATATTTGCATGCAGAGATTCGAGTTTACGTAGATTTTGATACTGACAGTACAAACGGAGTTGCACCAATCAATGTTCAATGCTTCATTTCACATTTGAATAATTACCTAGCAATTTACCACGGGTTATGATGCTTGATAAGTCGCAACGCGCAATCACTCTCAAAGGCCCCTTAAGGGAAAACTGATATTATGACAGGTGTACGAGTGTGAACTCTCGAGTAATGTTCGTTATTCGCATGGGGATACCCTTGATTGCATATTATTGCAGCATATTGCTTTACTTGGGTTATCGTTTATACAGACACGTTTGCAGGGTATTTAAATACTGTCTGACACGGTCCGTCCTTGGGTAGGTGACCACTAGTGGCATTTTAATAAAAGTGTGTCCGCGCTTCGTCGAGCACGTTAAGTAGTCGGTCCCGGTTGTTTTCAATTGAAGGCAGTCATTAAGCCAAGTCTGTGGCCCGCAGGGACGGGTTAAAACACTGACTGTCAGCTGACCACTAGTCTGACATAAATCCACCAATCCGCACTGGCCCCGCGTGGTGCTTTATGGCCCATACCCTCTCTTAGTAAGAGGAGGCTGTGCCTCAGCAGTGGGGACGTGTAACTCTGTTATCATTTAGTAGGGTGTGTGATGTTTCGGAGAGCTCACAAATCGCTGAAATCGTTATGTAATCTAATTATGTGAGGATGCATTTACGTTTGAGCACGTTAATCGAGTGCGGATGTGGGCAATACAGCATGTCAGCAATATTCATTCTTGTTACAATTCTTACCTATCTGGTACCAGGATTCGAGAACTATTTGTTCGATGAAAACGGGATCGAAAAATCGTTGGCCCGAAACACAACCGCTTGATGCTTGATTGAACGCTGGGATGAAAAATTAACCTGCACGCTTTCGACCCAGCGTTCAGTAGAGCGGTCTTGATTCGCGCCGATAATCTTTAGACTTTGATTCATCGAACAAACGGTTTTCGAAACCAGCTTACAGACTCTCCTTGTCCTTGTTTAAAATATGTAATAATAATAGTATAACTTTTTCCGCAGACGATGCTTACCGCGATATCAATGTCAGCCATCGCAACGAACGGCGTGGTCCCGGCGGGAGGGTCCTACTTCATGATCGGTCGGTCCCTGGGCCCTGAATGCGGCGGAGCGGTCGGGATGCTATTCTACACTGGAACCACCCTCGCCGCTGCTATGTACATCGTTGGTGCGGTTGAAATTGTGTTGGTAAGTTTGACTAATAATAACTGAAAGTAACTCGAAAATTTAACTAATACCCCACTGCTAAACACGTTAATAGATAAATAAATTATCCTGCATCATAAGAACTGCAGCGCTTGATTAACTTTATATGTATATCCAATCAGTATAGCGACCATGGATACCTTAACTTATTTTTTATAGTCGATAACACTTGTGACACTATAAGAAATTCAACACCTCATTTATCAAAATTGGTCTAGCAGTGTGATCGATACAATGGCACAATGTTGGAGGTTTCCAACTTGCCGTAGTCGGGTAAAAAACTAATAGTAGGAATCAAAGCCAAGTCCATCGCATAGCTCCGCGTGGCTCCAACTCACACACGTAAAAAAGTAACTTCACTTTATATATTTTCATGTTATTATTACTCCTGTTGCTGTTATTAAATAAATATTATGTATAATATGTCTATTGTCCGTAATGACTTTTTTCATTTATTGGGAGCTGGAAAAACTTTTTTTCACTATAAACACTTAAGTAATACTTTCTACATATAATGTAGTTCACTGTGTCGGATCACAGGTACGAGTAGTAATAGAGTCACGTAGGGCGCCGTATACTTTCCTTTCGCGCCGTGCAGAGTACCACAGTTGATCCTAGCTTAACGGACTTGTAATGGGAGGACAGTGGAAGGGAATATGACTTTACTCTCAGTCTAATGGATGCGAGACTGTAATCAACATTAAGTACTTTGTATGGATGACAGTTTCACAATTTGAGACTAAAATATCTTTAGCATCGTAACTATTTTCAACATGCTCGCCATTGTGCCTCCTGTAACGAGCGTGGGCAAGACAAGGTTAATGGAAGTATTCCTCTGCTCTTTCAAATATGTATATAAAAAATACAATATAAAAAAATATGAATGACGAAACAGTATTACTTGTCTTTATTTTTTCTTTTTAATATAATTTGCGTCCATATTTGAAAGGGTAGAAGAATACTTTCGTTTTAAAAATACAATGAGGTATCCTTTTCATCCGAGTGCGCGCAGCTAAGTCATGTTTTTTCACGCATATCAGGGTATGTTTGTAAGATTGGTGATACCCTCGAAGCATTCCAACGGCTGAATGGATTTTAATCAGTGAGATGTCTATGATTTTAAAGTATTACTCATCATCATCTGATTTAAGAGCCATGCTCTTGTCGGTGGAGATTTTTCCATATCTCTCTGTTCTCCGCCTTCCTCTTGACCTCCTGATACGACACGACGTTCAACTTCTCTTTTATTTGCTGCATTTAGCTTATTCTCGGTCTTCCTCTTTTTATTCTCCCCTCTATTCTTCCTTCTATTATGGTTTTGATGAAATCATCGTGTCGTATAAGGTGTCCCAGCATTTTCCGTCTTCTATTCTCAATTACTCCCAACAATGTCCTTTTTTCTTTTACTATATTTAAAACCTCTTCGTTCGTTTTCTTCTCTATCCAGCTGATACGTTCCATTCTCCTCCAAAACCACATCTCAAAAGCTTCCAATCTTTCTTTGTCTTTAAGAGTTAAAGTCCACGTTTCACACCCATACAAAGCAATGCTCCAAATGTACACTTTTATAAGTATTTTACGAACTCGGCCTGATATTCTGGCTTTGAGCAGGTTCTTTTTTGCATTGAATGCTTGTCTTGCGATTTCTATTCTTGCTTTTATGCCTTGCGTATATCGGGAGTCATTAGTAATACGCTGCCTAGGTATAAAGTATTACTCAACCTGTGAATTTTAGTTTGAACAACTCTGGTTTTGTGACTTTTTAAAATTACTTTTTTATAACTTATTACATATAGATTTTGGACAGTTGCATTCAATTGGTAAGACTATTAATATCAGCAGACTGCTGTAAACAAAGAGTAGTCTGTGAAAACTCACCAACGATAGCGTCGCCATTCAAGAGTACTCCCATTTTGGTCTGAGGGGCTACCTTTCTAACATCGAGTCCACAAATATGTCGATTTTAAACATGATCATACTATACTTTGTCATGCCCTGTCACTACTTAGGGGTTGAATTTTAAAAACGCATTTTTAACTGTATAAATTTTAGGGTTGGTATTTATATAAAGTGTAACATTAAAACTTGCCACCCCCGTAGGGAATGAATTTTGAAAAACACTGAAACAGTCATTGATTGTGTTGAAGAGCATAAATAGCAAAATTTAAGTAAATCAGATTAGAATAATATTATTTCCCTACAAAATTGCTAACCTTAAAACCCCCTTTTAGAAAGCACTAAAAACGTACTATAGAGTTGAACTATAGAGTATTTGTAGCACCTTTCAAACTAATCGAAAAATCCCTTCTTAGTGAATACCTACACTTCACAAAGAACATACCCTCCAAATATCATGTCTCTAGGACCAACGGTTTGGGCTGTGCGTTGGAAATATCAGTCAATCAGGACTCTGAATTTTATATACACTCGTACAGATTGATAACAGTCTATGTTACTATATCGTAAAGCAAAAAATACGTCCTATCTACGTTTTATACATATTATTAATATGTGTAACACCGAAATAAACATTTTTTATACTAAACGATATTTCCGCAAAATCACAATGACATTGAACATTATTTTAGACTTACATTTCCTCCTTTAATGTTTTCATCTCACAAAACAGAAATTAAATGTATAAAATGGAAATAATCCCATCGGTTTAAAATGTAAAGTTCTGATTTTCAAAGGTATCTGTTTGTCAGAAGCCATAATAAATTATTTAAAGGTCGTGCAAGAACATTGAGAGTACTAGGTAATATGAAACTCCAGTGTATTACTGCTTTCATCGTACCTCTCCATTCAATTACCATTATTTCTGCGGCGCCCACGGATATAGCGTGAGTCCGAAATCGTGTATGGAATACAAGTCCAACTTCTCGACCCAGTACAAAAGTAATTGTTAACTTCGGTCGTGACTACAATACTAATATTTTATCAAAAGCCCCGCGCTTTCCTGTCAGTTGTTAGGTCAATCAACAACCGCTCGCTTTTCTTTTTTTGAAGTTTAAGTTACATAATTATATTGTGTCGTTTGCGTGAAGCCTTAAAACGTGGCGATTTTCGACTAAATTTCCAATTAATTGTGTGATAGTGTCTAAACCATTCTCAAGATTAAGAACAGTCTTGTGACCGGTCTCAAGTAAACGTGTTGATTAATAAACCTAACTTGAGACCTGAAAAGCACGTGCATACTCAAGCAGTACTCACTTGAGAGGTGCGCGTATTAATAAACGAAACTCAAGATTATCATTCATTCACGACGACCGATTGAAGTAGTGGATAGTGACCCTGTCAGCGAAACCAACGGTTGCGGTTTCGAATCCCGCGACGGGTTTGTGTGAAGAATATTTATGTATCCGTTATCTAGTATCCATAGTACAAGCTCTGCTTAGTTTGGGACTAGATGATTGGTGTAAGTGTCTGAAATATTTATTTATTATTATTATTTATTATTCGCCGCTGAGGCGAATACTTGAGAAGTGATCTCAGCTGAGTAGACCTCAAGATTGGTTTATAAATTAGCACGGAGCTTGAGATAGCGTCAACTGCTTAAGACGCATCTCGGTTGATACAGTCTCAAGACTTGTATTGAGATTGATTTATTAATACGGGTCTAAGAATTTGCATATTCAGAAGAAGACACACTAATGTTTAAGTTGCTGTGTATTGTAAAATTGTACATTAGAAAATTTGGCTTTCAAAATTTTAAGAAATGTTTTTAAATATAATTATATCCTGTGTTATTTCTATATAAATAAATAAATAAAAATACAGAAATTGTTAACTGAGTTGGTATCCAAATACAAAATGTTTAAACAAGTATTTAACTGTGATTTTCGAAGTGTTTTGCTACAAAATTCACATTTAACACACGTTAAACAGCTGATTATTAAACAATAGAGGAAATCAGAATAAATATTTATGAGAATTGATAATGTATATAATTATTTGCTAACTTCTGGCAAAAAGAAAGATGCTAAGTGTTTAATGAGAGTTTGTTTGTATGCATCTGACATTTGAAAGAATTATCTGATGAGATACAGTTTTTTATGTGACTGAATATTTTTGCGAGAAGATTTTTAGCTGTAGGTACCTAACTACAAGAACTCATTTAATATTTTCAACAGCCTTACGTTCCTACTATTATGACAACGCCTCCTCTCACTAGTAGAGTATTGTTCATAATCCGGCATGCGGGCCCAATGTGGGTTGGCGGATTACATTTCAATTGGAAAAGGTAATCTATTAATACAGTTTCGGCAATATGTATTAATGCGGTTGGTTGTTAAAATTGAATTTGTAAAGGACACTTCAATAATTATTTATGTACTTAACTAGGAATACTTTGTGATTATTTCATAAAACGATGTCGATACGTGAGGGTATAATAAAATTATCTTAAACACGTAGATCCAAAATTATTTATAACTTATTAAAGTGACAGTCTCAAGCGTCGCTAGGTTTTTCTTTTATTTAAATATTATTAATTAGCCGAAGATTTATGGCCACGACCTGTGGCTGACATGATGATGATGGATTTGTCTTGTTTTATGGTCATTTAATACGAAGATAAGGCTATGTGACTAATATTTAAACAGAGATGTGAGAACTCGTGAGTTTGGGCCTTAGGTACTATTGATAAATATTATTGTATTCATTTATGTAGTTTCTTTTAATTGTGCAATAAAGAGTATTTGATTGACTGTTTGAAATATCATTATAATTTCATATACGGAATTATTATTGGCTTTTTATGATGAAAACCATTTAATAATAGTTAAAAGGCCTCAATATCCTCATGTTCCTTATTCATTATGAGGGTCTTTCTCGTCGGTAATGTCAGTGCCATACATTAGAAGGTTTATAAGCTGATGGTTTATGATAGAAGTTAGATGTGATATTTTTAACTTGACCGATATAAATCTTGATTGGCTAGATCCTAATCATTAACTTTGTTAACAGACGTATATGGCTCCGTGGCTATCCATCTTTGGCGACTTCAGCAAGAACCAGGAAGCAATGTTTAACAATTTCCGTGTGTACGGCACTGGACTGCTACTCGTCATGGGTATGGTGGTGTTCGTAGGCGTGAAATTTGTCAACAAGTTCGCGACGATCGCCCTCGCCTGCGTCATCCTCTCAATCACTGCTGTCTATGTCGGTATATTCGTCAACTTCAACGGAAACACCAAACTTCAGTAAGTGAAATTCATCATTCTTGTTACAAATTGATTTATAATCCTTAAAAAAATGTAATTCTATCTTTTCCGTTTTTGTTCTGATTGGAAGTTGAGTGTTCTATGTAGCATCCAATATTATTATTAAAATGTATGAAAATTTCAGATTGTGTGTATTAGGAAAACGCCTCCTAAAAGACATTAATATCAACAACTGCACGAAGGACGTTGGAGGGGAACTCCACCAATTATTCTGTTCAAATAACACTTGTGATCCGTATTTCCTTGCTCACAACACCAGCATCGTTCAAGGCATAAAGGTAAACTACGTTATATTGACACAAATAAATACACTTAGTAATAAACCATGAACGAGTTTATTAATTTAAATATTTCCAGGGGTTGTCTAGCGGAGTTTTCTTCGACAACTTAGAAGATTCATTCTTACAACTCGGCCAATATATTTCCTATGGAAAAGAACCCGAGGATATTGAACAAATGGAAAGACCTACGTACAATCAAGTATATGCCGACCTTTCGACTACATTCACTATTCTGATTGGAATTTTCTTTCCGTCTGTCACAGGTAAATTGTTGTAACAAAAAGACTGAGATAGCTATAATTTTGTTGTAATACAATAAACTTTATTATTTATAGGTATAATGGCTGGCTCAAATCGTTCTGGTGACCTGGCTGACGCTCAAAAAAGTATCCCTATTGGTACAATCTGTGCTATTCTAACCACATCTACTGTTTATCTTTCTTGCGTATTGCTATTTGCTGGTACCGTCGACAACTTGTTACTGCGAGATAAGTAAGTAAATTTTACTTAGATTTCTCCCCATATGTATCTTTATTCTTATAGCCTTGGACATATCCTGTGTTGTCCTGAGCATCTTCCCTCCCTTCTTTTCCTTTCCCTTTACCTTCTTTATCAAAACGCTCCTTGTGAGTACCGGTGTACTTGGAAGTGTCTGTCATTCTATCAACAACTCCGGATTTATCAGCAGCTGTAGTACCACTTGTACCTGGTGCATTGCATTTAGTTAATTTCCCTGTCGTTTCTTCGAGATTGACGTTTTTGTCTTTACATAACTTTTCAATAAATTGCACAAACTGCTTAAAATCTAACACCTTTGCTTTAAATGACTGGAACAAAATCCCGGTATCCGTAGTTGTTACTTTCTTTGAATCAAATATACCTGCTTCCTTTAACCATTTATCCACATTTTTCAAAGTAATCTGTTTTCCGTCACTCTGCGGATTACCAAATTTGGCGTATTCGGTAAAATTTTTTTGTAGTGCATCACCCATTTCGAAATGTTGTTTTGGTTTTGTTTTATTTCAGAGTGACGATATTTTGTTTGAACGTAATAATACCCGAGGAGCAACCATCTAGTTTTTACTTGGAAAACACAACAATGACAATATAACTTATTTCAGATTTGGCCAATCTATAGGAGGGAAGCTCGTAGTGGCGAATATGGCATGGCCGAACCAATGGGTGATTCTGATTGGTTCATTTCTGTCAACACTTGGAGCTGGCCTACAATCATTAACTGGCGCGCCACGCTTACTTCAAGCTATTGCTAAAGATGAGATCATACCGTTTCTTGCACCGTTTGCAGTTTCTTCCAGCAGGGGTGAACCCACGAGGTAACAAATAAATACATAAATAATGACTATTTCCAACAAATTTTGAAATATGAGTGATCTAACCTTCCAATAAATGTTGTTTGTGGATGGGAGTAAAATCACTTTCCCGTAGTTGCATAGTATAAATTATCCAATATTTTTGAGGATCTACATATCAATACTTCATCGTATTTTTAATAATTCAGCTTATTTTGAAGAAAGCACGAAAGAACCTTTTATCAACATGTCATCTATCAGGATTAAAAATGATATTGTTAAAAAAGATTGTATTGAATTAATAATAATCGAAGTACCGAAGTGAGCTTAGAAAATTAAAATTTTGGTTGATCTCAGACTCATGATGGAAGAATCACTTTTAAAGTTTTGTTTCACAGTATCTCTAATAGATGTTATGTTGCGCATTACTTTGCCTACACAAACTTTATAGTTTCATAGACCCAAAATCTAGATCTGTTATTTTGATAGAACATGATCTAAGAAGTCAAACTCGTGTTGATTTACTACCATGTAAGTTATTTGACTCTGTCTAAATTTATGAATAAAACAGGGCTCTGCTGCTCACGATGGCAATCTGCCAATGTGGCATCCTCCTGGGCAACGTTGACATCTTGGCTCCTCTACTCTCCATGTTCTTCCTTATGTGCTACGGTTTCGTCAATTTGGCCTGCGCTCTGCAAACCCTTCTGAAAACACCTAATTGGCGCCCGAGATTCAGATATTATCATTGGTAAGGTTTTAGGAAAGGGCATTGCTTAACTATTTGAGTACTTTGTGATATCAAATGAATGTGACAATATGTTAATATTATATTTTAGGTCTTTGTCACTAGCAGGATTGACTTTATGCATCTCCATTATGTTCATGACGTCCTGGTTCTATGCTCTCATTGCTATGGGCATGGCTGGTCTTATATACAAATACATTGAGTACCGTGGGTAAGTTACTAACTCGCTTAATTTTATTATATTATCTAAAGACACGTAACTTCGAATTCAGTCGGTTTTTGTAGAAGTTTATTTTACGATCTGGGTTAACCAGAGCCTCTCACCTCCCAACAATGGTTCATATTTAAATAAAAATTATTCTCATTATTATATCCATCTGAATGACGAATTTTAAGGTAGTTATTCCTACATTTCTGTTCATATTCCAGAGCTGAGAAAGAATGGGGTGATGGTCTCCGTGGTCTTGCACTCTCAGCTGCTCGTTACTCTCTGCTTCGCCTAGAAGAAGGACCTCCTCATACCAAGAACTGGCGACCCCAAGTTTTGATTCTTGCCAAAATGAACGATGAACTTCAACCTAAGTATCGAAAGATGCTTGCCTTCGCCAGCCAGTTGAAAGCGGGTAAGAAATTTACATTTTCCTTTGTTTGAAAAATGCCGTTGTCTAAAATTCAGAGAAGTAAATTCAACTTTTCATGTATATGAGTATATACTTAACACATACTTAAAATTTCAAAAACATTTACTATTCCTGAATTTTTCTTATTCCAGGCAAGGGCTTGACAGTATGCGTATCGGTTCTTGGCGGTGACTTCACTCGTCGATCTGGGGAAGCCACAACAGCCAAGCAGAACCTCCGTAAATGTATGGAAGAAGAAAAGGTGAAGGGCTTCGTTGATGTGCTTGTATCACACAGCATCGCTGATGGACTTAGTCATTTGTAAGTATATTAGTTAACCGAAGAAAAATTATGGCTATGAATGTCATACACCTTAAAATTCAGAAAATTAAGTACCTAGTATTTAACAAATTTTTTGAGGTTTTTTTTTATTTTTAAAATTGTTTTCCTGTACATTCTAATTGAATTGTAAACATCAATAAATGGCGTACGTCTGTCCTTAAATCGGTGGCGGTCTTCACGTCCTGCAAGGGAAAAATGCTCATAATTTTTATCACACAGCGTTCAAACGACCGGCCTTGGTGGCTTGAAGCCGAACACCGTGATCGTGGGGTGGCCGTATGGCTGGCGGCAGTCGGAAGATGAACGGACCTGGCACGTATTCCTCCACACCGTGAGGGCTGTGACTGCCGCCAGGATGGCTATGCTCGTACCGAAGGGCATCAACTTCTTCCCGGACTCTACTGAAAAGGTAATCAAGAACATTCCAAGTCTCTCAACTATTTCACCACAGTTGTGAGATCTTATGTAGAAAGAAGCATGGAATATGTATTACCTGACTCTCCATTCAACAAATTGTTCAACGTTTATAAGTCAATCTGTTTAACCAACTCTCTGTAAACAACATTTTGTGATTTTTTTAGGTTATTTTAATCAACTACCTAACCTATGTACATATTATCTTACTATTCTGCCTCCAGATATCAGGCAATATCGATATCTGGTGGATCGTACATGACGGCGGCATGCTTATGCTTCTTCCGTTCCTGCTGAAACAACACCGCTCCTGGAAGAATTGTAAGATGCGCATCTTTACAGTAGCACAGATGGAAGACAACTCGATTCAGATGAAGAAGGACCTGAAGATGTTCCTATACCAACTGCGTATTGAAGCCGAGGTTGAAGTTGTCGAAATGGTAAATATATAGAACAACTGATTGGATTTTTTGAGCTGTGTATTTCCCGGCGCATAAGAATAGAATCAATCTTTCTTTTGGGGGATCAATTTAACTAAGGCAGGGTCCCAATGGGTCACATTATAAAAAACCAACAATTTTTAGACGAAACTTGGAGTTACCTCAAAACCAACCCTTACAGGATCACTTCATTGCTAATCTGTTTGTCTGTATTTTCTTCCACCCTCTTATCCAAGAACGGCTAGAAACATCAACATGAAATTAAATCAAAATATGCTAGATCTATGGCAATAAAATATACCCTTGCTCAGGTTCGCCCATCACAGATCTTTTACCGTCAAAGATATAAAGATCTGAGAGCTAAGTGGACCAGTTCGAGTGATTTATAAAATTGTTATAAATTTTTCAGACGGATAGCGATATTTCTGCCTACACTTATGAACGTACGTTGATGATGGAGCAACGAAACCAGATGCTGCGGGAACTGAGGCTCAACAAGAAGGAAACACTTGGAATGGTAAGAATCAATCTGACATCAACTACATTAATAATTTCATAAAATTATTCGAAATAATAAACGACCATTATTGTTAACTTTTTAAGTGCTTTAAAATCTGTGTATACTGTACAGAGCTTCATAACAAACTGTCTTTTGTAACATACAATTAACACAATGTTTATCTGTCGCTGCCTATACAGATGCAAAATTTGGTGGACTATCACGAACAAAACGCTGAGGAGAAGTTGCCTCTGGTAAAATACATTAACCCCTCGAACAAGTCCACTCGTTTTTATTAATTTTAGCTGTGATTCCTGCATTACCTGCGTCATTTTCATACTGTTTTCTAAATACTTGTGAAGTAGTGTGAAAGTGACCGCTGTCGTCAAAGCTTGATTCACCCCTGCGATGATTTTCGTCGTTAGTTTGTTAGTTTTTCTATGTGGCTAAGGATCTATCACTGTTCATTACTTCTCTTCATTCCACGCCATCATTTTCATCAAATTAGGTACCTTAGCTAGTAAGCACGATAATAATAAAAAACTAAATGTTTGCTTTAGGTGTTGTGGCTATCTTCTCTCAAAAATCTATTTCTGTACAAGTTTCTTCATCTTTCGCAATCATTTCACGCTCCAATCTTCGCTAACTGTGCACTATACTTGTTCCATTCTTCATTAGGTAAATGTTTAGATATTTGTTATTATTTACCTCTATTAATACCTTAGTTATGTTTACTTAATTTGAATATCTTATTTACCAAAATTAAGGAACTTAAGTTTTAGTACAAGTAATGACATTACCTACTTGAGGTGTGGTGTAATAAGATATTCGTTATAATTTTGTTACTTTTTAGTCTGTGATAGTTAATAACAATAAAGCAAAGCTACTTTGAAGTTCGTGAAAGTAATGCATTATTGTAAAATTCTTTAATCATGTAGTTCAGCTATCGGCACTAAAATAGAATACAAATAGATAAGTACATCATAATCCTACTTATAATTTGAACTGTTATATAAATGAGTGACCATTGTTTTACGGCGATAAAAATACGCTGTTTATGGTATTATAGGTAGGTACACAGTGATTTCATTTAGATTAGTATCTTACATATCGCTTATCAAAGAAATATGATTTTGTAAACTTCTTAGCCTAAAATGGTTAAGGGACTTCTTTTACTCCATATCATACTACTACAGCAGTATATACATAAATCTCTTGTAAAAAAAACAGTATGACTACACGCATTTATTTCAATACTTAATGTCATAAATGTTTTCAATATGAAGAAATGGCCTTAGTCTGTGATTGATGTGATGGGAACCTTGTAACTATTCGATATTTACTTAACGGGACAAAATCTGAATGCCATTTCACAATTAAAGATTTATTTTAGCTACATTCTTTTCAATCAATTCCACAATTTAATTGTACAAATTAGGTGCCGATACCTGTGACTATACGATTAGGTATGTCCCAATAACGATTAAGTCATATAACTGAACATTGGGGCTGTTATAGGTGCAGGCAATAGTGGATCACCACCATGCCGATGTGAAGACTGCGAGCAAGGTTCGGTTCGCTGAGCCCGGAAGCGACCCCACACCTGAAGACGCACCCTCACCTCCGCTGAGCGACACTGAGGACAAGGACGAAAAGGTGAACATTACTTTAAGCTTTCTTAATATAAGACCTATTAGCAGATGCTTAAACTGATAGTCATTTGAAATTCGTTGTACATTGAAACACTCCCATCAATGGGTAAACCAGTCATAGTACGATGATACGAAACTGACTATCAGTCATATGTGTGACAGCACTTATAATAAATTTAATTCGCCTGAAGTTCGCATCACGGCATGAAAGAGATTGTTGCGATGAATATAACAAGATCACTAGTTTTGTGTCCTTTTCGTTCTTCCCTATACAATGAAAGTAGTAGGTCCCTACACAATTTGGCAGGTTTTAGGTCTTTCTTAATATCCGTTTAACTACCATCATCTTCTCTAAGTCAGCCGCCTAGCAGCAATGTGAGCAGCATTGTTGTGTTCCGGCTGGTTGAGATACGTGAGCACGATTCCACCTTCGACCTTATCATCACTTAACATCCGGTAAAATAATAAGGTCAATCAAAATTGTGGCAAAAAAAAATATGGTAACAAGATTGTGGTGAAGTCGCCTTCGCTGTTCGATTTCGATTAGCGAAGTTAAGCAGTGTCTAATGCGAGGTCATGGATCCATGCTTCGGAGGGCACATTAAATAGTCGGTAATAATTGAAAACCATTTGAAAGATAGTCTGTTAAGCCAAGTCGATGGCCTACAGTGGCGTAAAATCACTGAATGGAACATCTTGATTTTACGCCACTGACACAAATCTACCAATCCGCACTGGACCCGCGTGGTGGATGATGGCCCATAACTGCTAGTGAGAGGAGGCTGTGCCTCAACAATAAGGACGTGTAAAGCTGTTGATGATGATGATCAACAAGAACTTTTACTCTAGAAGATTATTATTGTTGTTATGATGTCTTGTTCTAACTTCAGTCGAATTAAGTCAATTCTATGTCGACATGCATTATAATATTACGATATTCGGTTACTAAATCAGAAGTTAAAGGTGAAACTGTAGACACTGACCTAATAAGAAATGGACCATTCTATATTTTTAAAAAAATAACCCACTATAATGTAGATTACATTTCTAATCTTACTTAGAAGAAAGTGATAGAACTCTCAATAGACTGTGGGCAAGAATATTAAGAATTCTTTCATCAAATATCATTTACTGAAAAAAAAACATAAGTACATGAAGTCAATTAAAAACACAAAAGCTAACCCACTTTTTAAACGGTACCTACTTTATTTATCTTCATACTTTACTACTAATGATAGGTTTTAGAAACTACTGAACCGATCTTATTGAAATTTGGCAAAAAGGTAGCCTGGTTCTTAGATAAGGATATAGGCTACTTTTTAACCGACTTTCAGAAAGGAGGAGGTCGTGTCTGCGATAAATTAACTCGACGCTGGCAAAATAACGCTCCTTTTTTGTACAGTCGTGTGCTACAGAGTTTGTTTAATGTTGAGATTAAAACATCCATGTCTCTGCTATGTACGATAAAATTTTCACTCGAAACTGGCCTAGTCTCAGTTTCTAGTGAAAATGTCACTGTTTTTCAAGCTATTGACATTTGCTTATTAATTATACCATTCGCCATTTTGTAGTAGTAGTCGATCTTTCAATTCATTATGCAGATGAAATCATTATGTTTGTAAAACTAAGCTCCAAAGCCTAGTGATACAATTAATGTATCCGTTGCACTCCACGACATTGTTAAGCACGTTTATTTTCACTTTTTTAATTAATTTACTCATTTTACCTAATTAAATCGTCACGAGTCCTAGCGAATTTATACACGGTGGTCATATGTTTGCTCATTAGTTCATCCACGTTAATTTGTTACGTTTAGTTTATTTTGTTGTTCACAACTAGTTAAGAGATTGGATGTTTGAATGTCCGTAGTGAATTATTGTTAAACAATTTAAATAATATATGACATCCCGTGTTTTATTCGCATTGAATCCGTCATGTGCAACTCTGGGTTCGTTATGGAAATTCAAATTTCATTTAAAATCGGTACGTAAATTAAAATATTGGGGATAAAATAGGAGGATTTTCGGAGTAGTTTGTTGCACATAATCGATTCAATGTGGGACTCGCCCGATGAACACTCGCAGTGTGAGGGAGCTCCCTCCCCGCCGCTCGACGCAGAGAAGCGAAAGGAGAACAACCCCAATGGAGACGCGCTGAAGCCCAAGGTCAACATGCCAACCATCACACCGTGAGTATCTCTATATACTTAATTACCACGAGTGGTTATCTGGGTTCGTATTACTGAATGTACAGTTGGCGGCACGTGGACCGCACAGTGTACGCTGGCCGTGCGATCGGGAATGTCATTGCAGTCTTACACTGGAATTATTAGGATCGTCGCGCGGCCCATTGTTGTATCATTTAACCCTCAATAATAATAATACTTATTGAAATATTGGGTCTTTATCTTTACCTATAAAATTGGAGTTTTTTTTTTCGTTAATCATATGTACCAATTCCTGCGATTTTCAAAGCTATATCCAAATTTGTTTTTTATTTGTAAAATGGAATATTATTTCAAGGTTTCACATGAAATTTTTTTTTATTTCACATAATAAAAAAAAATTGAACAGAGCTCTTTTCATGTGCTTCCCATAATTATTTCTTAGATTCGCTGAAACTTTTATAAAGCGGTTACTTTTAAAAATTAACGCTGCCTATACTTAACTTAATGTTATCCGATAATACACACAAAGTTTAGCTAAATTTGGATTTGCCGTTCCCAAAAAGAAATCAAAAATATTTGTATGGAGAAAACAGTCTTAATGAAATTCTTCATACAAAACGCCAATTTCATAGGTAAGGACTTAATACTTAAGTAACAAAATTTAACCACAAAGAATAACTTATATAGGTATGTAAACACTGGTGCCTGAACTAGGTATTCCTGTGTTTCAGGCGGAAAAGAGCATAATGTAACGTTAATGGATACAGCTACTGCAAAATTCTAAGTAGGATTATTTCTCACTGGCTATCAATATGGTTATTGTAAAAGCTGCAACTATTCACACGGCACGCAGTCCTCTCGAATTTTAAGCACAAGACCACAGATGTCGTTTTCATTTTAAGAACGATTAAGCACGTGCCTAAATGTAAATAGCATAAGGTTTACAAAACGCAGGTCGCGGGTTCGATTCCCAGCGGAGTACATGTTTAGCACTCGGTTCGATTAGTGGTAGGGCATTTTTAAATTTCCGCTTGGCCAGTAGCGCCATCTTATTAAAGTCTGCCGTCAAAAAGCAATGTTTATAGAATTATTGTATTCTGGCTGTTTGAGATAAGATAAAAAGTCCCCCAAACAGTTGTGGCCTCGTCTTTACTTAACATCAGGTTAATTAAAGTCAATAACCCCTTGAGCAGGAAAAAATATTTGCTACGCCAGGGCTAGGGGTAGTCGAAAACAATATCTCCTAGAAGGATCGACATCATGGCTTTCACTTCCACAAGGCTTCCTTCCACAAAGCTAAGGTGTTTTTTTAAGCGTAACTAAGAACACATTTTCAGACCATCAGATTAGGTTAGACAGATACCGTCTTCGTTGTCCGTGACGACGAATTGTATTTACTCTGTATCAGCTCCAATCCTATTAACCTAATTTTTAAATTGTTACATAACTCGTAATACATTATGTTAAGACAGTCAATTCGTGTCACTAAAAGACATTTCAATGTTTGAATGTGTGGGTTCAAAATGCAGAAACATTTTTTAAAACATCAATTACCTACAGTCTTAAATAATATTTATGTACTGCACAACTTAATATACAGTCTTATGACATTCAAAGTAATTCGAACAAAATTCGGATCTTTTGAATCTTTTTCCCTCATTACGCAGACCGACTTAGCTCTATGATCCATTTCGTTGACAAAAAGGAAATTCTTGTGTGTAGTGACGAGGGTACAGTGAGGCGGATGCACACGGCGGTGAAACTGAATGAGGTGATAGTGTCTCGGTCACACGACGCCCAACTAGTCATACTGAACCTGCCCGGCCCACCGCGAGACACTAAGCTCGAGAGGGAATCCAACTGTAAGTACACGACGACACTGAATCTATATTATCCGCACAGGTTTGCATCCGTGGCTCAATGTAAACAACATAAGGTTTACAAATCGGAGATCCCGAGTTCGATCTCCAGCGGGTACATTTTTAATACTCGCTTTGGTTTTTGTTAGGGCATTATAAATGTCCGCCTGGCTAGCCACCACCATCTTATCTAAGTCTGCCGCCAAACAGCAGTATTAATGGCATTGTTGTTTTCCGGTTGTTAGAGATACAGAGATAAGATAGCCAGTGCTCCAAATAAAATGGGGTTTTCGGGTCAGATCTTCACTTAACATCAGGTGTGATTGAGGTCAAATGCTGAGCCGTAGTACATAAAAAAGGTTATGCTGGGCGCTAGGTAAATATTACAGGCCTGTAATGTCTGTTCAAATGAAGGATCACCTCTGCATCACAGCGACGACGTGTTTACGTAACGAGGTCAAAAATGTCCTTATCTATAAACTTTATCTGTGGGAAAGTCACCGACATAGCCTAGCGTAGTAGCATGTTGAAAAACTGATGGTCGGTGGGAATTAAGGTTTTAGAGTGGAGACCATAAACCGATATGCAAAAACTTGCTGGATGCAAGCCGCTTCCAACCAGTCGCTCTGTAAATCTATGGGCGAGGCCTATGTTCAGCTGTGGACATCCTGTGGCTGATGACGACGATAATGATGATAGGAAATCACTGTCATGTGATGTAGTAATCACTATTTACTTCGAACTTCTTACTCGTTTGACAGAATAGATATAGTAATTGCATATATCTTTATACAGGGCGTCCCAAGACTATGCGACATTGAACTATGATGCCAATCGTAAAATTTCAAACTACTTATTTGAAAATTGTGTAATTACACTATATAGATGAAATACGATACTTAAAGTTGTACAATTTGGTACGGTTATATGCAAATTTTTTACGCCTACAAACGCTATCAAATCTTAATACTTCAGCTGCTGATTGCGATGTAGCGCTACGTCGTAGCGCGTAGCAAGGGTTGCCGCTTTGTACCGCCGCTTTGTGTTTGTAGTATAGCAACCATCATCACCAACTAGAAATCTGACTTTACAGATAATTGCGTCCGTGAGCAGTTAAATAGCATTCTTTTTTAATTTTATGTAGGTATCCATTATATAAAATGTATGTATTTCATAAATAGTTCATAGGAACTCCATACTGAGTGACATAAAATCAACTGCAAACTGCAAAAACAGTGTATATACAAACTACGTAATTCTACTGCGCGTAGTGCGACATACACTTGGCCAGATTTTGTGTGATGCATTGCAATACATTTTATTTTGTTTGAACTTTCGTTTTCTATATTTAATTTCTAAGACCGCATCCATATTATTCTTACCGTCCATTGCCACCAGAAATTCCAACTCGTTTCTTCAAAGATTTGACTTATTGTTAATATGCTTGGCAGACATGGAATTCCTGGAGGTGCTGACGGAGGGCCTGGAGAAGGTGCTGATGGTGCGCGGCGGCGGCCGCGAAGTGATCACCATCTACTCGTGAACGCACACGTGCGAATCACCACCCACACACTATGGCAATACTAATCTTATTAGAAGCGTCTCTGAACTATTAGTGAATGCGCCCGCGCACGCCTCAACGCGCGCCCTTATGAAAAGTCTATGTGATTCTATAGTAACTATTTGTGCTCTTTTTTGAAAGTTCATTCGAGTGATACTCGTGTCTCGTTAATCGTTTATAAATGTTAACAATCGCATAATCGCTCTCGAAAGACTGCCGAGACGAACGTTATGTTCTAGTTCGTTTAGATAAATTGTGTATTGTATTTTCTTACAATTATTATGAAGTTATATTTGAAGTTCGTTTGACGTGTAAAAGTTAGCTTAGTTCTAAATATTTTGTTAAATTTGCTGCTTAGAGTGATGTTTTACGAAATTTATTCACTGTTGTATAGATATGTATGAAAATAAATGTATGTATGGATCTAATGAGGAGCCTTAAACTGTCGGTCGTTCGTTAGCTCTAAGTTTGTTTTGTTACTACTTAGGGCATAGCTAAGAATATTCGTTTTAGATATACCTATGTGGTCTCTTGATTACCGTTACGCCATATTGTTTAGTTATTCAATTTTTTGGTCGTAGCATCGACCGTTAGTAACGTAGCTATTGTTTTGAGACAATTTTAGTGATTTCATTTTTCTACCAGTGTTACAAACTTAGATACTTTATAAGCGATATACATTTATTATGGAAAACCATGAAAATTTTTATCTATATGAAATGTATTTTGTAAATAATTATTAAGTTCTAAGAATTCTATATCTGCTCAACTTAAAACTTACCGTGGGACTGAAGCTTGAGGTAATACCTGTTTAATCCATATTTCCTTGATGTAGCGACAGTTAATTTAAATATTTAAAGCCATATCTAGTCACATTCGACGATAATCGTTTAAAGTAGTCAAACGATGACATACCAAATATTTAATCCATTTAGATATCTCTTATTAAAACTTTTTTTTAATACATAGGCCTCTTTACATAAAATCCGCCCTCAGGGTTTTATGGTGAGTAGATTTAAGGTGAAATAGTAGTAAGGTGAGGAGGGGGAGTTCTTAACAACAGTAGATAGTGTAATAAAATGTGAAGCAAAATCATGAATGCGGAAGCATGGGTACGAATTTAATGTGACATTTCCCCGTCGCAATTAAAACTAGCGTAACTTGAATACTATGGCGCACATTCGCGTAGGTAGATGATTTCTTACTGTGATCGATCATTTATAAAGATTTTGTCATCTGGACACTAGTTGATTTGAATTACCCTTAGTTAATTGAGCTCCGAGCACCACGTGATTTGGAACACAAAACACCGAGACGAAGTGTTCGTATTTTAGTTTAAACCTTTTGTATTAAATACATAGTGATTTCGATACATTTCGTGTTTTTGCACAGGTAGTATCTACATTATTGCCTCGCAGCAATCAATGAAGTGTGTATATTCCTTTACGGAATACTTAATCTATGACACCAATGAAAACAAAATTTCTATTTAAAAATAAATTGTAGTACTTTTAGTACCTTATCTATTGGTACACCTCATATAATATAGGTAATGAATTGTCAATTTTTATTTCGAAGATGCTGTACCTGTTGTTACAAATGGAAGGTGGTTGGTACCTGCTATTGCCTACGAGTAGCTTAAACAAACTCTTCCGTACGAACCCTAAATTTAAATAACCGAACGATCACACCTACATAAATAGACATCAAAATATACTTAAAATATATGCAATGTTTTCGTACGCACCTTCCATGAGTAACTTTACGGTACAGGCACTAAGAACCTTTCTTATTCTTAAAAAGAGTGTTAGGTAACTGCCAAATAGAATTCGGTGTTGTAAAATATCCTAGTCCGTAAGTGATTAGGTAATTACAATTTCATTGTTCAAAATTTCATGTAATTAGATCAGACAAAGGTCAAGATAATAGTTGTAAGCGAAGTCTAGTGCATGATATCACTTTTAATAGGTAGAGAAGATAGGAAACCATAGATGGCATTTTATCTCCATTGATATGTTACTATCCGTGTATAATTCAATACGATAATCTTCAATAGGTATTCTCCTCGTGGAGTTAATCGTCATACTTATTTTATGATATACATAAATCGTAAATAAAATACCTTCCTATGCGTACCTTTGAATCTTTTCCCTACCATATCTAACCACCTATTACTGTACTAGTAAGGTTATCATTATCACTAATAAATTGATTTTACACGTATGCGAGTTATTTGCTATTTCGAACAAATACTTATTAGGTATCGATTTGAATGAATTAATAATTAATGTAGGTAAGGAGAATCGCTATTCAGTGATCGGATCCCATGTTGCTTCTAACATAAATAACATCCTAAAGTTTTATGGATATTGTTTTCACTAACAAAAGCATCAATAGAAGTGTACCTTAAAATAAGTAGGTACCTACCATACGTGGACATCTTAATTTGACCAGAACATCAGTGTTGCTTAACAGGAATTTTAGTTATTTCGGTTATTCCATGAAAGTGAGGTATGGAAAATCATAACTACCTAATTATACTAATAAAAAATTAAAGGTTGTACAAGTTCGTCGGTATTCTTAGCATCGCACTTAGTGATGGATGTAAAAGGAATTTCCCAACAAAATTTAATATCAAAAAATCACAAAATTAAAAATGTATTTATGCCTATGAATAGGTATTAAAAACTATAATTTATTTGAAATAAATTTAAAATCAATAATACATAGCACTTATTAAAATTATCGAATATTCGTACATAAATTATATAGGTACCTGAGTAGATTTCATGAAATGAAATAATAAAAATAAAATGTAAAACCTTCCAGATTGGGTTTTAAAAATGATGATTGCACGTAGGTAAAGAATAGTGATGAAATCTTAGGATGTTGTAAATGCCGGCATTCCTAGAATGCAATTAAACAATTACCTACTATTAATAATTCCTTACAGAAACCTCTTCATTTAGAATTAATTTCTTAGACAAAGTAAAAATTGTCAAAGCAGAAAATATATTCCTAAAATTGGTTACTAACTACATCTGATTAATAAATACCTATCTACTGATAAGGTCAATATGTGCCAAACATCGTGTTCTCATCTCTGAATAACATTACACGCCTAATAGTAGATGCGTAGATACCTACTTACACCGCGGCTTGCGGTGTTTGTAATTGGTATCATTCAATACTAAAATAAACATAGCTTCGGTCGGAGTAACATTGTGTTAGTTGTCACACTTACTAACATAGTTGTAAAGAGAATTGCACTTAGTTACCTACTTACTTCAAATAGTTTTCAAATCGTGTTCGTAATTTCAATCGTACATTTAGCCTTATTCAAAGCCAATAAAAATTATGTAGGTATATGTACCTAACTCTGTCGAGTGTCAAGTAGGTGATTATTGATGTAAATTTAACTATTAGATTTAGGCTGTGAGTCAGCATTACACATTCTTTACAAATTTGATATTCAGGCTAGAGTTGCTGTGATACACCATTATGGCTATAAAATTATAGAATAGTCATTTCTGGCTATGGGTATAATCAATGAAGGCATTTCGATGACCGATTGAGTTGTTTTCATAGAAGCGTTAGACCATGATAACTCTTGTATGAAAACATCTTGTATGCCATACTTTATCTGTGATTTCACTGATGTGTAGAGACCTTTAACCGTGTAAAAAAATACCTACCTTTCGAACCCATCAGCCATTTTGACACTTTATAATAAATAAAAAAATTCTCGCTTCATTGTTGTGTATAACACATCCACTTAGTAACTCTTACGAGGTAGGGTGTTTGTACAATTCAAGCACAGTGAGGTACCAAGTTGATTTTTGAGACTCTTGTTATGATAAACATGTCTTACTTTCAAAATCATGCGCAAAGTATCCAGATAAGGTCTCTGAGTAACATAACGAGAGTGACAAAAATATAACCATCATCCCTAACCTAAAAAAATGAAGCTACCACCTATGACTAAATCTAATGCAGAACCGCTAAGCGGGATGCTACCCAAACCCTTTTGATCTGGAACGAGTTTTATTAGAAAAAATATTTCGAAATGTAAAAGTTGTTTAAGAAAATATTAAATTATTCAAATAATAATTCTAGAGAATTAGTCAGAGTAACTTTTAAGAAAAAAGATGTTATGAGTATAATGAAATAAATTAATTATAACATACAGGTTAATTTTATTTTACCATTTTTTTGATTCATTGAATTTCAATGAAAAGTACTTACCAAGAGCGGAAACTCCGCCTCCGTGGCTCAATGTGTTTACGATTCGGAGGTCGCGGTTCGATCCCCAGCGGAGTACATATCTATACTACTCGGTTTGGTTGGTGGTAGGGCATTTTAAATGTCCGCCTGGCTAGTTACCACAATCTTATCTAAATCTGCCGCCAAGCAGCAATGTTAATAGCATTGTTGTGTTCCGATTGTCAGAGAAGATAGCCAGTTCCACAAATGTGTTTGGGTGTGATCGAGGTCAAGTACCGTTGTGCATAAAAAAAAAAACTATGGGTGGATGGTGGACAATACAGCGAGCGCCGCATACAGAACTCACCGCGCCCCCGTTCTATACACGCAATTGATCCCCATGACTCAAACTTTCTGTCGTACATAAAAAACTGCGTATTTACTAGTTACGACTGCAACTAGAAATTTAAGCCATACTATATAAGTACGTATTTAATCGGCTCCCAAACGGTCGCTCTGGAATCTCTGGGGGAAGCCAATGTTCAGCAGTGGACGTACTGTGGCTGATATGACAATAAGTGTAGCTAAGCTACTTAATACAATGACTGCCATGTGTGTGTATTTCTAGGAATTCTCATGATGTAATTTGAGGAGGTCGCGTGTATTCTGTGCTACAGTCCTGCCTTCAGTTGCTTCAATCAAGGTGTATGCATCAGTAAGAATACACATTTGGTATGGCATTAAGTTTTACAAGCCTGTCCGATTATATTAACCCCCTTGGGTTGTGTGTCCAAATCAAAATCTATGACAAGAAAATATATGCTATAATAAAATGAATAATAGAAGTAAATGGAAGAACATGCTTTTTGGGCTTAGCACTCTACATGTTAAATAAAGGAAAAATGAAATTCTCATTAATAATATTACAAAGCCAATTTTACTTGTATACAAATCCTATAAAATACATGTTCAAAAATAATAAACTATACAATATGCTACTCTTATGTACAAATGTGTAAACATGACAAATGAATCATTTTTGGGAAACACTTTGGAGTACATTTTAAACTCAAGCTAATCTCTAAAAACTATTTACAATAACACTATGTAAATTAACATTACTTTGTTCAACATTCATTCAACTAATTTCACATGAAATATGTTAGGAACCATTTTCTGCATTGTTAATATTGTCAGTTATGTATTTTTTCAATCCGCTTGTGTTATATGATGTATAAAATTGACTAATAACTGAATACTTCAAGCTGATCACCTTCATTCCCAGTAAACGCAAATGCTTTTTCCTCATAACTTGGGGTCCAATCAATCGCTCATTGTCTGAACAATAGTGATCCGGTAGATGTACCAATATAGCTATATTCTCATTCTTAGCTGATTTCAACTTCCAATTGAATGTATTGCTGCCCAACCCAGCTGGATGCAACATCACATCTATTAAATATGTCTCATCCGAGTACAAGTAGGGAATTAATACTGCTGTAGATAACTTCCCGGGTCCTCCAGCAACAGTCACAAAGCTATCCATAATTTTTTCAACAATGTTTTTTATACGACCATCTTGTGAAATAGGTTTGGACCAATGATCTTTTGGTAACATTGGCCCTGAATATTCTTGACATTCCAATGTCAGAGCTGTGTCAATCAAGTGCAATTTTTTCAATACTTGCGAGTTGGTAACCTTCACTAAATACTCAGAACTGAACATTCTACTCACTAACTGTAAAGGATATTTACCGACATAGATGAATGACAGAATAATGGATGACAAGTCCTGAGCAGTTATTTTTTCAAAATTCTCATCTAACACTCTCTCTACCTGAGCCCAAAATTCTACCGCGGGCACCGGGTCAAAACAAAGATAACCAAAAGGAAAGATAAAGGTTTTCAAAAAACTGGCTGGAATATCTTCACCTTTAGCCAAAAAATAATCACTGCATGTATTAAGAATACGATCATTGTGTATTTGGAATTGCATACAGTAGTTCAAAATGCCTATTATTACGACATGGGACTCTATTCTTGAACCTTTCAATATCATATATTTTTGAATTGCTTTCTCAACATGATCATCTGTGTAGTTAAGTCTCGTTAGTTTTGTTACTAAGTCAAGTAGTGCATCCTCATCAAAAGCATGAATATTAGTGTACAACCACCTACCAATCACTGCAAAAGATTGAAAGGAAGAATATTTTTCTTCAACAAAGACATTAAGGACTCCTAGCATGACAGATACTTTCATTTTGCTCCATAGATCTGATAACTTTTGTTCCAACAATGTAAATATGGTTCTTTTACTGACTTTCAAACCTGGTAGGATTTTAAACATCTCTAAAATGTTATTTTCATTTATGTCTTTCTCCTTTTCAATAAATCCCACCCACAGTTTGTCAATAATTACAGAATACCTTGGATCACTCTTATTGTTTATTAAAAATAGAATAAATTGGCAAAGCTGTTCAATAGAAAGCCTATTATCAACCACTCTAAACATGAGTTCATCACAGAATTTGTATTTGTAAGGGGCCATAAATGATGAAGCTGTATTCAATATGTTCAATATTGTTTGCGTGTCTTCAGTCTTCATAACAACTTTTAATAATTTATCTAAAATAGCACCTTTCGCCAAATTGATATGCATATTAGCATCTATTTTTAGGGAAGTTGGACTTTTCTCAATATCATATATCCGTTCCATAGCACCTAGGGCAATATTCGGGGTTATCTTGGTACATTTGGATAATAAGGAAAAAACATCTTTTAAATCCACACACTGATTAAATTCTGCTTGTATTAGATGGTAGCTGGCAGAATCGGGAGCAGGCCTTGTATCTTCGACCACCGATTTCTGTTCAATTTCTGACAAATTTTTCAATTTCCTCACTATCACTGGAAGCTCGTGAACATTGAGCCCATTTTCAATTAGTATTGTGCTACTTATGAACTCGGGATTATTGGTTTTATCTTCACTAAAAGCGCGCCCAAAGAACGTAAGAAAACATGACGATATACTGGTATTTCCTGAAGACAAAACATTGCTCTTGGCTTTTAGATATGATCTTCTTAGAACTATTGACATCACTTAAAACAAATAACACACCAATGAAAAATTGAAAATACAATACAGCCCACCCAACTAACAAAAACCTTTGTCACAGAGAACACTATTTTCTTTAAATTAAGCCTCCGTTTATTTTTTTGGTTCTCTTCTTTCCATTAAATGGATGTAAAATTATGGTTTTTATGACATTTTTTAAATTTTTTTTTTGTTTTTTTTTAGTTTTATTTTCTCCTCTAGGAGAAGGCAAAGGGATCTAGCCCATAACAGCCATGTCTTATTTATCTTATTTCTTCAGTTTGTAAGTCAGTCTCAGTCAAAACAAGTAATTCGTCGTATACTTGGCGTATACAGAGTCTAGTCACGGTCAAGTCATTCTTCAGTAAAGAGGCAGAATGCTTTACAAAAGATTTTGGCGGCTTCTTGTGGGAACCCGAAAGCTCCGTTACGCACTTTAATTTACACTTCCCTTCACTTGTACACTATCACTAACGTTTGCTGCACAATATTCTGCCATTATTAAGCTTCAAAAGTCAGAATGCACAAATTATAAGACTTATAAAGAAAAATGCTACTTCACTTGCGGAGTTCGCGCCAAAAAGCCTTTTTTTTTTTTGTTTTATTCTCTCCTCTCGGAGAAGGCAAAGGGATCTAAGCCCATCGCCCACGCCAAAATCTTTTGTAAAGCATTCTGCCACTTTACTAAAGAATGACTTGACCGTGACTAGACTCTGTATATGCCAAGTATATGACGAATTACTTGTTTTGACTGAGACTGACTTTTAAACTGAAGAAATAAGACATGGTTGTATAGGCTTAAGTCCCTTTGCCTTCTCGGAGAGGAGTGAAAAAACAAAAAAAAATGACTAATGACACTTGACTGACTGTCATTTACTGAGGCTGTATGGCTATGCTCCTTGGCCTGCGTATCAAAGGGCGAACACTATAAAAAAAAATTGGTTGACTGTCAGTGTCACTTGCTTGCGCATTGTGGGCGTTGTTTTGGTTGATTTTTCAGCAGTTGAATTAATAATTTTGAAATGCGTACTCGTAATTTGAAATACATTCCAATAAACCTTTCAACAAATTTGTAGAACCTTAAATGTCCTTTCTGTTCTTTCACAAAAAACTTCACGGTTCATTCATAAAGTTGGTCAGCTGACCACCAGCTGACTTTCTTTCACGTCGATCTAACTTGTTCCACCACTCGTGATTTACTCGCGCGTGATTTTAAAAGTGCCTTACACTACACGTAAGTTCACTGTGTTATCTTACTGCTGCACATAATAATCAGGAACTTATCTATTGAACTGTTACATTATATTTACGATAAACCATACTTCAAAATAGGTGATAATAAGCGAAATCAATCAGGCCCGGCCTTGTGTGTAAAGGTATTTAAGTGGGATGGACCTTGTTAAGTCCTTTTTATTGGTGAAAGTAGCCAGGGCAGTGGCATCCACCATACCAAATTACCACACTTGATCTTAGTCATTTCTTTAATATTACTACCTCTTTAAATGCTCTAAAAAGTTTTAAACAACTTGTTGCCGGAAGTTTTAAAAACATATTTAAGGTCAAAAAAAAGATTTAGAAATTATAATATGTAACTTTTTATTGCACCCCCTTATTGACACTGCTCCATATTTTAATTTTACATGTTCATGATGTATGTCTTATTGAAACTACCACATTCTTAGAATTTTAAGTTTATTTACGTCACAGCAGATAATTTTATGAAATAATAATTAATTTATACAAGTAAACAATTCTTATTCAATTCAACTGTTTCTTTTGAAAAATACCTATCCAAATAAATAAATAGTGTAGTTGAATTATAATTTTTGTGTTTTCTTCTAGTTAGCAACACAAAACAGTGTTCTAAACTGTTGTATAAGGATGCCGGAAGAAATGAATGTAAGTTTCTCTTATATTTTTTTTTACAATTTTCTTATGTAGTTACTCCATATAATCATTCTTTTTAATTTTGTTCACACACTGATGTGCAACTTATAGCAAAGGATCCCACTCAAAATTCCTTAAGGCACTGTAGTTGCAGTTTTACTTTGAGAAGCAGCTATAGACATCAAAGGTTGGGTGCTTTTATATGTTCAATAGGTAGGCTTAATTGTGATATTACGAATCAAAGAAACAACTTAACAGCCGAGCAGCTAGTCCCATGAATTTATATAGTTCAAGCAATGGGGTATTTTATAATAGCCCTTCGCCCACATTTATATTTATCAATAGGCCAAGTTTTGAATATCACCAGGAACCTTGTTGTAAAGGGTAGTCATAGAGAGATAGCAATTTAAAAAAAAAAAAAGCCAACCCATCAATCCATTTACAAATAAAGAACATTAGTCTCTGTGGTCAAGGTCTAAGAACACTCAGAGAACATTAAAAATTTTGTAAATTTGTGGTGTTTTTAGAATCATGCAGATTCAGTCTTCCACATCCACTAGAGAAAAGAAGAACAAACCGATCATCAATAAAATTATTATTGTATTTTGCCTACACAAAAAAAAACATTTCGTGCCTTAAATGGGAGCCATTTTGATTGATTTAAGTTAGAGCCTAGTAGTAGCTTGGTATTAGTATTGGGGATGGGACGTCTGCAGGCTACAGACGGATGGTCGGTCTACTTGTGGGACTATTCCATCCAATTCCCTTTGCGGAACATTGGTTACTGTGAGCCTGGTTCAGTTTTTATCCACTGGTGAACATTTATTCACTACTCCCTAAAATAAGCTAATAGTTACCTAAAATTATAAAATATCAGTTATTGGACATTTTCAAGACGAAAAATACTTAATGTACGTATTATTTGCGCGGACTTCGTAATATTCATCAAATCAGCCACAGGACGTCAACTGCTGAACATGGCCTCCTGACCTGCTGGCCTGACCGGTTGGAAGCGGTCTGCATGGCCTCTATCAAAGCCAGGAATAGCGGAGCCGCCGGCGACTGGGGGCATAGTCCTTCTTCTGTCGTCTAACTTCTGTCCTCGCGCTCACTGCATCTAGGCGCAGTCCGTGGTGTATACAAAGCAGGGGGCCGAGCGTCATAGGGTTGGCATTACTGCCCTTTGCATTTCATTGGCTACACTCCCATTTGCCGAGGGGGGAAGTGGGAAACTTCTTTTCCTACTTACACACCGTATTCCTTTCTTTGATTAGTCTGGGGTCCAAGGAGCAATAGAATCACGTAGGGCACCGTCTACCTTCAGTAGGAGCCGTGTCGAGTACCACTGTTGATCCTGGCTTACAGTGGGAGGAGTGTGGAGGCGTAATCTGTCGTCTAAAGGGGAGGTTTGCCATATTCGCTACGCTAGGCAAGCGGTTTGGCGATCGCAGACCTCGGGGGCTATTAGGCCAGTGACGCTGCTTCCCATCACTGTACCAAGATGTTAAAAACCCTCTTCCTATCAATTAGTCGCCTTGTACGACACCCACGGGATCTAATGGGTTGGTTCTATTCTCCTCTGCCGGAAACCACACACCCAATATTACTTGCTTTAAACAAAAATGTTCAATAAAATCTTAATGAAATTATAACATCTCTGATATTTTATACAGTATATTGTTTTTGAAAATTAGGGCAGTTTATTTTTTATCGCAAGCGGTGACATTCATCAAGCGTCATTAGCGTCGTGCCTTTGCTCGTAAATACGCTAATATACACATTCTATGTGGCGTAACTATTAGCTACCTCACTCAAACTACTGCCTACCTGCACCTATGTCCAATCAACCCGTCAAAACTTACTTTATCCTTCCCCCATATATGGTATACCGCTACAACTATGCCACATTATTCTTGTCATTTAGAGACACTCGACTTGTAATTGCAGTATATAATGTCAACAAGCGGCCTATAGCTATACCTATATTTAGGCGTATATCCGTCTAGCTACTGTTAGCAACGAATCTGAAGTCTCAAAAGTTTCTTCAATTTATTACAATATTACATTGTAATTCATTCACAATGTTTCACAAATTTTGCTGCTGACCGTACGCATGCTCACCAAGCACTTGCGTCTAATTAGCACATAGTTAAAAGGCCGCAAAGCAATTTGAAATCGTATTACACAAACAGAAAATAACATGTCGCATAACTCGCAGAGAAAAGTCAAGATAACAGGCTCGTCTTAAAAGCTTAACATTTTTATTTGATTTATCTTTGAACGATAACGTAATGTGTACATTGTTTATCCATCCGTACTTGTAATTTAGTCGTTTATACAACATCGTGTATGTGCTAGTGTTGAATTACTCTTTATTGGTGGTATTATTATTTATTATTACATACATGGTATCACATTTCACTCAATGTGCATTAGCTATACATAAATCATTTGTGCGCGCGTGCCTATCTATCTATCCATTATAGCATCAAAGCCGTAACTTGGGTGTACATTTGCGACTGTAAAAATTCAGGTCAGATAAATAAAATTACGTTTTATTTCTTAATTTTATTGAGAATGTTTCAAATATTCCGATATCGTACTGTTAAAAACATTTTGGACCTCTTTTAGTGAATTAGGGAAGCTACATAAAGGTACAAGTCAAGTCGGTTCGAAATTCACAACGTGAGGTCATCTGTACTTGCGGAATTATTTTAAATTTTATAATAGTTACCTAATATGTTGACGTAGTTAAAAATAGGCACGTAAGTTAATAGTTATAAATCATAGGGTCACATTTAGCAATCTTATCGCTAGAATTGATGATTGAGTTACGCTATCTGCCTCATCCTTCATAGACATGTCAACAGTAGAATGACGAGTTTTGTTTGCTAATTACGTTGGTCATTTCCAGATGGGTATCCAACTGAAATGGGGTGTAGCTGGGGTGGGCATGATAGCCCACGATTTCCTTACAGCCCTGGCCACCTTGCCCCCTGAACAGCACAAGGTCATCGCTGTCGCTGGTAAAGACCTCGACCGTGTCCACAGGCTTGCCAACCTTCACAAAATATGCACAGCGTACGAAGGCTACGAATCACTGGCGAGTGACGACTCTATAGGTAATATGCTCTATGACAGATAATGCTCTTTTGTTCCAAATCATTTAACTGTCCATCTATCCACGCTTCGTCTAACTCCAATTGCGCTTCAAAATCATGTTACCGCAAACCCCAGGCACATCCATCACTAACTATGTCTATGTAAGTATTTATTGGAATTTTCTTGTTTCCAGACATTGTATTCGTGAGTGTCTTGAATTTGCAACACTATGATATAACTAAGTTAATGTTAGAGAGTGGTAAACACGTACTATGTGAAAAGCCAATGGGCATGACTTATAAACAGACGAAGTCCCTTGTGGATTTGGCACGTGAGAGAAAGCTATTCCTCCTGGAGGGAATGTGGTCTAGGTTCTTTCCTGCTTACGACGCTTTGGACAAGCACATAGCCACAGGCGGGCTTGGTGACATCTATCACGTCAGCATACAGTTCGGGGTCGAAATTAACGACATTGAGAGAAACCTGTAAGATATCTATTTTCATTCACCATTTCGCTTTTATTACTTACTTTGCACTCTTATTCTGTACATTGCTTATTCGAAATAATTTTACTTATTATTATTGTAAGGCTTATCTCACTTGTAAACTTAAATACTAAGTAATCTCTATTATCTTTAACTATGTGCGCACTTAATAAATAACCTTGACCAATTTAAGAGTACACCATTTTGACATGGTGTGTCCAGAACTTTTCATTGTAATTTATTCTGTCGCATGGTGCAATTATTTTGACGTAACCATATTTTTTTCAGAATGAAAGACTTAGGGGGCGGCGCAGTATTAGACTTAGGCATATATATGCTACAACTAGTACAGTTTATATACAAGGAACCACCGACGGACATAGTGTGTACTGGTCACTTGAGTAAGACGGGCGTCGACGAGTCTATATCATGTGCTTTAAAGTACAAGGACGGGAGAACGGCTACACTCTCCGCACACACACGCGCTAACCTCACAAATAGAGCGGAGATTATTGGCACCAAGGGCAATATAGCGGTGAGACAGTTTTCCTTTACTTTAACTAACATTTCGCTAGCCGCCAGTCTATCAATATTTTACAGGACTCATTTCGGTGAGTGTGTATTCGAATTGCACAACCTTATTCCACAATCGCCATTCCTTTTGCGGCTTATTAAAACTGAGAAGGGTTTCCTTCCACCCGTGTGTCGTTGATATACCGAACAATTTGGCTTTTCATTCATAATGCGAACCGGCAAAGAAAAGAATTCCCTCTCCGCGTCAGTTTTTCCGAAATTCAACAATCTTGACACTTTCAAGAACAGAGTGAATATCCATAACTGAGATCGCGTCTTTCGTCATCCACTAATATAATAATTATATAATATAATTTTGATACTAATTTTACCCAGTGCCTTATTTGTAATTATGCAAATATGTTGATGAAGAATGTAATTTGTTTCTGTAACTAATGGTTTTCGCCGTAAATTATCACTGCATAGCAGTCCCCTTTCAGCTTAATCACAAATTGGCATTTGGTTACATCTAATAAATTCAAAAAAGATTTATTTAGTAGCATAAAATTATCACTTGAAAACGTATTATTTCGCGTGTACGACAGGCAGCAGCCCCACCCCCTTGCTATGACCAAAAATAGGCAACTTGCTACATACAAATATCGTAACGTCATCAACAATAAAATTAGTACCTACTTGTTAATATTCGCATATGTCCGACCTTGTTAGCACACAGCATATCCATCTCATCCTTACTATTTACAAACAAAAGGCAGCTGACAATTGCTTCTGTAAATATCTGTACCTAAACCCATTACACGCGCTGATTGACTACTTGGCCTCTTGCACAGTCATTCTGCGCTGCGGTACTTACGAGTATTAGTAACTAGCTTTCGCTCACGGCGCTGCTCGTATGGTTTTGTTTTCGAGAAAAACGTAGCCTATGTCCTTCTACTCTTCAACTATCTTTTATAATACATAAACTCACGCCTATTTCCCGAAGAGATATGCAGAAACCACATACTTCCACTTGCTACGAACGGATACACAAGAGGTTGTCAGACGCGCTCGTTCGTTCACTCAAATAAAGTTGTCATACGCGCTCGTTCGTTCACTCAAATAAAGTTGTCATATACGCGCTCGTTGTTTTCGTAATACACCCCCGATTTGATCGTGGTATGTTAGCCATGGTCTTTGCCACCCAATACTTTTTTTTATGCACGACGGGTTCGTACTTGACCTCAATCACACCTCATGTTAAGTGAAGATGAGGTCGAAGGTGGAAGCGTAGTGACCCGGAAACCCCAACACACTTCGGAGACTGGCTATCTTATCTCTGACAACCGGAACACAACAATGCTATTAACATTGCTGCTTGGCGGCAGATTTGGATAAGATGGTGATAGCTAGCCAGGCGGGCATTTAAAATTATTTATTTACCCTACCACCAACCAAACCGAGTACTTAAACTAGTACCCCGCTGGGGATCGAACCCGTGACCTCTAATCGTAAACTCAATATTAAATACCATACCATACATATACGGTTATATTACCATTACATTCGCTCCTTATATATCTTTCATCAGTCGTCTTTCTTTCGAAAATCCATGATCATGAGGAAGTGTCTATCCGTGTGTGTCTGTTTGTGCGCTTAGTTGTTCTTACCGACGACGCTACGGTTTACACTTATCATTTAAAGCATTTCTTCCGAAAGGTTTGTATTATATAATTGGAATACGTGCGAAGCCAGGCCGGTCGCTAGTTTCATACAAAAATGTGCTAGATTGATAGCTATATATGTTTATGTCCTTGATATATACTGGTTCATATAGATATCGCAAAATTTCTCCCACTCACTTTATAAAAGTAAACAGTTTCTTTATCTGATACCTAAATGAAAAATAACAGCCACTTGAAACTATAGGTAGCTGTCAATTTATCAAGGACTTTATTTACCGGTCGTTGGTAACAGATTTTTGTGAAACGTAGATTTCAATGTTATGCGGTAAAAACTTTACATACTCGAAGTCCAGTGTAGACGGGCTCCAAAACAATGAAATAAATAATATTGTTTTACAAACAAAAAGGCTGCGCTTATCACAATAACCAGCATTTGACACGTGTTAAGAGTCTAGAATGGGAGTGTTATGAGAAAGATCTAGGATCCGCCATTATAGTCGGCCCTCTAGAATTGGTGTCGAAGTAACAAATATACAATACAGGACCGTTTTTTCAAAACGTGGGCCTTATTGATAAAACTATAGTTTTTATTTTCTTTTCTAGCTGGATTACTTTTGGTGTCCAACAGTACTCCATATATCGGCAGCAAACAGCACAGAATGGTCTCTGCCTAAAGGAAAATACAAGTTCCATTTCCATAATAGCGCTGGATTGAGTTACGAGATACAAGAATGCTGGGAATGCATTAACGAAGGTGAGTTGTCGATTGTTTATACCTTTAACAGCATTACGGTTCTACTACTGTGGGCTCTGCCTCCTCTCACCACGAGAAAAGGGCTGTCTGTGGCACGAAACTACCTTCCATAATTTTTAAGGATAGCAAACTCAAGGGTTGCTCTTTTAAATAAGATGTATGTGTATGCAATAAAGGGTTATTTTACACACAGACATAAACACAAGGACTAAAGATAAATGTACAAAGGGCAAACTTATCTCTCTCGTATCTTTCCAGCACACAGAGTATGTGCACGAAAAGAAAGTAAGAGCACAGAGTATACAAAAGGAAAAAGTAAATTAAAAAATTAAACAAATAAAATAGTTTTCAAGCGACTTTCAATATAGCAGGCTGTTCTAAATCCCACTGTATATTAACCGACTCCAAAACGGACTCTATTTTATGTATGTTCATGTTTTGTCAATTGTTAACTGATTTGATGATCGGTTTGTGTTTGATATCGCCACAGTGGTCCCATGTGAATTTGGTATATTATCTTATTATCTTATGTTGCATTCCGGAGATTGACCCACATAGTATGTCATTAGTTGTATACTTTGACGATATAATGATTGTTGCTGAGCGCTGAAGTCATTTATTTTGCCAAATTTTGGATGATCTATTATTTATGAATGTTCCTCGATATCTACTCCATTGTGAACCGATTTCGATATTTCTTTTTTGTTTGAAAATATCAGGTTGCCACAAACATTTGGTCATAGATAACGGACTCCAGAGATGGAGGATGGAAACATATTGTAGTCGGTTGTTTTGTGAGTTTTTGGTGGCTCGTTTCAAGTATTAACTCCCTTACAATTTTAGAAAAACATTTAAGTGCCATTTTGTTAGTTCCTTGTCTTCCTTTAATTTAAGACACGATCTTTACTAAGGAAGATTTGGTCATTATTATTGACTAAATTGATTAGTGCTACAAAAATACATGTGATCTTTTCCTTGATTCCGTTTTAGTTTCAGGCAAGCAACTCTATGAACGCAATTTTTCTTATATCTTTTGAAATATAACAAAATTTACTATTTTCAATATTAACTTACTTTCTCTAATAGTCACGCTATTGACTGATAAAGGGGTAATGACATGTGGCGTGGTTGACATGTCTTTGAGTAATATTTTAGCGACTAAGAAGGTACCATATAGACATGATACAAAGTAGGTCTGGGCAATCTCCGATCTTGAGCTCCTCTTCAATTTCTTGGTTAGACAAGCCACAGACCGCAATAGTCGTCCTTGAATTTATTTTAATTAGCGTTTACCCGCGGATTCCATTGCTCCTCATGCCATCCAACTTGGCCCTCGCAAGCAATCTATCCTCCTGCTCTCCCGGGTTCTTCCAAGCGTCGGTGATAAACCTATTATCAGTGTCACTCACGTTCATTGATGTGTTGGTCAGTTTTCCTTTGAAGGCTGGTAGCAATATGAATTTCATTTTCGATGTGCAGACCTAACATTACTGTAAACGTAACCGCGCCTTTTTCCATCGATACCAGAGCCACCAGGGGTCTCCATGTAGCAAACCGCGTCTTATGACAGTCATACGATCGTCCAAATTGTAAATTCCGTCGCTAATTTATCACCATATGTGACATGTAGTATATTTAGAATTATTTAGATGCCTATACATTTGTCACGTAGTTCGAGCGAACACGGTTCTAGACATTTCCGTGTCAATAGATTCGATCTCGGGTGTCTAAGTTGTTTGGCAGACAGTGATGTGTTCCGAATTAGAAGCACTCGTGGCGCAGTCGCGTTCTATATTCATTAGCGAAATTAAGCAATAGGTATCTGGCGCAGAAAATCCTTTAATGGGTGACCATTAGGGGCATTTTAATACGAGTGTTTCCGTGCTTCGGCGTACAAGTTGTTTTCAATTAAAGGCAGTTGTATAAGTCGGTGGCCTACAGGGGCGGCTTAAAAACACTAGCTGTCAGGTGGCCACTAGTCTGCCATAAATCTACCAATCCGCACTGAGCTGTTGATGATGATGTCTTCCGAATAGAAATGTCAAATTTGATATTCGATATCAAAGAATGTTGCCCGGAAACCTTCCGTTATATAAACATTGTGAATGCGGATATATTGTCGCGCGCCTTGCATCTTTGTTCCTTATCAACATGTAAATGGGTCGGAAAGAGATGCAAATTCCCCCCCCCCCCTTTGCCCCCTTTGAGACAATATTCTTACTGTGTAGCCATGCAAGATCTTTAAAATGTACACCGCATGATCATGATTTCCACAATGATGGATATTTCGCTGCACTAATAGCTTCATTAAAATTAAATAGGTAACTAATAGGTATGTATTTCACGTCGACCAAATTTGTCACAATGAGGTTAACACTGACATTTCCCGCTAAATATTGCGGCACCGCTACTGTTGACTGTTCGATACGTCAACTTTTACCTAATAAATAATCCCTATGGGCGGTATGAATAACGTTCGATTTTGTTTGCAGCTTCAACAGAGGCTCCATCTGTAATAAACCTTAGATTTTTCATAGTAAAACCCACAGCAAATGTTTTTCTCGTATATATATCTTACTTGTACTGTAAACTTGTATGTGTACTTAAAGTGTCGTTTGCATATGTGTGACGAATAGCACAACTAAATGGTTCACTGAAAATGTATAGTCAATTGTTCGCTTTATAGATATAATTGTTTCACGTGGTTATTGTAGCAGACTCGTGGCCTATTACGCTGTATATGGACGAGGTATGCGCGTGTATGGCCTTCGTTGATTGAACAAACATGTATGTACGAGTTAAAATTATATGCTATTCCAAAGGATTCTTGCTTACCACAATTAAACCTTGTAATACTCACACACACACAGCAGTCATCTAGTCACAATGTCTCGATTTATTTTAACAGGCAATATTATTTATTTTTACTACTTACTCAGCTTTTAAATGTGTAATGTATACAGGTTGATTGATAAAAGGATAGATCATTTTCAAAGTTAGATGGGATAGTAGGTCAAATTTGGTCCAAAAAAAAGAAATGTAAGATTATTCTTTAAAAAAATATTATGGCAAAGTAATATCTACTTAGGCCAATTGAAATTTTTAAGTCATTAAGGTACCTAATGCCTCAAAAATTGATAACTTTTAACAGACTTCAAATATGAGTAGGTTCTCAATTCGGCTGTTTGCATGATTTCCAATATCTCAGACATTTGACGGTTGATTCGCGTGATTCTTTTTGTAAATGAAAGGAGATACCGTCAAATTGGTCCCATTGCAATTAAAGCGCAATCGGTTCAGTAGTTTTTTGTAATCCTGGTAAACAGCAGAATAGCATTACATATTTAGACGATTGTGTAGTTTTTGCACAGGGAAACTGCGAGTAGATGCAGTTTGGGTTTGTATGGAAAAAGTGTAGAGATTGTCAGTGTGATTACCAATAAATGTGACAGATCGAAGATCATCAGGTCGAGCTGATATACCCCAACTGCTCTATGTGACCTGTATTAGTATTTGACTGAATGAGTTGACTTTCCATTCTAACTCCCTCACTGTGGCCGAATCTTCAAGTGCCAGTGATTAGTCTTGCGTCTGGCAGACTTGCAGTGAGAACTACACCACCACCAATATACCTACTCACTCGCATAACGCAGCTTCAGCCCTAGATTACGTAACTTCATCGGTATCGTTATCGATTACGTTGACCAATGAGAAACCGTCAAATTTCCGAGCGAGTGATGAGCCAACCAATCGCATGTCAGAATGTAACCGATGACGATAACGATGAAATTATGTAATAGAACCCCTGATTGACATCGATAGATTATAACTTGCTCCGCTTGCTCAGTGTGAAAGTGACAGACAAGCGAATGTCTTTCGACAGTGAAATCTCGAGATCGCGACAGGGACTCTATTATGAAAGTTTGTCGATATCATAATCGATTACGTTCGATGTAGGTATGATTGGTTGGCTCATCTCTCGATCGGCAATTTTACTATATTTACATAAATTTAAGGCAGGTCTACTGTCACACCTTGAAAGGAATCTATCCTTTTGGCAACCAGCCTGTATTTAAAATGATTGTTGTGATTTTATAATCTGCCGGTGTACAGACACAATTGGAAGTCAATTGTTTGCGGTCACCGGCTCGATTCTTTAGGTGTCTTATGATTGAAAAAGTAATAAACACTACCACAGACAAGCCATAAATGAATTATGTCATTATTAATTTTAGTATTATTCGAAAATCCTGCGAACAATACGTCATACGTATTGCCGCCTCCCTACTATTTAGGATCGCATTAGATAGATAGATAGATAAATCGTTTATTTGTATCTCCAGTCACTGTATTACATTACATGCAATGCCACCCTCATTTGGTTAAAATAACTAGAAATGTCCTTTACAAAGGAGTGACCTTTAAACGCGTAGGTGTAAAGACGCGGCCTTCGTGGCGTAACAATAATAGGGTTATTTTGGCCCCGTACGTCACAACAACCGCCATTAATTACACCTACTACACTAGAGCTGCCCTACGTCCCGTATGTACGGGACTGTTACCGTATTTCGCTCTCCGGTCCCTTACCTATTACTATTTGTCCCGTTTCCTATATTCTTCAACTCTGCGTGAGAGCACATCTGCAATTTTATACCTACGCAGTAACATCAGAGAGGTGGGACTGGTGTGCAGAAATATCACTAAGATATATTTTTCTCGGAATGACAATATGCATGGACAAAATTACTAGCACTAGTAGCATGACAGACGCGATAAACGTTTATGTCGCACGAGATAATATTTGTCCTGCTCTTTCGCTTGGACGAGACATACAACTATCCCACTCTCACTCCTACGTCGCGCGCGATAAACGATTGCATGCTACGGGGGTATAAGCCTCAAAATATCAAAAACATATGACGTGCTTGGAGAATGCCTCATGTTTGCCCCCTTTTACATTTTATTTATCCCTCCCGTATCGCTGCTTCGAAATTATGGCAAGTCTAACTATACATCCACACCATATCATGACCACTAAGTACGTACATGTAAGCGCTATCACGCACACATATGAACACCGCTTGCACGGCATAACTTTGCAATAGCACTGCGACATTTTATGCAGGTTGAAAATCTCTATCTAAATAGTATAAAACAGAGTCTCCGCGTCCCTGTGTTTGTGCGCTTAGTTATTCTAAACTACGCACAGATCTTGATACGGTTTTCACTATTATTTAGAGAATTTCCTTCGGAAGATTTCTATGTATAATACCAACGATAGTTTATGTTATATATGTAGATCCACGCGAACGTAGAGGAGGGCGGATAGTTTATTTATAGTTAGCTCGTCAACTATTATCAACACCCTTACGGCCCTCTTTGCATGGACACCGTCTGCTCTCACTATTACAGGTATTCACCACGAAAGCCCAGTGCGGATTGTTGACCTTGTGTCTAACTGGTGGCCACCTGACAGTCAGTGTTTTCAAACCGTCGTCGGTAAGCTACGGAATTGGCTTAACGACTTCCTTCAATTGAAAATAACCGACCGAAGCACAGAAATATGGTGCGTCACCCGTTCATGGACTGATCTCCGCCAAACTTAGCTTAATATTTTGCGTGATTCAACACGCCTCTCTAAAAAAAAAAAAATACGCCCCGAATACAGAACCTCCTCCTTTTTTGAAGTCGTTTAATAAAATAGAAGCTTTGCTTCTGTATTTTTAAGTCAATAAATATTAAAAAAAATCCCTGGTCGGTTGCTTCCTGGTGACGGTACCCTCAGCGCGCTAGTTACCCTCGCACTTGTCTAGTTATTTTTTATTTGCGGCATTATTGACTACAGCAAATACATGGATTTTTGTAAACATAATAACGGGTCCGTCTGTCTGTCACACTGTCAAGTTGAAATTAATATAATTTGCTAATGTAAACGGCCTTACACCTACGACGACCTGTATGGTGTAGTGGTTAGAAACTCTGACCACTATACCACAAGGTCGCGGGTTCGAATCCCGCTAGGGGCATATGTTTGTATGATGAATACAGACATGTGTTCCCAGGTTATGGGTGTTTTTCATTTATACATGTATTTATTTACAAAAAAAAATGTATTTGTGTAGTTTGCTGATAAACTACACAAATACATTTTTCTGGTATCCATAACACAAGCCTAGATGCTTACTGGGGACCTAGATGGCGCTGTGTGTTTGTGCAAAGACATTTATTTATTTATTATTTACAGTCCAGTAAAACATCTCTAACTGGAGATCTAACTAACTCATGCAAGAATAACATAAATTTTTGCTTTGCTTTCCATCAGGTGACCCGCATGCTCGTTTGCCGCCCTCTCATATTAAAAAAAAAAAAAAAAATTACAATTTAGAAAACCTCAGGAAAACTATATGAACATAATAGTATTTCATTATCATTTTCATTATATCATCCAGGTGTACAAAGCCACTATATTAAAAGTTAAATGTCTTCGAAACGACTTAACCGATTTCCATCAAACGTGGCTAAGAACCGTCCTGCACATATCAACTTTCGAAAATGAAAAACCAATACAAATCCCTTCAGCCTTTTGGCGCCACAGACAGACATATAGGCTTCAAACTTATACATACATAACATCACGATCTTTATCCGTAATGGGATGGCCAGAATTATCCCAAACAATAGTGTTTGGGTGTACCAAACATTAAAAGTTTAATGATTGAACCAACATCCACGGTTCACCTTACGAATATGCCGAAATGCACATGTGAGATTGCGTGAAGTTGTCGCCGTTAAAATGTGGAAATCTATAGATTTTTTTTTATGAAAGTCCCATAGTCACCATTTACGACGCCCACGGGAAGAGATGGGTTGGTTCTATTCTATTTGAGTGCCGAAACTTAGCACCAACTTTCACAGTTCAAACTTTTTTCGTCGAGAGTTAAAAAACATATGCCCTTCCAACACGGTTGCCGAACTAATTGATGCACCTATTGGTACTTTATATTTGTACATTGGCGATGGCGATATCTCTGCCAGTTGTGAACAGATATTCATTTTTGTTTGAAAAGGTGTATAAAATATGAACGGTAACCTTTTGAAGCCGATTATTTTGTCAATTTATGATCGTTCAGTTATGTAACGATAATTATGTAGTATAAACTATATGTATTTTTAATTGTATGCTGTGTGTGTTAATTTAAAACATCGCAAAGTGGCATCCACTCTGCATTTCGGCTCCACAGAATAACAACATGTTTGTTCCAACCCTGACACATCCTGAGTGGATTCTGATTGGCGTACGTAGGGTTTCAAAATAGGTCACGCCCGACCATGTTTTTGTGGTTTTTACACAGCTAGTGAAAAATGGTGGTCAAACGCGTATCCAGTTAACCATAAAAACAAAGACGTTTTAATTTGACAAGTGCGTATGTTAAAATCAAATATTTCCTATACTGTTGTAACGGTGTCGTTCTTTTGGTGGTACTCATTGGTACTCATTGGTGGGTTTGGGTTATAGCAGCTCAAATTCGAAATTTTAAACTGACTGACTGACTGATGAACTGACGGATCCTTTTTTTGGCATATTGATTTTCAGATTTCAACTCAGTCGCACCGTTATTTTAATAATTTTTTTTACATCTCAATAGTTTTAAGGCCCTTTCGACCCTCTGTACTACCTGTTTCTCTCAATAGGTTGGTGTGGTGATCCGTGTTCTGTTTTGACCCTGGCCGGAGCTGTCCCGCCCCTTCTGTACATATACACCTCGTGACTCGACCCAGCTGGGCATAGGTGGGCTGAGAAGGTCACATTGTTTAAATAGTTATTAGTCCTGATCTAATATTTAGTAGGTAAAGCAAGCCGGGCTTTTGGGCTTCAGTACCGCCACTGAGTGAAGACGTTTTTGGATTTAGAAACCTATTGTCATTACTTTTATGTACTTTCTTCTTGTTTCTAGTTTATTTAAAATAATTTATTTAAAAAATACATGTAGAAATAGACGTTGCCAGTTCGCACTGTAAATTCAACCCTAAGCTCTACTGCCAATCCGTGTAATCGTATGTATAGTTTACCCTATCACCCAAGGACACGGGTCACATTGTGTTGCGACTATTAATAGTGGCAATATCACAATGAAATCTATACAATTTATATATGTACGTACTGGCCGTGTCGTATAAGGCTAATAAGGGCGCGTAAGGGTCAGTTCACACCGAGACGCGACGCGACGCGACGCTGCACGCACATTTTTCATAGAGCGACTCAGAATATACTTTATTCACTACACGAAAAGATACACATTACATTGTGAGAATTCAGATTACGTTGCACCACGCAGCACTGCGCCTCGAGGTGCAGCGCGAAATCATTGGCCTCTTTGAGTATCGTCGCGTCGCGTCGCGTCTCGGTGTGAATTGACCCTAAGCATAATAATAGCATGCATCAATGATGGGCATCAGCGACATTGGTGCTGAGCTCCCACACGTTTTTATCATACATACTTATATACATACATAAAGTCCGCACATACAACATACAAAAAGATAAAAACAAAAAGTCTGCGTAGCCCTTTACGACAAAAACACCTAAATATTCGTTGTTAGAAGTACCTACTATTTATGCGCCTTATAATTTTTTTTTACTATATTTAGGCACAGTTTTTTGGGATACAAATTTAAAGCATCGAAAAGTACAGTACGAGTACCTACAGTAGCACACATCTTTTCCCCTTTTTGGGCCCAATTTTTAATGATGTGAACAGAAATATTCTAAATACTTGCGAACATTGCTATAAGAATATGTTATTATTTATTAGGCATGACCGTAGCTTTTAGATGTCTATATGTATAATAGAGACGGTTAGTTCTACTATGATTCTTATTTTTTCCTTTGCCGGGAGCGACACGAGTCACGACAGAGGCAACTTATCTCTAACAAATATGTAAAAAGAAGAATACGTAATTTATACACCGTTTTAATAATGTCGGAATGTTTATTGTTTTATTGCAGCAGTCTGATAAGCTTAACAAATTCACCAAAAGTTGCAGTAGCTATACCTACAGGGATATTTGTTTAATCAGATTTGCATAGTGATAAAAATATTCCTGTATTCAATGTCGTAAAAATCTTTTACAATTATCTTTATTTCTAGATATAGCCATCTTTGATGTTTATACTTCATCATCATCTGATTTAAGAGCCATGCTCTTGTCGGTGGAGATTTTTCCATGTCTCTGCTCTCCGCCTTCCTCTTGACCTCCTTATACGACACGACGTTCAACGTTTATACTTACTTTATCTAATTTTACTCGTACGTCTTTTCCAGGTTTACAAGAAAGCCCGAAAATGAATTTAGACGAGAGTGTTCTACTTTCAAAGCTGACGGACACTATGAGAGCGCAGCTGGGAGTATTAGAAAATGGACTATGAAAAAACGCACAGTGTTCATGCATTTTTATGCACAATGCCAGTACCAATTTGCATACGTAATGTTAGGATGTGAATACTAGCCGGGATGCAATTTATCAGTGCTAAAGAGAGTCATAAAAACTTTTATTTTTGTTGTGACAATTCATCATAATTGTGTTGCTGCATTTATAGCGGAATTAAGCGTCCCATATCGTATAACGCTTTTTTATTCCTTAATAAACCTTCTCTCAGTTCTTAAATGGAGAATTACAAAATAGCAAATTGTAACTTCTCACTGATGCTTCGTACACCTACTACATTAAGATTTAGCAATAATAAACGTAATATTATAGAATGTCAGCTTTAATAACCATAATTATTATTGTGTATTAATATACCAGTGCCTAATGGACCAAAATTGTGTGATATATTAGAATATTACATTATCTGTCTCATATCTGTCGTTTCTGGCTAGTACGAGTGTGTTCGTGTTTACTTTTCAAAAGTACAGTATTTTACCTCAACTAACTGTGATTACGAGATTGTTGTGAGATGGTTGTTAAATTATAATATAACTTATTTGAATAAACGCGATCAAGAAATAAATTTCTTTAAATGTAATAAAATATACACCGACACATTTAGCGGATTAAAAAAGTCTCAGGATGATTGATTAGTTTGATTGAAAATACTGATTATATCTAAATGACCAAGTAAATATTTCTTTAAAACAGTTTTCACTATGAACATATTATGACGTTTACGATGGTTCGATTTCTAAATTATTAAGTCCTTACCTATGAAATTGGCGTTTTGTATGAAGAATTTCATTAAGACTGTTTTCTCCATACAAACATTTTTTATTTTTTTTTGGGAACAGCAAATCCAAATTTAGCTAAACTTTGTGTGTATTATCGGATAACATTAAGTTAAGTATAGGCAGCGTTAATTTTTAAAAGTAACCGCTTTATAAAAGTTTCTGCGAATCTAAGAAATGATTATGGGAAGCACATGAAAAGAGCTCTGTTAAATTTTTTTTTATTATGTGATTTAGCCCAGAAATTAAAAAAATATTTCATGTGAAACCTTGAAATAATATTCCATTTTCCAAATAAAAAACATTTGGATATAGCTTTGAAAATTGCAGGAATTGGTACATATGATTAACGAAGAAAAAAAACTCCAATTTCATAGGTAAAGACCCTATATTTTTTTGTTTGGCTAGAATGAGCCGGTGTGTCCATTTATTCATATCAATAGCAATCCCTAAACTGGTAAACTTACACGTGATTCCCTCTACCGACATAATATTTGTACGTCTAGTTTTTTCCATGACTTTGGTTTACATTTAATTACGTATAATGCACGTCATCCATCACCCACTCAAGTGGACAGGCGTTATCTAGTTGATAAACTACTGATAGGATGTTTATGTATGATTCTTGCACTCTGTTATCCGATACAGTGATTTTCTATAAGTCAATCTGATCTCTTGCATCTTTCATGAAGGACGACTTTAATGCTCGCATTGCTAAACGATTAAAGAATGGACATAAGCAGACTCATGACTCACTTGCAATGTCGCTCTCAATATAACTTTTTATGCTGTTTAAATACGCAATAATATCTCAAGTATCAACTTAAGTTCACAATTTATTAATACAAGTCTTAGAGTAAATGATTATTTACTACGGTTATAATATCACAAAGTCGTTTTTCACCCTACTGCCCTAAAAAGGTGCACTACTAAGGTAACTAGGTAAGGTAAGGTACTAAGGTAAGGTAACTACCCTCCCGCAATACAGTATTTTTACTAGTGCGGAGGTTAGTTTGTCATTGTTTTTCACTGCTAAGAACATCTCAATTTATGTGCGGAAGGATTAATCTTAATTCATATTATTTTGTATTTGCCCAAAAACAAAAAATGGATAATGTTCTTCTAGTGTATGTATGTATATAGACTTCTATATTACCTCCTGTAGCAATTTTGAAGTGCATGGTCTTGTTCGATTCGTCTTGATCCCTAGCGTGTCATAGTATATGTACATTTTATGAGGGCCCGCAAAATACGAAATAATTCTGTCGGGTTTTTCTTGGTTTTTAAATAGATACTTAAATATTATTGTCTGATTGGATACGTGTTTGATCACAATCTCATCTAACGGAAAGATAAAGAGCTAGTCAAAGATGAAGTATGCGACCTCAGTAAATGTTTATTTACCCTGCTCTTAAAAATCCCAAGATTAATAGGATTTGGGAAAAACCGACCCCGGAGGGAATTGTTTTGGCTGTTCACATTATGAATATAGAGTCAAACCGCTTACCGTCTTATTCATAAAAATTTACAAACTCTTTATAAGCCTGTTTTAATTGAAGTATGTTTTGTGGACGGAGACAAAAGGAAATGTTGTAATGAAAAATGTGACAAAACATACTTTAACTAAAACAGGCTTATAAAACGTTTGTAATTTTTTATGAATAAGAGGGTTAGTCTGTAACTTTTTAGAATGAGTGTCTCTAAATGTAGGCACATTTACCCGACCATTATCGGAATAGTACCAATACTGGGCAGGATGAATGTTGCTGGTTATAATCCTGAGAGGCAATACAAGACCGCGTAACTCCCGAAAGCGAGTAAGCAAAGTACTTTTTATATAATGTTTGAATAAATGAAGACAAGAAGTGCCAACGCTCGTATAAAATAAATAAAAGCTCGTCGTTTACTTTTAAGTAACAAAAACTTTGTAAGACTTTGTTTTTATGCCCAACGGGTTGGTTCTTGACCTCAATAACACCTGATGTTAAGTGAAGATGATGTCGAAGGTGGAAGCGTACTGACCCGGAAACCCCAACACATTTGGAGGACTGGCTATCTTATCTCTGACAGTCGGAACACATCAATGCTATTAATATTGCTGCTTGGCGGCAGCTTTAGATAAGATGGTGGTAGCTAGCTAGGCGGACATTTAAAATGCCCTACCACCAACCAAACCGAGTACTTAAACATGTACCCCGCTGGGGATCGAACGCGCGACCTCCGAATCGTAAACCCAATGTTGTTTACATTGAGCCACGGAGGCGGTTAAACGTTACGTTACGGCTTAACGGTTAAACGGCTTGTACGTTGTTTTGTATTTCAATTAATAATTTGTATTAATAAATAACATCTGTGATATAACGACGATCACCCAATGAGGACAATTTATACTAACATAGATGCATGATCGGAGTGCAAACGTCCTACTCTGTAATCTAATGATTTCAGATATTTTCTTTGTGACATCTTTATTCCGTAAATGTTTTAGTCATTCTATATGTATAAAACTATTTTTCGGAAATTTTTAAGACAAAGTGCAATGTTCAGTCAGCAACAACATTAGGTACCAATATTAGTAGCCAAGGTGGTCAATATTATCTGAGCAGTTAAGAAAAGTTAACCTTAAAAACATTGCAATATAATCTATTTTTATTAGTTTTTACTGGTCCATTTGCAATACCAAGGTAAGTTGTGTTTTTAATTGTTGAATTTGTCTTGGAAATGAACTTTATTGTTATACGTTAAGGTCCATTAGACCACATGCAAATATCGTTTTTTTTTTATTTTTCCCATCTACCGCTAGAGAATGGTTGGAAAGCTTTTGTTGGTGATGTAGGTAAACACAAGATAACAGTTTTCAAACGTACATGTAATATAATAATCATGCTAAACGAACGTGTCTCACTCAGTCATTAGACTTAACACGACTTGTCGTGAACTTTACACATTTGCATATTAGAACCTACGACAACATTTACATGTCTGCCTTTTGTATATTGGAATTTTATACATAGTGGTTCATAGCCATAGGATAGCCTACGATAGTAGATTTTCGTTTAGACCATATTAAAAGCGATGCTATTTATATCCTTAAAGTGGTTCGATTTCATACACGAAATCTGAATTGCTGGTAGCTTTGGGAAATAACTAAATCTTTTAAATTGTCTTAGCCGACTTTGTCTAAACACTGCACTTCTTTATTTCCGTCCTTCATAGAAATATAATCCTAAACGTAATCTATATGCGACTTAAATTTGATTAGTAAATTTTTTTAAATATATCAATATAATAATTTGAGGTTTGCAATGTAACTCCTCTGAGCTACAAAATATCGTTATCTGAGAGGCAGCCTTATGGAAGGGAAAATGATACTAAAGCGTTTGAATAAGCATATATTTTAATTCTTGAAGCTGTGGAAGACCTCGCGGATGATGTTAGCGCACTCGCGGATTTGATCCTCGGTGATGACGAGCGGCGGCGCCAGCCTGATGACCTGGCCGTGCGTCGTCTTCGTGAGGAGCCCGCAGTCGCGCAGCCGCAGGCAAACGTCGTAGGCAGGAATACCTGAGATATAAAAAAAATCAGACACCAATATTAAAAACGGATTTTTCCTCCCGCTAAATATTGCCTGCCGACGCTACTGTTCAGTGTTCATTAGGCCTTATTCTCAAAGTCAGCGGGAAGCGTCGTGAGCCGGCAATATAGATTTGTATTGAATTGTTCTCGAAGGCAGCCACGCGGGGCACAGGTGAAGCGCTCATGTCGCCGCGCCGGTTCCCGCGCCGCCGCACCGCTCCCACTAACTCGAGAATACTTTTCTTTGACTTCGAACTTCTTTCATTCCCTTATTTATTCAAGTCATAGTACTGTATATCGACTAGTCCCATACGAAAATAAGTTGACATTTCTCTTCATTTAGGTAAAGACAAATGCTGGTGTTTTGTGAATGTTGACAACTTAGCGACATATTGCTGGTGTAATCAGATCTTCGATAGGGCCTGTAGTTTTGGATATATTGAGATGGCCATGCCAGGGTGTACGCTCATCTTGACCCGGCCACCAATACCCCTACATCTTTAACGACACGGAATCAGATTCTGCTTTTTTGTAACTTATTTCTACAAATTATTGGTAATGGACTTTATATATGTATGTAGCAGATCTTCGCTAGTTGCTACGTTTTAGAAGATACGACGTGGTCCATTTTAGGATGAGCGCTCATTTTGGCACAGTCACCAAATAAACCTTATGTCTTCGAAACGGCGAGCCGACAAGTTCATTACTTAAGACACAAGACATTTCATTTTGAGAGGTGTAAGTAAGGCACATACTGTCGTCCACGACCATGGCGAACATGAGACCCTTGCCGCGCACCTCCCTGACTTGAGTCTTGGGTATCTTCTCCAGTTCCTCGCGTAACACTGAGCCAAGCCTCGCTGCATTATCCGACAGTTTCTCTTCCAGCAACACCTGGTGATGTGAAGAATATTAAAAAGGTATATAAGTACAATACAAGGTCCGTATGAATATGACTGGAAAGATGTTCGCTATAAGCCATTGGAATTATTGTACGGAAGGGTGGAATTAAAATGAAGCGACTTCCATATCAGCGTCAATTATTAGAAAATAATTCTGTTCAGGTAACTTAATTCATATGCTACAAAATTAATTTTTAATTAAAATATTAAAACCATTTTGAAATTTTTCAGTATTATTAAAGAAAGGCCTGTGTTCTGAAATTATACTATCTCACATATTGAGTCTCATGCACAGTCGCGTTTCTAAAGTGACAAAATCTTATTTTTATAACTACCTACCTACATAACGTACTCGAACTTGTAGCCTAAGGAAAATACGGTAAAAAATTAGCTTAGCTAGACATAATTCAGAACCGACTTATATAATTGCTATCTTAGAGATGTAATTTTGAATAATTAAGCCTTAAAAAACGAGCGCGTAGTCTAGATTTTTTTTAGAAAACCCTATTTTTATCTTAATAACAATAAATACTAAGTGATTTTTATTAGGTAGACTTTTGTTTTTCCCTAAATGTTTTGAATCTAAATTTTTTTATCTTACATTTTTGAGCTTTTTTTTAAAAGAAACTCATTTTTCATCTTTAGCTTATTTAGTTACTTAGTATTTGCGTTTCTTACAAACGCAAACTAACCGAGTTCCATCAAACATGAGAATCTGGCCCGGGTTTAATCTTAAATATTAAGAAAACACCAATTTCAATTTATAGTTATGCCTATTGCTTTAGGTACCTACTTGAGATTGCTATTGCTTGAATGACATTACTTGAAGGGTTGTAAGATTGACGGATGATTGATTGATTTGAATTATTAAATGAATAGGAATATAAATCATTTTGTGACAAGTTTATATTAAGTAACCATATGGTGCTTTGGTAATTTTACTGGTATACTGTATGTGTAAGGCAATTGAATAAATAATGATTGATTATCTTTTACAACACATAACAAATATCAAAAATACCTTTCTTAAAGTAGGTATATAGATTAGTCTAAACACCTATTAGCCGGTTGTATTTTATGAAATTTACAATAGTTTTTATTTTAATCTAAAAATACTGAAACGAGTATGTGAAGGCATAATCCAGATTGCGTGGGTGGGTTGCGGGTGGTACTATTATTGAGCAATGCATCGTCTTTGGAAGTATGTAAAAAGTGGTTTTTTACCTTAACAGCCTCAGTGGCAACTGCACAAGCCAGAGGGTTTCCGCCATACGTGGATCCGTGAGTTCCCGGCTTAATAACCTATAGAAAATAAATATATTATCACGATGTGCATAATTTGCTGCCTATTTCCGGGAGTAGGTATCAGTTAATAGATACCTACTACTAGCATCACCTTATGTAGGTACCTCTATCGTAACTGGTATCTACAGTTGACTCCGTCTTTATTCGCATCGGGCGCGATAGATGGTGTCGAAGCTAATCTTAATCTGATTGAATAATAGAAACATACTTAAGTATAAAATATAGTACCTACACGTACATGGTTCAACCATATCCCCAGCTCAAATTATAATAATATTCTAGCAATGGAAAACTGTATGTTAGTTAGGTCAAAAAAATCAAATCTCAAAAATGTTTACTTTCATACACTTAAATTCCAAACATTTTTAATATTGGGGTTTTCTTTTAAGTATAATACTTGTGTTAGAAAACCCCGCTCTTCCATAACAAAATATATGAAAAAAATAAACATAAATTAAAATATAACCCATTAACTTAACTTTTACATGAAATATTTTTTGCAATGTAACATATAAAATTGACGTAATGTAATCTAATCGCAGAGAGAGGTGATAGTTACTTGTTCAATAATACCCAGAACTATATTTTTTTCTGTTTACTTACTTAGATATTAGTATTACACAAAAATTACTGGATTTATTTTAATGAAACTGTATGGATTTGGTACTACAGGGTACGAATAGGCAAGTACTTAGCTTGTACTGTCTATTCGTATGTATACTTATTCTCAGGAATTAAAGGTACTTTCGTTTAGAATGCTTTGCACGTTTGAGCGGTGGGGATGGCACCTGCACTTTTGACCGCGGCTGTACTACATAATAAAATATTCGGACACTTACACCAACAATCTAGTTCAAAATTAGGCACGGCTATTAATTCCAGATAACTGATAAACATTTAAGTATACACGACTTTATAAATTAATATTCACATTCATGACGCAAAATTTACTATGGGCTTTGAACCCGCAACCGTGGGTTTCGATGACAGGGTTTCTACCCCCTGCACCCATCCACCGTCAGACTTGACAGCCGTTTTTACAGACCTTTATCGCCTCTTTTGGTTGTGTAGGAAAGTACTTATATTATAATATTTATTTCGAATTCATACCTCTAGGTAATCGTAAGGTTTTCTTTCCTGACATCACTTTGACGACCTGTTTGGTGTAGTGGTTACAAACTCTGACCACCATACCAGCAGGTCGCGGATTCGAATCCCGCTAAGGGCATATGTTTGTGTGATGACTACGGACATGTGTAACGAGTTATGGATGTTTTCATTTATAATAAGTATTTATGTAGTATATCAACCGTCTGATATCACAACACAAGCCTATTGTTGCTTGCTGTGGAACTAGATGGCGCTGTGTGTATGTGTAAGGATATTTATAATTATTTATTATCATTGTCACTTATTTCTTCATTACTTACATCCATAACTTCATTAGAAGTGAGAACAGCTGACACCGGCAGCACGCCACCGCTGAGAGCTTTGCCAAGAATAAGAATGTCAGGCTTCACTCCCTCGTGCTCCACCGCCAGCAGTTTGCCGGTGCGACCTGGAAATAAAATAGTCATTAAAAATACTTGCAAAGATTGTAAAATTGTAAGCTTTATCTATGTACCAACTTAATTATTAAGGCACAGATTAATAATGAGTTGAATTGTCGCCCTGAAAACCCTTCATTCTATGGTCTGAAGCAACAAATTCTATATACGTTATGCGCTTCTGTCTAACAAGTTAGTTGTTAAGGACTTTGTGGCACGACCGATTACTTTTAACTCCAGTTCATATTACACTGTGCTCATTGGCTATTTTTACACTTAAGTACACATCTCTGACTCTGGTCTATATAAGCAAGCTCAAGATCATACAACCAGCTTGGTAAGTTCGGTGTTTCACCTCGAGATGGAAGCAATGAAAAGTCCGTAGAAATATTAACGCCATCGACATTAGGAAGTTGAAGTGGACTGGACTGATAGCTGTTTGGATATAAGTTCTAGAGTGAAGATCAGGGGCTCTACCGCCTAACTCAAGGCTATAGCGATAGCAATGCAATGTCCGTCCTTGTCATTGTGTTACGATGTGACAAGGATGGATGCTGCATTAACGTCATAAACTATAGCAATTTCCAAAACATTGGAAATTGCATAAAAAAAACCTTTAGGTACATTGAATTTATGATGGAAATGTAATGGCACTTGATCTTTTTAATCCCTGACGACAACAACGCGTGTAATGGTTTAATGGCGCTGTGTGTGTCTTTGCTCGGTAGTATCTCAAATTGAGTGCCGCTTTTTTATATATTTAAAATTAAATTAGGCGAAACCTTGATGAAAATCGGTTCAGCCGTTTGGAAGATATTTAACTTTTAATGCCGTTGCTTTGTATACCTGGACGATATCATTATGTTTAGTTCCTCGGGGATTTCCTCAATTTTCAATTTATGTTGTTCTCTGTCATTATAAGAATAGACGCAAATTGGATGTCTGCCAGAAAAACTATTCTCAGCAATACTTTTCCACGCTACCTAACTTTACTCGTACGTATGTACACATATCATATTCCGTGGTGTACACACCATTTCGCAATTATCCAACAATTTCTACATACTAAATATTTGATATTATCTACCTCATTTGAAAACAACCGGGTCTCATGCGAAAGTCGTTGAGAGAGGATTCCCTGTCTACTACCACCTGACTAGACTAGTGGCGGCTGCTTATTTAGCTCACGCTGTAGATTATGTGAGATGTAGTAAGTACTTTCTGAATCACCATGATCACTCAACAGTAAAAATTATTGTTGTTCAAGTAGTCACGAATCTGACAATGAAATTGGCAACAATATTCAAACGTCCGAAGATTATCACTTTGGTTTGAATATTGTTTCCAATTTTCCGAGCAAAAAAATGAATTTAAGTACAAATAAATCCATAACTTATTATCAGGTTACTGTTATGTATAGATGTATTTTAAGTCGTAAATAGTACCTACCTACCTACCAAATAAAATTAATAAACTTTCGAAGGTGATTTTGGCAACCTTATAAAGTGTTATCATGTTATGTTCCAAATTGTAATTAGATAATAGTTACTTTATTGTAAACTTTTAATTTTAATAAAAAAATTAAAATAAAATAAAATATCCTTTACACATACACATAGCGCCGTCTAGTTGCACACTAAGCAACTATAGGCTTATGTTGTGGATACCAGATGGTTGATATACTACATAAATACATTTTTTTTGTAAATAAATACTTATTATAAACGAAAACATCCATAACTCGGGTACACATGTCCGTATTTATCACACAAACATATGCCCCCAGCGGAATTCGAACCCGCAACATTTTGGTATAGTGGCCAGAGTTGCTTACACCAAACAGATCGTCGAATTACTTATATAGATATTATTATTATTCTAAGTAACAATTTTGATTTAAAAAATAATAATAAAAAAACCGTGTAGGTACAGTCTAATGCAGCTTAAAGTATTAGGTATACCCCTTCGTCATCATCATATCAGCCGAAAGACGTACACTGCTGGACAAAGGCCTTATTGAGTGCCATAATCTGTCATCTCCCTAGAAGTAGATAGGTTAAGGGAATAAACGTCTAATGGATCTAGACTTTTCGAGTTACCGTAATTCACTTCTACGTAATACCGAATTAGCGATCGGACGCAAGCAAACAAATGGCCAGCGATAGAACGCAAAAAGTGCTACCTATGACAGCAGTACGCGAACTTTACGGTCATTCACTGGAAAACAAGCTCACAGAATAACCACACTGTAGTTAAATTTATCGACTGCTGATGAGGTTTTTACGATTATTGCATATCGTGATATGGTCTCACGTCTCGTAATACGATCACGATAACAAAGGTCATCATAAATTAAGTACTAGGCTACATTACCCATTCCTTATCTGTCGTTAGGCAGAATTATTTTATGAATACAAATTGTAATTAGGTAGGTACTTCGATAACTTAATTTATTTGCCTACAATATAAACTGAGCAGAGAACAGCACCTTATCACTGTTTGAAATCCATGGTAACCCTAGGGACTTATTAATACTATCGATCTTGAAATTGAGATCGCGTCTCAGCAATTTTTTTTGACAGTTTTAACACTTTCGCGGAAGTTGAATGTCTATAGACGTTATAACAATAAAACTTCTATTGTGTCTGTTTCACTGCACTGATTCTCAAGCGTCAACTTAAGGTCATCTCAATCTTGAGAGTTTATTAATACGGCCCCTAGACCCTAGAAATAATAAATAAAACAAAAGGCAAAGCAACGGTTAGACAACAAACACATCTATGCCCCTGAGTAAAGGATTTGGGAAGAGGATTAACCCAGTAACTCTGGCTAACATTCTGAGAAGGATTTTGATTTTAAGTTGGAACCCACAAATGACAAATCACAAATTTTAGTTAGATTCGTTTCTGAACGTCAATCTCAGCGTTTATGATTTTAATCTTACCTAGACCGGTCTGAACCTCGTCCGCGATCCAGAGAACGTTGTGCTTGGTGCAGAGCTCCCTGATGCGGCGCAGGTATCCGACGTCTGGGATCACGGTGCCCGCCTCGCCTTGGATAGGCTCCACCATGAACGCGGCGACGTTAGGATCCTCGAGCTCTTTCTACAATATCGTCAAAACAGAGATATTTTGAACTACATTACTTAAACGTCGACGAACCGAATAGGTCTTAACCCTTAACTACTAGCGCGAGGTTCATTTTGACCCCAGTGGACATTTTAAGTGTGTCATTCCTCGAATTTTGTAACTATCTTCTCCACGCGTCTAGTACCTTCCTAAAACGATCAATACTTCATAATTCACTTGTATGCGTGTCCCAGAGCTGTTTTGATGTGTCTGGGGTACAATCGGACCCGTGCGAACACTTCCGTGACTTTTTTGGAGGTGCGATTCTCGTTACACCATTGCAAACACACATAAAGTGAAGTATGGAAATTGAGAGACCCATTGCTTCTACGACACCCCCTCCATCAAGTTCCAAAGGCAGATGTACCAATCATTTGTCCAAGAAATAAAGACGTGAAAATGAAATTACGATGCACTAAATTTGTCTATGCTATGTGCTGATTGTGTATAAAAACACAGTTTCTAAATTGTTACTTAATAATAATTTTAAGTTCTATGAACGCTAAGTGTTTAAGTTTTTGTTTATTTTTCAGATTTCTAAATAAAAAACTTAAATATTGTAGTACAAGTTACTCAGATTCATTTTGATTTACGTTTTATGTGAATTTTTTGACACTAGTAATTAAGGGTTAAAGATGTAGGTACTACCCCGTTGGGAATCGAACCTCAGACCTTCTGTTGCGAAACTTTATAACTTTCATTAATGTTTGTTACCGCTTTGTTTTCTATCGTGATTGGATGACGTGTAAATTTGATAATTTCTGGTACTAACTAGTCACATAAAGTAAGTCGTTATACACGTCCGTCTGTTTATGCCCTTAGATGTTTTAAACTACGCAACTGCTTTTGACACGGATTTTACTGTCGTTTAGAGAATGTCTTCTGTAAAATATCCACAACGAACCTCGAGCGCAGGAATATTGTTGTATGGAATGATTTTGAAGCCAGGCATGAAGGGGCCGTAGCCCTCGAAGCAGGTGGGGTCTGACGACGACGAACAGGCAGTTAGGGTGCGTCCCCAGAAGTTGCCCTCTGCAAATATGATCTGAAAACAATTATTTTTAAATATCAATAATAAAAATCAGAAAGCGCTCCATATTGACAGGGATAGATCGCTATTCGTTTTAGGTTAGCGAATTTAAGGCGACTCACCTAAACTTCGTCTCCCAAACAAGTAGTAGCTTCAACTTTCTTTAAAATACAGATTGTATAATAATCTTATTAAGTAATAATACAATTAATTAAATTATAATGCTTATTAAATGTTAAATATTTATTAAGTCGCACCTGTAGCCCATCGGAACTGCCTTCAATAATTGGAAACGACCGAGTGCCTTCCGTAGCATGGAACCATTCGCATTTGGACTCCTATCATAGGTCTGACCGCGCCTTGACAACGCGCGCACTCGATCCGCACAAATACTGACATAAGTGCTTGGACTTATTTTTTTTTAGTTTATACATGCAAGCATGGTGTGAAATTCTAAGGCGTGTACTGCTTACATGCCGTTCTAGACGGATTCGTTACAGAGTAGTGCCATGTACTGCGACATCCGTGGCGGTGTGTAGTTCAGGATGAGATGTGCCTAACATGTTCGTACTTCTATTTCACGACATAAATAGATAGATATAGTATTGTATGATGAATTTCATTAAGACTTTTCTCCATACAAACATTTTTAATTTTTTTTTTGGGAACGGCAAATCCAATTTTAGCTAAACTTTGTGTGTATTATCGGATAACGTTAAGTTAAGTATAGGTAGCGTTAATTTTTAAAAGTAACCACTTTATAAAAGTTTCAGCGACTCTAAGAAATGATTATGAGAAGCACTTGAAAAGAGCTCTGTTCGATTTTTTTTTATTATGTGATTTAGCCCAGAAATTAAAAAATATTTCATGTGAAACCTTGAAATAATATTCCATTTTCCAAATAAAAAACAAATTTGGATATAGCTTTGAAAATCGCAGGAATTGGTACATATGATTAACGAAGAAAAAAAAACTCCAATTTCATAGGTAAAGATAAAGACCTAAGACCTTTATATAAGACCCTATATAAATATTGTAAACCCCACATATAACCCCGTAACCTCCACGCATTTTTGTCTTACCTTGGCTTTGCAATCTGGGATTTTCTTGACATGATATGCCCATTTACGTGCGATTTTGATCGCACTCTCCCCACCCTCGACGCCAGTGTTCATAGGCAGGAGACGATCGTATCCCAGCAACTCAGTCATGAACTTTTCGTAGGTGCACAGTTGGTCCGAGTAAAATGCTCTAAAAGAAAGGATTGAACGTCAATGAACCTGACATCACACAAGCAGGTCAGTGACATGTTCCAAGATGGGCTCCAGAGTTGTGAACCTCAAACCCCGTCGCAACACTTCCGACTGAACCCCTGGATATGGACTTAATCAGATATGATATTTTTAAACCTTATAATATCATCTTTAACTGGATCGTTCCATTTTAAGGTCATGAACCATTATCTTCTCAGCTAGTTTCATAACATTATACCTACCTACTTATAACGTATTTAATGCGACGCATAACTCGATCAATTATTTAGAACTAGGTTTTCTTCTTTCATGCCGCTTTAAAATTTCGGATAAAATTTGTGGTAGGTAAGCACTATGTTACTAGACCTGTCAGTAATCCACAGGAAACCATGAAATTCCAGGTGGCTTAATATTTATATGAAATGGTTGGTATCAATCAGTGCCTACCTAGAGACGAGGGTCAGCCTATCCGCCTGCTTCTTCAGCGCATCAATGATCCTTGGATGGCAGTGCCCTTGGTTCACAGCCGAGTACGCACTCAGGAAGTCGTAGTACCTCTTCCCTTCGATGTCCCACACGAATACACCTGTAGTTACAAGTAATGTTTTACATACATTAACAATGGAGCGAAAATAGTGTGGCAAATGCGAATCCAGTCAATCATAAAAAAAAAAGAAAAAAGTTCTTAATATTTATAATATATTTATAGATTTTGATGGCATTTAGAAATTTACGTATACAGTTGAATAAATTATTGAATCGTAATATATAAAAATATCAGCAAATTAATAGCGATATAAATTTGAATTAAGTAAAAATTTACCTCTTCAATCATTATTATCATAAACATGAACTATATCTTCCCAAATATACTAAAACGGTGATTTACACAGAAAAGATGAAACGGCAGTCAAATCAGTAATCAATTTATTATTGTCAAAATTATATAGCTTTCCACCCCATAATGAATCATATCTAAAGCTTCTAAGCTATATAATTTCAACTATAACGTTACATATATTGCTATCGAAGCACATTGCCGTAGATAGGGTCTTTCCCTGGGTCGCAGCGGGCAGCAGTTTGCCGCTGCCACGCCGCCGTAAGCTTATAGCCCAGGGAAAATACGGATTGGCCTCGGAAAAACGAATAATCGCGATTTTCTTGAAACGTTTAAGAAAGTGTTGTAAATGTAGTAACAATTACTAAAAATTATTTACATTTGTAAGAAACGCAAGTACTAAGTAAATAACTAAATAAGCTAACGTTGAAAAATGGTTTTCTTTAAAAAAAAAATGCTCAATTGATGGGTATTTCTTTAAATTCAAAACATTTAGGGAAATTATCTTTACAAAATATTAGTTCTCATTTGTATTTCTTAAGCAATGCAGCTCGACGACATTTTCAGCTAAATCATATGCATGCCTAACTAGTTAGTTATGTTAGTTATGCTTAGTTTTTTATCCATTAATAAGTTAACTGTGTTTAACAAAAGTCTACCTAATTAAATGTCAGTTAGTATTTATTGTTATTAAGATACAAATAAAAAATCTGGTTTTCTAAAAAAATCGAGATAAGCGCTCGTTTTTTTTTTAAGCTTAATTATTCAAAATTACATCTCTAGTATACCTCTATAAGATAGCAATTATATAAGTCGGTTCTGAGTTATGTCTAGCTAAGCGAATTTTTTACCGTATTTGCCCTGGGCTATTATCAATTTTGGTAGCGGTGTCAATATTTTGAATCAATAGATTGAAGTAGTAGGTACATCGCGTTAGCAAAATGACTATTTTGCGATATATTAAAAAAGACTATTGAAATATCATCATCATTATCAGCCTTACAATGTCCCCACTGTTGGGGCACAGCCTCGTCTCACTGAGAAAGTGTGGGCCATAATTCACCCCGCGGGCCTATTTCCAATCTAGTGATAAATTTTAATTCAATTCAAATATACGTACTTAACGAGAAACAACAACAATGGTTTCGTATTATTATTTTAATTGTATTTTTCTTGCTGTGCTCTATTTTATTTGCGGGGATAACGTGTGCACCGACAAGCTGATTGTGTTTTGCAGGGATATTATAGGCCTTCCCTCGTATATTGAGCGAGTATGGGTCATAGTCCACCACGCTGGCCCAATGCTGGTTGGGGACTTCACATGCCCATGAATTTTTATTGCTCAGGCATGCAGGTTTCCTCATGATGTTTTCCTTCACCGTTTAGGAGCAGTCGGATAAATGCACATAAGTAATTAAATTAAATTTAAAAACTCATTGATACATGGCCTGCGTGTGGGAATCGAACCCGGACCTCCCAAATTGGGAGACCGCGTCTTAACCGCTGAGCCACCGACGCTCTTAGTCGCTTAAGCATAGTAAACCTAAAGTTCCTTAAAATTTATCTTATATACACATGGCACTTAAATCATAAATTTTTAAATGGTTATTTTATTTTTCGAACGTGACAAATGTAAAATTAATAAATACTTCTTAAGCTGAATTTCAAGTTTACATGAAGAGATCTTACAATGTCATTCATTTATTATATTGCCCTTGATCTTAATAAGGTATTATAAAGTTTAGTTTCATTATTTTATCTACAAACAAATTTTAATAAAGATGAGAAATGTGTCAACAAAATTTATCTATCAAGCTTAATTAATTAAGTAAATCCATTTACATAGACTCTATAAAAGTAAACCGCCTTTGCTAGAGATAATACATAAGCAACTCAAATAAAGAATGTACAAAGTGAAGTTTATGATTTGTTTGCCAGACGAAATAGTAATTAACTATCTTCATCAGTGAAGTAATTAACACAAATAATGGAAAATTTTATGTGTAGTATTATGCTCGTTATTCAAGATCTGATTCGCTGATAGAAATCGTATATACCAATCTCGTAGAACGTAGAACATTCGCTCGTAAACTAATGCTCTATTTTTACCTAACAAAAGAATAAACATAATTATACGATTTCAAAACTGTCACAAAATTTAAAATAATGTTTAGGAAATAACATATTCTTCTTCTTACCGAGTCAAAAACATCAAATTCTTGAGGACCAAAACGTTACCTACTCACAGCTTGGTTTCATTATATTAATCTTTTGTACATCATAATACACTTGTTATAAACATGTCCTTTTACTCTTAGTTTGAATGGAATAGATCCCTCAATGAAATAAGTCCGCATTTATACCAACTAGTGAATAAATAAAGCATGTTAAAAAGCGAGAGAATAATAACGATATAATTATTTAAAAACCAAAAAAACCCGACAGCATATTTATTTTGGCGGGAGCCATCTTTATTTTTTTCCATAAAATTGGACACTCTGGGGACCAGAGATGAATATAACGGTACCTTGCTCTTCAATAGCGTACAGGAGTAACATAAAAATCGACATACTTCATGTTTCTAATTAATTGTTAAATGTGTACTCCTAGAAATATTTGCATGTCATGGTTACTTACAATTAAGGTGGTACATGCACTATACAACTGCGTTTTTGTCAAATTGGATTGGTATGCATCAATCTTGTTGGTATAAAATAAATAAATACTTACAAAAACACAAAAAACAAAAAACATTACCCTCCTTCCTGGGACAAACGGGTAAAAGGCAAATATTTTCATTAGAAAAATTTAAGGTTGGCGATATGTTTGTAAAAAATCATAATAGTCTATTTTATTTAATATTAATATCTATGTATGTATATATACATAAATACATACATATCTTTGCACATACACACAGCGCCATCTACGTCCACGGTAAGCATCTAGGCTTGTGTTATGGTTCCCAGATGGTTGATAAACTACACAAATACTTTTTTTTTGTAAATAAATACATATATAAACGAAAAACGTCCATAACCCGGGAACACATGTCTGTATTCATCATACAAACATATGCCCCTGGCGGGATTCGAACCCGCGACCTTTTGGTATAGCGGTCAGAGTTTTTAACCGCTACACCAAACAGGTCGTCTATTTGAGTTGGTACTCAAGTATATTATTTTTAGTTATTGCCAAGTGCTCTTAAAATTCTTATAAAACCTAACCTAAAGATTGTTGGATAAATTAAAGAGGAGAGATGCGGGTCCGACACGCCCATGAAGGGTTCCGTACATACCACCCAAGAAAAACTTGAAAATAGTGATTTTTTTATTGAAATGTGCCAACTCGAAATCGTTTAAGCGCTAGTGCGAAAAGCACGTGTCCCTTCCGCACTCAATTGTCAGGAGTTTCTTGTAAAGGTAATGCGGCCGAAAGGACACTTGTATGGTTCAGCAGAGAGCACTCGTACCAAAAGCATGTTTTAACCGGACAGCCCCAGAAAGGAGAGAAAACATTATTTTTCGAGTGTATGTTTGTAGATTTCTACTTATGTTACCTCCTGTAGCGTAAACGGCTTAACCGATTTTGAAGTGCAAATTGTCGTTCCATTCGTCTTGATCCCCAGTCATAGGATTTTATGGTGAAAAAGCCAACATGGCGCCCGCTAAATACAAAATGTGCAGTCGCGTTTTTTGGTTTATAAATACTTCAATAGTTATTAAATACTTAAATAGTGATTAAATAGTTAAACAATAACATACATAATAAACAACATAACTTAGAAAAAAGGAGCTAACTACCTACAGAAAAAAAAGGGAAAAAGAAAAACACGGGAGCAGACAAGAACAGTTAAATAGTTATTTTATGTGTAAGTTGCACATTAGTTAACGCTTGACCTCAATCACACCTGATAATGTGAAGATGAACTCGATGGTGGAAGCGCACTCACCCGGATCCCTCAACTTATTTAGGGGATGATAATCTTATCTCAAAAAGCCGGAACACAATGCTATCAACATTTCTGCTTGGCCGCAGACTTAGATAAGATATTGGTAGGTAGTTCGCCAGTAATTTAGAAATGCCCTTTTTTATGCACAACGGGTTAGCACTTGACCTCATCATTATTCGTCTTTACGACACTCATGTGAAGAGACGAGTTCATATTCGACTCTCATCACTTGACCTTACGCTATAGAGATATGTATGGAAGTAATAAATATGATGCACAAAGATATGGTGATCTTACCTTCGCCGCGGCAGAGGGCTACAGGGAGAGGTGAATAATTGTGGCAGCCATATTTGTCCTCCTGAGCGAAAACTTGCTGCGATGATAGCTTCTGTCCGGCCATTCTACAAAAAAAGTACGAAGAAACAAGATCATTATAGAGCATGGACCAAAGGAACTCCAATCTCATGCTTTAGATAATAATAAATTAATAAATAATATATCTTCATACACACACACAGCGCCATCTAGTTCCACAGTAAGCAACTATAGGCTTGTGTTGTGGATGGTTGTTATACTACATAAATACATTTTTTTTATAAATAAATACTTATTATAAATAGGTTAAGAACTTAATTCAATTTAGACTTAGGTTTCTCAGGAAATGCAATTATATGTCAGTACATTTTACTATATGAACAACTAATTATGAACAAAGTATTCTTTCAAAACCACATAATGTGTATAATTTAAGATAGAATATTTTAAAGAAAATAATAGAACTTGTTATGCAATGAATGTTTACTATTTGAAAATTGATTGCCTAAATTAAATTTTTCTTTCTTTTTTAATTTAGTTATTTTGGATTTTATTTAAATATATCTGTGAAGAGCGTCGGTGGCTCAGCGGTTAAGACGCGGTCTCTCAATTTGGGAGGTCCGGGTTCGATTCCCAGGTAGACCATGTTGCAATGAGTTTTTAAAATTAATTTAATTACTAATGTGTATTTATCCGACTGCTGTTAAACCGTGAATGAAAACATCGTGAGCAAAACCTGCATGCCTGAGAAATAAAAATTCTAAGGCATGTGAAGTCCCCAACCCACTTTGGGCCAGCGTGGTGGACTATGGCCCATACCCCTCATTATACGAGGAAGTGCCTGTATTCTTGCAGTGGGATGTTTACGGGCTGAGATGATAATATCTGTGAAAGCTCCATAAAAATTCGTCCAGTATCTTTTACAATAATAATTCTTCTAGTGATGTTAATTTATGTTTATTTCTTCTACAATTTTTGATTCTCTATTTCCGAAGTGCATAATTAGACTTTCACAAATATGGACCCACACCCTCACTCCGAAAGAAATTACCAAAATATATATGCGAAACACATGTAAAAATTCGGTCCAATTTAATAACCTCCGGTTTTCCAAATTCGTTTAAAAAGAAGACTTGGCTTTAGATTTTGAACGTACATTTTGATTCGATCTTATATCAGGACAAAAGGACAAACTTTACAAAAAAAAACTATATTTAGTCTGTCCCACAGATATAGATCGTACTGCACGCACCGGTTTGTTAACATTGTTCATAATTTATTAAAAGCTTACTTTACCATTTTATTTTATATATGAATGGAAATATTGTTGTGGTAGAATGAGTTAAGTTTCTGAATTTAGTTTTAATATATTCTTTTGTGTAACTGATAAAACAAGAGACAAGGATGTAAGTAGTAGCTAAGTAAGCCTACCTGTTTATTACTTTGCAAAAATAAGAAAACTATGCGCACACGACAAAGATTATTAAAAGAATGATAAATCAAATTTACACACCTACTTTTATACTGTCGAGAAGAATTAAAAAAAATAATATGACAACAATTCCTTGCAAAGAAGCAACGAACTTTTAAAAACAAATCAATTAATATAATAAATTAAGTCACAATATTTCATTCATACGACCTATTATTGAATGAAATAATTGATAACAAGTATCTTTATTATGTAGTGCTCTGAAAAAACAACGCTGATTCTCACTATTACTTAAATAATGGTAATGTAGAGGCCAAGACTGTTCAGCAATGTCAAAGACATGTTCTCTATTTTTATCCCAAGTGATATCAACATTTCTTGGGTCAACGTTGATTGATAAATAATTTAGATAAATTTAGGTATCTACTTATATATACCTACCTACCTAAAAATACGAGTAGATATTCCTTTTTAAGAACATTATCGGACCACCAGCTGACATTTAAAATTGTCCGTTATGATAACTGTCCATAATATCAATAATAAACAAGTTTATATTTAAAAAAAACACTTACCTAACTAAAAATAAAATAAATCTCTCTGTGATTACTACTTGACCTTAGTCTTGATTTATTCGGTTAAGTTCAATGATGTCGCCAATGCGTCTGTGTACAGTGAGGTGTGTCCACGTCCAAAATTAGCCAGAGACTGAATGACGATTGACGGGTAGAGCATGCGGTGAAATAGTTTTCAACTATTGCCTATCTCTTACGTCATGCCTAGAAGAGCAATCTAGATCACTTAGAGATTTTTCAATTAGAGAAAATTAACGACTATAGCTACTTACTTGAAAATATTATTTAAGTAAATATTTTGGCAATAAGTAATGTTGATCGATAATCGTTATGAAACATTAAGATATTGTTACAGTTGCTAATAAATAATTAGTTAAGTACCTAAACTAAATGGAAATGTTTACAAAAGATAAGACGACTGTCGCTACTATTGCAAAAATATTATGATGAGCGAATTATTTTTAAACCTTTATGCTAACTTATTTATGTACGTAGGTATGTATGTAAATAGGTACATTGTGATAATAATAAAGATATGTATAAACATACCTATGCATCCATCTTTATTGTTTCTTGTAAGATTCCACTACAGAAGATGATAATGCGCGAATTATGAAACTAAAACCAACTTCCAATTCTTTAAGCGTTCTACTACCTTTAAACGTTAAAAACCTACTTATATCAAGCATAGAAAAACGTGAATATCTTGTTTGTACAATATTTTCATCCATATTACTATAAATTAATGACCGAACTCCGGATTCAGTTGATTGAATCCCAAGAAAACAATTTTTCAATCACAAGGACACTTTCTATTATTTTAAGCCCCGAAGCAAAAAGAGGAGTGTTATGTGCTTCAAACCGTGTGGTTTTGTTTGTAGCTTAAGCGCCAAAACGGCCGAACTTTTGATTTCCAGCCCTTTCCTTAACGAATTTTTCAAAAATATTTGGAGTAGGTATACAGTCTGAAACACTTTACAGCCCGATGTAATACATACAATGTAAGCTTATACCGGAAATCATGATTTTTTTTAAATGGTTCTTATATACTTTTAGTATTTAGTGGATACCAATATGACTAGTCCAGTAAGGATACACTTTTAACTTCCTATAATTTAAAAGGCCGTGATTTTCTGCACATGGATAGAGTACGTGTCAGTGTTAGAATTAAAAAAATTCAAACAAATCGGTAGCTTGCTTTAGTTATTATAATATAGATACATATTTAGTAATAAAATATAGACTATATGATTAAAATTACCACTGTGAATTACATTGCGTCGGAGAATATACTTAGAACCCCTGTAACTATTTTCAAAAAAATCGAGCAATAACTTCTTTATAATTATGAAAAATTTCACCGAGGCCAAATATCACGACTATTTTTAGAAAATATAAAGATAATAATAGTATTAGAAAATGGTTTTAGAAGATCTTAGCATCTAGGCAATGAAGTGCACAGTGGTAATTTTATAATTTACAATATCACTGATAGGTACTCTGTCTATGTACAAAAAATCAGGGCCTTTAAGATTATAGGAAGTTACATACCTAAATATGCATATCTTGACTGGACTAATATGTAATTGCTGTAACCAAATAAAAGAATTTAAAACGCGTAGGATACATTTTATGGTAAAATTTTTGGTAAAAATTGAATTATTATGTAGGTACCTATTATTATGTATGTTACACGACATCTCCGAAATTTATGAACCGATTGTAATAACTTTTTAACTAAATGCCCGACGTTTGCGCTATTCCTTTACTTACACAAAGACATCTAAAGAACTTGGTTGTTTTTGAAATATCATGGGACTTGTACATTTCGGTGGCACCATACATGCACATTTCGGTGGCACCATACATGCACATTTCGGTGGCACCATACATGCACAGTTTTATGGGATATAAATTATAATTTTAGGTAAAGCTGCCTCAGTGTATGAGGTTTCTACGTGACGCTAAAATGCTCACTTAAAATATTGAAAGACTCTTAGGCCCGTATTAATAAACCAATCTCAAGACAAGTCTTGAGGCTGTATCACACGAGATGCGTCTTAAGAAGTTGACGCTATCTCAAGCTCCGTGCTAATTTATAAACCAATCTTGAGGTCTACTCAGCTGAGATCGCTTCTCAAGTATTGGCCTCAGCGGCGAATCAATGATATATTTAATACGTGAAACTCGGCGCACCTCTCGAGTGAATACTGCTTGAGTATACACGTGCCTTTCAGGTCTTAAGTTAGATTTATTAATCAACACGTTTACTTGAGACCGATCACAAGACTCTTCTCAAACTTGAGAAGGGTTGATTAATACGGGCCGTACGTAAGCCAGCGCGCACTTGTGATTTTTAATCGGGCGATAGTTTGATCGTTCTGGGATTCAGTATGGAGTTATTTGGCAGTGCAGCATTAGACGAACCAATCGACCTATCGAAAATGCCTACGACTAAACTATCGCTCGATTAAAAATCACAAGTGCGCGTTTGCCTTAAAACTATATATCTACAGTAGCACAATTTTATTCCTTACCATTCAAAATAGCTGCCTTCCACTATGTGTATTCTAGCACCACGTACTTACATAAATGGTGAAGATCTGATGACGCACTCCGGCAATAATGAACGAAACTTTACTGAAATCGATCGTTTTGAACAATCTGACGTTCAATTAGGTAAATAACATTAAGTACTCCATTTATCAAGCCCCGAACTAGGCAAAAACTTGTACTATGGATACTAGATAACGGATAAATTTACATAAATTTTTATATACAATTTTTATTTTATTTTATTTTTTTATTTTTATTTTTTTTTTTTTTTGTATAGGTACTAAACATTAATAACTTAACTAGGGAACCTCTAGTGGGGTCGAACCCGGAATCGTTGGTTTCGAGAGAGTCTACTACTACTAACTACACCAAAGGGTCGTCAAAATTATATAAATTTTTTAACTGTTGTAGTAAAAATAATTTATTAGTTTAGGTATCTACTTATAGGACATATATATTTAAAGGTACTTGGGATTACATCTTCGTTAAGTTTTGAAGAATAAATCTTTTATAGATTACGAATCATTTAAGCTAATGTCACAAACATTTGATTAGGTAAAATCGTATATGTTTAGTTATATGGCATATGGAAACCATTGTTCCATCACGACTGGAACCTGACGCCAAACGTCGACTCACAACTCAATTAGGTACAACTGTGGAATATTCCAGCGGCAATGGAAAATTGTCACAACTCCTCACGTGATAACTATAGGTATGTCCATTCTCACTCAAATTAACAAGACTATAAAATTATCACATCAATGAGTGATCGATCAAAAACAAAAACAGATTCAACAACATAATATACCTACCTATGCCATTTTCGGAGCTTATAATTCGCGGAGTCAGGTAATGTGACGAAACTATTACCTACCTGATTACCTCACCATTGACCTGAAGCGGCCGAGTCTGGGCTGTAAAAAGGCCATTTAGGTAAGTATTTTTAAACTCAAAACAATTACTTCTATAGAAAAATATTTCGTCATGTGTTGTACCTAGGCACAGAATTAATGTAGTATACTGCCTAGGTACACGCGGCCGCATGGCGAATGCCCAGTATAAGCCGGTCTCGCTGGCGTTTATATTTCTGGGATCGTCGCGAATGCCCAGTATAAGCCGGTCTCGCTGGCGTTTATATTTCTGGGATCGTCGCGCGGCCAACTTACATTGGCAGTCGTCGTACCAACAGTCGACCGTCGAAAAAGATTGCATCTAACCACTTTGACATCTCTGCGTTTTATGTTATCCAATACCTATTATACGTGGGACGTCCATATACAAGGTTTGCGGATGACCTAATGAAGGTCGCTGAAAATCTCTGGATGCAAGCCGCTTCCACCCGGTCGCTTTGGAAATCTATGGGGGAGACCTATTTTCAGTGATCGTCCAGTGGCTAATATGATCAAGATGACTTGTACGTATGCTACTTTCGTATTACCTACCTACAACTTAAAAAGCTTATTAATTTTGTGAGATCCTTACTTTTAGTGCTTAGGTACTTTCAATATTCTTAGTTAATCGACGGACACGCGAGTTTGTTAAAAGATACTCGACTACCTATACCTAGGATCTTTTTTACTTTTTTGGCGTCGCCGTAGCCAAGAGGTTAACAATTTAACACAGGTTGTATTATTCTACTCTTTGCACAGAACTACACAATTGATATTGTTATAACGTCTATGGGCGTTCAGTGTTCGCGAAAGTGTTAATGTATTCAACGCGTCTGTCTGTATGTAGGTACCTACAGGCCAAACGCCTCCGCCCGATTTCAGTCTCAGGAGCAGGGTTGCTTTGCAGGTTACTCCGTTTTTCAGACTATGATGATAATACAGAAACCCATAATTATGAAAATAAAATTCGAACTAAACAACTTTAAAATAGTTTTTATTACTGTCTCTGTTTTTTACAGGATGCACTTCGGTGAGTGTGCGTTGGAATTACACAATTTTATTCCAGCATCGCCATTTCATCTTCGGATTACTAGGCGTGGGGAGGGATTCCACCCGTATATGTAGTTAACATACCGAACATTCGCACTAGCGATTCGACTCTTCATTCATAATGCGAACAGCCAAGGCATGGAACTCCCTTCCGGCGTCAGTCTTTCCTGAATCCTACAACCTTGGAATCTTCAGGGGCAGGGTGAATAGGCATCTACTGGGATCGTGTGCTTCATCTTCGGCCACATCGTCACTTCCCATCAGGTAAGATTGTGGTCAAGCGCGTATCCAGTAAATCATAAAAAAAACTTCGTTAGTAAATTAGTTATTCGATGCTAACATACAGATTTGGTCGATTATAATTTGTATGAAAATTACTTGAAGCGGATTCAAAATGCTAACAGTCAGGTGGCCACTATACAATAGTCTGATAAAAACCCACCAATCCGCACTGAGCCCGCGTGGTGAATGATGTATCCTAGTGAATGGAAGCCATGGCCCAATAATAGGGATCCGAGTCGCGCAACATGCTCTCTACTTATACAAAAAGGCAAAATTAGGTGAGATATCAGGTGAGGTGACAAAATGAAAATAAGTTTCAACTTTCAATATCATTTAATACAATAGAAATCACACTATTATTTATTTAGCAACTTCACACAGGTATTTTCGTCGAACTATCAAGTAAGGTACGATGGTATAATTTCAAATCTAACGGACCACGTCGTGTCGCATTTTTTAAGGTTCTGTCAGCTACCGCAGATCGATATTTCAAAGTTAAGTTGACTGACAATTGCGATTCGATTGGTGTGAATTATATCCAAATAAGCTATGCCGAACCATTGTGGTTCTTTTATTTAGAATTTTCATGTTGGCCCTGCTTTAGTTTAAATTCAAGAAAGGCATTTAATTCAAACAATATTATCTCATCACAAACATTATCACAATACGTGCCTATTTAAAATAAATACGATTCGCGTAACTACATCAAAACAATTTAACAGCAGTAATAATCAGTAATAAAGAACATTGTTTTTGACCAGCAAAAACAATGTGCGTCTAAAATAATCTAAGTAATTTCTAACTACGTATATTTACTTGCGACTGGTTTTAAACTATCAAATATATTAAGTTTTTTTGGCAGGATTCGCCTCAGGTTCCCCAGTATGGTATTCCGAATACGTTGGGAATGATTGCGCACCAGTCAATGATGTTGTTGGGAGTGACCCTCCCTCGGCCAGCCTCTTCGCTTCAATCTTGGCAGCATTTTCCTTTTTCAGTTTAGCTATAGCTACATTCTTCTCGATTTCCTCCTCTGTTGGTGGTTCAGATCTAAAACAAATAACCACAACTTAGAAAACTTAAATGGATGCGTTTGACCACAATCTCTTCTGATGTAAATCAACAACGTAGAGAGCACGCGGTCGCCTTTTTTATAGCACTTGAGAATAAAGTTTTCATACAATTTTTACTTTTTGACTAAAATAAAAAAAACTTATTGCTTCTTCAATTACTTTTTTTCAAACAAATTTTAAATGACTACGATCGGCGATGTAAATACTAAATTAACCCGTAGCAGATGCAAAAAAGTTTTCATACAATTTGAACTTTTGGACTAAAATAAAAAAACTTATTGCTTCTTCAAACTAGTGTAGTTAAAGTGATTTTAAATTAAACATAGCAGGTGTTCGCAGGTTTGCCGAACGCTCATGCTCATGAAAGGGTCCAAGGTTTGCTTCGGGAAATTTCCGGTATCCTACTAATTTTTCAGTAGTACTAGTACTGATGGCATAGCACAGCTCTTAACTTGAAGAATGAAACTGGTACTGATAATAGAATTCCTTTCATTTTCGATTATATTTTCTTTTATTCGAACCATGGTCAGACTGTAAACATGTATGTAATGTCTCAGTAATGGTAACGCAAGCAAAAACCCCAAGATTAAGGTATACAGGATTCTTTAATACGTAATAATAACCCTAAATAGTTTGTATAATATATTTAATTTATTTCAAGGACCACCATGCATCGTAAATAAAATCGTCAAGGTTGTAGAGATTTCTAGTCGGATAGCCTATTAAACATTGATGGCTTTTTCGTCGTATTCCTGATTGGACATATTCTGGTTTCGGCACTTTCTCGTTTGGACGTATTCCGTTTCGGCACATTCCGTTTTAATCTTTCATCTGACCGAGAGAACTCTCTCATAAAGTCGTGAAAATGTAAGTACCAACATTACTAGACAAAAATTGGTATAGGTAATCCTGTAATCCGATGGAAAAGTATTGTCGCATCGCATAGGGTGAAAGTGTTACTCGATGAGGAATATTTTTTCCAACTAGTAGCATTATTCAGTAACCAGTGTTACTAGATATTTCAAGCATTATACCTACTTTTAATGTTTGGAACACCCAAACGCTTATGTTTGGGATATTTCTGACCATAATTTGGAATAAAGTTCCTTATGTACGTATGTGTTACAGAATGAAGTATGACAATCTGGGAATAAACGGGCACGATCACAGTCTGATGACTAAACCAGAGTGTAAGAAAGACATCGAAAATCTCACACTACTCCACCAAGACGCACTTCCGCGTTAGCATGATACTTCAACTCCAAAGTAAGAGTATAGATGTTATAATACAGAATTGGCATGGAGTCTACACGGAAGCAGTAACTACAAATGGCAAATGCTGGTTTTAGAGAAGGCGGGATTCTTAATGAATTCGAATGAAAACAGAGAGTGGATCTGACAGAGCTCTGCCTGATATTCTGACCATTAATGTGATTGACTTCATTATGACAAGACAAGATGAATGTTAGATGTAAAAAATTTTATTTCAAATTCAACTGCCCGAAATTATTAGCTCAAACATTCACATGCATTAAATTCTATTCACTAATTTATATGCATAATATTGGATGATCTTAAGTACACTTCTTTTTACAACTCGTATAATCACGTTAGGTATATTATTCGACACATATTCATTATTTAATTTTTTTTTTTTTTTTTTAAATCTAAAGTTTTTACAGGGACTTTTACAAATTTGTATGGCAGTCCCATCGTGCCCTTTAACTAATCGCTACACTTAACGAGACACCGATGAGTTCACAAAACTGAATAATTTCCTAGCTCCTTCCGAGTTTGGTAGGGACAGAATAGCGTGAAACACTCCTACATCAAATCCGTTCAGTTTAAGTTCACTCATCAGTGCCCTTCTAGATTGCTCGTACCGGACACACTCCACTAACAAGTGTTGGACATCCTCCACAGTCCCACACACCTCACAGTTTGGAGAACTGGTTTTTCTCATTAGGAAGCCAAACTTGTTAAGTGGCATGTGTCCAGACCGAAGCCTATATGCTAAAACAATAATTTTCCTACTTAACTTACTACTAATAAACCAGGGAGTATGAGGAGGATGACTCTGGATGGATTTGTACCAAATTCCCTTTTCTTTTGACCTCTCATCAAAATATTCATCCCATAGGTCCAAACATCTTTTTTTATACTTAGGGAGGATTTCAGAGAAATTTGGTACAACATTCAAACTCAATCCCTCACTGATCGCACGTTTAGCTAGAGAGTCAGCCTCCTCGTTACCTCTCAAACCAATATGTGATGGGACCCACTGCAGAATAACGTTAGTACCACATAAATCAAGCTCATCCATTTTACTTAATATGCTATAGCCTACAGACAACCCGTTCCTCTTCCCCGAGGCACATAGAGCAATATGTTGTAGAGCACTTTTACTATCGCAGCATATTACGACTCTACTCATATTAATGGCTTTTACATATGAGAGCGCTTCCGAAATAGCAGTGAGTTCCAGTGACATAATGGAGGTGTTGTTCCTAGTTATTTTAAACATGTTACAAATTTCTAAGTTACATCCCCTAGAATCATAAAAGGCTGCACCATGACCGTTAGGACCCTTTGAACCATCAGTGTATATTATACAGGGCGTCCCAAAGTTATGGGACATGAAGGGGAAGTACCTTAAATATCGTAGATAGTGAATTTTGCTCAAAGAAGACTTTATGTTATTTTTAAAAGTTAGTAATTCTGCATTCATAGATTTTCTAAAAATTACTTGCTTCGGCTGGGAATCGAACCGACTTAAATGTGAAAAAAAAAACACCCTACTTTTATGATGCCAATCGAAAGAATAGCTAAAAAATAATAACTCTGCCTAAGTAACATAGTATTTTAAAAGAAAGGAACAACATAAAATGATTGAGTCAAATTTCAAGAAAGTTATTTATTGCCGACGACGTTCGAAAAGTAGCGATATTATCATTCCAAAGATAGCATTGATTATTCGTAAATAAGTACCCACTTCATAAAATAGGTACTAACATAGTTTTCCTTATTATAAGTGCACGTGTAGATGAAATGATAAAACTTGTATTTCAATACGTAATTTAATTAATTAATTTACAAAAAAATACCTACTTAATTGACTACGGCAGTTTCATGTATGTTTTTTATTTGATTAAAATGATTAATTTCACGTTGTTCCTTTCTTTTAAAATACTATGTTACTTAGGCAGAGTTATTATTTTTTAGCTATTCTTTCGATTGGCATCATAAAAGTAGGGTGTTTTTTTTTTCACATTTGAGTCGGTTCGATTCCCAGCCGAAGCAAATAATTTTTAGAAAATCTATGAATGCAGAATTACTAACTTTTAAAAATAACATAAAGTCTTCTTTGAGCAAAATTCACTATCTACGATATTTAAGGTACTTCCCCTTCATGTCCCATAACTTTGGGACGCCCTGTATAGCAATCAAAGTATTTCTCTCTTAACTCCTTATAGATTTCATACTTTATAACACTTGGATTTAATGCCTTTTTTGCTAATTGCACTGAATTTAATGTCACAATTATATTACTGCCGATCCTTAAATTGGTTATCCATGTTCGCAGGGTATACATTTCTAGAATTGGTGATGAATGAATCTGTTCCTCTTTAATCTCTTCATGTACTATTACAAGCAGTGGTAATTTTTTCTTCAACCAATATCTATTGCTACACAGAGTACTCAGTTCAGTCAGTAATGCACTTGTGACACTATTACGCCATGATCCAGCCTTTAAACAAAATTTATAAGCCAAATACTTTCTCCTTAAACACAGTGGAACGACACATAGCTCGCTCTCCATAACGTGAATAGGAGTAGTTCGGATGAAACCACCTATAGCTCTTAACGCCTGATTTTGTACTTTATCCAATCGGTAAACAACAGATTTAGCAGCATTGTCATACAAGTAACAGCTGTAGTCCAATCTGCTTCGTATCAAAGATATATACAACCTGCGAATGTGTTTAGGATGTAACCCCCATCCAGGACCACTCAGGACTTTCAGTAAATTCACATATCTTTGAGTTTTTTCAGCAATCTCATTAATGTGCTTACTCCATCGTAAGGATGTGTCTAGCCAAAGTCCTAGGTATTTACAACACTGTACATGGCTAATGCTGCAATTATTTATCATCAATTGTATGCTCTGATTGCTATGACCTCTTCTAAAGATACAAAATTGAGATTTGGTGGCTGACAAATTTAGACCCAAATTATTTAATATTACTACTAAATTATCTAGGGCAGTCTGAATCTCCTCTCTGCTTTGATTAAGATCCTTATTAGAGGAATAAAAAACAAAGTCGTCAGCATACTGGCAAATATGTACATTATTAATAGTTTTACATACTTTATATGTCACTAAATTAAATAATAATGGCGAGAGAGGGTCCCCTTGAGCTAAACCTCTATTAGTAAACCTAACCATAGTGTTGTTCTGATCAAATTCATCTCTAATTATGATATGTCTTTCGTTTAGAAAATTCCACAGATACTGGCAAAACTTTTTTCCTACATTTAAATTGTTTAGCACATCAATCATTTTATCAATTAAAACATTATTGTAAGCACTTTCTATATCCAAAAAACATGCAACTGTACACTGTTTTTTTGAAAACCCTATTTGTATTTGTGATATTAGTCGTGACAAACAATCTTGACAAGACTGACCTCTCCTGAAACCTGTAGTAAGGGCGGATAATATACCATTCTTTTCTGTGTACCATTCTAAACGTTTAGCTAGGATCGAATGAAATAGTTTGCATATGCATGATATCAGCGAAATAGGCCTTAATTTGGACTGACTGCCTGGCTTAGGAATTGGAACTACTAATACATCGCGCCATTGCCTCGGGAGGTCCCCCGTAGCTAGAATACGATTATATAAATCAAGCAAATATCGTTTTCCTATCCCTGGTAGGTGATATATCATAGAGTATGTAATTCTATCATATCCAGGAGCCGTGTCTTTCTGCTTCAATGAGCACAATAACTCTCTATTGGTAAACTCAGATTCCAAACTAATATTAGTTGAGCTAATTATAGGCGGAAGAGCACCAACATAATCAGGAGTAAGAGAACACAATAACTCTATTTTTTTTTCCATAGGTGTGTATTCCCTTGTACATCGGTAACCTTTGACCCATCTCATTCTGTTCCACATTTCAGAAACAGAAGTAGCCTCGTCAATGCCGTTACAAAACTCCTGCCAAGCCTGATTTCTAGCTTTAAAAATAGCGTCTTTCGCGTTCTTACTTTTTTCTTGTAATATGACTAAATTCTGTGGGGTTGGATTATGTCTAAAATCACGTAATGCCAATCTACGCATAGCTATAAATTTTGAAATTGTAGGGTTCCAATAAGATTTAGGCGCGAATTTACTATTAGGGTTACTGCAAATTTTAACCACAGGAATACTTTTATCTACTGCCTCGTAAATTATACTAACTAAATTATCGTAGAGATCTTGTACAGTATCGTCTTCGGTACCTACCAGGAGTCTATTTTGAACATGAGTACTATAAAGCTCCCAATCGGCTAGTTTAAAATTATACTTTTGAATATAACTCTTAGAAAATGTGTAATTAAATTTAATTTTAATAAAAAAATGGTCACTCCCTAAAGTTTCATTCATTATACTCCAATCACAGGCAATGGCTATGTCGGCAGATGCAAATGATATATCAGGAGAAGTTTTATGGACTTGATTGTTCACCAATTTAATTCTGGTATGACCCCCATTATTTAATGACATATAATTATATTCCAACGTAGCCTCATTAATGAGTCTACCTCTAGCATCCGTTTTCGTGGACCAATTAGAATGGTGAGCATTAAAATCGCCAACCACCAAACACTTCCCAGTAAATTTAGAAAATATAGCATCCCAATCTGCTTGCGTCGTATGTACCGACCGTGGGTCCTCTTTAGGGCAATAAATTGATATGACATATTGAATTTTGGTACAGTTTAAGATTTTCAGACACAGGAGTTCTATGCCGGTATTATTGGTAAATACAATGTCGTCACATACCTGAACCTTGACACATTTATGAATAATAGCAGCGACACCCCCATATGAGTCGTATCTATCCTTTCGATAGATGTTGTATCCCGATATGCGTAGGTTAGATTCAGGTTCCAACCAAGACTCTGAAATTAAAGCCACATGTACCTTCTCACTGAAAAGAAGCACTTCTAATTCTCGCAGTTTAGGTCGTAAGCTCTGTGCGTTCCACTGTAGTATATTCAAGGACCTATTTGATTCAATGTTATCCATTATGAATAAATCCAAGAATTCTACTAATCATTTCACTGTCTTTAAATACACTCTTTACAAAACTCATACACTCATTAAATATAACAGACCATATTAATTTGACTTTGTCAGAAAAACTTTCACAACTACAGCAGATATCCATAAATTGTTGAAATAACTTGTTAAATTTCACATCTTCAAAAGCTTGATTTTTCTTTTTAGTTCTCTCTCTCTCGTCCTGTGGTTGACGTTGCTCAGTAGGTGTAGTATTGCCAATTTCTTCAGGAATAATCTGTCTTGTTTTTCTTACATCGTTATTCTTTTTTCGAACCATGTTTATTCTCCTATTTCCTGTTTCTATTCTGTTCTCCTCTTCACTGTCTGTAATTACATTATCTCTGTGAATTGTCGCAGTAGTAATTAATACATTTCTGTACGATGGTTCATATGCTGAGCTGGACTGTGAAATCTCCGAAGATGGTATAATTAAGTCGTTTGTCAAACTGGTTTCTTGTATCGTTTTTGAGGTGTTATTTAGATTGCTCTTTCTATTTGTATAAATATCCAAGGCTTTCCTGTAGGTGCAATTATCTTTACACATGATATTTCTTATTTGTTTTTCCTTGAGGAAAATTGGGCATTCCTTATTAAGGGCCATATGATTTCCTTTACAATTTATACATTTGTATTGTTTAGTTTCACAGTTTGGGTGCTGTTCCCCACATTTAGGACAGAGAATCTTTTTTGTAGGGCATAATTTTAACAGATGTACGAATTTCCAACACCCTGAGCATTGCGTAACAGGGAATATGTATGGTTCTACCTTGAACCGACACCCATATCCAATAACATACGGGGGCAAGATAGAACCCTTGAAGCCCAAGCTAACTGTTTCACATTTCACCCATACACCTGTACCAGTTTGGCGCCTCAGTCTTACAACAGAAATAATATCTGTGTTGCATCGAAAGTTTTCCACTATTTCTTTGTCTTCCACATCCAAATCTATTTGTTTCACAATTCCATAAGAAATGTTTATTTCATCAATCATTTGACATCTGTATTCTAGCTCATACAATTTCTTACATTCCAATAACTTATTAGCACCCTCTTTGTTTGGAAATTCTATCAAAGCTTTATATGGACTTTTAAATTGTATCTTGTTTATATCCTGTATATCCTCTGATTTGAGTAATTTAGCCATCCCAAATTGTTTAGGCAAGGGCTCTTTGCTTGTAATACACACAACAAATTTCTCATTTTTTTGTGTGCCTACCTCCATATTATTGTTATGATGCTCCTTGTTTTTTGACAAACCTGTGTTCAAACGTTTATTCCTTCTAACTGTTGTAAATCCATCATTATCCACACTTTCCTCACTACACTGTCGAGGTCTCTTCTCCGCCGTCCTTTCCATTTGCTTTTCACACTCGTTGCTCTCTTGATTTTCACCATTATTCTCATTTCCCAATATAATTTCCACCACTTCTTGCCTGCTTAAACTAAGCTCCTCTTCCATATCTTTCTCACTACCATCAGTACTACTAGTAGTACTAGTAAGTTCAACCATTGTTGAATGACATAGAAAAAAAGGGTAGAATGTAAAAAATTCGTAACACAATAACAACACCGAGCTGAGTGCGTGCGCTCCGTTCGGCGTCTCGCGCGCGAATGCATTATTTAATTGTATAAATTTTTAAGCACTGTAATTGCAGGTAAATAACGCATTCAAGCAAGCAAGTGTGGAAACAAGCAAGCTTGCATGCTTGCAAACATACACAATTTTTCATGCAGGTTAACAAGTGCAAATCTTGTACCTTCTCATACGCAGCCAAGACTCCCATTCAGATGGTATAGGATGCGCAAAATCACGGCCGCTGGCAGGATCGTACCACCGGGTTGCCTTCCTCTTACCCCTACTTGGGTCTGCCGGGATCTCATAGTATTTATTGCCAATGTAATCTTTACCTAAATAAAAAAAATTTTGCTTAATTTTATTTCTTTCCAAATTCGCGGTCCAAATGTTGTTTAACAATGTAAAACAGAGGTGCCCGATTCAATTCCCAGCGGGGTAATTGAACTTCAAACTTAAGGAAACGGCTAATTTTTAACAGACGGACTCCTTTGAGTACTGTTCTCAATTCCTCATAATTGCGGATTTGGCCATCCACGTTCACTTGAAAAGAAAGGAACTAAAAAATTTGCAGGCTACCTACCTACTCAATTACTCACCCATATGGTTTCCTCGAATTTGCCGAGGTCTAAATGAATTGATAAAATTTCTAAATGCTATGCGCCACACTTGTCGATATTCTCCATTGGCCATCTGAAAATGAAAATGATAAACAAATATTTTTGCTCTAGAGTAATTTCCAATCGAAGATCTCACCTTCTGTCCGATACCTATGAAATCCGTAGATTATTTATTTATACTAAAAGACGGCAGTTAAAACAGAGGATAACAAAATCAAATAAGTCCAGTGCGTGTCCAGTGTGATTTTGGCAATTTGTTGTCAAAATCTTTTTTTTAAGGGTTTTTCAGGCATGGGGTTTTTATTTTATTTATTTTTTGTTTTTTTTTATGATGCGTTCACTTAGTGAACAGGCTAAGATCATAGACCATGCTGCCTCGTCTTCAGTTTATTTTTTGTTTATTCTCCAACAATATTGAAAGGCAAAGGGATCGCAGCCCCATACAGCCTTTATGGCTTATATAAACAAAAAAAAACTTGGTTTCGTGATAATCTAATTTTTGAACGAAGGTAGGTACCAAAGAGTATAGTAACTATTTACCGAGAAAGAGTGGCAACTCCGTGGTTAAATTTGCATGTATAGACAGTGCTGCTGCCAGCGATTGGTTGAGGAATTAAATCTATCTATACATACCTACATACACTGATTATATAGGTAGAAACTGGGTTTTGAAATAGGTATTGTTGTTTATGAGGAAATTTTTATTTCTCATAACTAATTTCTATTAGTTATGAAAAACAAGTATAACAAAAACAAACAACAAATTAACAAAAATCTGAACTTTTACAAAAACTTTCAAACGGAAATCGACGCTGACTGAGAGCTCGACATGACACATGGACTTATTATCTAAACAGGACTGAGTACTCGCCGCTGAAAAACGAGCCGAGCAGGATGTGTAACGTAGAGGCCGTTTGTCTCTGTCTAACAGGGTGACCACAATATATTTGTTACTTGGGACAAATGTTGTAATAAAATATTTGTCAAAAAACTTTGGCGTTTTGACATTAGCCGGCGTGAGCCATTTATTTCGCATTTCTTCATTTTTTGGGAAACTGCAATAATAGTACAACAGCCAGGACCCTAATCAATCACACATATTTCACATATTTCGACTCATTTCAAGAATTCATGGGCATCCTACTTCTTTGATTTACAAAAATATTATTTTTAGCTTACCTGTGGAAAGATATGTTGCAACCACCATAGGATTCACTTGGGCAAGTATAAACGCAACACTTTGTCACCATTTTACTCCTTTTACTTGTTATAATATAACAAATACTTTAAAAAACTTTTAATGCAAAGAAAATTCAAAATCACACCGAACCGCCATGACATGACATGCTTTTCAGGGTTACCATAAAAATAACAAAATCGAAATAAAAATGTATGTTTTCTGTTTGATTTAAGAATATATGAAAAGAAATTAATGCGAATGTTATTTGTTTATTTATAATTGTTAAAATAACATAAAAATATAAGTGTTTCAATGGAATTTTTGAGTAGCCAAAACTGTTGATCATAATCATTTTTTTTGCTGGCAAGATGTAAGAACGAGACACACGGCCTCCGTTATTTATATCTCTCTCGGCTCGGATTTGCCTTTGTGTATGGTGCATCCAATTTAATACCTTATTGCGTTGACATAGTGATCATTTTCCTAAATGATTCTTTTGATAGTTATCAGTCCTGTTTAAATAATAAGTCCATGACATGACATCACCCACCGGTAAGATGGCGGCTGCTGCCACAGAACACTAATAACGGTTAGTTCGTCAACCGCAGTTCAGAGGTCGCAGTCTGCTATGAAAATTGATGACATTTGAAGTGTGCCCCCCCTGGTAGGTACCACAGACTAAAAATTATTTTTGTCCAATCTAAGTTGAAAATCGAACGACCAAAACAATAGTTTGTTACCTAATCACCAGTTTTAGCTTATTTTGGAAAAATGTCTATGATAAAGAAGGTAATTACATATATGTTGAGTCCGCAAACTGCCACTTGGGTCGCTCCCGTTTTGCTTTACTTTTGGTGTTACAATTTCTCCATACGCCATGTATATACGAATGAAGTAACCAGTTTAATCTAACCCTTATGGCTCTTAATTCAACCCAGCATTCTTCATTACATACAAATTTGTAAAGCTACTGTGCAAGCATAGAAATAACGAGTTATAGAGTTGAGTTGAAGGACTCGCTCCTGGCTTTGTTTGTTCCTTCTACACACCCAGCCAGACCCATGACATGAAGCAGGCCATTTTCAATTCACTCATTGCCACTGCTCATAACCACCCTTATTTTCTTTTACTGATGCAGTCGCTAAGTACTAATATCTAAAATTACGTTTTTGGAGTATGTAATACATAGTAACTTTTATTAATAATAATTCATTTCAGACAACGGGTCTTGTAGGATTGGCTGTTGCACCTAATGCTCATCACACATTGGGTGCACTTTACGGTAAAATACTAAGAGTTGTTCAAAAGATGCCTGAATCTGCTGTTTATAGAAGATATACAGAACAAATAGTACGCGATAGAGCTAATATTCTGATGGAGGTAAAATTCACTTACTTTAACATGCAACACTTCTGCCTAATGGTATGAATGCACTAGGTATTATCATATTGTGGTCTGTTACTATTATTAAAGTTCAGGTATAAACGGTATTGAGGAACTTTTGAATGACACTGTTATTCAGTCACGAGGACATTCTTACCATTGATGATGAGTCCACACCTATATTATAAATACTAAAGTCTGTCTGTCCGGCTTTCATGCTGAAACTGCAGAACAGATCATGTTGAAATTTGACAAAGAGGTAGCCTGGGATCCACAGAAGCATAGGCTACTTGTCTTCCTGAAAAAGTCTACAGTAACATAATCTAAGGCGGGTCATACCACAGATAAAAACCTCATCAATAAAGTACTTATTTTCTTCCACTTATTTAGGTTTAGGGGCTTATATACAAAGAGTATGAGTCCCATTGGTTAGGATGTCAATAAGGGCCACTGAGCCAAAAAATACTTCTAGTGAAAAAAAGGATAAGAATAAGAAAACTTTATTTGATCCATTTAGCGACACTTATAAAATACAGTTAATTGTTACCTATGTACTATTATAACACAATTTAGAAATGTGGAACTTAATATAAGTAGGTATGCATTGGCTAGTTTTCGGTGTCGCAAAGTGGCATCAAATCAGGTCCCCAATTCAGCATTCATTGTAGTGGAGAGAAGAAGAACGACTACAACGCTGGTTTTCAGTGGAGCCTATGGTGAGATCATGGATGCTCATGGGACACACAAATAATGAGTACCTAAGTACCTGCATATTTCATACACAATATTGTGTATACTATATATATGAATGATAGGTGTACTTTAGACATACTATAATTATTAATAAAATCGTAAGCACACATGGCACAATTGCACCGAAGGTGAGCGATAAAACTTGCAATTTTATGTTTTTACAACCTTATCGATATTATGAACCATATTATCTCTTACTATGTTATATTTTTCTATCTATTATAATACCGATAAATAAAGACAACTTGGCGAAAATATGATTTCTAAATAAGTTTCACATGATAGGAACCCTACAAATCCCGCCATTCGCATATGAATTACAGGTCGGCGCGTGAGTTTTTGAAAAAAAAAATTAGCCTACCATGCCAATAACTTCTATTTCACTTAACTAATATACCCTACTTTTTTCCTTACGGTAAAAAAACTCATCCGGTATATGTAATCTATTACAATAATAATATTATTATAAGTCAAATAAAAACTATTACAGTGATAAAATGCTTGTAACATTGTTTCTTTATGCATACAAATTAAAAATATTATTTGGATATACCGGGTGTTAGGCGGACGATTGTCCAAACGGAGTCGCAGCAAGGGGGGATCATTTGCTACTCACCTGGCCCAAATTTTGGAAAAAAAAATTGGCGAAATTAATCATGTGTGGAGATGTTTTTAGAGAAATTGGAGATCTTGAATATATTTTTTTAAAGCCACTTAAAGATCAATAATTTTGTTTATGTGAACCCATCTTGTGAAAAGTCACAAGATGGGTTCATGTTATGTATAGATAATTATACAAAATATAATTTTACTAGAATGCTACGACAGTAAGGATTGAAACACCACCCCAATCTGGCTGATCTACCCATAACTTTTTGATTTATTTTAGTTTAAGCTATTAATTTCGGCCATTTTTCGTAAATCAACAAATTTTTTTTTTTGGAGCTGTGAGGCTAAGTTCAGAAAATTTGGGCCAGGTGAGTAGCAAATGATCCCCCCTTGCTGCTGACTCCGTTTGGACAACAGTCCGCCTAACACCCGGTATATCAAAAATCCGGTTTTTTTATTTTTATTCTAAAAGTCGGACCCTGGGCACGCCCATAATGACCTCAGACCCAGAGGACTTAGTGCCATTAACATCAACCCTCTGAATTCTATTATACAAGTATGATTTTAAAAGATTCAAAGCCTGACCGTGTATGCCGTAATGGTGTAGTCTCCTGATTAATATATCATAATGAACACAATTAAAGCCTTTGACAAATCGCAGAAGACGCCAATTGCATCCTGCGAATTCTCCCAAGCATCAAAAATATGTTGAACTAGCTCAACACCGGCATCAGTTGTTGAGCGACCCCGTGTGAATCCAAATTGTTTGGGATACATGATATTGTTTTGATAAAACTGAGACACTAACTGGTTTAAAATCAATTTCTCACAAATTTTACTATATAGCAAGTACTGATATAGATCCACAGTTAGTGGGATCGGATGTACTACCTGCTTTAAATAATGGAATGACTTACTTAGTTTCATTAAATCAGGAAACACTCCATCATCAACACATTTGTTAAATATAGTAGCCAACTGGGGTGCAATACAATCAATTATGGAATTAATAACTTTAACTGATAGGCAGTGAATGTCAGCAGTCTTTTTCATCTGCAATAATTTAAAGGCTTTCAGTACATTATTACTATTTACATGAGTAAATTTAAAATCTATCTTACATGATTCTACATTTTGTAAGATAAGTGATTCAGCCAGAGCGGGAGATGAATTAAGAGACTTAGAGGTCGAGATGGGAATGTCGGTAAAGAACTTTTCAAATGCCTCGGCAACCTGTACGTCATTACTGATAATTTTATCGTTAATTTTCAAATTGAACTCTAAATTCCGATCTCTTGACTTTTTTTGTCTCATTACTTATGTATGACTTTCCAAGTGAATTTAATAATGTTAGAACTGTTTTTGATTTTACTAATGGTAAACAAAGATTTAGCCCCGGAATAATTAATCTTTGCTGCACTATAAACGGCCGGCAGGCATCTACACAACGCACGCACGCACAAACTATAATAGACTAATATTGTAATGTGTCATTTTTGACCAACGATTATAGTTTTATAATCGTTGGTCAAAAATGACACATTACAATATTAGTCTATTATAGTTTGTGCGCGCCTACTGTTTATAGTGCAGCAAAGATATATCCAAAGTGGTGTCTTCTAGAGCAGAGGATTTATATTATGTTCGAAATGAAACACTTTATTATGGACGTCACTTAGTCGTCACTAAGTATCGTAATAAAAGGGACGCGGCCGCGTGTTACAAGTTTATATAATACAGTAAATTGCTGACATGCACATTTGCATTATACACACCAAACTACATCATAATTACAGTTTAGTGTGCGTGGTCTCGTCATCCTGACGTCTTAATGGCTGACCCCTTTAAAATTGCACTGAGATTGAAACCGTATTATGTACTAAGTTTTCATCAATAGTAGAAATTAGTAGAATGCTGGTACTACCTACTTGGTCCCGTGGTTCTAGCCTAAATTGAGTAGTAGTCGGGTTTATATATATGTATATATATTATGTTTTCTATCTTAAAACATCTTTTTTCTATACTAACTGCCAGTAGGTACAACGGATGCGCCACTTTTGTTTTGAGAAATAGAAAAAAAATTTAAAAAATATTTTGAACCTAATAATGTTCTACTGACGATACCTAAACAAACACCCTCTCCTTCGGTTTAGTACCCCCTTTCCGACAAACTTTGTATAATATTTCTGTTATCTGAGATAACATTAGTTGCACACGTCACAATGAGGTGACCTTTTTCTTATTTTGTCTAAACCCAAACCACTGTCTAATGTTTACATACACTTTTTACAGACAAGAAATGTATGGGAACTGGAGCAAAGAATCAACTGTGGTCAAGCTGAGGAACTGATTATACAGGCTGAAAACGAACTCAATCTGGCTAGAAAAATGCTTAATTGGAAGCCATGGGAGGCACTTATGGCTAAACCTCCTAAGGGGCAGTGGGACTGGCCTCCTGCAAAAGCTTAAATTCAAATTGCATTAAATTATGAGTTATGATAGTCACCTAGAATAAACAATACATTTTCTTTCTGTTATGAAAATATGTTTCTCTTCTCCATCTCTAAATAGTATAAAAGTACATGTCTGTGAGTGTGCATCGTCCCAGCACCACCACCACGGTCTTCGATTTGCATATAAATTAGACAACATTTAGTCAAGATTTTTACAAATCGTGTAAAAATCGTCTTGATTTTTTCACTTCACAGGCTTCGGAAATAAAGATGGGATAGATCTTTAATTATTTTCTAATTTAGTCGTGTTCGCGGTGGATTTTCAGTTGAAGATAATGAGATTTACGATAGTGAGTGATAGTTTATATTTTAATTTTAGGTCCACGCTAGACGAAGTTGTGGGTGGAAAGCTAGTTATTTTATAAAAGAAAACAATATCTTTATAAATAACATTTTTATTTTCTGAATAAATTATGCATTTATAACTCAATCATACTCGAGAAAACTACGCTTTGTAATGGATATTTTTGTTTCTCAGTGTGATAGGGTTCTAAATACAGTAACATTAGGTACATCTTAACACTAACCAGAGTATTAGTTAATATTTCCCATTTAAATGCATGTCTGCAACTAAAATTATAAAAATATTTATATCTCAACTATTTTGTCCATTAGATAAAAAAACCATACTTATTATTTATTACAATTTACTACAATACTAGTTGAATGGCTATTTCTGATTGTACTAGTCTTTGGCATGCCACTGCAGTGTAAATATAGTGCATGTAAAGTCACAAAAATCCTTGAACAGGTAATACTACTGTAAATGAACAAAATATTATCAATTATCACATATAAATAGCAGAAAAAACTTGGTTTGTATTCCTTCCAGTGATCTATTTTTGGCACAATGATTATGAATTTATAAATTATGATAGGAATGTACAATTTCATAAAAAGTGCATTAGGTTTCTTAACCTACAATAACCGAATAAACACGATACCTATTAATAATAACCAATCAATAAATTTTAAACATTCAATTAATTTTAAATTTATATTATAACAACAGTTAATTGCATAAGCAAAATGCTTAATTTGTTGAATTTAATAGCGTTCAAAATTGACAGGAATCTTTCGTTGGGCTAAATGAAATAAAAATCTGGTAAATGGTAACTCACATTTAAAATACAATGATTGTATAATATAATAATCTGTACTTTATAGTACAACAACAGTTACCATAGAAATGTAATTGACAATATTTCAATTTTCTAACCCCCTTTTCGATGATAGTGGCAAAACATTGCAGTTTTATAAGTACTTAGGCCAATCTATAAAAATTTATGAATGCTTGCTGCAATGACCTTGATGGTAAACTAAATTAATAGTTTTAGGGAGTAGGATCTAAATATTGTCAATTCAGTATCTCAATATAGATACTAAATTAAAAATAAACATGGAGTGTTCCTTACAAAACATAAACCTTAACATTTAAAATAAATAACATTAGAATTACGTGTCATGCTAATACTTGTCACCATTATTCTGTTAACTCAAGATCTTTAAACAATAACATTAAATCAGTTATGTAGATGTGACACCTTTTCTAGCTACTAAAAGGTTTAGAACTGGGTGTTTCTTTATATAACTCACTGCTTTCTTATGTGTTACCATTGTGAAATCATAGCCATTACACTGCAAGATTTTATCATGCATTCTCAATCCAGATTTCGCAGCAGGACTCCCTTCATGTACCTCAGTAACATAAATGCCCTGAAAGTATACAATAATAATTCTAAAATAGTCATCATCAGCAGCCTTACACATCCACGGCCACCTCTCACTAGAAAGGGTATTGGCCATAATCAATCACATGGGTCCAGTGCAGAATTATGTTGGTCTAGTGACCACCTAATAGTGTTTTTAAGCCACCGATTTGGCTTAACGACCCCCTTCTATTAAAAATAAACAAGAACAAATACTTAACATGCCCTCTACAGCCTTAAATCCACTACTGGACAAGCATCACTTATGGCTTGATTTGCATCGGTTTCCATGTCAGGAGTAGCCCTAATTGTCATGCTGGCAGGCGTGCTAGTGATTTAAAATTTTTCGAGAGCTTCACACCAAATGGATTTAGTGTAAGTAAATCTTGCATTTCTTTGTCCCCCTTATTAATAAACTCGAATCGTCATAACAAAAATGTTAAGGATGGATGGGTAATAATTATATCATATCAACAGCTATAAAAGGCCACTACAGGACATAAGCCCCTCCCAAAAAACGATTTGCATAGTGTTCTATGGGAGGATTTGCCCTAACTGACATGCTGGGCAGGTGGGTTGCCGCGCATTTTTCTGGGAGCGCCAAACCAATGACACTGCTGCCTATGACTGGTCTATGCTGTTATGCTCACGATCGTTTAGTCGTCTTTTACGAGGCTCTCGGGAAGCGAGTGTTGGTCCCATTCTACTCTGCTGGGAACCATACAATATCAATTTTATGCAAAAAAAAACTCCTCTACAACAAGGCCTAGTTATTGGAGCGTTTGTGTGGCATTAATAATTAGTGCTAATTTACTTACATTGTCTGTATATCCCTGAGGGCTTTTACGATAGTCTTGGTCGATTCCGCCTCCTATTTTAAATCCACATTTCATTACTTCACGTCCTTCAGAATCAACACCAGCCTCTTTCTGAAGCGTTATCGGTATCTGTAAAATTAGAATATAGCACTAGTAAAATTCACAGTAAAAAAATTAAGCTATTTAGTAACAAAACAGGGAGTGGTCGTAAAACTTACGCTAAGACACTCCATAGCCGTGCCGGCTTGGTGCTGAAAGGCCATTTTCGCCATGATTGCTGGATTTTGTTAACTATTACGAACCAAATTCTCCTATGTACTAAGAATTTTAGAGCAAAATTTAGCAAGAAATTTCTAAACAACAAGCAGGTACCTACTTTCTCATAAAGTCAGTCATATCATAAGCTAGCTTTTTTTTTTTTATGGCTATTACTCCTATAAGCTAGCTTACTGATACTCTTTGGTATGTGTGTATGCTGCCTGTGGGTGTGACAGGACAGACAAGAACGTAGGGATGCGATGATTGAGTCGAGTCATTTTATTTGAGTAACTCGAGTTGACAAGACCAGCAATTCAACTCGAGTTGCTTTGTTTAACATTCGAGTTACTCGGTACGCCTGTTATCAGATAAGGGAAGCACATCTCCAGTATAATAATGCTCATCTATGGGAGCACGACTACGTTTGAATGCTTCTTTCTGTGATGAGTGCCCAAGTAAGCTTTGGAACGCATAACAAAGCATTATAGCCGAAATCTCCGCTTGAGACAGTTAAAAAGAGACAGCTTCATGTTATTAAAAGCAATCGTTACCCGTGGAATACGGAATCCATTAAAGATCACAACACAGGATTAATATACTTTTAAATAAGTATATAAATTTAGGTATAATATATTTAATAGTTGTTTAAACTATTTTAAAACGTTTTTCACGCTTCACACTGGACAGTCAATACAAAAAGAATGTTAATTTATTTACAAAAGAGTTCTGACAACAACATAATGTAACTTGTACGGCATGTCTTTCTAACTATGCGCAAGCGCATATCTATTCTTCTTAAATTGCCTTGGAGTCTTTACTAACAATCCTGTCAATCTTTTACTAATTATAAATTGGTAGCGGAGCGTAGTTCATGCAAGGCATGGTATCATCATATCTATACAGAGTGAAATCAAATTCGTGTAACTGCCTGAAACCATGTGTTCTACTGTCCATGTATAATCGTCCTGCACGGATTTTTACTTGACCAAAAATAAAAAATAAATTATTTCGTAACTTCATCACGTAGGAGTAAGCTCTAATTCATAAAAAAAGCAAATGAAAATTATGAAATAAATTATTTGTAGGTAAATTAAAACTTGATTCGCCAGTTTTAATGGTCTAACCGAGCCGTGAGCGCCCAATGCAAGAACGAAAGATCACAAAAAAACGCGGGGGTGACGCGGGCTCACGCGGGCAGACGGGTCGTGACCGGCCTGGCCAGTCGCGTCAGTGCAAATAGTTACTATACTCTTTGGTCAGTGCTCTTGCGTGGTTCGCATGCGACACGCATCACATCACACTGCGCCGTGCACTGCGCAGCTGATCTGCGTAGGTAATACTAACAACAACTTGAGATTTTCACAAGAGATCTTTGAGGCCCCGTATGTAGATATGTACCTACCTCTAACGATTGTTATGCCTGTCTCCGTCCACCGCTGGATACGCTAGACCTAGAATACATGCCATCATATGCGATTCTCCATCTTTCTCATTCAGCCAGCTTGCCAGTTCATCTTCTAATGATCATTGATAACATAACTACCTATCGAAGTCAATTCAAAAAAACAATTATTAAACAAATGATAATTGTTAAACACGTAGGTACATCGATGTAGGTACCTATTACTATGAGAGATTCAGATAATTTGAGAGTATTACATAAAATATCCAACGGAGAACCGAAGCCAGGATATGCGTGTGGCAGCCGAGGTGCGAAACCCCAACTAGGTACCTATTACAAATAAATGCGTAGTTTTATGTAAATGACTTCGAAACTGTTGTTTGTGTTTAACTGACTAATATGAGTAGATAGGTACCTACCTATTTTCGGAACTTATTCCTATGGTAGTAGGTATGAGAAGTAATAAGTCATCATCATCTGATTTAAGAGCCATGCTCTTGTCGGTGGAGATTTTTCCATATCTCTCTGCTCTCCGCCTTCCTCTTGACCTCCTGATACGACACGACGTTCAACTTCTCTTTTATTTGCTGCATCCTTGTAAAGTTGGAACGTGGAATGTGAGGACAATGTTAGAACCGGGGAAGTTAGAAGAAGTAAAGATGGAGATGGACAGACTTGGAATGGATATACTAGGTTTGAGTGAGGTCAGATGATTGGGAAGTGGAGATTTCTGGAGTGACGAATATAGAGTAATAAGTCAAAGAGATTTAATTAATTTTACAATTGTTTTAATTTTAATGTCTTTAGAGTAGGCACAGTCGCCTGCATGTTCAACGTAACACAGATGCAGGGCATATACCACCCACTGTACCTATCTGTTTACATTATGCGAGATAGGTAGGTACCTACCAGGCATTGCGCCAAGTCCACCCATTCGGGTCGAATTGAGGCTAACAGCAAACAGACAAAGCTAATACCTACCTACCTGACGTAGTCGCAAAAGAAATAAGTAAATACTGTTTATTTTTTCGTCAACTAAAATCCCGTACAGGACAATTCTGGAAGGTTATAAATAGGGAAACGTCATGTGTTAAAGAACGTGACAATGGATATTCAATTAAAATTGATAATAGAATTATCAATCGCGATATAGAAGTAGCTCAGCATTTTGAAAATTTTTTTGTAAATATTCCAGTCAAAACTACTGAAATACTAGATTCATCACCAATTCGTGCTAAATCATTGATGGTAGCTAATGTAAAAAAAGGCCACACTATTCTTAAATTTAGGTATGTTGACCCTCTCGAAGTTATAAAGGCTTTCAAAACGCTAAAGTTAAAAAAAGCTGAAGATGTCTGGGGCATGTCGGTAAAGCTGTTGAGTCATATTGTCACTACGATCGCTCCTTACTTAGCCTTCATTTTCAATGCGAGTATTGATCAAGGTGTCTTTCCTGAACTGATGAAACATAGTAAGGTTGTACCTCTCTTTAAATCAGGTTGTAAAAACGATCTCATTAATTACAGGCCCATCTCCATTCTACCTGTACTTAGTAAAATTTTTGAGAAACTTATTCTGGGTCAAATATTGTGTCATTTCAATACAAATGGACTACTACATAATAAACAGTTTGGCTTCACTAACGGTCGCTCGACAACGGATGCCGGTGTAGATCTAATTAAAAATATTTATAATGCCTGGGAAGATCGCAGCGATGCAATCGGTGTGTTTTGCGATCTTTCAAAAGCATTCGATTGTGTGGATCACAAAACGCTTTTATTTAAATTAGAACATTATGGGGTGCACGGCAAAGCCCTCGACTTATTAACTTCTTATTTAGAAAATAGAATTCAAAAAGTTCAAGTAAATCTGGAAAAATCTTCAGGATCCTTTGTGAAAATGGGAGTGCCTCAAGGATCAATTCTAGGTCCTTTTATGTTTTTAGTTTATTTAAAAAAAAAAAATGAAAATGATTTATTGCGTAACAATAATTCACGACAGTAATTAGTTGTTGAGGACCCCTATTAAGTAAATAAATACCTGTACCAGGAGTCCCCGCTCTTCGTTACAAGTTCAAGTTACAGCAACATAGGAAAGTAAAACACCATTTTTACAATTAAAATATAAGTAGTGTGTGTGGATGTGTGTGTGTGTGTGTGTGTGTGTGTGTGTGTGTGTGTGTGTGTGTACGTGTGCGCGTGTGCGTGTTCGTGTGAGTGTGAGTGTGTGCATGTGCGCGTGTGTGTATGTGTGTGTGTTATGTGCGCATGTTAGCCCTACGAAAGTGTCTTGGGATCGAAAGCTGGATACCAGCTTTCGCTAACTAATGTGTACGTGTATGTGCGCATGAGTGATGCTTACGTAAGGGTGAGTGCATACATGTGCTAACTGGGCTGTTATGTTGAGTGTCTTTACTAACAATCCTGTCAATCTTTTACTAATTATAAATTGGTAGCGGAGCGTAGTTCATGCAAGGCATGGTATCATCATATCTATACAGAGTGAAATCAAATTCGTGTAACTGCCTGAAACCATGTGTTCTACTGTCCATGTATAATCGTCCTGCACGGATTTTTACTTGACCAAAAATAAAAAATAAATTATTTCGTAACTTCATCACGTAGGAGTAAGCTCTAATTCATAAAAAAAGCAAATGAAAATTATGAAATAAATTATTTGTAGGTAAATTAAAACTTGATTCGCCAGTTTTAATGGTCTAACCGAGCCGTGAGCGCCCAATGCAAGAACGAAAGATCACAAAAAAACGCGGGGGTGACGCGGGCTCACGCGGGCAGACGGGTCGTGACCGGCCTGGCCAGTCGCGTCAGTGCAAATAGTTACTATACTCTTTGGTCAGTGCTCTTGCGTGGTTCGCATGCGACACGCATCACATCACACTGCGCCGTGCACTGCGCAGCTGATCTGCGTAGGTAATACTAACAACAACTTGAGATTTTCACAAGAGATCTTTGAGGCCCCGTATGTAGATATGTACCTACCTCTAACGATTGTTATGCCTGTCTCCGTCCACCGCTGGATACGCTAGACCTAGAATACATGCCATCATATGCGATTCTCCATCTTTCTCATTCAGCCAGCTTGCCAGTTCATCTTCTAATGATCATTGATAACATAACTACCTATCGAAGTCAATTCAAAAAAACAATTATTAAACAAATGATAATTGTTAAACACGTAGGTACATCGATGTAGGTACCTATTACTATGAGAGATTCAGATAATTTGAGAGTATTACATAAAATATCCAACGGAGAACCGAAGCCAGGATATGCGTGTGGCAGCCGAGGTGCGAAACCCCAACTAGGTACCTATTACAAATAAATGCGTAGTTTTATGTAAATGACTTCGAAACTGTTGTTTGTGTTTAACTGACTAATATGAGTAGATAGGTACCTACCTATTTTCGGAACTTATTCCTATGGTAGTAGGTATGAGAAGTAATAAGTCATCATCATCTGATTTAAGAGCCATGCTCTTGTCGGTGGAGATTTTTCCATATCTCTCTGCTCTCCGCCTTCCTCTTGACCTCCTGATACGACACGACGTTCAACTTCTCTTTTATTTGCTGCATCCTTGTAAAGTTGGAACGTGGAATGTGAGGACAATGTTAGAACCGGGGAAGTTAGAAGAAGTAAAGATGGAGATGGACAGACTTGGAATGGATATACTAGGTTTGAGTGAGGTCAGATGATTGGGAAGTGGAGATTTCTGGAGTGACGAATATAGAGTAATAAGTCAAAGAGATTTAATTAATTTTACAATTGTTTTAATTTTAATGTCTTTAGAGTAGGCACAGTCGCCTGCATGTTCAACGTAACACAGATGCAGGGCATATACCACCCACTGTACCTATCTGTTTACATTATGCGAGATAGGTAGGTACCTACCAGGCATTGCGCCAAGTCCACCCATTCGGGTCGAATTGAGGCTAACAGCAAACAGACAAAGCTAATACCTACCTACCTGACGTAGTCGCAAAAGAAATAAGTAAATACTGTTTATTTTTTCGTCAACTAAAATCCCGTACAGGACAATTCTGGAAGGTTATAAATAGGGAAACGTCATGTGTTAAAGAACGTGACAATGGATATTCAATTAAAATTGATAATAGAATTATCAATCGCGATATAGAAGTAGCTCAGCATTTTGAAAATTTTTTTGTAAATATTCCAGTCAAAACTACTGAAATACTAGATTCATCACCAATTCGTGCTAAATCATTGATGGTAGCTAATGTAAAAAAAGGCCACACTATTCTTAAATTTAGGTATGTTGACCCTCTCGAAGTTATAAAGGCTTTCAAAACGCTAAAGTTAAAAAAAGCTGAAGATGTCTGGGGCATGTCGGTAAAGCTGTTGAGTCATATTGTCACTACGATCGCTCCTTACTTAGCCTTCATTTTCAATGCGAGTATTGATCAAGGTGTCTTTCCTGAACTGATGAAACATAGTAAGGTTGTACCTCTCTTTAAATCAGGTTGTAAAAACGATCTCATTAATTACAGGCCCATCTCCATTCTACCTGTACTTAGTAAAATTTTTGAGAAACTTATTCTGGGTCAAATATTGTGTCATTTCAATACAAATGGACTACTACATAATAAACAGTTTGGCTTCACTAACGGTCGCTCGACAACGGATGCCGGTGTAGATCTAATTAAAAATATTTATAATGCCTGGGAAGATCGCAGCGATGCAATCGGTGTGTTTTGCGATCTTTCAAAAGCATTCGATTGTGTGGATCACAAAACGCTTTTATTTAAATTAGAACATTATGGGGTGCACGGCAAAGCCCTCGACTTATTAACTTCTTATTTAGAAAATAGAATTCAAAAAGTTCAAGTAAATCTGGAAAAATCTTCAGGATCCTTTGTGAAAATGGGAGTGCCTCAAGGATCAATTCTAGGTCCTTTTATGTTTTTAGTTTATTTAAAAAAAAAAAAATGAAAATGATTTATTGCGTAACAATAATTCACGACAGTAATTAGTTGTTGAGGACCCCTATTAAGTAAATAAATACCTGTACCAGGAGTCCCCGCTCTTCGTTACAAGTTCAAGTTACAGCAACATAGGAAAGTAAAACACAATTTTTACAATTAAAATATAAGTAGTGTGTGTGGATGTGTGTGTGTGTGTGTGTGTGTGTGTGTGTGTGTGTGTGTGTGTACGTGTGCGCGTGTGCGTGTTCGTGTGAGTGTGAGTGTGTGCATGTGCGCGTGTGTGTATGTGTGTGTGTTATGTGCGCATGTTAGCCCTACGAAAGTGTCTTGGGATCGAAAGCTGGATACCAGCTTTCGCTAACTAATGTGTACGTGTATGTGCGCATGAGTGATGCTTACGTAAGGGTGAGTGCATACATGTGCTAACTGGGCTGTTATGTTGAGTGTTACCTATTTTATGAAACTACTGCCATGAGTGTTTCTGTGTGTTCATAACTTAGGGTTTTAAGCCAGGATGTTATTGTTTTTTTACACTCAAAGTAGGTCAACGAGTAGATAGCAAGTTTCTTGTTTATCATATTATAGAGATGTGCTGAGCGTCTAGCAAATTGTCGCCTAGCAAATTCTGTCTTCACGATACTTGAATGTGCCACAATGTGACAAGTTCTCTTTTTAAGTAACTTGGGATCATATCCTATTGTTTTATGTCTTTTTAGTGTCACATGAAGAACATATAGTTTTCTGACCGATAGTAAATCACTAATGTTATATAGGTCATTGGTTGGGAATCTGTAAGGCTTAAAATACATTACTTTTAAAAGATGGCGTTGTGTTCTCTCTACTTCTAAGAATTTAGTTTTTGTAGCGCCACCCCAAATAGAAATGCAGTATGATAATATAGATTCAGCGAGGGAGACATAAATTTGATTGATTAATTTTTTTGTAGTTATGTGTCTTAGAGTTTTGAAGATCCACGTGAGCTTTCTGATTCTAGACATAATTAACTCGATTTGCATGTGCCATGATAATCTCTGGTCCACTATTATACCAAGGTATTTTGTAAAAGCAACCCTCTCTATATTTGGACAATTGCAATTAGGATCTAGGTCAAGACATTTATGTATTTTTAATTTAAAGTTTCTATCAGGTTGAGTTTCATTATTATTAGTAAAACATATAAAGTTAGTTTTTAAAGTATTTAATGTGAGGAGATTTAGGTCCAACCATGTAGCAATCTTTGCGAGCCCAATCTCTGCAGATTTATGAACATCAGCCCAGGTATTGCCAGTAAAAACTACTGCTGTGTCATCTGCGTAAGAGAAAATATTGCCATTGGTGATATTCATGTTGCAGAGATCGTTAATGTATATTAAGAACAGGGTTGGACCCAAAACACTCCCTTGAGGGACACCATACGATACATTGTTGTCATTACTAGTGAAGGATCCTATCTTTATACGTTGTTTACGTTGGTGTAGGTAATTTTTAAATAACTCCAGTTGAGAACCTCTGATGCCAATATATTCCAGTTTGTTTATGAGAATGGGAACAGAGACGGTATCAAATGCTTTTTTTAAATCCAAAAATACCGTAAGACATTTTTTCCTGTGATCTACATGTTTCACTATGAGAGTGCTTAAAGCTGTAATTGCGTCTTCAGTCGATATACCCTGCCTAAAGCCAAATTGTGATTTTGATAATATGTTATATTTGTTTAGGTAATTCATTAATCTAGTGTTGATAAGCTTTTCTAATATTTTTGAAATTGCTGGTAGAACAGAGATAGGTCTATAGTTGCCGACATCATCTCTGCTCCCACTCTTAAAAACAGGTGTAATAACAGATTGCTTTAAAGCTGAGGGGAATACACCATAGGTAAAACAGAGATTAGCCAAATGACATATAATTGGACAAATCTCCACCACCGATAGTTTTAAAAACTTATTTGAGATATTATCCCATCCTGGTGCACTAGAAGATTTTAAATTCATGATTATGTTATGTATTTCACTAGGGTCGGTATCCAGGAGGACAAAAGATGAGAGATTATTATTAGTTAAACCTAAATTCTTGTTATTATATAGCCTACCGTTGTTCGCCTTCATTTCCTCCGCTAGTAGTTTACCGATGTTAGCAAAGTAGTCATTAACAAAGTTCGCCGAATCTATAGGACATGGTTTTAAATTTAATAATTGAGTACTCTTAGTTTTACCTTGATTCAAATTTGTTATATTTTTAATATTACTCCATAAGCTTTTAGAATTTTTAGTGGATTTTTCAAGTAGATCTTTGTCATATTTATATTTTAACTTTTTTATTAAATTATTGCAGTAATTACGATATCGTCTGTAAGTAATTTTTAAGATATCATTATTAGGATCGAGACGTAGTTTTTGTTGCATTTCATTTCTATTTGCAATACACCGTAAGATACCACTTGTTATCCAGGGCTTGATTGTACGTTTATTTTTGGGAATATTTATTGTCTTTGTATTTTCATTTATGGAATCAGTTATCTTATTTATTAATAATTCAGTTACTAGGTTAGGGTCATTATATGAGAATAAATCAGGGAGATTTTTTTGCGTTAGACTCTCTAGTGCATTATTAAAGTTTGTGACAGTTTTTGTTTTTTGACTGCGGTGTTTGGCTGAAATGGGGAAGATAGCAAGAAAGATCATATTGTGATCGGTTACAGCAGTGTCTAAAACTGCTGCAAAGGCTGATTTTTTCTTCCTATTTAGTTTTAAAATAAAATGGTCAATACAACTTTCTCCTCTGGTAGGTAAAGAATTAGCAGGCATAAAGCCATACGAGGCCAATGTGTTTAAATAGTTGAGTCTATTATTGCGCTCGTAGGTGGTTTCATTTTCTTTATTTGGAATAATATTTATATTAATGTCACCAGCCAAGATGATATTTTCACTGGATTTGACATTTTCTATCAGTGTGCTTATGGAATTTATAAAGTTCTCTGCCTTGACGTTAGAGGGAGATCGGTAGATCCCAAAGATTACATGATTAAGTAAGTTAATTTGTAGACAGGAGGCTTCGTTAAGTATAACTTCTTTAACAGAGAATTTGTGTGAGTTCTTGATGTAGACTACTACCCCGTCATTTTGATTTAAATGATTCGACGTATAAAAAGAGGTGTAGTTGGCAATCTGTGGGATAGGTTTATTTGAATCGATTCTGCATTCAGTAAGAATCATAACATCAACTTCGAAGTTTAACAAGGTAAGGTGGATTTCTAAATCGTTTATATTTTTATAAATGCTTCTGATATTCTGTGATATGATGGTTAGATCACTTTTATTTAGATTAATGTTTTTTGAGAGATCAGTTATACTATATTTGGCTGACTTGGCGCTTTCAGTGTTGTCTAATTCAATAATTGTTTGTAAAGTACTATCCATTAAAATGGCAATTTAAGTAACTTAATTGTGATAAAGAGATAAATAATGCATGGAGGCCAAATAGTACATCTTCATAGTGTGTGGAGAAGTTGTTTTTATTATTATTATTATAAGTCAGGCTAATTGAATAATGGTAATGTATGTGGATGTGAGTTTTTTGGAAGGTTGAAGTTGTAAATAATAGTAGTTTAAGGGTTGTGGAAAATAAGTGTCTGATTTGTGAGTTATTGTATATGTGGTTGTTTAATTTGTATTGTATATTTTGAGTATTATGATTGTGTGTAGCTGACAAAGATATTGATAAACAAGATAGGCAATAAACAAGAATGTAAACAATTTGAATATAAAACGAATGTCTTATTCTAGATAGTCATATATCACTTAATAGTTTTTGCACTTGCATTTCGTTACGAATCATTATTATAGGAGCGTATTCATCTTTTCTGACATAAACTCTGCCATATGATATCCAGCAGAATTTATAAGCTTTCGATGTATGTAGCCCACGTGCTAGAAAATACAATCTTGCTCCTTTCGCCGTTAACTGTTCAGATATGAATATGGGAGTTTCTTCATTCGTTGTATATCCCAAGTGCCTAGCCCTTAGTTTTTCTTTATTCCTTATGTTAAAAGCCTTACTCCCTTTCAATATTTCAGCTTTGAGCATAGTCGAGGAGGTCTCGACCACAATGGTTGTGTTATTTCTCTCTTGCTTCTTTGTCTGTATGCTATAAATATCTTTTATGTCTGTCTTGTCCATGCTACAGTCGATACTTTTAGATAGTCTCAAAACCATATTTATCAGGTCCTCTTTAGTTTCTTTATCTCTTTTTGGTACGTTTCTTATTTCAATGTTTGTTTTTCGACTACCTCTTTGCAGATCCTCGATCTTTTCCTCCAACATAATTATGTGTTCCTTGTCTTTTTTGGATTGAATCTCTAACTGTTCTATCTTTTTTTTAAATTCCTCATTTTGTGATGCTAAAAACGCAATTGAGCTTTCTATATTTTGATTTGTTTGTTGTATTGAAGCCAGCGTGGGAGCAATTTTTTTAAGCTCATTTCCTTGCATATCGACCATCGACTTAAACATATTTCTCATCTCTTCCTTGAAATCGCTAAGTTCTGAAGCGAACTCATAGCTTCTTTTCCTCTTATTACGCGTGGACACAAAGTTAGGTGGAGTGTTTTCACTTCGTCCACTAGTATGTATGTCTGATTCAGACAGAGATCTATCCATAGTCTTATCCATAGTACCAGGCTATAATAACCAGTGAGGAGGTGCCCGTTTAACAAGAAGGTGAGAATTCCAGCAAAAGATGGTGTTGGAAATTGATAAATCGAATCGTCAAAGTACCAGGCAACTATAACCGTCTGGTAGTCCAGTCGATCGAGTGAGAGGTAGAATAGGTAGACAAGAATGCAACTGCGTCACAGGTGTGTATAGCGAGGTGATTAAGGGTGATTAGCGCAAGTGTAGGTAATCCAGCCAATCAATCATGCGCAGAGGCGGCGCCCGCGTCGAATAGGTAGTTATTGGGCGGGGCTAATTAGCACCATCTATTGTGAGTGATAAAGGTAGGCGGTGACCGCGCTCGCGTCGATTCTCAGGACAATAGCAGGAGGACTCACCCAAGATGGCGATATACACGTTTGCGTCGTACCGCTGAGGTTGCAGTGTGAGCTCCTGAGAAGTTATGCACTCCTATTTTATCACTTAGTATTTTTTAGTTTAAATTTTATGATTTTAGTTTATATTAATGACTTGCCTTATTTAGTTCGGAACCTGGTTGATATTGTGTTGTTTGCTGATGACACTTCATTTATATTCAAAATAAAGAGAGGGTCGAATGATATTGACGATGTAAACGATACTCTTTCACAGGTTTCGAACTGGTTTACTGTGAATAATTTAGTTCTAAATGCTAAGAAAACCAAATGTATTAAGTTTTCCTTACCTAATGTAAGGCAGGGGGAAAACAACCTAAAGTTGAATAGTGAACCATTGGAATTTGTTGAGAACACTGTTTTTCTTGGCATCACTTTGGACTCCACACTACAGTGGGGGTCGCATATTGAGACACTTCAGGCTCAGTTCAGCTGCTTATGCTGTTCGTAAGATTAGACAACTTACTGACATTAAAACAGCGAGGCTCGTTTATTTTAGCTACTTTCATAGCATTATGTCTTATGGTATACTACTGTGGGGTAGAGGTGCAGATATTCAAACAATATTTGTTCTACAAAAAAGAGCAATCAGAGCAATATATAAATTACGCTGCCGTGATTCTCTAAGAGATCTGTTTAAAGAAATAAGTATTTTAACTGTTGCATCCCAATATATATATGACAGTATAATGTATGTACGCAAAAATATATGCCTATTTCGCAAACATTCTGATAATCATAATTTGAATACTAGAAACAAAAATAAAATTGAAATTCCACAATTTAGACTTAGCAAGGTTAGCACATCCTTTGTGGGACACAGCATACGCTTTTACAATAAAATACCAGAACATGTATTGAGTTTAACAGAGCAGAAATTTAAACGCCACATTAAAGAAACTCTGTGTAAGAAGGGTTATTACAGGATAGATGATTATTTAGGCGATAAGGAGGTCTGGTGTTAGCTGGTCGTTATGTTAATTGCTATTGTTTTGTAATATGTAATATTAAAATGTAATATTATTGTAAAGATGGAAACAAATTGAAAAGATGTGTTGTTGCGGAGTTTCTTGTCGCTTCTTCTCCCTAACCATAACAACTTGCGAAGCGATGTAGTTTAAAAAAAAAATAATAACATGTTGACTTTCAATAAGTGATATTTTTGTATCCTACATTGAATAAAATATTTTTGATTTTGATTTTGATTCTGTATCAGTTGTAGAACACGTGATTTAAGGAAATTACACGAATTCAAATTCACCCTGTAGAACCGCTTAGCAAGGTAACAATTATACCAAGCTGGGCTTTACGACTCAACTCAATCTCGACTAGTGCTAGTTTGATAATTTTTATTTATTTAGTATAACAGTTATTGACTGATCGATCACCAACTTGTTAACTGTCATGAAACAACAATGATGACAGAATGATTTGGAAGATTTGCAAATTATGTTTTTCACGAGTCAAAATCGTTATAGGAACCATACGACTTGCTCGTCCCATCCCTACAACCAAAGAGTATAGTAACTATTTACCGAGAAAGAGTGGCAACTCCGTGGTTAAATTTGCATGTATAGACAGTGCTGCTGCCAGCGATTGGTTGAGGAATTAAATCTATCTATACATACCTACGTACACTGATTATATAGGTAGAAAGTGGGTTTAGAAATAGGTATTGTTGTTTATGAGGAAATTTTTATTTCTCATAACTAATTTCTTTAAATTAGCTATGAAAAACAAGTATAACAAAAACAAACAACAAATTAACAAAAATCTGAACTTTTACAAAAACTTTCAAACGGAAATCGACGTTGACTCGAGAGCTCGACATGACATCACCCACCGGTAAGATGGCGGCTGCTGCCACAGAACACTAATAACGGTTAGTTCGTCAACCGCAGTTCAGAGGTCGCAGTCTGCTATGAAAATTGGCTGCCTACAACAACGTCGTGGAAAAAGTTTTCTTTTTAATATTATTTTGGCTTGGTTACTAGACCATTAAGCTATAAAATAAATTCTAGACATATTATTATCCAATGACGAATGGATATATCCCGTGGAAAAAGTTTTCTTTTTAATATTGTTTTGGCTTGGTTACTAGACCATTAAGCTATAAAATAAATTCTAGACATATTATTATCCAATGACGAATGGATATATCCCATAAAGTTGCCAAGTCAGGGTTAATCAATGTCGCCATAAATTTCGTGACAAGTAGCCTACAATCCAATATTTTATAGAATACCTACGCTTGTAATTTTTTTTCGGTTTTACAATGATAGGTAATAAGCAATATATAGAACCTTTTGCCTATTCTATATGGATGAATAAAACAAAAAAATAGTTAAAATATCGTTTTATCTGTGGAAAGAAGGGAATCAAAAAAAAGCACGAGAAACACCTGTGATCTTAGGGCTTTTTAGCGGGATCTCGGCGAGCGAAGTTGCATTTTTGTATATAATTTGTCCATTCTGATTTTTAAAGTAATGGGCAAAACTAAGCGAGAATTAATAATGGAAGAAGAGAAATAAGATATGGCTGTATGGGCTTAGATCCCTTTTCCGTCTTCGAGAGGAGTGAAAAATAAAATCCTGTGATCTTATACCTTCCGGCCTTTTTAGTAGAATTGGACCCCAAATGTTATATGTGATAGAAATATTATGTACTTGGCTCTCAGACTTACCTAAAGCCTTTGGTAGATATAAGTTCACGTTTTATGCAGTGTGGAAGGATTTGGCAGTAGCATAGCACCGAAAAAGTTACTTTCTCTCTATAGTTGGAGAAGATTGAGAAAATAAACATTTTTTCTAGAATTGCCAAAGTATTAAAGAAAAAATTACGAAAACAGCTGTTTTTACTTTTTTCTATCTTTATAAATGGCTGAGAAAATTAAGATCATAGTGCGCATTTTCGGTCGAGATGGGACCGTATTAAAAAATCGATCTTGAGATTGTGATCCTATCTCAAGTCTCATTACAATTTTTTTTAAACTATTTTCATCATTATTTTCCATTGGCAGGGAGAGTTTGGCAGTTTCTCATTCCATTAATGGCAAGAATCGTAATTTGAAGATTGTCACACTGAAGAGCAAGCAACGAAACGAAATCGAATGGACGAGGTGTTTGGTTTAGTGCGATAATTTTTTTGGTTCTTGCAATGCAACTAATTTTAGGATAATTTGTAGTTGTACCTCATAATCGTTGCTTTTCTTTTCATTTATATTTTACTACAGGATCGTTTATAAATTGCTTGAGCCATTTTGCCTATTGTCACGTATTGCCATTGAACAGAATTTGACGATAATATCGCGCACATTGATCATGTAAAAAAGTATTTTTGATAGTGCAGCGCTCGAGAACAACAAGCTAGAGGTGAGTGAATTACTTGAAAAGTTTTAAACATTATGAAAGCAGTTAAATGTTGTAAAACTTCATATTATGTAGTGGACATACACAGACAGTAGTTTTCTATCATTTCAGTTGAAATAATTACTGTAAAAAGTACTAGTAAAAAAAATTTCTGGTCTAGATAAGCGTAGACCTGACCGTAACTTTTAATTTTGAATATTGCGCAGATTAGGCTATCTCTTTTACATTCTTTTAATTAGTCATCCAATTCAAAATCAATAAAATGCCATTCTTGACTTCTGCTCCAGGTAATATGATGATTGTGTGAGAAAACGTAGTTTGATATTCTAGGATAATTAACAATGGAGACAGTGTCAGCTACACTGCCTGATGACAGTTCTGGAGCCAACCCAAGCAGTGTGAAGAGTGATGACAGCAGCCCTCGCCATGAGAGTGGTCGGGGGTCCCCACCTCCCAACTGTGCCATATGCCTGGGCACCTGCAGAAATAAATCGTTCACTGATTCATGCCTTCACCAGTTTTGTTTCAAATGTTTGCTGACTTGGAGTAAAGTAAGTAATCATTTCAACATCATTAAGGACACTCTCACTTTAAAAGTTGTGAAGGGCTGATCAGGTTTAGTGGCTGCTCATAAAAGATTCCTATATCCACAAGTGGACTGTGTGGGTAGCCTGGTGGTGATCAGACATTGAGCTCATGAAACTTTTATAGCAGTACTTGTTGCTAGAGTAATTCGTCTTTCTCAATACAATAATCGTGCTTTATTAAGATAGGTTATATGGGCAATCCATGCTATCTGATCATTATATTTATTTATCATATTCTATGCTTTCAATTTATAACAACAAATAGATCATTAATTGCTTGATAAATTCTGATTGTAATATAATTAATACTTTTGTGACTTCCCATTCTAATTTTCAGCGATATAATTAGACTCTTTAATTGCCATAAGTTTGGTCATAGCTCTTTGTATACAAAAGAATTTGTAACATTGCTGTTCACTTAACTTTTTGGAGGTTTTATGGCTCCATTGTTTTTGACGATGATTCTGCCAAAGTCAAGGTTGACAGAAACACTGAGAAAAACAAGGTTAGGAATACCGGTGGATAGAAAATGATAAAACTGTTCATTTTTCTTTATTGCCTAGTTATGAAACTTAGTTGCTATGGCGGCCGGAAGTGTTGATTCTGTGTAAATAAAGACAAAAATAAGTTAAATTAGAGGCCAATTACAGTGCAAATTTTTTGTTCATCATAAATTAATTAATTGCAGTAGTCTTGACAAATTTATTCTATGAAATGTAAATTAGTTATAACTAACCCTTTGCCGACATCAGCATAAGGTTGTCAGGCTGTCCCTCATAAAAACGTGTACAATATCAGTTTAAATTTTTTCCCAAATTACAAAATTTTCCAAAAACGAGGTACTTATACATACATAAAGTCACGCCTGTTTTCGGTAGGCAGAGACCACAGACTTCCACTTGCTATGATCATGACACCTCTTTTGCTTCATTCACTATTAATGTTGTTCACACATGCTCATCGGTTTAGGGTACTCTTGACTTAAACTTTCTTTAAGACATTCTCGATTTGAACATGGTATGTGTGCCATGATCTTCCCCTACCAACACTACCATCCACATTCGCTTCATATATCTCTTTCATTAATCTTCTTTCATTCATCGTCTCCACATGTCCAAACCATCTCAGCATAAATTTCAATCTTTGTCACTGCATCTTCTTTGACACTCAATAACTCTCTAATTACACTATTCCTAATTCTGTCTTTCAAAGTCACCCCACTCATACTTCTCAATGATCTCATTCCCACTGCATTAAGTCTACTTTCATTCTTCTTCTGTCATACCCAGCATTCACTTGCAGTACTCCATTCACTTGATTTCCCGTCTTCACTATGTCCTTCTCACACTATGAAAGTGTAAACAATGAACCCAAATACAAAATCTCACGCACTTGTTCCATTTTCTCTGCATTTATCAGAATACTGCAATCCGTCATACATTCATTTTATAGTTAGCCATTAAAAATATGAAGCACCTAATTACAGCTAAAACTTTAAAATTGATCTGCATGGTGGATTATTATGACCGACAGAGGAGGTTACAACAGTGGGCATGAAAGAATTGATGTGACCACTAATTCACAAAAGCTTCATTTAATGTTACAGGTGAAAGCAGAGTGTCCACTTTGCAAACAGAACTTCCGCTCTATCATTCACAATGTGCGCTCCAACCACCAATATGAAGAGTACATGGTGGAGCAAAGGCAGGCTGAAGAGACCACAGAGAGGATTGATATCGATAATAACTTTACCACCACAAGGCGATTTAGATACAGGTATATATGTAACATACTATTTGCATTATTTGGAATAAATTATTAAATTATTTTTGCTTGCTAGCAACCCTGGATTCGCACAGGTGCAATGTACATTAAATTTATGTCGATCAAAGAGTTTCGTAAATCTTTCTGTTTGTGGCGCATTACTTTTAATCTGTGATATCTTCTTTTTTTATGCATAGTGGGTTAGCACTTGACCTAAATCACACCTCATATGGAATGGAAACGCACTCACTCTGAAACCCTCAATTTATTTATTTGAGGGACTGGTTATCTTTTCTTGAACAGCTGGATCATAATATCAATGCTATCAACATTGGTTTTCAGCAGTAGACTTAGATAAAATGGTGGTTGCTGGACAGGCGGACAATTAAATTCACTCTAACACGAACCAAACTGAGTACTAAACATCCAACCCGTGACCTCCTTTTTGTAAACTTCATGTTGTTTAAATGAATTTTAAAGAAATACTGTAGGGAGCAATTTTGAACCAACTTTAAACTTTGTGTGGCCTGTGGCCTTTAAAAAAACTGTGGCCCTTAACCACGACGAGATAATAAAAATTTCAAATCAGAACTTTGCTGTATGTCATTCATTACTTCCCTGACTTACTTTCTTATTAGCGACACCATCGAATGGTGTAATAATACAGTGTTTGATTTTTCAATGATTTTTCAAAAATCCAATGATGCAGTTTTAGTTTTCATCAAAATCGGGCCCGTTACTCCTTTGAGAAGGTACTTTTCGCTATTCCTCAAAGTTTTGGATTGAAAAATTCACCCTGTATATTGGTCAAAATAGCTTTATAATACCCATTATTTCTAAAACAATCACTTTTAAAACAATAAAAGATTTTTGTAAAAGATAAAAATGGTTAAGGTGGAGTATCCTTAAGAGATAGTCATATACCGTTGTGTGCTAGGCCCTTTTAAGGTACACAATTCTGTAGTTATATTATTATGACGTATTTCATGAGGTTTACCCAGCTTGAGCAATTAATTAATTAAGCTTACTTTCCATTAATCCTGACGACCGATTGGTGTAGTGGATAGTGACCCTATCAGCGAAACCAACGGTTGCGGGTTCGAATCCCGCGACGGGTAAATGTTTGTATGATGAATACGAACATTTATTCCCGAGTCTTGGATGTTTATATAAATATTTATGTATGTTTATCCGTTATCTAGTATCCATAGCACATGCTTTGCTTAGTTTGGGACTAGATGTTTGGTGTAAGTGTCCGAAATATTTATTATTATTATTATTAATATTATATGCATGTGTGTATCTATAAACATTCCAGAAGAAATTCTCTAAATGATACTGAAAACCATATCCACCCATATACCACCCACTGGGAGAGGGTTTGGGCCATAATCCTCCACACAGGCCCAGTGTAGATTGGTAGATTTGTGTCAGACTAGTGACCACCTTACAGGTTTTACCTTACAGGCCACCGACTTGGCTTAACAACTGCCTTCAATTGTAGTTTTTGAATTCAGTTTGAAGTTTTTGAAGTTTGAAAAAGAAAGAACGAAACTTATATCTACTATTTAGAAATCATAAATGTTTTACATTTTAAGTAGTTATAAATTGCCAGATCTATTTGAGTTGCGAAATGGATTTACGTGCTTGCTTATTATTCTGTGAATGGAGGTTTGGGGTACTACAGGGTTGGCTCCTAATAGGAAACCATAATAAATTGTCTCTGAGATGAATGTACTCTAGAGCCTCCAATTCAATGATGCCAGACAGATCTCTTGTGACTAATGTACACGCTTTATCATGTTGTGTGGGATATCGTGTCCCACCTTCATTCGTGCCAATTTGAAAGAAAGTATTGATTCTGAATTGTAACAACCAACTTCGCTCCTGCATTGTCGAACTACATCAAATGTCAAGATTTTTCTTCAGTGGCCCCCTTTAGACCTGAAATAACAAGCAATATTTAAACCTGCGACAAAAAGAGATTTTTTAAGGATTATAGCACCAAATCTGCTGAAGCGATTTGAAAAAGGTTTTTTATATTCAAAAGCTAGTGCTTGCGAGGTCTCATGTGTGATGGAAATCGATTAAGCCGCTTCGATGATATCTAGCTTTTAGCACAGTTGATTTGTATATAAATCAGAATGATATCATTGTGGGTAATTTTCGATTTATAGGTAATGTATGTCTGTTATCGACAGCACAACATTCACGTTGCCTCGCCGCGAGACGTTCGCAATACAGCAGCTGCTAGTCCACTATCCGATAATGGACGTGTTCCCGGCTCGGGCGCCCCCCGCGCGCCGCCGCCGCTCCCCCGCCGCGTTCCGACGGACCGTCTACCGACACAACCTGTGGGCACGCCCGCTCCCAGACTTCACCGGACGGTATAGGGACTGTACGCCGGAATTTTACAGGTACTTGCGAATGATAAGGTGTAGTTAGTGTTGCATGACAAGCTGTTCTTACTTAATGCAGTAGATATTAATCTATTCTTTATATAGGAAATTCTAAAATGGTCGAGCATGTAAAGTATGATTCAAATCTGAAGTAGCAACGGCATTTAGCGCACTGTATAAACCGACACCAAAGGTATTCCAGTGCATCTTTCAAACACATACTCCAGTTTACTTGTATTACGTTATAAAATGTGGTCCGTGTTGACGCGCTATGTCAGGTCTGAATCATATGTGAGGATTAGATAACCAGAGGTACCTTAAAAGACCAAAAACTTATAATTTTTCTAATCTTTGTAGGTACAATGATACACAAATGCATCGGTTAGCGCCTTGGATCAGCAGGGAGCTACACTATTTGTTAAACGAAAACACAGGCCACATTTCTTATGTTATGACCAGGATTTTAGAATTGCTTCCACAATATCACATCCGTTCGTCAGAATTTAGTGAGTCTGTGCACCGATATTTTGGGGACAGAACTGAACACTTCCTACATGAACTGTACTGTTTTGCGTCTACTCCATACGATATGACTGGATACGATCGTAACGTACAGTACACAACAGACAGCAGGATATCCACAATGGTTAACGAGGTTATCTCCAGCTCTGACACCGAAGCGAGCATAGACTCCGACATCGTGATGGTCTCCAGCTCGGAGCCGGCGGAACAACCCCCCGGGCCCTCCAGGTTACCGGCGCCGGTCTACCCTCAAAATTACATTCCACACCCTCCCGTCGACAACGTCATTCCTATCGAAACTATATCCCACTCCGACACCGACGACGACTCATCGGAGGTCATGGTCGTCGGATACATTAAACCGCCGCAGGAACGGACACCCGAAATAGTGGATCTGCTGGGCTCCGACAGTGATGTGATAATTCAGGAAAACAGTCAACCGGAACCGACCCAGGGGACCTCGAGAGAAGACGGTGTAGTCGAGAATAGTGCGAGCGTAGCACCACTGAAGCTAGTTAAGTTGAGTCTGAAGAGACATTCAAGAGATTCGGACAGCGAGGGCAGCCTATACGCGCCGCCGCCCCGTCGCCGTCGACGCGCCCGCTCGCCCGGCTCTGCCACCACCAGCGACACGGACCGCGCCACCCCCGACTGGGCCTCCCCCAGTCCCGCACCCTCGCCTTCTAGCGATACCCCCAGCGACCTATCCACCAGCTCCAGTGACCGAAGGAGAAGGGTGCACAAGAAGAAATCTAGGAGAAAAAATCACAGGGACACCGATTCCGCTGATAAAAATAAGAGAAAACACAAAAAACGTAGCGGCTCGCATTCGCATCACAGGGATAGGAGTCCGTCGACGGCCGACGCGGAACGAGACAGGCGGAGTAAACGCAAGTCCAATTCGGGAAAGGGCGTAAAATCATCAAAAAGAAGTAGCGAGGCCGCTACCGCCGTCTCCGTGGCGCCCGTAGCGCCCGTAGCGCCCGTAGCCGAAGTAGATCAGCCCGGTCCTAGTGGCTCGTCGAGTCGACATAAATCTGACAGAGATCGAAGTCGACGTAGAAACAGCCGTGAAAGCAAACGTCTAAGAAGCGTTGTCAATATAATGTATAGTCATAAAAATTCTGGTGATTCGAGCCCCAGTGGCAGTTCCAATTTAGGTAATAACAGCAATACCTTTCTCAATCATAATTCTAGTAGTGGAAGTATACCTGGCGACGACGATAGGGATCGAAAATTAAATGATGTGCCTATTGGATGTATAGAGGATTTGAGTTTTAACACGGAAATGCTGCAGGTTAAGAGCTGCGCTAACGATGATGACTCAGATTCTGAGGACAACCTTCCTTTGAATCTCACGATGCAGAAATCTTACACAAACGGGTCGGCCGTGTGAGGTGTCTTAGGAATTTTATTGTGATAAAATATTTTAGATGTAACATTAAACGACAGAGATGAGACAGACTTTCAAATATAATATCTGTTTTAACGATTTAAAGACCATGCATACCCACTCGTACCATACTATGAAAGCACACTTCATTGACATACGATCCTAGGGAACTAGAAAAGAGAAAAAAGCATTGTAGCTGAAACGAATTATTGTAGGACAACCTTTGCTAAACGTCAATATCCAGCTATATGTATAACAACATAAATAAAATTTTAAATATATACCCGTCAAATCGACACGAAGTTAAAATTAAACTGATAAAGTGGTTGACATCAATTCAGTATGACGAAACGGAGAAACTCCTTGGACATTGCTAAGATAAACAAAACACACAAAACCACACACACGCACACGCGCACGCACGCATACGCGCACGCACACGCACACACGCACGCACACGCACACACGCGCACACGCACACACGCGCGCGCGCACACACACACGCGCGCACACACACACACACACACACACACACACACAATAATAAGAGTTGTTTAAAATGAAGTGGTAGTATTTAATCTATTAATAATTGCAATGTTTACTATGCTTAGTTAAGGAAGAGCAAGATTTTCTGGCACAGGTATTCTTATACCTAAAAGGAAATCTTAACAATACGTTACATTTGATTCCTAATTAGGCAGGTGCCCACAAAGCAACTTCAGGTATAATTTGAATGTTCATTTATATTTACCATTTTTGATATATTTTTTATTCATTTATATATTTTTTATTGAATAATATCAAAAGTAATGTCAAAGTCATAATATCGCTTTTACAAAATTGTAGATACATTTGAAAAATACTAACTATAATGTATTTATGTATATATCAACCATCTGGTATCCATAACACAAGCCTAGTTGCTTAGTGTGCAAGTAGATGGTGCTGTGCGTAAAGCCAAGGATATTTATTATTATTATTTGAGTGGTGGATGACGCCGTTATTGTACCTACCGTATTTTTGTTTGTTTGTTTTCATAGGATCCTATGTAACGCATAAATAATGGCGGAATACTAATGCAGCGGCTCGGACCAATCCGAGGTAATATGTATGAAATTTTTTAACCACTTTATTTTTAACCAATTACTTTACTAACAACTTTTTAACCAAAATAATGGGTATCGACGGGCCCAGGCGAATAAATATTATGATGCTTATGAAGTAAATCCTCATTTCCCCACAGTCGATCTTTGTTTCAGAAAATGTAACTATCAAGACAATGTCTTCCTGTGTTTTCGGAAATGTAAAAATTTCGGGCATCACAAATGTTTTGTAATACTATTCTAAGTAATGTTGAAGAATGCGCGTCACAGAGACGAGTTCATTTTTTATCTGTGCTCGAGTGCACCATTTAAATGGTGCATTGGGCCCAGTAGTGCCTCATTTGTTAAATTAAGATTTCATATACTTAGGTATATTATACTTAAAAACAAATGTATTAATTGAATCCAATACGGTACGGGTATAACTCAATATTCACTACAGAGTCTCATTTTAACAATTATGTTATTTTTTATCATAAAAAATCAACATGAAACTCATTTAATATTCCAGTTGTCCCATGGCCAACCCTCAGGTTGCAGCAGAATACCAGTGTTTTGCCCATCTTGGGCAAATCCACACACATCAGTGTGTGATCTGTAGCATTTTTGTATAATGCGGCACACACCGAAAATTTTTTGATTTTTCTGTACTTGTGTTTTATTGCTTTAGTTTGATATGTACGATTGTTATATGTGTAAACATAGATGCAAATAAATAAATCCTTGTCTATCTTATATAATATAAATCCAAAATATACTCGCTGGATACATTCGAAAAGCTAATTATAAGTAGACTGATTCTAGAGAATTTGAAATTATTTATAAAAACCGTCACTTTCATTCATAAATCTTGAAAATATTAAGAATCAAAAGGCTTTCCTCTCAGTGGTAAATTTTGTATTTATGTTGTATGTACCCTCTTATTGTGAAAGAGACATGAAGTTTATCAAACGTCACCTACTCGACATCTACCAATCCAAACGAATAATTCGATTTCGGTTTTTTGATAATTTCATTTTCGTAAGTTGAAACCTGAGATTTAAACATTTTTCGTCCGCAGGGTTTTTCCAAAACTTCTCTCTCAGCGGATTGTTTGTGTACGCACCATATTCATCTCGTATTTACCAAAATATATAGGGGAAGCCCGTCCATACTTGTTAGTTTTGCGAAGTGCTTCTTATTTGAAGTGCACATTTTGTTCGAAGTTCACGTCTGCTTCGATTTGTTTGAGATCTTCATGACTTATACATAATATATTTAAATTTTAATTAGCAACAACAACATCTAAATTTTACACAATGGAGCTTACTACTTTGTCCTACCTGTATTTTTCATTACCTATCTCTATAGGTTTTATATGTATGTGTGTTGGGTATTAATATAGGTAAAACATCACTGATGAACCAGTCTCGTTGAGTTGCCGTCTGTATAATAGATTATGCATTTATTTGCAAGATTTTAGTCTTGTTTTTGTGATCGGGAAAATAACGGTCTGTATTTTTTAAATTATTGAATTTTGAATGGTCTGTCTCATCTTTGTTTCGTTCATATGTTTTTGAATTAGAAGCAAAGACTTGTATGTATGTATTATGAATAATATTGTACAGTGATAGAAACTTGCATACTTAAGAACATTTTTCATTGCTCCCGGGGACTGTTTTTGTAGAATTTATTTTTTAAATCTATTGCTTAAATTTACTGTATTTGGAACATTATCATCATAATTGATTATACACCGTGTAACGGTTAAGTGTAGTCATATTTTAAGGGCTTGTTCTACCCATCAATACGAACAACTTTTACTATGGGGGCAACTTCGAAATCGCGAAAAAAAAATCAGCTGTTCCATAGAAAATTTCAATAACCTCCCGATGCAATGTATGAAACAGCTGATTTTTTTTTCGCGATTTCGAAGTTGCCCCCATAGTAAAAGTTGTTCGTATTGATGGGTAGAACAAGCCCTTAAAATATGACTACACTTAACCGTTACACCCTGTATAAAGAAACCAAACGTGTCTATCATTTGCTACTTCAAGAACAAACTAAATTAATTGTTTGTTTTTACTTTATTAGATATCCTTAGATTTTATTAACGGGTATTTAAATTTCATATTTCATGTAAAAGAATTGTAAGTTAGATTTTGTATTCACGTCTTTAATCGTCACATAATTATGTAAAGACATAGCGTATGTACCGCTGTCACTTTGTTTTAATTTGTTTGAGAAGTGCAGATAAAAACAATTTTAAACATCGTCTAGCACATGCGCAACTTTAAGGCTAACTCAACGAATACGACGCCATGTAGTCAGTAAACGTATGTGCTAGGTGAATTGCTAAATAAAAGCTTGAAATTGAATTGTAAATAAACAGTACGAGAAAATTTGAAATAAGAGTTTGTTTACCTTTATCCCGCAGCGGGGTTAACACAACACGTAGTCTCTGCCATGACATAAAGAAGCAGCTTTACTGCGACTCTTACTCGCAGCATGAACGAAATAGCAGGCTTCTATCTCGTATCCTCGTAGAGGCTACGAGTCATGGTTAACCCCGCTTAGTTTTAAGCTCTACTGTTCCTTTCTGGCTTACATGTGGAGAAGCGCAACACAGCGCAGATTTATTATACACAATGGATTAGCGCTTTTTAAGGCTAAAAAGTACTAAACATGGAAACACTATCACAGCACGACGACACTAATATCCTAAGGCCCGTATTAATAAACCATTCTCAAGATTGAGAACAGTCTTGTGACTGGTCTCAAGTAAACGTGTTGATTAATAAACCTAACTTGAGACCTGACAAGCACGTGCACACTCAAGCGTACTCGTATACTTCAGAAGTGATCTCAGCTGAGTGAACCTCAAGATTGGTTTTATAAGTTAGCACGGAGCTTGAGATAGCGTCAGATTCTTAAGACGCATTTCGGGTGATACAGCATCGAGGCTTGTATTGAGATTGGTTTATTAATACGGGCCTAACAGTGTAACCTAGCCACGCGACGTAATCGGAAATGTCAACGCCGCAAGACCAGCTTAAAGTGGATGTGTTACTGTCGTGAAACCGCGTATACATCAGCACTGCACCAGTACAGACACGAAGAACGAAGTAGCCCGCACTTGTATCCATAATATAACTAATGTATTCTATTCTAATATTATAAATGTGAAAGTTTGGATGTTTATCAATCAATCAATCAAATACGCTTTATTGTTTAAATAAGGAAGGTACATTTAAATATTTTTTTTACAAGTTTATTTACGGATTTAGATGAAATTTAGTACATAGGTAGAATTTACCCCGGATTGAGACATAGGATATATTTCTTATCCCGATAAAGTGAGTAGTTCCCACGGAATAAACAAATTTCCGCGATAAAGTTATTCCACGCAGGCGGAGCTGAATCCCTCTGTCCGACTTTCACGCCTAAACTGCTGAGCCGATCGCATTGAAATTTGACAAACAGGTAGCCTGGAACCCGGAGGACATAGGCTACTTTTCATCCTGAAAATGTCCGCAATAAAGTAATATGAAGCGAAGCCGCGGATAGAAAGCTAGTTATTATAAATGACTTACTATACCTATTTCGATCTGTTTGGTGTAGGTAGTGGTTAGAAATTCTGACTGCTAAACCAAAAGGTCGCGGGTTCGAATCCTGTTAGGGGGCATATGTTTGTATCATGAATACAGACATTGTGTTCCCGAGTTATGGATGTTTTTCATTTATAGATATGTATTTATTTACAAAAAAAAATGTATTTGTGTAGTTTATCAACCATTTGGTGACCATAACACAAGCCCAGTTGCTTAGTGTGGAACTAGATGGTGCCTGTGTGAATGTGCAAAGATATTACTAGTAAGCCGCTCACCTGGTGCAGTGATTGATAGTATTACCCATGACATCACAGAGATAGTCAATACTTTATTAATCCTGAGCACTGCATGCACATGTGTGTAATATATAGCGTAGAACTAATCCACCCAATGCCTTGTTCAAACTCGCAGGGAGAATTTAATTGTAATAAGAAAAGCATTTGGGAAAAAGTGATGTATATTTCAAAATTGAATGTCTGTGTAGATAGTCAAAACCATAGTTCAACTGTTTCCTTATCAGTTACGTGCACAGGATACTATTGCAGAAAAATCAGGTCCATTGTATAGGATAAAAATTTAAGTTGTTTCAATCAAAAAAATTTTTTTAGGTAAATATTTTTCAATGAATTTTCGTCGATGTAGGTTGGGATTGTCTCGATTAGACAACAGGGCGGCAAGGAAAGGGTGTTCAGTGTGGCAGATTTGTGGGTTGCACCAACCCTTATTTTGATTTTATTATAAGATAAGTGTATTCCTAATTCGCCTTTACCCGCGGTGTAAAAGGAAAGGGCTGAGAACTTTAAACAAAATTTGTAGGAGGTAAATCTTATATTGTGTCGCTTAATTCTAAACTTTTACAAATCAACAAAAATACATTTAGGTAATTAATGGTAGCTACTTAAAAAAATACACAATCCTTAACAATTATGCGAAGGTAACATGTACTTTATGGCAGAATTATTCATATTTCATTTATCTGTTAGATTATTGTATGTGTAGTCTTCAAGTCTGTATTTTGCGTTGCAACGCGAATGTTGTAAAAACTGAGCAAATGATGGGAGCTTACCCACCAACTAGGACGGTTCTATTTTATAATAATAAAATTGACATCGCTATAAAATCGATATAAACAACAGTATCTAACATACATTATTAGAATTTACAAAACATTACAAATAATATAATTGAAACAATATATTTATTGTTGGCATTGGGAAGCGTAATTTAAAACTCTATTTCAGTATTAGTTGCATTGGCGAGCTAAACGTAACTAATAATTTTTTCATATCCTAGTCTAATAGCAAATAATTTATTAGCACCTGCACAAGCCATTTGCGATAACTCACAAAGTGTCCTAAACCCGAAGAAAATAGAATATGCTTGCTAGTCGAGGCTAGCTACATCCTAAATTACATAGCATAACATGTAGACAACTAAGAGTGAAAAATGTGTACGTAGTATTTTTAATGGATAACTGGTTAGCGCTTGGCGTTAATCACAAAAAATACGCATCAATAATTTCTATGGTCATATGGACACCACACATGTTTCACCCTTATCTATTATTATCCAGCTGTTAAGTTTTATACACAAAGAAATGTAAACGTTCAGTCGCTATCACACAATCTATTTTAACGTGATGTGACATCCTAATGTCGGTAGTATTTTTTTAAGGCTATAGAAAAACTATAAGCCTTTCTATCCTGCCGAGCTAGCATGACCCGTAGTCTGCGACACGACATAAAAGCCTGATATCACGTTCATGCTTTATGCGAGTAAAAGCGATGCAAATCCTCTATCTCGTGTCATTATAAAGAGACTACAGGGCATATTAGCCCTACGGTGCGATATGGAAATGTTATAAGTATATTTTATACGATATACTTAAATATCACATCATAATCGGGTGTCGACACCACGTTGCGTCCATTGGTTTCCTGTGGAGGCCGCACTGTAATAATTCTTTTGACAGCACTCAACATTCCTAACACGATGTTACTCCTTTTTTGTGTGATGACGAAACGTAAGTACGAGCATGGGTTTCTTAGTTCGATTTTTATTCCTAGGTGGCGCTGTCATGAGTTTCTTTACAAAAGTCAATTCACTCGATACGATAGTGCGGAAATCCCGTATGAGCCTGACAGGTAAAAATAAGCCATACTATCAGGCACAGCTTTGTATACTGTCAAAATCTTATTTCTACAGTTTATTTTCAAAAAAGGTATTTTTATAGAATCTGTGTTCCACCACGGTCAACCAACGGCCGCGTGTAAGGTATAATAAATAACACTAAATTGTATTTTCATCATTATCATCACCTTGGCCTGTCACTAGTCCATTATTGAACACAAGCCTCCATCAATGGGTGGATCCTTAATAAAGGATTAACAATGATTCTATATAGGAAAGTTTCCAAGGGAAGTCGGTCTGTGACTTTCTTTAAAAATCCCCCGAAAAATGTCAAATATGAAAGAAAAGAAAATACATATCGAATTCACATTCGATATCGAATAATATCAGGCACCGAGTTCCCTCAGAAACTTCGATATCGTATCGGATTCCGATATTGAACCATTGTGAATAGCCAGGTCGTCCCGTCCGTCCAACCACCATCGTTCGCGGTCTCTATTCGAAAAATTTATGTCTCGATCGGGTCGACGAGCGATAAGGCCTGATACTGTATTTTTCAAACATAAATTAGCAGAAAGCCATGTCCAGCAGTGAACGTCAATAGGCTAGAAAGGTGATAATTATGATGTTCAGACTTTCCGACAATGTGCAATAACGACAAATAAGTATTGCTCTTTACCGCTTACCCCAAGTATATTTATAGGCCTTAAAATTTATTTTTATGACATACGCGCGCACGTTTCGTTTAAATTTTACACTACTAACTACTGACCGTTGTGGACGATATTTCCCAATGCTGATGCATTGGTAGGGGCCTAAAGTAAACACTAATGATACAACTAATCGCTAATAAACTCTCTTTAGATGATTACATTTTATGTAAATATGTTTGAAGCTTAGCTAATAAAACTACGCACCAAACCGTACCGCCTAAACACGAACATTGTCCAGCAATGTATTACAATTATATGCCATATCGGCGTTTACTATCGGACTAAAAAGGCACAATATAGGCTAACTCGCATTTCAATATATTAAAACATCTAGGAGGTAGTTTGGTGCAGCCTCGCGGTTATGGCTGCCAGATTATCTAACGCTATCCATTGGCCAATGCAACGCCTTATTATGTTAAGTCTAATTAATTCGATGGTCGTAAGATGTCACTAGACACGAAAATGTATATCTACTACGCGATTTAGGTCTTCGAAAAATGAAAGGCACGGTAGCGAGAACTATGTATGGGCTGGTTACAGAATACCACGAGTATTTCATCAGTCCCCTATTTCACAAACGTAATTTACTACAACAATTTGAGATACGTTGCTGGTTAAAACATTTTACTTATGCTGTTGGAGAGGTCGATGCAATACGAGAAGGATGGTAGTTGAATTAATTTAAGACATTTTAAACCAAATTGATTTTAGTAGATAGACCGAATTGAGAACCTTCACCTTTTTGAAGTCGGGTAAAAAGTATAAAACAAAGGTATAAACTGACCGACTACATACTGCAATATAAAAAAACATTATACTGTCTCAGATTTTAACTTCTATTAACGTTTTAGTTGTAAGTATGAAAACTATTTATAATCTTGACGACCGGTTGGTGTAGTGGATAGTGACCCTGTCAGCGAAACCAACGGTTGCGGGTTCGAATCCCGCGAAAGGTAAATGTTTGTGTGATGAATACGAACATTTATTCCCGAGTCATGGATGTTTATATAAATATTTATGTATGTTTATCCGTTATCTAGTATCCATAGCACAAGCTTTGCTTAGTTTGGGACTAGATGATTGGTATAAGTGTCAGATATATTTATTATTATTTAAAAAATCTTAAAACCCGACAGCATATTTAGTATTTTGCGGGCACCATGTCGGATTTTTTATCATAAAATGTATCATAAGAGACTGGGGGTCAAGACAAATCGAACGAAATATTGCACTTTAATATCGGTCAAGCCATTTAGGTTATAGGAGATAACATAGAAATCAACATACACACACTTGAAAAACATTACTCTCTAAGACAGTCGGGTAAAAAATTAAATCCCGAATTAAGTATGATTTTGTACTAAAGTGTGATAAAAAGTATCACGCACGCAATAAGGCTTTACATGGACCCTCCTAACATCCTGTAGTAACAAGTCGCCAAGTATTCACTTTTACGAAATAGCCACTTGGCAGAGGTTGGTGCTCAACGCTCGCAATAAAAACGTCGCCCACTAATATCCCTCCACTGTTTGATGCCTGCGTATTGACCGCAAGACGTATGTATCGCGTCAAATAATGGAGAAGTCCCGTTCTGAGGCAACTAGTAGGTACACACGCTACGACCGGTCCCGCTACCTGGTGAGTACCGTGAAAGTCTTAAGGGATACATTACAGCTAAACTATAGCAAGTCGAAACACGAATTTTCATTGGTTAACAATAACTATGACGAATTTTGGGAAATATTTACGTGAATTACCGCAGAGACCGCTCTGAACTGACGGATTGCCTCGCACACCGGGATGCGAATGTGCGTTTTAAAGCGTCGTCACAGACCACCTAGTCCCTAGACTTGCAATACGCAGAAAACGCTGTTCGCCAAAACATCGGGGGCAAACTCTTTGCGTGTCGATAGTCGTGTGGTGATATCGAACACTTCTGAACATTATTAACACATTGACTGCCGTGATACAGTCACAATTGAAAATCCATAGTTTGCGGACACCAGGTGAACGTGTTGAATAAATGTTTTTATCTATCTATCAAAACCTTAAGGGCATAAGAAACTCGCAATATTCAACCTGTTTTAATCTTCCCGCAGGTACTTAACAGCGAACCCATTTGAAAGTCGCCGTTACATTATATTAGTCTGTAGGTGTTTAAAGCGTGGTCGATAGTAGATGGTAGCATAAGTTTATAGATAAAATATTAACGACAAAGCTTCACGACCATCCAACTTCGTAATTTGACAGAATTTCTTACTTCTTCAATCGCATTACACGTCTATTGGCGTAGTTGATCTGTCGTATTTCGACATGCGTTGATGATACACAACGCGTCTCCGTACGGAGATATTGTACGCACCACGTGGGCGCTCTTATGACACAGCTGTAGGGTATCTATCACGCATTAAGTGCACTTCTAGTAAATAATTATGGACACGACGGTGCAAACTGTGGACTATACTCTATTTGGAGCGACACCGTCATGCAACGACCGTATTCGGAAGGTTTCAATATTAAATTTCCGAAAGAACTAACTCCGCGATATTCTAATTCGATGAAATCTACTAAATAGAAATATCAAACTTCATATTAGATAATGAATTCATGGACCGAGTGCCCTCGTATACTCTGCAATATTGAAGCGAATTCCGATAAAGAACCATTGTGAATACGGAACTGCATCACAGTTGCCACGCACGTGGCTCCATCGCCTTGCAAATCGGAGCGTGGTGCATAGCAGTGTGATCCTTTAGGCCTTACATTTTCAATGGAATATACGATAACAAGTCAATTAAACAAACCCGGTACGATAAACAAGTTTTACAAATCAAACGTTTAGAACGAAGTTACGAAGGGTTCACTTCGACGACTGTGTTCATGTGTTGTGGGTGTGGCTTGAACTCGACCACCTCATTCCACACCAGCTCTGTAAACAAAAGTTGTCTGTTTAGAAGAAGGTAGGTACAATCCCGCCTCCACACTCCTCCCACCACTGTAACTTCTATAAACCTCAACAGTGGTACATGACACGGCGCCTACTGAAGGGAGACCGTGCCTTACGTGACTACTTGCTACCTAGACTAAGAAAGAAATATGTGTAAGTATGAAAGGTTTTTACTTCTCCATCGGCAAATGGGAGTATAGCAAAATTAAATGCAAAAATGGCAATCCTATAGGGAAGAAGATAGACTCGGCCACAGAATAAAGTATACCACCTCTCAAAATATCTAATGATTACAACACCCACGCAAGAGTGTTTGTCCCGTTCTATGCAAATGTAAAACAACCAATAGTTATCAAACTCTGGAGTGCATCATCAGATCTAATTTATATGGTGATACCCTTAATCCTTTAACTCGTTTTCAGTGTTTGGGGAGTTTATTTATTTATTTATTATATAGTCGACGGTTGTTGAGATCGAGACATGCTCACACTGACATAACACACTGCTCCGAAAGGGTTTGGTGAAGATTATGTATTTAGTATTTGTTGAGTCTGATATGTGACATAAAGATATAAGTTTGTTGTAGCAATTGAATAAATCAGTTATCTATGTATAGAAGAGAGGGTCGAGGTATAGAGGTCTGAGCGGTTAAGACACGGTCTCCCAATTTGGGAGGTCCGGGTTCGATTCCCAGGTAGTGAGTTTTTAAATTTAATTATTTATGTGCATTTATTCGACTATTCTTAAACGGTGAAGGAAAACATTGTGAGTACACCTGCATGCCTGAGAAATAAAAATTCTAAGGCATGTGAAGTCCCCAACCCCCATTGGGCCAGTGTCGTGGACTATGCCCATACGCCCTCATTATAGGAGGCAAGGCTTATATCCCTGCAATGGAATGTTTACGGGCTGAGATGATAAGAGAGGGTGGCGCGCAACGCCCCTAACTTTATGAAGTAATTTTTTCATAGTACTTTCCCTTCTATGTAAACATGACCAAACTAAACTTTTTTGAACCAAAATTCACACGAAGCTGCTTCTTAGCGACTCGATAGGCAAAAACTAAGAATACAGCACACAGATTTTATAACATTCAGAAAAGTTTAGATTTTTAAAATTAATGTGGAGTCGAACCCTAAATTCGAATCATAACGCTCCGTGGGCAAACATACCTATATGACGCAAGAGATAAAAAGTTACCTTTCCATTTGTCGACAGGTAAGTCCATATCTTCGAAACTCTGATCATAGGGCGCAGAAACAGGTTCGTCGGTTGGGTCCGCGTACTGTGCTAGATACTCGTGAGCTAACGCCTGCTCTGCTGTTATACGCCTGTGAAATATAAAAATGGACCTTGATTGAGTTATTTAAATATAAATGCCCCTCTTCACAATCGGCCTTAATGAGCAAACACATGATTGGCTATTATTGGCACGATTATTGCGCGAGTATCCATATTAACTGTAGCTACCATTTATGTAATTTCTGCATATAATCATTGCAACAGCAAGCGCAGCGTAAGACGTCCATCACGAGGTGGACTGACAACCTGGTAAAGGTCGCGGGAAATCGCTGGACGCAGGCCGCTTCCAACCGGTCACTTTTAAAATCTATGGGCGATTATATTCAGTAGTGGACAGCCTAATGGCTGATATACAATCATTATGTCACCAGAAATGAAGAAAATGATTGTGGTGTCTCAGCATTCGTCGTAACGGAGCAACTAGTATACTATTTTTTTTTTATGCACAACGGGTGGGTACTTAAACTCACTCACACCTGATGCCCCAACACATTCGGGGGACTGGCTATCTTATCTCTGACAACCGGAACACAACAATGCTATAACATTGCTGCTTGGTGGCAGATTTAGATATGGTGGTAATGTTGTTTACATTGAGCCACGGAGTCAGTGTCAAACATTACTGAATCTAAGTAAACTACCATCAAAACGAGTAAACCGCCTCCTAAGTATGACTTTAGCCTCTCATAAAAATTACTAGAAAGGTCTGGAGAAGGGGACTGTACCGGCTGTTGATAGTATGCGATAAAAATAATGCTATGGGAGTCTTATCGTATTTTGTACATTTGAAGTTGTAATCAAATCCCTTTGTTCGTACTATTTGTACAGTCGACGGTAAAATGACCGTAATACGAGTACTACCAGTGTAAGCTGGCTGCGTGACGCTACCGGAAATGTGAACGCAGCCAGACCTACTTACCTGGATGTGTTACGGTCGTCATGCAGCCGCGTATACCTACTTAACCAGTTTTAATACCATAGCAAGTTGAAATTTTGCTATTTTCGACATTGTTTTCAATCTCTGAAATGATGAAACTAACCAAAACATTTCTGATGAACTGATTAAACTCTTTAGAAAGACTAAATACAAGAAAAGGTTCGGTATTTGGGTGGCAAGGTTAGAAACTTCATGAATCGTGCTTTCATTTGCTATTTTTAATTTAAAATATTTGGAGTGTGCCCGGAATGAAGCATGTAGAAGGCAAATTAATATTACCTATGGCCACCTACTTGAAGCTGTTGGGGGCTGTAATATTGTATTGGCATTCCCTATATCCGAAATGGTTTGGCCATAAAGCAATTATTGCTTTAAATTAGTAGATAAGAGTCGGTGTGTAAAAAGAATAGGGTGTAAATATCCACTGAGTCATTACAGAACGACATAGTCATTAAAATTATTAAGCTCTTTATAAGATTTTAAAAAAAAATATAGAATCATTTTAAAAAAGATTTGTCACGTGTACAACCAAAAGATCTTCGTTGAAACACGGATAAGTTCCACAGACAGTGCCGTGAACTAAAGTGATGTTGTGTGTATGGTAGGAACTGGAAAGACAATGGTGTCGATTCGGATGTACACCAACTAAACTAAACTAAAACCAGTTTTAAAGTAGTACTGTCTCTTTCTCCCTGGAGCAGTACGATGCGACGGCACCACTCCAAAACTGGTTTTAGTTTAGTTGGAGTACCTACATCCGAATCGACACCATTTTTCATTGAGCTTTTAGCGGCGGCGGGCAAAACCATCGCTTCTGGCCAACCCACAGATTACAAAGTTAAAGCAATCACCGAAGACGAAACAGTCTGAGTTGATAAACAGGACGGCTGCGGTTTTTCATCGTGACAACACCAGGCCAAACACATTTCTGGCCACGCAACAAAAATTGCGAAGGTTGACTGGAAAGTGTTGATGCCATGACCTTGAAACCCTCCGATTTCCACCTGTTTCGATTACTTCAGAACTCTTTGAGTAGCGTAAGGTTGATATCAAGAGAGAACTGTCAAAATTACTTGTAGTTTTTTTCTAAACGTCCAAAATTCCTACATCAATGAGAGAAACTCTACAAGATGGCAAGAAGTTATCAAAACGGCACTTATTTATTATCTATACCTAACTAAATTTCAATAAACTCAACAGATATTATGTATGTAGGTATAGCTTATGGCGTAATGGAGAAGAGGCCAATACCTAGCTTTGGTTGGATGTGGGCTGAGATATTGATAAATAGCTTATGAGTTTCACCCAAAAAGCTAGTTCTAAGTAATAAATTTTACCATATTGTATTCATTTTGTGACAAGAACTTAAAAAAGTGAAACTTTCATTTGAGGCTCTACAAACACCTAGATGGTAGAAAAATTACATCCATATGAAGTCAGTACTGACTTGTCTGCATCTAGCTCCAGCATCAGCTCTAGAAGGTTGACGGCCATAGGATTGGCCCCACGGAACACCTCACGGAAGTCGCGTCGCTTCAACGCAGGCAGGGACTGGATGTAGTTCCGAGCCTGGAAAACATAAATCAGGATACTTTCACATTGAATATTCGTCATTCTATGCTACCACTTTTCATTAGATAGCTAGAAAAAGCTACGCGTAAAGCCCCAGCACATTTTTAACGCCACTGTATGAATCACATGAAAAAATACGTGATGACACAAAACAAAAAAAGAGTAGGTACATATAATTTATTTTAAAATCGACGCCACCGTTATTATAAGTGGTTTCATCGTATTTGTATGTGCATACCTATATGATAGATGAACTAAACATCTATTTGGATGAGTTCCAAACTTTAAAGGGTATTTATTTATTCAACAGATTCATTGGGAAAGAATGAACACAAGCTGCATTCTGAGGTAACACATTATTCATGATGTTAACTGCAGTTACACTAGATACTTTTTCACCTGAATTTGCTTAAAAATACATACATATGCTCACGCCCCTGTTTCCCACTTAGAAATAATCTTTAAAAAATATGTAGTTTGTATAATACCTAGTCGGTACAACTACAACATAGTTATTTTTTTAAATCATAAAATCTTATGATTGCTGCATAATGCTGCTCTATGCTGCACCATAATATAGTTGAGAGGTAACTAATTGTATAAAAATAATTATAAATACATAACAATGTATGATTATACCTTGATATCGAAACTTCACAGTTAACAATGAGTATGGTGACCAATGATATTATAAAATACTTATTTTGTATATAATATCATTGCTGAAATATACCACTACGAAAATAAGATGTACCAATAACAAAATGTCATATTTGTAAAATTAAAGAGAGCCTATCAATCACATCTAAGATTGTAAACAGGAAAATCATTAAAATTTACATAATAGCTCTGCAGAACCGCAATATACTCACAAAACAAAATGACTAAGTGACTTGTGTGCCTACATATTTTAATAAATTGACACAGCTGGTCAACTGAAAACAAACATTTTATTTTCACACTTGATGTGTTGTTTTGAACAAGTAAAAACGTTATTCAGAAGCATTAAATTATTATCTTCAAGTTTCTTAACACTCAGAAAATAGTTTAGTTCATAACTATAATACATATAATAAATGAATTGCAATCCACTTGTACTTTATTCCGCCCAATCTGCTGCAACCGTTCAATGCCACCAAACTGCACAGGGTAAAATATAGTGAACCACCAACATAAGTCTTTGCAGGAACAGGCAAACCACCTTCACCCAAGTCAAACACCATATGACCAGTGTAGGTAGATCATGTGGTAAAGGTCAGAGTGATCATAATATTTATGTAACTTACGTTTTTTTAAAATTAGAAAATAAGGGAAAATGCAGTATTGGCATTATGGTAGTTAAATCTTCGATGATCTATCAATGTAGATTTACACAGTTTGAAAAGGATGTAAGTCGCATAAAACTTTGATAAATTTTATAGTTATCACACGAGATATACAGTTGAATTTAGGTTGTAAGAAAAATCGAACTACCTACTCCGATCTATGCATATGACGCAAGTCCATATGAAACAATCCTCTTTATGCATCATCATGGAGGTGTAACTGGTCGCAATAATTGTAAAGCTCGGGTGGTGGAGATTTGCAGTGCCCGCATTTTAAGACAGCTGCAGCATTGTGCGAAGTGTGGGTGGAACAAGGTACAAGATATCTGTGATTCATTTATTATATTGTTAGTAATGAATTTCCACAAAATAACACCTGATTTAGTTAGTTATTCATTTTTCAAATTCTTCTCAATCTATCTGTTACTGATGCTCTTACCTCTTCACTTATTATTTTATCAATAGTCTCTTGCTCAGGGTTTCCACATAAAAACAATATTCTTGTGAGGTGATCAATATCTGAACGCACAAATGTTAAGGTTACAAGCACCAAACTTACACAAGCTGAAGACAAGAAAAACCACATAATTTTAAGCATGTTAATGCAAAGCTATGTTACATCTGCATTTATAATTTCCTATCAATATTTATATAATTTACAATCCTAAATAGCTCCAACTGAGTCCACTTAGATGAAATTAATCCCAATGCATATAGGTCTACTTACAGACTCTGAGGATATTTTCTGCATGAACTCCTGTGCTGGGGTTCCAAGTATTTCCATGATCAAGTTCAACTGATGAATATCTGTCTCGTCCATTAAGGTTGGAAGCTATTTAAAGTGACATTAACTACAAACTAGGCTGTAAGCTGAAGACAATAATGTTTAATAGACTAGCTAGAGGAAATGAATGACAATAAGCAGAAATAAGTATTCTGTGCAATGCATGCAAGACTATTTTCAACCATTTTTAAAGACAATGATTTTACAAATGATTAAAAGAGAGTGCTAGTTAATATCCTGTGATAAATTAATTTATGTTTCTCTAATGAAACAAATGGCCTCGCAAACCTGAGAAGAAAAGTAACGTAATTAATTAAAAATTATAAAGGATACGGTCTGAACCAGGAAATAGGGTCCGTCCAGTAAGTAGCTCAGCCATGATGCAGCCCACTGACCAAATGTCAACCGTCTGATTATAGTGCATCCAGTTGAGCATTATTTCTGGTGCACGGTACCACCTTCAGAATATTTCCAAGTTTGTTTAAAGGCATAAAAGTGACAATCATGGCAAAATAATCATTCTCCATCAACATGAGTTTTACTATAGAATAAGTGAGAATAACATTGCCAAAAAGAATTTAGAACTTGCAGATATGTGTAATATAATTGTAATTTACCTGGTAGCCACATATCCTGTCATTTCTGTCTCAGTAGGCCTGGCTAGACCAAAATCAAGAATTTTCAGTTCACAGTCTTCATTGACAGCAATGTTTGATGGTTTTAGATCCTACAATAAAAAATAAAATTCATTTAACTTGAAAATTGTATAAAGGGTAACAGGGCTGACCCTGCATTTTATCAAAGCTATAGCAACATATGGCTAATCAAAGTCTGACAATTGATAGTGCATTGTACAAAACAATAACACTTAAAAACAACAATTTCAAAACCAAACCACAGACAGCTTATTTTGTATTTTGTTGGAGCCATGTTAGATTTTTTGTAAAAAAAAATGTATCCTATGACACTAGAGATCTAGACAAATCAACGAAACCTAGCACTTCCAAATCGGTCAAGCCGTTTAGGCTACAAGAAGTAACAAAGAAATCACATACATAATTCCTGAGGCAGTCAGGTAAAAACTTGTTCCAAAATATACAACATTTATAGAGTTATTACAAATAAAAAAACTATTTTACCCTGTGTATGATGCCAGCAGAATGAATATATTTCAGGCCACGCAGAATCTGATAGACTAAGAACTGTACATGATCATCTGACAACTTTTGAGTGCGAATGATATTGTTCAAATCGGCACCCATAAGGTGTGTGACCAGGTAGACTTGCTGGAATTCCTCCAAGGATTTTTCGGGACTGAAGACATCCAGTAAACCTGATAGTAAATTTTTATGTTAACACTTGTGGAATTCTGCACTACTCACATAACTTATAATATAAGCAGTTGGCTGGATGAGGTAAATAATTAGACAAATGTTGAATTTTTCATTTTCAGAAATTAAGGTTTTTTATTACAACCCACCATCACCCTCATTTTTCCTGCCACCTTATCGACATTCCAACCAAGCAGTCTACCTACCAATAACATTCTCATGATTCATGTGCTTCAACATACGTAGCTCGCGGTAGGTCCGCTTGGCATGTACTGCAGACTGGAATGGCCTTGCCAACTTCTTAATGGCCACCTTCATATTATGCAGGGTGTCGATAGAGGAACTGTACATGTAATAGAATTCATAAATAGAAATATAATACAAACAACCAAACCAGTTTCGCCCACGCAGGAGCAATTCACTGGTAAGAGTTTATAATATTCCTGCCGCTCAAAAATACAGAATTCATATGCTATAATGATAAGAGTTATCCGATTATGTTGGCATAACGCCCATAATTATCAACAGTAATGAAATTGCGTACCAAACTTGACCATAAGCGCCAGAACCTACAGGTGTGAGTGCTTGATAACGCTCCGGTACAATCCATTCTGTTTTGTTGATTTCCACCTTATGAAACCGAGGCATATTGAATTTTCAGAAAGACACTTTTCACACACTTCAATAAATTATACCAATAAAATCGATTATATAAATGTAAAGGCCCAAAAATTACAATTATCTCTTTTCAATTCCGATCCGATTGGATTTTTTTGACATTTCTTGCTGTCAGATTGAAGGTTACCAACTCTTCAAAAAAAAAATCCCTATACGAACGTAGGTATATGGGTCTAACCGAATTAGTCCGACAAACGTCGCAGAGTGTATTTATAGGTGTACCTATTACGAAAAAAATAAAACATTAAAGATTTTATTCCAAAAATAAAATTCAAAAATGTAAATTTTGTGAATTGGACCTTTCACACGAACACGTGCCGCGGTATCTTTGAAGACGCTGAAAGGCGAGGACTCGCCGCTCGCCGCCGCCGGTAAAAACAAGGTACAATCGAAATGCAGTAAGTCTGTGTGTATTTTAGCTACATGATTTCAATTGTTATTATTAACTTCAGTGCCATGTGGTTTCCGGCACGTAAAAGAATTGGCCCAACTCATCCTTGCCCGTGGGTATTGTAAAAGGTTAACTTAGGGACAATTCGCCAAAAACATCTATAGGCTTGCACATGTTCACGGCAATAGTCACTGTCACGTATGTATTTATTTCATATCTATTTGGTAAAGATTTGATCAGACTATATGATAAATAACATAAAACGATTAAGTGACATTAATTATCTGGATGATTTAGCAGTCGACCGCAGAATCTTGTCGAAGTCGGGTGTTTTAGCAATTTTAGCAAGTCAATTATTCCTTAATCGGGGTTTTAAAACTTAATCTTAAACGACAATTTGGTATAATGTATAAGAATCATTTATTTAGTCATAATATTCTTTATTGCACAGAAAAAGAAAACATTTTATTTCACTTTTCAAATTAATTATTTTTTTATAGTTCGATAAAATATTAAGTAAGTAATTGTATTTGTAAGTTAACTTGCTGATGCTACTTTAATTAACGTCCCAATTTTTTCCAACGACAATCTGAGATGTGGGTTTATGTTAGGTACGTAGTTTCAAATTAAACGCAGCAGCACGGTGAGCACTGTGCAACACGGCAACGAAATAAAACGACACCATTTGAAGGATGTTCGAAATATATGTTCGGACCCTGTAAACTACAGACCCATTGCCACCAAATTCCAAAATTATGGAGCGTGTAATAAATAACAAGTTGCTGGCGTAGCTCGAAGATTGTGATCTGCTTGGTGATCGGCAATACGGCTTTCGTCGAAACCGATCGAACGGCGATCCGCTAGTGTTTACTACACACTGCTTGGGTGAAGCCATAGAGAAGCATGGTGAAGCTCTTGCTGTTTCTCTTGATATGTCTAAAGCTTTTGACAGGGTCTGGCATACCGGTCTCTTTAGTAAGCTTCTTTATCCTTTGGAATTCCCTCTGGACTGTGTACTTGGATATCTGATTGTCTGTGAGAACGGTCAATTCAGATAGTCATCAACAGCTGTTCATCTGACCTATTGACGTGCCATGAGACTCATAAGTGATAATTCGATGACTGCTAAATTGCAGAGCCTTGAACACCGTCGCTAAGTCGCATGACTCTCACTTTTTTACAGCTTGCATTTCGGGGAGTGTGCGTTGGAATTACATAATCTTATTCCACCGTCGCCCTTCTATCTTCGGACCTCTAGGCGTGGGGAGGGATTCCACCCGTATATAGTTAATATACCGAACATTCGCATTAAGAAGTTCGATTCTTCATTCATCATCCGAACACCCAAGGCATGGAACTCCTTTCCGGCGTCAGTCATTCCTGAATCCTACAACCTAGGGATCTTCAAGAGCAGAGTAATAGGCTGTTCCCGAAGGTGTTCGAAAAGATGGTTGTGATAGATTGACTAGTGCAATTAGAACAATTATTATAGCCAACAAACATGGCTTCATGAGTCACCGTTCAACTGAATCCAACTTGTGCGAATTTCTGGATTTTGTACTTGAAACCATGGACGGTGGGTCTCAGGTTGATGTTGTGTACACTGACTATTCCAAAGCATTTGACAAAATTTCACATTCAATCTTAATACATAAATTAGATTCAGTCGGTGTGCATGGCAGCCTCTTGAGATGGCTGGAGTCATATGTAAAGAATAGGAGTCAACCTGTTGCTAGCACAGGACACATTTCTACCTTTATACCAATAACTTCTGGAGTTCCTTAGGGCTCTCACCTCGGACCCTTATTATTTAATATTTTTATTAACGACATCAACGATTGCTTCCGGTTTTCTAATTAGCTATTATTTGCTGATGCCACTAAAGTTTACATTAAAGTGAAGACCATTGAAGACTGTTACAAACTGCAGTCGGATCTAAACATCGTTTATGATTATTGTGTTAGTAATAAACTGTTCTTAATTATAGATAAGTGTCATACATGACGTTCACCAGAAACAAAAATAATATTGTTTATAATTACATTAATTACAAAGTCAGAAACTTCTAGGGTTACCGAGGTGAAAGACATGGGCATATTGCTTGACAGTGAATTATTGCTTAGCTCTCACATTGAAGGATTACATCAAAAGCGTCCCGCTTGTTGGGTTTATATTGAGGCAGAGTCATTCCTTCAAAAGACCCGCCACGTTATATCTAATAAACAACTGTTTTTTCTGGTTGAATTCGGGCATCGTGATTTCCTTTTGTTTGGATGGATCCTTCCCAGTATTTCGCCTAGGCAGATGTCAGGTGCTGTTTAGGAAGTGTCACCCAAGTCATGGCAGTATTTCCTGAAGTTAAAGGTATCCCCACAGATAATAGCTTCTTTGGCAAGTTGGTCAGCTCGCTCATTTCCTAATATGCCTAATATAATATATGGCTGGAAATCTAGGCTAGTTTGATGGCGAGACTTCGTCGCTAGGCCTGACAGAGTTTTAGCTTGATATCGAATATTATGGGGGTGTGTGTTTTAGAATAGAAGGGTACCTGATTGAGTGATTGAAGCGAGCTTAGAGTGTCTGAGAAAATGGCACAACACTTCAGTTTCATAGGGATACAGTATTTGATGGCATGGAGTATCGCCAACATTTCGCACGTAAAGACTGTAGCCTCTGGGGGGCATTTTCCTTTTTTGGTGATGTTCCAGTTTTAGTAGAAAGCGCAGTAACTGAAGAATATTAAAAAAGACTGGAAAACTACAGAAGAATAGGCAGTATAGGGTTGGATCCCTTTGCCTTCGTTTTATTTAGGTAAGTGTCATTCATTTCTTTGAATGTCTCTCAATTATTGAAGACGAGGCAGTATGGCTTTGTTCCTTAGCCTTTCCTATTACAAGGAAGAAGAAAACTTCTCTCTATCATGTCAATCGGCTTTTTGGCGGGAACTCGGCGAGTGAAGTTGCATTTTTCTTTATAATTCTTATAATTTGTGCATTCTAACTTTTGAAGCTTAATAATGGCAGAATATTGTGCAGCAAACGTTAGTGATGGTGTACAAGTGAAGGAAAGTGTAAATTAAAGTGCGTAACGGAGCTTTCGGGTTCCCACAAGAAGCCGCCAAAATCTTTTGTAAAGCATTCTGCAACTTTACTGAAGAATGACTTGACCGTGACTAGACTCGGTATAAGCCAAGTATACGACAAATTACTTGTTTTGACTGAGACTGACTTACAAACTGAAGAAATAAGAAAAATAAGACATGGCTGGTATGGGCTAGATCCCTTTGCCTTCTCCTAGAGGAGAGAATAAAACGATAAAAAAAAAATGTCATGTCAATCGTCAAACACCATGGAGCCATAAAACCTCCAAAAAAGTGAAGTGAATCCTAAACAAAAAGCCATTACTTAAAAGAATTGAATTGAATTGAAGTGAAGTGAAGTGTCTGTCTTTCTTTACTCCTAAGTTGAACTTCATTCAAATAGGTTTATTAATACCAAAGAGTATAGTAACTATTCGCAGAGCTAAAATAGGATAAGACACGTTTTCTTTTACGTTCTATTTTTAAAAGGAATTTGCTTCAAAATGCCTAAGCTAAAGGCAGACAAAAAATCCAGAATTCATAATGAAGTAGCCAAACAAGGTGAGTAACGGAAAAGGTTACAAGTAAAAACCGGCCAAGTGCGGGGCCACGAGCTGTGTAGGATTCCGTACATGCCCTCACAATATGCGGACTTAGAAGAGGCTTTTTGTTGTTTTACAAATATTTTAAACGGAAAGTACATTTTATAAGTTTTTCGTCTACCTACTTACCTGTAATAGTTTTCCTTTTAATTTCATTATATGTACCTATATACTACTGCCGTAAATTTTATTACTTATACAAAACCAACCGTTTGGCTTTTAGGGGGAGGACGATACATGACTCTACTAACAAAAATAGCACTGTCAAGCTTAATATTTCGTAAACGAATCCCTAAATCGAAAAACTGTTTAAGGTTTGTTCCCATCATTATCATCAGCCCGTAAACATCCCACTGCCATGGATATAGGCCTTCCCTCGTATATGAGGGAGTATGGGCCATAGTCCACCACGCTGGCCATATTAAAAGTTAAGAGATATCAATTTTCTTGCGACGATGTTACCAAATGTTAATCAACTGCGTACTGATATATTTGTATGAGGCGATGAATTGGACTTTGTAGAACTGTCTTTTTGGACATTGGATGCTAAACTCCAGTGGGGGCCTCATATTGTGAAACTTGCGAAAAAGCTTGCTTCTGCAACATATGCAGTCAGAAAAATCGGAAATTTAACATACCGCAAGACTGGTTTACTTTAGCTATTTCCATAGCTTTCTTTTTTTTATGATTGACTGGATTCACGTTTGACCACAATCTCACCTGATGGAAAGTGACGATGTGGTTGATATGGTCATACCTTGACATAGCTTGATGTCATATTATTTTGGGGAAACGCTGCTGACATACATATCATTTTTGTTCTGCAGAAGCGTGCTATTCGTGCCATTTATAAGTTAGGACCTAGTGTTTCTTAGAGATAAGTTTAAGGAAATTAATATCTTAACAATGGGAGATGCTATTGTTGAGATACATTTATGAGAAATGATAGGCACAATGTTATTCAAGGAATAAGAACCAGTTATCTGTTTATGTTAGCCGACTTCACAATGTTAGTAAATCCTTCAAAGGGCAATGTATACGCTTTTATAATAAGGTTCCAGTAAACATTCAAAATTTGCCTTTAAATAAATTTAAAGCAATCATAAAACAGAAATTATGAGCAAAAGACTATTATAAAATCACTGACGATTTGAATGATAAGCAAGCATGGACATAGCTGTCTTATTATTCATATAATTATCAAATCACAAATTGTAACTCATAATCTGTTTAAAAGAGCAAGCCTTGACTTTCTTGCTCGTTCTTCTCTGGGTAGTCAGCTTTGTGAATGAGACAGCAAATTTATATGTAATATTAATCTTAGTAGTGACATTTTCAAGTGATAATTTTATCCTATGACATAAAATATTTTGATTTGATTTGAAAACAAGCAGTTGATTATCAGATGCATTTGATCATATTTGTATAATGGAAGATTTCTGTAATATTTATCTCTTTGTCACTGTGTCTGCTGCGCTATGTTGTATTTCTAACACAATTTTAGTTATACCTGCCCCTGCATTGCCCCGTGCATGACATAGTTGGTCGCGCGCGACGGGACGTGTGAGTGGGATAGTTGTATATTTCATATAAACGAATGAGCAGCGCAAATATTATGTCGCCCTACATAAATGTTTATCGCGCCTGTCATGCTCCTAGTGCAGCTATGAATATGGTTAAAAGGTCACAAAGTTTTCTGTTCTACTCTGTCTTTTCTGGATTGACGTAAAAGCCGACTAAGGGATCATGACTGAAAACCAATGATGGCAGAGCAGCCACTGATATGGAGTTCTCCAAAATGAAATATGCACCCTTTAATCTGCCCAGTATGACAACTAGGGCACACACTCCCTTGGAAAGCAATGGACTTTTACAAGCTGTTGATGAAACTAATAATTTTTCAGGTATTCAATTTAAAAAGGATTTTGGCCAACACATATTGAAGAACCCTCTGATCATAACTTCTATGTTAGATAAATCTGGTTTGAGACCTACCGATGTAGCTCTCGAAATTGGTCCTGGTACTGGTAACATGACTATAAAAATGTTGGATAGAGTGAAGAAAGTTGTGGCATGTGAAATTGATACTAGGTAAGTAATGGAGTGTATGCTCCAACACACATTGCTAATGCTGACAGAATTACCTTCAGAATAACATTCACAAATCATTACATATGACAACTACATATATACATATGTTTATTAAGATAACATATTTAAAAAATATATACATGCATCAGCTTAAAGCTGGTAGTGTATTATTAATAATAATATTTATAGATTCATGCAATCAGTCAATATACAGATGCATACTGTGCTTTTTATGTGGGTATGTGATTCATACTGAAACTTTTCCTCTATTTGAATTCAGCTTATAAAAGACTTGAGTTCTAGTAAGTAGGCTCAAAACTATGACAGGTTTACAAAGTTGAATATATTTATTATTGGCACCAATTAGATGTAATATCACCATTGTTTAGGGTATTAGGTTGTGGTTTTACCTGACCCCTATCATATCATAGGTGATTACGTACAAGTCTCTGTAACTGACTGTACTGTCCACAGAAGGTAGACACACACTCTGAAAACTGTTCACAGATTTATAGTATCCAAGTTCATTCTTTACTTTGTCTTAAGTTGACATATGACTAGATCATGGTTCCCAAAGTGGTCCATGTGGACCCCCAAGTGGTCCACGGAAGACTCGACGGGGCTCTACATTAGCATGACAAAAAAAATGGGGGGTTCACATTCATAAGCGGGTTCCACAAAATTTTATCTGCTAAGAATTAAAATGTTGGCTTGACTTCACCTATCAATGTAAACAGATAATATTTTAAGAAGCTCAGCGATTGTTAATTGTAAAATCTTGCATTATTCTATATGTCGTGTCATTATTTCATACTACGTGTCGAGACTTGCAAAGCGCCGCGCGCTTCACATTTTTTGTCGAGTTTTGGGAATATGGTAGAAATATAGCTGCAGGGGGTCCACCGGAACCAGCGAAAGGGCTTAGAACATTTGTGGTATATCCACCCGCCGCCATTTTGATTTTTTTTCAAAGTTCCCGCGCACGATGAAAGTGACAAATGTGGATAGAGGATACTTATATGAACAAAAAATGTCAAGTAATGTGTTACCCGTGTGACGTTCCCGAGATATTTGGAGGTAAAGATCGCAATAATGAGAACATTGACATCATTAAAAATATAGTAATTACGTGTATAAACGCATTCAAATTATAGTGTCCATGTTGATTTAACTATATACTAGAAGGTAGCACAACCTAGTAGTTACAAAAACAATTTAATTAATTACTTGGCTACTAAATGGCATCCCGTCGCAATGAAACCTATTTTTTCATAGCAGTTAACTCGAACAGCGATGGCTGGCTTGTTTACTGTTACGTAGCTGCTGCCGCCGTTTCAAATGAAAAAAATTTGAAGATGAAAGACATTTGTTTCCATGTGTCAAGTTAGCCAAAAATTGCTGATGCCTTTAAAAACATGAGAACAATGGCAATCATTTACTGATGAATTATAGTACCATATTACTTGTCACGTTTTGTTCATATAAGTATCCTCTATCCATATAAATATGAATTTCTACGTGCGCGTTATTTTTGAAAACAAAAATTTAAAGCGGGTGGATAATCCCGTTACCACAGCAAAATGTTCGTTCCCCTTTTGAATGTGGTCTATGAGAAAAAATGTTTGGGAACCTCTGGTCTAGATAATCCATTCAAAAATAAATAAATAAAATATTTAAAATGAACCCCTGACGTAAAGTTATCAGCCTATGTGTGTCTGTCTATGGCATTGCAGTGTCAAAACTGCTATACTGATTTGAGAATAATTTATTTTCGATGGCTGGTGGATGTGAGGTGGTTCCTGGCCATGTGTGATATAAATTGGCTTAGCCATTTTGAAGATATTTAGCTGTTAACCCAGTTGGTTTGTATGATGATATTATAATCATCAATCAGTAGTTTTCTAAATTTTCAATACTTTTTGTCTAAACGTTTGTCCTATTTGAGCAGAATTTCTACAAAGTAGTAGTTGCCGATATATAAAAAACAAATATTATATTACTGTATGATGGGAATTAAATCGTCAATATATAAGGTCTAACAAAATTAACCCGACAAACGTTGGCAATTGCACGTACGTGACAATAAAATAATACCTATATCTATTAAAAAAGCTAGCCTTCAAAATTTTGTTTCTGAGTAATAAAAAAGAAATGTAAGTGCAAATGAAAATACAAATTAACAGACTTATTTCATTTCGATTGTACCTTGTTTTATCAATGAGTAAAAACAGGCAACGTTACTACTTACTAATAATATGGAAGACGCCAAAGGGGGTGGCGGGGCACATGTGGCACAGGGCGCAACCAATCACAGAAAGGCGCGGCGCCGGGGCAAGCGCGCCGGGCGGCGGCGGCGAGCGGCTTGTGGTCGCCTTTCGGCGTCTTCAAAGATACCGCAGGACATTTTTGTGTGTTGTGGCATTAAGATCCAACACACAAAATTTACATTTCTCAATTTTATTTTTTGAATGAAATCTGTTAACTTTAATGTTTTATTTTTTTTCCTATACGTACACTCTGCAAGGCTTGTCGGATTAATTTTGTTAGACCTTATGTTTATGATAACCTATATGACATGTTACACTTTTTGTTGGAGTGTGATCGAAGTGCAACATAGTCTGTCTTTGTACCGAAATTTATCTATATTTCTGAACATTTATGAATTAAATTAAATGTTTATAAGAACAAAGGATTTAATTTAACGTAGGTACTTACATATTAGTATCTAATATAGTGCTGTGTGGTTTCGGCACTTAAATAGAACCAATCCATCTCTTCCCGTGGGTGTCGTAAAAGGCAACTTACGTGACTTTCCACCAAAAACCATGTATAGATTTGAACGATTCAACGGCGATGGGCTTACCCCCTGTCACGTGTGCATTTCTGTATATTTCATAAGGTGAACCGTGGATGTTGTTTCAATCATTAAACTTTGGAACACCCAAACACTATTGTTTGGGAAATCTCTGACCACCCCATTTGGGATAAAGACGTTATGTATATATCTAATATAATTAATTATCCTTCATGAGAATCTAGAATCTGAAAAGGTTACAATCTATACTACAGATCTCTAGACCCCCACTTCAGATTGGTCACACATTACTCAAATACTTACTAAATTGCCATGTAGAAAGCGCAAATTATCTGTATAATAAAACGAGTATTATCTATACAGTCCCTATGAAATTAAATGAAAAACAATTCGTAATTTACTAAAATAACACCCAAAATCGTAAAAAACATCGAAAGACTGACTCCCCAGATAACAACGAAAAAGAAAGTTTTTTTTTATGCACAACGGGTTAGTACTTGACCTCAATCACACATGTTAAGTCAAGATGAGGTCGAAGGTGGAAGCGTACTGACCCGGAAACCCCATCTTATTAAAGGGGACTGGCTATCTGATTGCTGCTTGGCGGTTAAAGTCAAGGATTGATCTTTTTAAATGAATAAATCTGGTATCAACAGCAGCTTTGCTTAATTTGGGTCTAGATAATCCGTGTCAAAAATATTTATACAATAAATTGTATTTGTATTGTATTGCATTTATAAATACGTACTAAAAACTAAATAAATTTTTAGGTTGGTTGCTGAACTCCAAAAACGTGTACAAGGAACACCATACCAAGCCAAACTACAGATCATAGTGGGTGATGTGTTAAAGACAGACTTGCCATTCTTTGATATTTGTGTAGCAAACATCCCCTACCAAATCAGTTCACCTTTAGTCTTCAAACTGCTGCTGCACAGGCCCTTCTTCAGGTGTGCTGTGCTGATGTTTCAAAAAGAATTTGCTCAAAGACTTGTTGCAAAGCCAGGAGATAAACTATACTGCAGGTTGTCTATAAATACACAGTTGTTAGCCAGAGTTGATATGTTAATGAAAGTGAGTACCTATTATCTATGTGCATATGTATGTCATAACCGGATGGTTAATGCCTAGGCGGTTAGTAAAGTATGGCAGACATGTCCTTTACTATTGTGCTTAGATTGGAAACTGCTCTGCTCAAAACCCTACATAATATCATAAGGAAACAGTACAACCTAACCAACATGCTCTGGGTGTCTAGTCTCTAACGAAAAAAGCTTAGGATGGGCGTAAGTTCGGACTTTTTTTGTTTTGTAGTTTGCTGTGTCAATTATAAACCAATCGTCATTATTTTCTTTTGTTGATAGTTGGACATAACAAGTTAGTACGGGATGTCTGAAGTTATGCAAATAAAGGATTTTTAGCAGAAGAAAAAGTCCGAAGTTAGAGCCGTCCGAAGTTGTACATGACATAGTTTGTCGCGCGCGACGCAACTTGAGAGTGAGATACTATCACACTCTCACTCATACGTCGTGAACGAAAAACGATGTCATGCTAAGGGGCACGTGTCGCTAGATTTGTCCCCAAAGTATCATAGAATACGTTTGATTGGAAAAAAAATATATCAGCCGTCGTTAATTTTTGCGTTCGTTCGCTAATAATTTGCCATTTATCTCGCGTATTTGTGTTGGCATTCTAGACTGAGGACCCTCTCCGCAATAGGCTCCACTCGTAGACAGGCGCATAAATTTTATTACCACACGTAAGCGCGCCCGCGCGAAGTAAGGATTGAGGATAAACGTGTAATTCAAATTAAGAATTTTTAATTCAGAAATTCCGATATTCCATCTTTGATTCGTATATAGCTTATTCCTGTTAGTAAAATTTTAATTTTAATTGATTATTGTTTATTTATTTTTCAAAAAATAATTACAAGTAACAGTCTAATACTAAAGTGCTTATAAATTCTAATGCTTGGACTCTGATCCTCAAACTAGGTCAAACCTGTATCTTGAGGATCAGTTCCTTCCCTATGCACATAGGTAGTAAATATTTGAATTAAACACACTTATAATGTTTCGTAAATAGTAAGTACTTAATATTTTGTAATAACTAAATGTTTTTAAACTATAATACCAGTCACACTCACTTTTACATAGAATTTAATATTCAAGAGGGCTCTGGGATGTGCACTCTCGTCCAGTGTGTCTTTCTTTTTTATTGCACAACAATAAGAAACAACACAAAGATAAACAAAAAAAGGGGACAGTACAATTTGGCGGCCTTATCACAAAATTTTTATGTGGTACTGACTTCGCGAGTGGAGCATGTTGCAGAGAGGGTCCTTACCTTAGAATACCAATACAAAATGTTAATGAACAATTCTGAAAATAATATTGGCTCTAATAATTATTTCCATTCAATACTTCGATCAGCGATGGAGCACCTATTGATATGGTTCAAATTATAGAATTCCATGGTGAGAATTATGAGAGGGACGTAATTGATGGACCACTAGCCTTATCATATGGCACTCGAAAATTATGAATAATGGCTCATTTGGCTCAAAACGATAGTACTATAGCAATATAATTTATAAATCATTGGTCTAATCATCACCCACAACAGCCCAATGAATGTTAGGTAGTCCCTAATTGGCTCATTTATTTTCAGGTAGGGAAAAATAATTTCAGACCACCACCAAAAGTTGAATCCAGCGTAGTGAGGATAGAACCCAGAAATCCACCACCTCCAATTAACTTTGTAGAATGGGATGTGTTAACCAGAATAGCATTTGTTAGAAAGAACAAGACACTGGCAGCTGCTTTTAAACATGCTACAACTATGGCTGTTTTGGAGAAGAACTACAGAGTACATTGCTCTTTGCATAATAAGGTAGGTACTTATCTAATAATCTGACAGATATTGTTAGCACTGAGAAACAAAACATGGGACACAAATATCCAAAGAAATTTAGATTGGGGGTAATGTCCAACTTTTTTGTACACTTTTATTTTATTACTAAGTAAAGTGAGAGGAGACATGTTGATGAGAAATAATGAATTTTAATTAAAAAGCTCTTTCCATTTACATTAAATAGCTATACCCCCGACTAGAGTACTTTGGCGACGCTATGCTTTATTCAACGCAATCGTCCTAGAACACAATACACTGACAAAGACCAATAATAATGAATGATCTAACATGAATGATAACAAACCAGATTCTTCTAAATCAACTATAATTTCACCCAAAAAAATATTGTATAAATAATAATAATACGTACCTTTAGACATACACACAGCGCCATCTAGTTCCACACTAAGCAACTGGGCTTGTACTATAGATACCGGATGGTTGATAAACTATACAAATACTTTTTTTTGTAAATAAATACACATATAAATGAAAAACGTCCATAACTCGGGAACACGTGTCTGTATTCATCATACAAACATATGCCCCTAGCGGGATCCGAACCCGCGACCTTTTGGTATAGCAGCAGAATTTTTAACCACTACACCAAATAGGTCGTCGAAAATCACTGACTATTGAATGATAATTGAATTGATTGAATATTGAGAATGCAAGCATGGACATAGCTGTCTTATTATTCATATAATTATCAAATCAGAAATTGTAACTCATCTGTTTGAAAGAGCAAATTTTTTTATTATGGACACCAGATGGTCGATAAAGTACACATATACCGGTTTTATTTATTTTATAAAAGTGTACTCTTCAGGCAAACATATATTCCTAGCAGGATTCGAAATAGCTGTCAGGATCTCTAACCATTACATCAAACAGGTTGTGTATGACTCGGTTGGCACGACCATGACAGCCACCATTACAAACTTGAAATCTGAGGTTATATGTCGAAAGATATAAGAATTTGTCGGACTCATTAAGAAGACATACGGGTGTATTGGTGGCTGTGCCAAAATGAGTGCTCATTCCAGCATGACCACCTTACATTTCCAAACCTGAAATACGAGGTGATGGTGGCCATGCCAATATGAGCCATACGAAATAATTATTAATTATTGTTTCAGGAATTTCCTGATGATTTTGACATTAAGCTGAAGGTGCAAGAAATACTAACAAATGCTGAAGCAAACGAAATGAGAGCTAGAACTATGGATGTTGATGATTTTATGAAATTATTACATGCTTTCAATTCAGAAGGAATACATTTTGCATAGTGATAATTTGTTTTATTTACATTAATCTATGATCCACATGAACATTTAATATCAAACACAGTTTTGAAATTCTAATTTAAATCAAAGTTCCTATTAGTACAATAAAACAAAACTGATATTGAAATTTAGATTCAGTTAAGCAATACAAACAGGAATTGATTATATGTAATGCTCAAATGAACAGGTTTTCATTCAAATTATATAGGTGAATTCTTGAAATCTCTGTTTGCATAGTCTGAGTCGGATGTCTTGTTAGATTTGAAGGGAAATCCAGGTTGCCCAGGCAAAACCATTGGTTTGGTTCTCAATACCCTCCAACCCCCTTTTTTTGTCCAATCCTGTAAGAGAATGTACGTATACCAATTTATGTATGTGTGTTATTCCACAAGATGTCGAACTTAGGTGTGATTCCCAGTAGTTCAAGACTGCACGGTAAAACTACTGGGAGTGCTTGCTTGCAATGCTTTGTAATAGTGTAAGACGCGACGTAATTTCAGCCGATGATGGGATGACAAGCATTTAATAAAATTAAAAATTTAAAGTACCCCTGAGGCTAACAAATCATCTAGCTAAACAAACCAACCGTGTTAAAAGGTATCTTGGAAACGGGTTTACCAATTTTCATTAAACATGGCTAAGAAAGAACCATTTCACTAACACCAGCTTTTGAGAAAAAAAACCCCCTTTCAAACTGATGCAACTGTTTTGTGTTTCAAACTATATAGGTAAGAACTTCGAAATTTTTGAACAGCATATGCTAGTTCATTTGGAACATTTCATCAAAATCGGTTCAGCAAAAAATAGAGCCTATGGTGGGTTGGTTGTTTATTAAAAAGCATTGCAAGTTTCACACAATTTTGGTATGATGCACTGATTGGTTACTGTAAAATTTTTTGAAATTTCCACACAATCTGCCATATGCAGTTCAAAAATTTCGAAGTCCTTACTGGTGCAGGGGAATGCTGGGTTGAAAAATGTACAGTAATAAAAGATGTTTGAACCAACGAGCTCTATGAATTGTGGCCATAAATTAAAAAGGGACAGCATGGCACAACCAAAACTTTGAATTTTCAAAGTGCTGGTTCTCTTTAAATAGAGCCTGCGTAACACTTTCGCCACAGTTTTATAGACGCAATCGATAGTGCTCGTGAATAGACATCTTTTATTAGTGTCCATTTATTGACTACACGCTTACGCATGGATAGCTTCACCTGTGTGTGGAAATGTTTTTTTTTTTGGGTCAGTGCCTCTTTCACAACACACTAACTGTACCTTCCCTTCTTAAGGCTTGGTTTAATAGGCAAATTAAGTACACAGTATTCAACTTACATTTCCTTGATATTTAAAATAGTAGTGAATGCACAGAACACCAAATGCAGCTAGCCCAAATTTACCCGTTATGTATCTATAATCAGCAGCACGCTGAGCTCCCTGTAAGCATAGAAAATTCTCAATACGTTTTCAAATACAATTGAAGTTTTTTACTGTTATGTAATCTCACCAGCACAGGAGATAAAGCGCCATATAAAGCATCCAAAGGGAAGCGGTATAATCTGCGAATAGGGTTAATGCGCTCTTTCCAATACTCTGGTACATGAACAGGTTCATTAGGGCTTAAAATTTGATCTTTTAACCATTGCTTGCGCCAAGCCCTTTCAATATCTGTCATGCCTAGGCATCTTTCCCTTTCAGACGCCACTCGACCAGCTATGGTCATAGGCTTTACGCCTGCGGTTTGCGCCATTTGTAGGTAAATAAATAACCACCGAAAAACAAAAGGCTGAATCCAATTCCACTAAAAATTGAATTGTTTGTAGGTACTGCAGCACTAACAAAACCGTACACGGTAGGTACCTTCTTCTTCTTATTTTTGAGGATGGCAACCAGTCAACCTCACTGTCGAGGGACATTGGTAGGTACCTATCGGCGCAAGCAAGTCAATGTCAGATTGTATTTTTTTTTTTTTTGTTTTATTTTCTCCTCTAGGAGAAGGCAAAGGGACCTAGCCCATAACAGCCATGTCTTATTTATCTTATTTCTTCATTTTGTAAGTCAGTCTCAGTCAAAACAAGTCATTCGTCGTATACTTGGCGTATACAGAGTCTAGTCACGGTCAAGTCATTCTTCAGTAAAGTGGCAGAATGCTTTACAAAAGATTTTGGCGGCTTCTTGTGGGAACCCGAAAGCTCCGTTACGCACTTTAATTTACACTTCCCTTCACTTGTACACCATCACTAACGTTTGCTGCACAATATTCTGCCATTATTAAGCTTCGAAAGTTAGAATGCACAAATTATAAGAATTATAAAGAAAAATGCTACTTCACTCGCCGAGTTCCCGCCAAAAAGCCTTTTTTTCGTTTTATTCACTCCTTTCGGAGAAGGCAAAGGGATCTGAGCCCATATAGGCATTATTTCTTCAATTTATTAGTCAGTCTCAGTCAAAACTAATACTTGGTATATACAGAGTCTAGTCATGGTCAAGTCATTCTTCAGTCTCTCTGCTGAAGTTCCAGGCTGCGGTTGTTCATACCTGTAACCTGTGACACAGAACGACGAAGCAAGAGTATAGCCTTGTTTTATGCCTACAGTTTAGATCAAATAGGCGACTTATAGGCAAAATAAGATTATTCGATAATAGTTATGCATGTATCTACCAGTAGAATGTATCCTGATATTCATTAGAGACTTATACACGCCTGTTCTTAGATAAATTTTAGTGACGGCACGTTATTATCGCGGCGGGACTTATAAGAGTATTTTCCAAGTCACCCCGAAGCTCTCAAGGAGACTAACACAGGTCAGTTCTTAGTCACCTCGTCCCCACATCATATATGACTTACGAGTATACAGGTAGACTTACATGCGTCTGTTCCGAATCACCCTGTACCTACCTAGGTACCGACATTTATAGTTGCAGGTATACATACATACCTAGTTCGATGAATAGACTCGTAAATAAAAATAAATGCAGTACAATTATACAATACAGAAGTGAGGATAAGAAGTAAGCTATCTTCGTGACATATACCATCTAAATAAAAAGTTTGTGATTTAACCAGATCCTCGATTTTACGCTCGCTTGGCCGAGCCTGACCAAAACTTATCATCATCATCATATCAGCCGAAAGACGTCCACCGCTGGACAAGGGATCTCCACAACGATCGGTCCTGCGCTGCACGCATCCAGCGGTTTCCCGCGATCTTTACCAAATCGTCGGTCCACCTCGTGAGGGGCCTGCCCAGGCTGCGTCTTGCGGCGCGTGGTCGCCACTCGAGAACGTTTCCGCCCCAATTTCCTCTATACTTAGAGAGGAGGCTGGTCTTAAATTACTTAGTAACTCTACTATATACACAGTTTCCACCAACCTGTCATTATAATCGTCCACATCTACGCACTCGCCTAGACATTTGTATGCTAACCATTTATAGTCTCTACCATTAAACCTGCAATCGATATTTTTGCAATAATGTTCACTATCGATAATATTGCTGTGTACCAATGATTTTGATAAATACTATACCTACATTTATTATAATTACTATCGGTTTTGTCCTAACTATCAACAGTCCATCGTTAATAGACTATCGATCGGTCTTTTCTTTGTATTTCATTTCAACCAATTACAATACGTTATTCTTTACAGTAGAATATTTCGGCTCGCTGTATGATGAGAACCGAGTGAGAACCTAAGAAATAATGAGAACCTTTTAGTTTCTTGGGCTTCTTCTCAAAGAAAGACTATTTTCCAAACAATCCCTAATTTCTAGTAGCATGCAGGTATGAGGAACATACAAACTGCCTCGTAAAAACCTATTTTGTTCTCGTTCGGCCAATTGTGTCATCAAGTAGATATTTAAAAAGATCTTTTTTTTGGTATTCTTTGTCTTTCGTACAGGCAAAGGAATCTGTTCTTTTTAAACAGTCTATTATACGATTTGGAGAAGCCACAGAATCTCCACAGAATACATGACCATCATAAATTATGATTATGTATGATGCATGTACCTAATTATGTAGGTAGGTACTGTTTCAATGAGATGCACTCATGGTTACAGGATCATTCCACATATACTGAGTGGTATAGGAATGGAAATGAAATAATCTTAGTGGCCCACTTACAAGGATCGGATTTTATGGTTTTACGTAAGCCTATTGAAATAATCAATGCTTTCATTTTTTCTACTGGCAACTCGTCAAATTTTGGCATGGTTGATTTTTACGGGATCGAGTGAAATAAAACCGTTTTGTGGAATTTATTATGAAAATGGAGTGGAAACCTGAACAAGAAGGACTAAGACAAATACTAACACTTCTTAAGGAATCACAATCACCAGATACAGCAACGCAAAGAGCCGTTCAACAAGTATCCTTTCCTAATACGCGGTCGATGCATTTATCGGCGTGGATATTTTTTGTATCTCCAACTGTTTTATTTTATATTTACAACTAAATTTCAGATTCTGAGTTCATAATTGATCATAATTTTGCATATTTCTCTGCCCTCGTTTGTTTGTGTGATAAGCATCTCATCTCGACGCTAGAGATAAAATCGATTTTTCCGACATGACAGTCATTGACAACCTTCGTTAGTATATTTTCCTTAGCAGTATTTTTCCAGAAATTGGAAGAGTTGAACAAATATCCAGACTTCAACAATTATTTGATTTTCGTTTTGACTAAATTGGTGAGTGAGGAAGAACCAACGCGGTCCCTCAGTGGCTTGATCTTGAAAAACAATGTAAAGGCTCACTACAACAGCTTCTTACCAGAGGTGGCGGAGTTCATAAAGCGAGAATGCCTGTCGGCTGTGGGAGACCCTTCACCACTGATCCGTGCGACTGTGGGCATCATTATTACTACTATCGCTAGCAAAGGTGAACTGACATCTTGGCCTGAACTCTTGCCAGCTTTATGTCAGATGCTTGATTCGCAGGACTATAATGTTTGTGAGGTAAGGACTGCTGGAGTAATACAATAATTCAATTTACTAACATGAGCGTTCAAGGTGTAATAAAATGGAACTATGGAAAAATACGGATTTTTTTTTACGAAATCTGCATACTATATTGTGATATTAACAGATAGCTGCAGGGAGTAAATTATAAACAGGCAATTTTTGTCTCCGAACAGTTCCTGTTGAATTACAGGTGGAAAACTGAAGTAAATTGTGAAATGGATTCTGGACTGTTACAAAAAATACCTAAAATCTAAAGCCGAGAAGGGAGCTTCACTCTGCGTCACTCCTGGCTTAGCCTTCTAAACCTAATACCAACCCATCCTCCTTGTTTGCTATCTCCATCCATAGCATTTCATTTACTGCCCTGTAATTTGACAGGGGTTGCTCAGACATTAATGACCCACTCTAAAATTAGGTAACTTCACTGGTATATTTGGCTATGTAAATGTTGACCAATGAGAAAATGTCAAATTACTGAGCGAACTAAGTGCCAACCAATCATACATCATGTATGTATACTATTTAACAGAAACCCATAAAAGTTACTCCCTGCAGTATCTCCTAACTGATGATATCATAAAAATATGGGGTCATGCAGGGTTGACAATTTTGTTTGTTTTTTGGGTTTAACCGACTTCATCTAGTGTCTTATTTACTACACTCCAACCCATACTCTGGGTCAGTATAGTTCCACCTTCGACCTCATCTTCCCTTAACATCAGGTGTGATTGAGGCCAAGTACCAACCCTTTGTGCATAAAAAAAAAACTGCTCATAATTTAATTGTTTAAAATTTTTTAGGGAGCATTTGGTGCATTACAAAAGATCTGTGAGGACACAGCGGAAATTTTAGACAGTGATGCTTTAAACAGGCCACTAAATGTTCTCATACCTAAATTTCTGCAGTTTTTCCGGCATTCATCACCTAAGATTAGGTGCCATGCGATCGCTTGTGTCAACTACTTTATCATGGGTAGGACACAAGCACTCATGATGCACATTGATAATTTCATTGAGGTATGTTATGATTTTTAACTATTTTGAATAGCTATAATTTTTATTTTATTTCATGTTACATTAACCTTAATTTTATTTTAGAATTTGTTCCATCTGGCAGCTGATGAGGACCCCGATGTACGGAAAAATGTTTGCCATGCTTTAGTTTTACTTCTAGAAGTTCGCTTGGACAGACTCATACCACATTTGCCCAACATTATTGAGGTACTGTTGCCTTGTTAAATTACATTATTTTTGTTTCTTGATTTTGGTTTTAAAAGTTGTGATGTTCTATACAATGCAATAAGCAAACAGACCTGATGTAAATATAAAAGCAGCTAATTATTATACAGGGCGTCCCAAAGTTATGGGACATGAAGGGGAAGTACCTTAAATATCGTAGATAGTGAATTTTGCTCAAAGAAGACTTTATGTTATTTTTAAAAGTTAGTAATTCTGCATTCATAGATTTTCTAAAAATTATTTGCTTCGGCTGGGAATCGAACCGACTCAAATGTGAAAAAAAAAACACCCTACTTTTATGATGCCAATCGAAAGAATAGCTAAAAAATAATAACTCTGCCTAAGTAACATAGTATTTTAAAAGAAAGGAACAACGTGAAATTAATCATTTTAATCAAATAAAAAACATACATGAAACTGCCGTAGTCAATTAAGTAGGTATTTTTTTGTAAATTAATTAATTAAATGCTCAAAATGTGATCCCTCTTGTTTTACGCAAATCGCCAATCTTTTAATGAGCCCGCTGCCTGTTGATTTTATGAAGTGGGTACTTATTTACGAATAATCAATGCTATCTTTGGAATGATAATATCGCTACTTTTCGAACGTCGTCGGCAATAAATAACTTTCTTGAAATTTGACTCAATCATTTTATGTTGTTCCTTTCTTTTAAAATACTATGTTACTTAGGCAGAGTTATTATTTTTTAGCTATTCTTTCGATTGGCATCATAAAAGTAGGGTGTTTTTTTTTTCACATTTAAGTCGGTTCGATTCCCAGCCGAAGCAAGTAATTTTTAGAAAATCTATGAATGCAGAATTACTAACTTTTAAAAATAACATAAAGTCTTCTTTGAGCAAAATTCACTATCTACAATATTTAAGTTACTTCCCCTTCATGTCCCATAACTTTGGGACGCCCTGTATATGTAGACAAATATAATAAAAGTGACATAAGTGTAATGAGGATGAAATAATTATATATTTTGTATTACTTGAAATGTCATTAATCATTGTGTCCGAAATATAGGCTATTTATTTAGTATAAATTAGATTATTATAAAATTATACTCGCATTTCCTATTAAATTATTGTTTTTTAATTACAGTACATGCTGATGCGCACACAAGATCCCGAGGAAGGGGTAGCATTAGAGGCCTGTGAGTTTTGGCTCTCTCTTGCTGAACAGAATGTCTGTCGAGAGGTAATTTATATTTAATTATCAACATTAATACACAATCACTTCTTCTTAATTCAACTCTGAAAAACAAAAATCTATTCAATTCATAATTGTTTTTAGGCGGAGGTAATCAATTCATCACTTCACTTTTCTATATGTTGACAACTAGGGTCAGGTGGGATAATTATGAGATGAATCGTGACACTTCTTATATTCGACGCTAAAATTTGTATTATTATTTTTTAATTAGAATGGGATCGCTCTTTACCTTAATCTGGACTAATGTCGAGATAAGGTCTACGATGGAACGAGCTTTCCCAGAAGATGCCTATTTAACCTGACTTTAAAGAGCTGCGGGTTATATGTGATTGGAAACACAGACGGAGGCAATGCGTTCCACTCCTTAGCCGTGCGCATGAGAAACGAATTATCAATAAATACAACATAAGTTCTAGGCAATATTTACAAATCAACTTTTTATTTTAATTAGGCATTGTCTTTGGGCCCAAATAATTTAGGAATGGAACATGAGATCAAAACTTAAATTATGAGACAGTATGTTATATCCACATGTTATTTTTCAAAGTCAATATTGAAAATTAGGATTTCTCTTTTTGTGCCAGGTCCATGAAGTTGTGACGCGAATTTGATAATTCTCTCTTTTTTGTTCTTAACAGTCTTTTTGATTTTTGAGGGGTCCTACATAAATTCCATGCTTCGGAGGGTACATTAAATAGTCTTTCCCGGTTGTTATCAATTGATGGCAGTCGTTAAGCCAATTCGGTGGCCTACAGAGGCGCCTTAAAAAGACTGACTGTGGCCACTCTGACACAAATCCACCAACCGGCACTCGGTCCGTTTAGTAGATTATGGCCCATACCCTCTCCCAGCGAGAGGGGCCTGTACCCCAACAGTGCAGTGCAGTTGATAATTCCCAAGAAATTTACTAATACACTATTAATAGTTACAAGGAAAAACTTTTTTTTTTTTTTTTGCTATCTGCAATCAGTTGCCAAACTATAAGTAGATGTGTGAGGGGGTGTGGGATTGTAGAGCGTTTTCTCAGTGGGTCAAATCTCTTCCTTAGTACACCAGTTAACGGCACAGGTCACTGAATGCCAGTCTCTTAAGCCGTCTTTGGTGGGTAGGTTTTGTCAGTGGCATAGCCAACGGATTTGGATGTCTGTCCAGTCTGATCTTATAGCGTTCGGCAGACAGCTTTATCTCCTTGCAAAGTGTTCATTTTTAGTATATCATGCACCTCCGTACATTAGTAACATAAAGTTACAAAACTTTCCAGTGGGGTTAAACTTAAAATGATTATAAAACCCAACTAAGGTTATAAATAAAAAAATCGAAGACGGTATGGTAACATTGTACACATTATCACCCTTTTGGCTCCGCCTTAGTCAGGTGAAAATGGTGACGAAAGCAGTAGTACTCCGGTTCTGTTACTAATTTGTGCTTACACTCTCAGTACAACTGTTAAACATAGGGCCGTATTAATAAATCGATCTTGAGATTGTGCTCACGTCTCGGTCTCAATACTATTTTTTTTATACTGTTTTAATATGTAACAGCATAATTCAAGCATCAACTTCTGAGGGGAAAATCCAAAACTTATTTGCCGAAGTAACAACTAACAAAAACTTTAAACAATATAAAACAAAGTCACGTACGTAAGGTTACGTTCACATTATACCTCTTAAAACTAAGAAGGAAATGTGTTTATTTTTAACACTGACATGTTTGTTACTGTTATAAATAGTATTTTCTAGGGTAAGAGCTTGTAGGTGTTTCGATTTTTGTGCTATATTTTTTTTATGTTTCGTTGTAGGTATTAGGGCCGAGGTTACCGGCTCTATTGCCGGTCCTGGTGCGTGGCATGCGCTACTCTGAGATGGACGTTATCCTGCTACGCGGCGATCGTGATGACGACGCCGACGATGCCGAGCCCGACCGCGAGTCCGACATCCGCCCACGCTTTCACAAACCCCGTTCGCATACCATCAAACACAACGGTAAATATTCGCTGTAATTACTAAGGCGGCGCTGATATTGCTGCTGTTTGTCCGCGAATAACTAATCGCCCCGAAACCTTGCGCGTCCTAGACAGGTTCTAGAACCTGCTCAAAACCTCAAACATTATTAGGGTAGGCATAGAAATTAAAATATTTAGAAATAGAAAATTTTCGCCCAAAATCTTATCCTTAGTTTACAAAATATCAGCCGAGGAACTCCTTTCAAGTAATTAAATTTACTTGTGTTAGAAGTCCTCAGTCCTCCAGTATAGCTGACCGTTTTGTGTAATGGATAGTGGCTCTGTCAGCGAAACCAACGGTTGCGAGTTCGAGTCACGCCAGTGGTAAATATTTGTGTGATGAATATGAATAATTATTCCTGTGTCATGGATGTTTATATCAATATTTTTAACGCTTATCCATTATCTAGTATCCTAGTACAAGCTTTGCTAAGTTTAGGATTAGATCATTTGTGTCCGAAACATTTATTTATTATTACTTATTGAATAATTAATGGCCAGGTGATATTTTTTTTATAGATAAAATAATAGCTTCAAATGTAGTTGCTGTAGGAATTATAAGGCATTACTGATCAATATAAACTACTAGTACTTAGTTACCATGACGCCTCGCTTCTCTTAGCGGGCGCCGGCGACAGCAACATGTCCGGCGGTGGCGAGTCGGATGACGAAGACGAGGGCGGTGCGGACGCGGACGACGGCTCGCTCTCTGACTGGAACTTGCGCAAGTGCAGCGCGGCGGCGCTCGACGTGTTGGCCAACGTGTTCGGCGCCGATCTGCTCCCGGTGCTGTTCCCCATACTGAAGGAGACCCTCTTCCACGAGGACTGGGTCATCAAGGTCAGTTGTGCCAGGTTTAAGGACCCAGAGACAGCGGAATAAATGTTACAATATGTACACAGCTCTTCACACAAACCGAGGAGAATGGCTCAAGGACGAGGTTTAGATAAATTCAAGTTGCTTTTATACCGGATGAGTTTTTTACCGTAAGGAAAAAAGTAAGTACCGTAAGTGAAATACTTTTGGCATAGGTAGTTTAATTTTTTTTTCAAAATCCTCATCGAATAAAGTGTTGTCATTTGACGGATGCGTTTGTAGCCTATTCCACATAATTACATCATTAAATGAAATAAATAAATATTTTTTGGAGAAAAATATGAGTTTCAAATAAATTTCGCATGATAGGAACCCTACGAATCCCGCCAGTAGCATATCAATCTCCGGCGCGTGTCGATGATGATTAAAAAAAAATTAAACTACCCATGTTAAATTTCACTTACCTAATATGCCCTATTTTTTCTTTCTGGTAAAAAAACTCATCCAGTATATTGTGTTGTATATTTATCTTTATCAAAATATTTGACAAATTGCCACGTTCCCAGGAGAGCGGTATCCTGGCGCTGGGCGCGGTGGCTGACGGCTGTATGGGCGGCATGGTGCCGCACCTGCCCGATCTGGTGCCGTACCTCGTGGTTTGCCTCTCGGAGCGCAAGGCCCTAGTGCGCGCCATCACCTGCTGGACCCTCTCGCGGTATTCTCACTGGATTGTATCGCAGTCACATGATCTCTATTTGCGACCGGTCATGACTGAGGTGAGTATCGTCATCGTCAATCGATGATGACGGATGATTTAAATAAGCCTGGATGAGACAGGTGGCTAATAATCGTGTTACGTCTGCTGTCAAAGATGTGCATTATTATCAGGATACTGTATGCTAGTCGATAAATAATTATTTTCCATACACTGGTTGCAGTGAATTACCTCTATGGACAGTACAGTTAGTTGCAGAAACAATATAGTCTAGTGGCGATATTATTGGAGTCAGGTAAAACCACATTCAAATAACACATGCCATAACAGGTATACACTGTAAGATTATAAACTATTTGTATTTTGTTGTCAATCATGACACTAATAATTAATTAACACCATCCCTCCTGCAGCTCCTCAAACGAGTTCTAGATAACAACAAGCGCGTACAGGAGGCCGCATGCTCTGCTTTCGCCACTCTGGAAGAGGAAGCCTGCACCGAACTGGTGCCATACTTAGGCTACATTTTGCAGACCCTCGTTTACGCCTTCAGCAAATACCAGCATAAGAACTTACTCATTTTGTATGACGCTATTGGGACACTTGCCGATTCAGTGGGCTACCATCTTAATAAACCGGAGTATATCAATCTACTGATGCCACCTCTCATTAATAAGTGGAATGTATTGAAGGATGAAGATAAAGACTTGTTCCCATTGCTTGAGGTTTGTTACATATTTACAATATACCGAATTAAGTAATACTATTATAACTAAGTATATACAGAATATATATAATGAAAATCTATTATTTGAACTTCTTTATTTTGTCTTTGCTTTATTTAGTTACTGTATGTTGCAGTGTTTATCATCAGTAGCTACAGCCCTGCAATCTGGTTTCTTACCTTATTGTGAACCTGTTTTCCGAAGATGCGTTTCTCTAATAGAACAAACTTTGAATCAGAACATTGTAAGTATTTCTCCATATAAGAGTATCAAAAATACTGCTGAAGATCCAAATGACGTTTTATTGCAATTCTTACATATTTGTTTTAGGCAAACAGCCAAAGTCCAGAGCAATTTGAGGCACCAGACAAAGACTTCATGATAGTGGCACTTGATTTACTAAGCGGTCTAGCAGAAGGCCTGGACGGACATATAGACCATCTGGTCCATAATTCAAACCTCATGCAACTCCTGTATCAATGTATGCAGGATCCGATGCCTGAGGTATATCTTGTATGTGATTTCCACTCTTACGAAACTCCGGGACACTAGTGGTGAGCTTAGGGCATTTGTTTTGTGAAGGTAATGTTGTGTCCCGGAGGTTTTTTTATATTATTTTAACTAATTTGTTTTGGCTGTTGGATCTGAGGACATTTTAGTTTCGCTAATGGAGAAGATCAGCAGGTAAAGAACTTCAGTTAAACCAGCACTTCTAAGTTATCAAATGGGATCAACAGCTTAGAGAAATCCACTGCTGGATGTATGTCCCGTGATGTAATTTGTGTCGTTCCTCATGGGAGGATTTGCCGTAATCAATGCGCTGAACAGATGGACTTCAAGCACCATCTACTAAATTATTGCTGAACTAACAAAATTAATCAGTTCATCTTTAAATGTTAGGCGGTGCTAGTTTTTCTCCGTTAATCTCCTGAGATCAGTTGAGGCTATTCACCTTTTTATCGTAAAAAAATATGAGATTTACAAACTTAACGATGATATTGTTCTATGTTGATAGATTTTGTCTTTCCTCTGTTACTTTGGGTGAGTTGTACTGTATACTCGAATTAATAAATAGCAGCTCCGAGAATCTGTTTTTGCAGTAACTATCAAACCGGATGCAACGTTGGATCTGGCAACTTCGCATATCTGTAATTTTCCTGCATTTTTCGAAAAAATTCTGCATGTATATTAATATTTAAGGCCTGGCGCCAACGATCGATTTTAATGGATCCGATAATAGTCTGCTTAAATAGACCATTACGACATTTATTTATTGACACATTTATTATTAATTTTTCTATGGAAACTAGCTTATCCACCCGCCGCCATTTTGATATTTTTTTAAATTTCTGCGCACGATGACAGTTATATATATGGATAGAGAATACTATATGAATAAAAAATGACAAGTAATTTAGTACCATAAAGTGTCACGTTCCCGAGATATTTGGAGGTAAATATCGCTATATGAGAACATTGACATCTTTAAAAATACAGTGTTTACGTGTATTCCATTCCAATGCATTCAAATAATAATTTCCAGGTTAATTTCACTATATATTAGAATGCAGGCAGCACAACCTTACACTTTCAAAAACAATTTAATTAATGACTTGCCAGCTAAATGGCATCACGTCACAATGTATCCTATTGTGACACTGAAACGTGTAGATAACGTATCAACCTCCTTTTTTTTACTTATATATAATTGGTATAACCTCTGTTTATAACCTTTTTAACGTCACATCTAAATGTTAATACACCTATAACATTTTTTATACCTTTCGTGGTTTTTTGTAATAATAATAAAGGATTGTTACATAACATCTACATTATGTGTTTTGTATTATTTTAATGAAATGGAAGATAAGCCTACCACAGCGGTTGGAGTTACCAATTTTGAAAAAAAATGCCTTTTATTGTGATGTGTTGCTATTGATAGGCAAGCAATTAAATAAAATTGTTTTTTTCGTGCTACTTGGTTGTGTTGCCTTCTAATAAATAGGTAAATCAACCTGGGAACTATTATTTTAATGCAATGGAATGCATTTACATACGTAAGTACTGCATTTTCAATGATTGTTATTGTTATCATGTTGCCAACTTTACCTCCAAATATCTCGGAAACGTGACACTTTAGGGTAGCATATTACTTGACATTTTTTGTTTATATAAGTATCATCTATCCATATAAATAACTTTCATCGTAAGCGGAAACATTGAAGAAAAATCAAAATTGCGGCTGGTGCATATGCCACTAAGGTTCTATACCCTTTGTGCTGAAGGATGTGTGTAAAATGCGCCCTTATAGGGCACGAATTGGTGGTCTATTTAAATCTGTCATCTGCGATATCTCTTAAGACGCCGCGTTTTAAAAATATTTCATTTACAAAGACTGACAATTTTTTAATTTTCATTTAGATTATAAAAAAAGATGGAAATTTGTTTGGGAAATGACAGAAACGACGTTGTTATCAGCCTTCATTCCTCCATTATTAAAGTCATTTATTCCCTTCCAACCTGAGGATCTTCTCCATCCGTAATGCCATTTGAAATATTTTTTAGCTTCATTATTTCATTTTGTATTTAGTGAAGATATCATTAAAAAATTTCCTTAGGCCATTCAGTAAACATAAGTAAGTTACTAACAAACGGGTGATGGGATCAAATACAATAACTGTGGAATTTTCTCCTAAGGGTCACTTCTCTGCCCCCTTAGGTCCGTCAGTCGTCGTTTGCTTTGCTAGGAGATCTAACGAAAGCGTGTTTCCAACACGTACATCCGTACATACCAGAGTTCTTGCCCATCCTAGGCATGAACCTCAACCCGGAACTTATATCAGTCTGCAATAACGCCACTTGGGCGATCGGTGAAATAAGTATCAAATTAGGTGAGTGATTGCGACTATTATTACTACGTTCATTTCTTATGCAAGGAGTCAAAATTGTGGGCGACTTCCGATCGCTCCTGAATAAAAATCAATACCCAATGCTTTGTAGTGAACTGTAATGGAAACACCAATAATGTTTTATGTTAAGCTGTTATGTAAATAAAATTTGCTTGAATGAATAAATTGACATATTATATTTTGATTAAGCAACTCAATGTTATTCATACTATTTCTTTGCATTATTAGAATGTTCTAGGATATTATGTTATTTTTCAGGACCGGAAACGTCAAAATATATCCCACTTGTACTCAACCATTTAGTCGAAATTATCAATAGGCCTAACACCCCTAAAACACTACTGGAAAACACAGGTAAGTGATGTTGATTCACACACCCTTATCATTAATAAAATTATATTTTTAAATAATGATTTAATTAAGAGCAATTTGAACTTAAAACCTTGTTTGATAATATTATTTGCTAGAATATTTTCCAGTAAGAAATATTTCTTGGTGGCAGTTATGTTATGCTGTGAATATATGGACCTATCTGTGTATATCCCGTCACTGCTTGATATTGATTTCCCATATTGTTCATAATAATCATCTTTATATTGTTTCTATTTTATGTTATTATTACTGGTTTCTGCCAATATAATAATTATCGTGTAATTTATAGCTTGGCAGCACTGTGCCAAGAGTGTACATGCCATAACAAACAACTTACTAATCACTTGAATTTTTCTAATATCAACATATTTTACACATATACTTTCTATACATAATATAATTTACTATACTTGTGAAGTGTGAATATTAAAATTACAGTAATGATATTATACGACTTGCTTAATCATATTTATGAATAGTAAATTGGGCCTTGGCTTGTTATTTTAATTATATCATTTTAATTTTGGGGTATATAATGTACATATTATTTTACCACAAAATGAAAGTCAAACATACACTAAAATGTGTGCCTGGTTCAAAAGATGTTCTAGAGCTATATTACGGAAACATTACTTTGAACTCCTTAACTTAATTACAGGATATTTACATGATTTTACACTTGCGTAACTCGATGTGATATTTGCGGTAACGAAGTCGTTATCAACGGATCTCGACCATCTTTTGAAGAACAAGCAACATTTAATTTATTTAGAATTATAGTATAAAATTGTTTCACATTTTTTCTTATTGTGACACTAATTTGTTGCTGTTGAATTATGTAATTTAACTATGTTTTGAATGGTTTGTTGATTTGTTTTCTTGGTTTTGTTCTCGGTATGTCGTGGCGTGTAGCGATTACTATCGGTCGGCTAGGTTATGTGTGCCCCCACGACGTCGCACCCGTATTACATCAATTTGTACGCCAGTGGTCTGTAGTCATTTTTTTTATTATTACTTTATATTATTACGATTACGTTTAATATTAAATAAGTTATTAATCGATATTATTTCGATCGTGGATGGTGTTTGTTAATGGCTTGTTAATATTATTCTTTTTATGCAATCAGTTGTTCTGATTTATTTTAACCCGGCATGTAATGTCAACCATATGTATGCTAGGGCCACATTTCGAGTGACACACTGATCTATGGGGTGGTAGTCGTTGAATCATCTTATTTTCAGTGCTGTACTTTATGTGTGTTGAACACCATCCGCTTTCTAAAATATATAAGCAGCTAAAGTTTATTTATAATTTTATTTTGGCCAAACTGCAAGACAAACTTTTCATTGATTGAATCTTCGTTGATTCAATGACGTTATTATATTTCTATACTGAATCTATAGTGGAGTAAATAATTGGGTATGTGTATTAACAGTACTTAGTTTGCTTTCAGTTTGGAATGCGCAATAACCTGTGTTCATTTAAATATTGTTTTGTGTGCGTTCACTTTTGATATTAATCCTATCTTCGATATTAACCATACTATTATTTTTTATTTACATTTTCATCATGTAGTATACATATATTTGCTTCATTTATTTTGTTACCCAATTACAACAATAGTTAATGTGATATTTCAAGCAACTCTGCGACAACCAACTTTATGTTATCAGTTTACTTTAAACCACTTTATTGCAAGCCAAATTGTAAAGCGTTTATGCTGGAAATATCATAAGTAAGTATGAGTAAACCCACTTGTTCACGTTCCAAACATGACTCGAGTCGGGCGACCACTGGACAGGGCCCTTATTCCCCGGTGTTGAAATTTCAGATTGCTGATTCGTCAATTTCATAAACTTCGTTGACTGGTTTAGTTTCATTCGCCAGTATTGTGAACTGGTCACTTAGCCCATTTGTCAAGTTACACAGCTAATAATAATTTAAACGGACCAGTGTGCGAAGTGCGAGATTGGCCTCGTTTTAACTTTACCATCGCGTTCGCGTTTACGTAAAAGTACCTATGATTTTTGCAAACTACCCGCTAAAGGCGCTGCACATGTCTTCATAAAAATCGTCACGCAAATGTGAACGCGGTAGTAAAGTTAAGTCGAAACAAAATTCAAACTCCGCCCTCGGAGGGCCAAGTTGCTGCAGTTTGGATATTTTATAACGGTTTTACCGTTCGAACTAAACGTTTTTGATTTGGGTTAGAGGTATTGCGCTATTTTTTCTGAACAATGAAATCCGTTGACCTTACCAAAGTATAACCATGGGCAAAACGTTTAGAGCTTATTATACTCGTATTAAAAAATACTAGGCTAATTTATTTTCAAATGATTAGCGCGATACGAAAAGTGCTTAACGTAACGTTTTTGGTTATGATTTAGTTTAGTATTCTCTTTCAAAATTCAGTAACTTTGACCGAGAGGTTTGGCCCCGAGGGTTGTTACCAGAAAACTTTGTAATAGAGCATACGGCGGAATCGCAAAATAATAATAATAAATATTTCGGACACTTACATGCATGCACCAAAATGATCTGTATATGAAATAAAAAAAAATCTAAAATTAAGAAACGATTGTAAATAAACAATCGAAAAACCGAACATTAGAAAACAAGTGTCAAGAAATACACGTATATCGAAAAACAAACAAATGTAATAAAATAAATGATGACCTATATGAAAAGGCCAGGATAGGCCTTGCTAGCTTCCACCATCTTATCTAAATCTGCCGCCAAACAGCAATATTAATAGCATTGTTGTGTTCTGGTTGTCAGAGATAAGATTCAGAGATAAGATAGCCAGTCCCCCAAATATGTTGGGGTTTCAGAGTAAGTACGCTTCCACCTTCGGCCTCATCTTCACTTAACATCAGGTGTGATAGAGGTCAAGTGCTAACCCGTTGTGCATAAAAAAAACAATTCAATGTAATTATTCTGTGATATTTTTTTTTTGGAAATGCACGTCACTGTACTATAACTGTTCAAATAGACTGGATAAACAGACTTAATACGGAGAAAGTGACCAGTTAACGAATCTGGTGAATTAGGGAAACTGACCAAACAAAGATTTTAGTGGAATTGACGATTTACAGACGATTAATTGACGAATTAATAAAAATGGCGAGTAGTGACCTAACTCCATATGAAATTCTTCTACTTAACCAATGAAATGTAATTCTGTGGAACGGCGAATAAAGGGGCTAGTAAATATTATTCCAACCAATCGTGTGTCATTATTCAAACTTGCACGTTTCTTCGCTAGGTGTACTTCATTGCGGAATATTCGCGACAACGACGAGAAGGATTCGGCATTCCGCGGTATCTGCCAGATGATACAGGTGAACCCGGGTGGCGTGGTGCCGGACTTCATGTTTTTCTGTGATGCGGTCGCCTCCTGGTCGCACCCGAAGGACGACCTGAAAGAGATGTTCACCAAGATCCTGCACGGGTTCAAGAACCAGGTGAGTGATGTCATCGTTTATTGCAATAATCCCTCTACGGCATAACCTCACTTGGTTTAGGTATTAGGATCGATTTTCCTGCCTTCAAATATTTTTTTCATCATAGTCTGTTTCCCTTTTTTTGTTTTCTATTACCATTACCACGCTCTCTTGCATTATGTCAAGCTATTATTTCTCGTTCTTTTCCAGCATCATATTCAAAGGTTTCCAACCTGAGGGCCTATTACGTAAATTTAAACGTTTTAATCGGCCATCGGCCATCGTTGACGATCATCGACCACTCGTATAAAAGTTACTGCATTACGTATGTCGTCGTTTGACACTCGTATACAATGAATGAATGATATTGGAATTGTCCAAAAGTGTTGCTACTCGACACTAGACGGCGCTATTGTGTACTTTTTTCGTTAACACCTTTGGCTAAAGAGCGCAATAGAAAGGTATGCCCTTATACGCAGAATAACGTTATCTCACTCTATTTTTGCATTACATAATTTCTAACCTACCAAATTTGTACATGCAGTGCTGCCAATTACGAAAGTATTCCTCGATTTGTGGGAAAATAGAGAGTGTGGAATAATTCAAATCGGGACTTTATCGGGGAATCAAGGCCAATAAAATTTGTAAAAGAACCCATAGTATTTTTATTGCTAATCGTGTTACTACATTTTTTACGTAATAAGAACAACAAGTTTTTAAGTTAAAGTAAAACATTAAACAACATTTTACATGAAACAATATTGTACTTCATATTGTGTTTATCATTTCGGAGAAATTTCTGGAAAATTACGTAGGAACCATTAAAAATATTGTTTGATACATGCTTCGATCATCTACATGACTCGTACATCATCCATCATGTAATAAAAATAATTTTATAATAGTAGGTTATTTGTCGAAATATTCACTTTTTGGACAAGGTATTTGTTCTACAAATTATTAGTAGGAGCAGTAGCTTAACTAATAAACGTAAAACACGTTTTTGAAATAATATTTTTTTGCAATAACAAAAGAATCATAAGAATTCTTAGTACCAATAATAGTGAATACGAATACGATTGTGGTAAGCCCCGACTCACCTTTATCGTTAACGTTTGAATCGTATACAATGTGCATAGGTAATGCCGATGTCATTACTTTTGTATGAGAGGTCATTCATTCATCGTCAATCGTAACGATGACACTCGCATTCGTAATCGTTTGAAATGCGTAATAAGATTTCGCGAGTTTGACGTCGATGATCGTAATAATCGTTTACGATGGACTCATCGTTTGACTTACGTAATAGATCCTCTGACCCAATGTCTTGTTTGTAAGTCTTTAGTTTACCGAGAAAATATAGGTAATGAATTTGTGATGCAACAGAAGAATTAGCAAAGCAACATAAAACTCAATTCATCTCGTGATACGTCTAGAGTACAAAAGCATTGCGCTCACCGAAAGCATAGTGTAAAGAAAAATAATAGTGAGTAATATGAGGCCCCACGCTACCGAGACCATTTAGACATTTACAAACTATTTAAGTCAGCAACTTATCTACATCGACTCGCTCTCACATCGCTGAGATCGTGAGAAAACACTGGTAACGTCCCGAAGGCAGAGAGGAGGAGAAGGGCGCGCAGTCCGCGCTTCACAAACTTCGTACGATTGACATCGTCGAGTGTTACTCGCACCATTATATTCTTTTTTCTACACTATGCCGAAGTTGGCGGATTATATCGCGAAATAGTTTTTGTGCCCTAAAGTAATTGTATTTACTAGATAAGTACATTTCCCCGTTAAATTAATGATAATTTCTTGATTCTCCATTGACGTGTTTCGCCCTTTCATTTGTGGTAGTTTGGGCGCTGTGTTGCTTGTTTTCCCTCGCCGGTGGTAAGTATTAAGACTGGACCGTAAGGGGTGGCAACTTTGCAATTTCTGTGAATCCTATATCAATTTAAAAAAAATTACACGATCCAACTATAGTTATGATAAAATGTACTTAATTTTTAATCGTTTTTACTAATTATACCGCATTTTAAAAATACTGATATTGTCGAACATTGACAAGGAGTGACAACAATCAAGGAGCTGTTTAATGAATACTGCAGTTTCTCTGCTGTTGGTTTTTAATTGTCATGTACATATTTAGACAGACATTTTTTTTTTTTTTAATATCCTTAGACACACACAGCGCCACCTAATTCCACAGTAAGCAACTATAGGCTTGTGTTGTGGATACCAGATGATTGATATACTACATAAATACATTCTTTTTTTTTGTAAATAAATACTTATTATAAATGAAAACATTCATAACTCGGGTACACATGTCCGTATTCATCACACAAACATGCCCCTAGCGGGGTTCGAAGCCGCAACCTTTTGGTATAGTGGTCAGAGTTGCTAACCACTACACCAAACAAGTCCTCTATACTGGTATTTGACACCACACTATAACAGCAACAATAGTAACAATATTAATAATAAGAAAATTACAACACAAGACAAAACAAAGACATTTTTAAATGGGGTGAGTGTGATAATGTTGTTAAAGATGGAAATTTGTCGTCGTCGCCAGTGGTCGGTGCGCGGCACAATAAATGTTATTTTCTCCACTGGTCCTATACTCCATCCTCACTGAGCTGGATCTAGGATGACATTGCCCTGCTATACCAATTAAGTTGATGAGAATATTCACTGTAGCAATTAACTTACGTTAAGGACGTTGGCCCGCGCCGCTTTACGTACTTTGTGATTGGGGTCAAGTGTCAACCCGTTGTGCATAAAACAACCATTTCCAATGGCGTGTTTTTACGATAATATGTGTGTATTTGTGAGATGCAAATAAATAGACATACGAGTATTTGTACGAGTGACATACGTGTTGTGACAGGTGGGCGAGGAGAACTGGCGCCGGTTCACCGATCAGTTCCCGGTGCAGCTCAGTGCGCGGCTCTCGGCCATGTGCGGGATATAGACTCCACAACGTAGATTATGGTGAGTGCACTGACATATTTTTTACACACTTAGGCCCGTATTAATAAAGCATTCTCAAGATTGAGAACAGTCTTGTGACCGGTTTCAAGTAAACGTGTTGATTAATAAACCTAACTTGAGACCTGAAAAACACGTGCATACTCAAGCAGTACTCACTTGAGAGGTGCGCGAATTAATAAACGAAACCCAAGACTATCATGGGCGCTGAGGCGAATACTTGAGAAGTGATCTCAGCTGAGTGGATCTCAAGATTGGTTTATAAATTAACACGGAGCTTGCGATAGCGTCAACTGCTTAAGACGCATCTCGGTTGATACAGCCTCAAGACTTTTATTGAGATTGATTTATTAATACGGGGCCTAAATCGGTAAACTGAGTACCGCTGACAACAACCGGTTAAAGCCTTTCCCACACCGGCGGCGTGATGATACTGCGATTTCTGTTCTTAGTAGTATATTTTGAACCTTTTTGAAAACAAAAGGAACATCGATGTAGTTAGATGTGACTCGAGAAAAAGTACTACTACTAATATACTACTATTAGAGCATACAATCTTATACACACCTGATTCATAGAACTCCGGTAAAAATAGACGCAATCCTCCTGTAATCAATTCTTTGTACATTTTGTATGATACCGCTTTTATGTGTGGACGGGCAGCGTGCGGAGTAGCTATCACATGATAATATCGCATAATGTGGGAGACGCTTCATGCTGTGTTCACTGATACGAATTTATAGTCAGCCAGCCGCCGAATACGAGCGAATGTTATGCATTTTATCGATTTTCCATACATTATTGGTGGCTACATATTACGTTTGGTGTGAACATATAGACTGGGCACCATTTACTACTAAACAAGTAAAAAACAAAATAATAAAGTTAACTTTGACATTGCTATTTAGTATTTGATACCATCGACAACACAACCCATAGACTCTTGGTTGGCTCTATCAGCCTATTGCATTCTAATTGGCTTCTATCACGCGTAAATAACAACCTTTGTAGGGCCAATCGGAATGCGGTACCCCGCTCTCTCATACCTCAGCTAGTCGACAGAATTATTTCGATCAGTAAATATAACATAGACGTCTTAGGGGTTTTGTGGTCGATGTTTGATAATTTTTTTATTATGTAAACCGCACAGAGAAATTAAATTTAAAATAGCTAATTCCTATACCAACATTTCCAGTCCTGTTACAGTATAAGGTCTAACATAATGGTTCATTGCAGGGGAACCAATGTCAGCACGGGTCGGGTCGACATTGCGGGTGGCAGCACGGGCGCCCCCGGAGCGTAGGGACACGTCACAACAGCCCCGTCGGGCGTCGGCACTCGCTGCGGACCATCATTGTGCCAACACACTAACCTCAATAGACTAGCGGGGAATATTTTACGAAACGTCTACACGCCTCTCGTCGGGGACGTAGACTAGTTGCAAACCCTTCGATATGTTTATTTGTACCTGAAAATTTTATATTTGGTTAGTTCGAAAGCGGCGATGGCACTTAATTTGCAGTGTTATTATTATTATTATGATTCACCTAAATCGTCAGTGGGTCAGCCCGCGCACGGGTATAGGGTATTAGACGCACAGCGGCAGGGCGGGCTATGAGTACATTGTGTCACGGGGTGCTAGGCTTTCTGTATTCGTATCGTGTAAAGTTATGTGTCGCACGTTGCATGCTTGCGTGACGTCTCATTTGTTGTTAACGGAACGAGTGTTCACTCATTGGCCTGTAGTTGTAGTATTCTCTCACCACATCTCTACGGTACTGAGCTAAATGTGGTTGGAATGTCTATTGTAATTGCATGAACCCTAGTGATAGTCGTAGTTCATAATACTGAATTAATAATTTTGATTATAGCATCAAATCGAAGAGGTTTTGTTTGATCACATCATAATGAAAGAAAGACAAGTTCAAAATAGCGATATAATAGATTTTGGAACTTAATTATAAGTACATCGAATCAGCATCAGGCACATGCTGCAATCTATCTGTAGCATTTAACAATCATTGTGTGCGTGAGTGAAAGCATTCAATAGATGATACTATATAATTGTAAAGGATGTTATGAAGTCATTCGTATGTAGTTTATGCCTGGACAAAGACCCTAGGTCTGTACCTGTAGATACCTTACACGTGTATCGTAATTCAACATCGTGGGCTACTAGGTCGTGGTGAGACCACTATACGACTAGTAGTTTAGCTTGACTGAAGCCATTCACTGCTCAACACATTTTTAGGACTTGTTTATTTTAGATCTTTTGACATTAAATTTACTTCGTAGAACTGGTAATTTAGAGAGTCTTTATAACATTTTGTTTATTCAAGATAGAAAGGAACTCACGAAAGTTTGTTCCTAAAAATATTTTTTTCAAGAAAGCATTTATTTACTTCTTCTATAGAGCTTTTCAAATTGTATTGTATTTTAGTATTTAAATTGATGAGTTAACTATTATTTTAAATAAATTACAAGACTTAGGGAAATCGAGAATTTATGTCATCTGTGATTTGTGACTGGTTTATTTTGACTAACATATATATTATATATTGTGTATGATATTTCTGTGTCAGTGTAGATATAAAATAATATACTGCTTTGATAGATTTTACGACGGCTAGATTTCTGCTATATAATATACCAAATAGTATTTTTACGTTGTATATTATTTTAATGGATTTGTATGTTCGAGTTGCCCCTGTTGATCGATGGACGCGAAATCGAGATCGTCAGTCATCTTAGCTCATCAACCACCATAATATGCCGTATCTACTTTTTAAATCTACTTTTGAATTCCTATACTTAGATATCATGTTTTTAGTGTCTTATATGAAGTGGTACCTATGACGTTCATTTGGTTGGATAATACCGTAGGTAAGGTGTCGAGTTCAAGAACACCATTGTTCTATCCAACGAATCATCACGGGCAACCTGTATGATTGATACAAAGTACTATTTATGAGTATATTAAATGAAAGTAATATTATGTATATGTAAATACATATTGCGATGTATATTATTATTATTATATGCAAGTAAAATTGTTATCCTTTTGTTTTATATAGCTAAAAAGTCTGACTTGAACCACTTGTTATAACGTCATTTAGTTTTCTTTCAGATAATGGGGATCTGAAATTAATTATGTAGTTCAAATGAACATTAGTATATTTTACTTAATTGCAATTGTAGTATTAGGTGTGCAGTGGAAATATAACTATTGCGGTTTTCGGGGATGAAAGAAAATTGTAACATTCCGTCGAATATCTAAATTTTATTTTTGGCTTTGTCGCAATTTATTCGAATTATCTGTTTGGGGGTATTTATTTGGTATCGGTAAATTTTGTATTATTGTAAATAATACACAATTTACACGAATGGGTATTCCTTGGTCCCTGAATTCCCGGTCGGTTCCTATCCCGAGTCCTGTCTAGTCCCATTCCTTGTCAAGTGCCAACGAAGTCCGGATAGAGTGCGGATGAATGCTCACCCAGTGTACAAATCGAAAGGCTCTTGCGCAGTGTCGGTAGAGGTCAGAAGGGCGACGTATTAGATTCGATAGCTTCTCTTGCATCTCGGTTCCCGTAGGAATAAGATATACAAATTACAGTAACGCACTGCTGCTGCCTCTCGGATACATTTGAGAACCATTTATTTTTTAAGTGAAATCCATTTACATGAACTTTACGGGTCACCTCGTAAATATTTTTAAGGTTAGGAGATTTTACTGTCATGATTTTTATGTAGTAGTTTGTTTTCCTAAAAAACCGTGATAATAGTTGGATAAGTGATGCATGCATGTGTGAATGAGCGAGGCGACGTTCGTGAGGCACTCCCTTCCTCGAGGCATAGGTATATTGTGAAATTATAGTTGTTCGGACGAACATTTGTGATGCATTGTGGATATCTTTAGGTTGTTTGCGACGCATATAGTTGACATATTTTTGTGTTGTGCATTACTATATATTGTATACATATTAATATGTAATATTTATTGAAATGTATTTAAAAAGCAATACCATTGTTACAGTCACATTCTTTTTTCTCATATAATTTATGTATTATAATTAATTATATTAAATATTTTGAATAAACTAACATAATTATACTCATTTTATTTATACACATATTTATTATGTATTCTATAATTTTTATATTTCCCTTTTGTTTTTCAAATCTAACACATAACTTATTTACTATCTGTTATAATCAGTACTATTTACAAATCCATTATTTTTCTTATATTTATTGAAATAAAAATTACTGTCGTGTAAAGTTTGTGCATTGATAAAATTTTGATTCGTGTATGAAATTGTTATACTTAATTACTGTAACTTTAATATTTCCTTTGTAAAAGTCGATCTATTCAATTATAATTATTATCTTTGTCAGTACAGTGAGTACAGAAAGAATTTGGTAGTCATTATTATACAAAACCTACATCTCGTACAAGTGAAAATTAAATAAAAATATATTTTTGCAGCAATAGCAGTTGCCAACTTCTGTAATATGGCCTAACCCAAATATGAATCAAGTATCTACATACAAAGTAAAACTAATTACTTTCTGGTACTGACTGTACTTGTCAACAAATTTTTCTCTTAGTTACAATGTGCAGGAAATTAAAAACTTTTATAATATAGTCAGCAACAAAAGTCAAAGAACACTCGTAACTTCTACTGTGTTACGAATAGTTACGATAACATTGCAATAGGATGTAAAAGAGTCGACTAAAGTGTTCGCGACTTGTCACTGACTATATTCTGGTTGATCGTTTAACCTCGTAATTGAAATTTTTTTCCATACATTTCGTTAATAAATAAAGCACTCATTGTTCGAATATTAGTCTTTAATTTATGATGGTGGGACATCTGGCACGGCTGCTGCCTCGTATCTTCAGAACCGCTGCACCTAAGCGAAGATCTGATAATAACAACACCAACAATTTGTCTAAATAGATTTCAAAAAAGCTAATTTTGACTTTCTGTCGGTTTGTGACCGTGCCAGGATGAGGATCTTGGTACACCATACTTAATATATCCAAAACCATAGTTCAGTATTTAGTTTTGAAAAAAAATGTGTTATTATTTAATTTTGAAAAATTGTTGATGTTACAGATCTTCAATCAATCAATCAAATACGCTTTATTGTTTAAATAAGGAAGGTACATTCAAATATCTTATAGAAACTACAAATTAGGCGGCCTTATCGCAAACGCAAACCTATCATCACGGAATTTAATACGAATAATTGAGTGGGTTAGCACATATAATTTCCTAATTGTTAAGTACATCTGAAAGTTCTGCATATTGAAATCGAAAAGTGTTATAGGTATGCAAAACATTAATTAGTACTATATGTGATGAGAAACAATATTAATTAAATAATCTGAAGAAATAAAGTATATCCATACAATTTATACCAACAGAGTTCGTTAGGTGCTGCGTTTTTAAGTTACGAGATATTCAAGCCAGGATGAGCATACAGCGGGGCAGGGTCACCAATACATACCTATTTGTGAACGGCGAACCAACAAGTGCCGATATCTCTATAAAATAAGATTTAGAGTAGTGCCAAGATGAGCCCTGCGGCTTGGGCAGCGGCACGTAACTAGTTGGTCCGCAGATAATGCCTCGGGAATACTACGCCGGATTACATCTTACTAATCATCCGCTCGTACGAAAGCGGTATGATGACTACATTAATTTTGACTGTTATGGTCACTGTTCCTGTATTTAAGTACAGTCAATAGTACTGATAATTGTACTACTGGGAACAGGTAAGGAAATTGACACGCGGCTGCTAGCTAGAATGAGACGTATGCATCGACCATCGATGCACGGCAGACCATCCGCGTTTATTATGGACTGCTTAGCTAGAATGAGACACGTACATATTGCAGACGTCCGCGTTTATCACATTGCATAAGACATAATCTACTGATGAAACAACTTCTGCCGGCAGTTTAGCCTGGAGATGGCGGTAAAAGTCTGGCAGGCACTACGCTAGAACACCCTATGTATCGTTTTATGAGGACTGCCTCTGTTATGTATGAAACAGCAATATCTACTGGACTCCAATGATAGATTCGATAGAGAATGACAATTTAGGCCGTTCGGGCGGCCTCGGCAGCGGTCCGTAGTTGGTCAGCAGCGCGGCCAGGAGGTGCCGACAGAGCATTGCAGCGGGGGGCGGGGGCGGCGCGGGGGGGACGCCCCGATCGAGTTCTGCATCCGCGAACGCACGTCGTCGTCGCACGCGCTCGCTCCATACAGGGTCCACGTTGACCAGGCGCGGGTTACCTGTCAAGTAACAAAATAAAAAATCATCATCATATCAGGCACAGGACGTCCACTGTTGAACATAGAGGCCTCCGCCGTAGATATCCAGAGCGACCGATTGGAAGCGATCTTGAACACGTCACATGGTCTCATGCCTATCAGTGTTTTATAGGATAAGGCATTTCGGTGAGTGCGTTGGAATTGCGTGAAATTATTCCTTCTCCGGACTACCAGGACCGGGGAGGGTTCCCACCGAAATATGATCACAAATGAAAAAATATGTCTAATTATATAATTTTGGACTCAATGCCTCAGAAAAGGCTGAATGTTATAAAGTTGAATTTAGTTATACCAAGGTCTGTACAATGCGTAGGTTCCCATACTGCTGTAAAAAGTTTTTACAATAGTGTAACGCAATAAAAAGATAAGCCTTGTCAATTCGTATTTTTTCATACTAAAAGTTCCACTCAATGGTGTCGATTCGGATGTAGGTACACCAACTAAACTAAAACCAATTTTAAAGTAGGTTTGTCTTTTTCTCTCTGGAACAATATAACGTGACAGCACCAGTCTAAATCTGGTTTTAGTTTAGTTCGTGTGCAACCGGATCGATCAGTGTCATTCAGTATATTTAAAACACTTAAAAGTACTTCGCCTTATATCCATACGTAATGCACTCTTTGTGTGCGGTGACGCGCCATTTGGAGACTATAACTAATTTTTACATTTGGATACAACATTTCGGGGTAAATTTTCCTCACGGTGGTAACCCGACATTTTTGATGTACTTTTTTTTCTGTCCCTTTCACCGGCACGCTTGCTAGCAGTCTGTACTATTCTCTGTCTACGGGTTGCACACGAACTATTGACAGATAATTGAAAGCTATAGCGTACTTCCCAGTGAATTACAATCTTAAATTTGGCACGAACGGTGGTCTTGTGTGCAAGTGAAAAATTATATCATTAATATCTTAATTTATGTAAAACTATCACGCGCGAGACAGTCTGCCAATCGCGCTATTTTACAACGGTATTACCGTTCGAACGGAACGTTTTTGGTTTTGGTTTAGCTTTAGCTGATGTAAAAAATGGTATAGTGCCATTTTTTGTGAACGATTATATCGTTGACGCTACCAAAGTAAAACCAAACTCAAAATGTGTAACCACGAGAATTAAAAAAAACTAGGTTAATTTCCGTTCAAATGATAAGCGCGATACGAAATGTGCTTAACGTAACGTTTTTGGTTATGGTTTAGCTTTGGCATTGGTGTCGATTCGGATGTACACCAACTAACCTAAACTAAAACCAGTTTTGGATTGGTGCCGTCGCATCGTACTGTTCCAGGGAGAAAGAGACAGTACTACTTTAAAACTGGTTTTAGTTTAGTTGGTGTACTTCCGAATCAACACCTCTTAGCGCGATCGGTCCCCTGATATCCTAAACGGGTTGACCGATTTCGAAGTGCATAGTCGTTAGATTCGTCTTGATACCCGGAGTGTCAGGATTTAGGTGGATGCGTACTTTTTATGGTAAAAAACGGATGTTTACATTTATAATATGATCTATGCCTAATTTACAAAAAAAGTGGTATTTGTGTAGTTTATCAACGGTCTGGTATCCATAATACAAACCTAATTTCTCAATGTGGAATGTGTGCAAGGATATTTATAAATACACTACCACTACCGCTTACATCCCAAATTCAAACGTAAATTACCTTCGCCGTTCCGTTGTGGGTAAAAAGGTTTGTCAATGGTGATGTTGGTCAGGTGCAAAGGGAACTCGAGTCCTACTCACACTTTGCCGGTGGTTTTTGTTATAATGAAAAATTAAAATTTTCAAGTAAGTTTGTTTATGATTGGCTGGAAACGCGTTTCACCACAATCTTACCTATTAGAAAGTGACGATGTGGTCGAAGATGACCTACATAATCTCAGTAGATGCCTATTCACCCTGTTAGTGAAGACTGTTTACTACCGTGCATTTGACGGCGGATTTGTTTGATTATTCCCATTGGCCACCACCAAATTAGCCCCTGTAAACGAAGTCAACGTCTACCACTCTGGGGGCAGATCGGATCATCCATGGCAATAATCCATCCGAATGATCGATTGGTACCTACAGTGACCCTGTCTTCGGAACCAACGATTGCGAGTTCGACTCCCGATAGAGGTTTATGTTTACAAATTCTCTTCGTTACACAAAATAAGATCAAATAATTAATTTAAGGTATTGTATGATATTTTTCATATCTAACATATTAGTGCATTATTACTAATCAATAAATTACCTACTGAGTGTTTGTATCAAGTCTTCCTATAGATTTGTAGGCGGTTGGTTTGGTAGCTGTACAGCCGGCTATAGGCTCGAGTTCTACCTGGGAAATAGGAGTAGGTACTTTCGGGATTTTTAATAAAACAAAAGCCAGTGCTTAAATAATAAAGAATTTAATAATAATAATAACAGTGCTTGTAGCAACTTCGGTAATGACTGTTCCGCACGATCAATAATTAATCACCTATACAAATAATACCAACCATACAATAGGAATCTTTTCAGAATAGGCTTGCTTATATTTTTGAGGGCTTCGCTGAACTCAGCGACAGGTAAAAACTTGGGTCTCCAATGGAAGCAGGTGAAATCAGAATCCTAGAATAACTATTTCATGCATGAAAATGCAGCTAGGTATGTAGCTATATTTCCAAATTTTCCAACACCTATGTAGGTACCTAAGGATAGGTCTATGCGTCAATTTTAAAGGCGACGATAATAGTTACCTACATTAGATATCTACGTCGTAGGTTATGTATCATTGCCCTGTCGCAGAAGACTATGAATTCCAGATTTTCCAACACATAGGTAAGTACCTAAGGCGTCTATGCGTCAATGTTAAAGACGACGTATTATATTTTAGATACATTAGATATCTACGTCGTAGGTATATGTATCATTCCCATGTCGCATAAGATTATGAATAATGATACAACAGATTAAACAACGGACACGGATATGAAGAAACAAATAGATATCTCAATAACGTCTTGTTCAAAAGATCTTTCTGGCACCCGCGGAGCTATCATTCAACGGCGGAAAGACGTGTTTACAGCAACAGTACGCACGTAACCCGACACCCCGACAAAGAGCCGCCTCCACGCTCTCTTGTAAAACAATCTTTACACTTTTTTAGAGCCCATAAAAATAGTTAAAAGAATTTTAAAAGTTTTATTTTTTAATAGACAGTGAAATGTTGCCGAGTGTTGGATGACAGCTTTTGTTCTGTAATGAAGCGGGGACATTTTCAAGAGTCGTTCTAGTTTTTATTACTAGTTGGGGCTCTATTTTTAATTGTTGTGAACAGTATCTTTTTACATTTACCAACTTTTAACACCCGTTCCTACTTCAAAAGTAACTCATACGTGCGCAACTATTTGACTCACCAAAGTCTAGCGAACTAGCTGTATAAACGGCATCTTTGGCGGAAAAAATAAAGATCGGTAATAAAATCGGTAGATTTTTTAACGCAATTTTAGAGTTGGTCCCACTCACGGACGTATAAATAGTAAACATTGGCCGTGTGATTCTAAGGTAGAATAGGGCCAACCTGTGGATGTCGTAAAAGTAAGAGATCGTTTCGGACGAAATTCTGTAAATGCTAGTGAAAACGTGTCAAAGTCCGTTACGTAGTTAAAACAACTAAACGCAAAAACAGACGCGGATAGCGACTTTATATTTAGTACTATAAAGGAATTGCCTTTCAATTCTATATCTAACTAATATTATAAACGCGAAAGTTTGGATATTTGTTCCTTGCTCAATCACGGGTAAACGGATTTGGATGTAGATTTTTTTTTAATTTTTCCATAGAACATTATTTTAACAATCTTCACTATAGACGCCTACGAAAACCTGTAAATGACATAGATCATGCCATGGATTAAGACATAGGATATTTTTTATTTCAATGATATGAGAAGTTCCCGCGGGATAAACAAATTAAATATCCGCGATAAAGGTATACCACGTGGGATAAATATTTCGGACACTTACACCAATCATCTAGTCCCAAATTTATGTTAGTAAGTATGTAAGTATATTAAGAGACTCATCCTTTTTTTTTTATGAACAAGGGGTAGCACTTGACCTCAATCACACCAGATGTGTGAAGATGAGGCCGAAGGTGGAAGCGTACTGATCCACAAACCCCATCTTATTTAGTAGTAAATAAGATACTCATACCATATTACCTATTCTGTGCTCATACTCAACAAGAACGCTGGGGATCGAATCCGCGACCTCCGATTGGTAAAACTTATATTGTTTACATTGACCCGCGGATGCCGATAAGCGGCGGTCCTTTTTTAATGTCGGCTGAAAATAGTCAATCATCATTTAAAAACTTCTAGGTTTATGGAAATTTAAAATAGGTACTTACATATAATTTGATTCATAAAAGTAAAATATTAAATATCTTCGGTGCATTAAATATACCTTACTGGGAAGGGAATGCTGAGTTCGCATTTAAAAGAGTACCTAATGAAACCGACACTGTGACAATTACACCACACGTGCCATCTCATCTCTTCGTAGAATCACAGATTGTTTTTATTGTAAACAAGTTTAACTCGCTCTCGATGTTGTAAAGAAAATATTTACACAGCTAATTCGCATTTAACGTTTCACGACGGAGAAAGGAAACACTCGACAGTGCGCGGTCACTTACAACAATAACAAAATGCAGAGTGGAGCGAGTCACACTTGCCTGCCACTTAACATTTTTACACTTTCCTATAGAAATAGATAAAGATGTCTTTAATTTAAAACTATTTTTTTGTTTTGTTTCAACTCAATAGATATTCTATATAGATACATATTTATCCTAAGACCTATTAATTGATACCCGTCTAAAGAAATCTCACTACTCCAAATTAATAAAATGGATGTCTGTCTATCCGACTTTCACGTCTAAACTACTGAATCAATCATATTGAAAGGCAGATATACTTCTAGCCTGGGTCCCGGAGAAAGACTCAATACGGAAAGTTTTTTCTGAATTTCTGAATTGAAAATTTAGAAAACTCCCCACAACATTTATCGTACAAATGTTTATATCGTCCAGGTAGACGAGACAAAAAAATTGTGTTGAATACTAAATATCTTCGAAACGGCTTAACCGATTTTCATCAAACATGGCTAAGAACGTAGGTATCTCCGTTTAGTCATAAATATAAAACAAATCAAATTTCGGAAAACCTTCGAAAGATTGTTTTTATCGAAATACGCCAATAACGGCTGAACTGATTTTCATCAAACATCGCTAAAAACCTGTCCCTTCGTTTAGTCTTTAATATAAAATAACCACACTCAAATCGGACCACGCATTACTGAGATACATCTGGACACATAACACTCGTCGTTTTTCGTTAGGGGTTAAAAAGTAATTCAAGGTACAAAAAAAACTTCGCAGGCGAACCCGCGCGGACCGGCAGCTCGCTCATCCATATTCATTCTAATATCCATCTATACTATTATATTTATAATAAATGCTAAAGTCTGTCTGTCAGTTTTTTTTTTATATGAAAGGGCGGCAAACGAGCATGCGGGTCACCTGATGGAAAGCAATCACCGCCGCCCATGGGCACCCGCAAACAGTAAAAGGCAAAAGGTTGCCGGCCTTTGAGCAAGGTGTAGGCTCGTTTGTGTCAGTCCGACTATTTTTTCCTATGCACAACGGGTTGACTTCAATCCTTCAATCACACCTGATGCAATGAAGATGAAATTTTTAAGTGCACTGAATAGACACGTGGCAATGTACTTATAGGGGAGGCTTTTGAGCAACAGAGAGTGACACCAGGCTAATTTTAAAAAAATGGGTAGTTCAGTACTTTTCTTTTTTTATTTGTTTTATTATTCGTTATAGGATTTTTTCTTTTGCACACAATTTACTGCTAAACCCCAAATTTACTAAGTTTCCTATTTCAATGCTCAGGTTGGCTGGAAGAGATCTCTTAAAGAGATAAGTCCACCTTTGTACGTGACCTATTGTTTGTACTCTGTTATTGTAATATTTTGGTGCAATAAAGAATATATTAAAGTATTCTGTGGTAATACAGACTTATGATATCACGTCAGGCTTGTCTATTTCGAAATAATATAAACCAAAGTCACTATCCGTGTCTGTTTGTGCACTTAGTTGTAAACTGCCTTATATTATAACCTAGCATATTACACCGGATGAGTTTTTATACCCTTAGGAAAAAAATAGGGCATATAAGGTAAGTGAAATAGAAGTTATTGACATAGGTAGGATAGGATTTGTAGGGTTCCTATCATGCGAAATTTATTTAGAGCTCATATTTTCTACAAGTTGTCTTTATTTATTTAATTTAATGTTGTAATTATGTGAAATAGGCTACAAACGCGACCGTCAAATGACACAATTAACGCTTTATTCGATGATGGTTTTGAAAAAACAAATTAAACTACCTAAGCCAATACCTTCTATTTCACTAACCTAACATGCCCTATTTTTTTCCTTACGGTAAAAAAACTATATGTAGAAAATAATTCCACCCGTGCGAAACCGGGGCGGATCGCTAGTTAATAAGAATTTTTTTTGATAGCGTGAGGGGACACTATTCTGTAAACCATTTTACTACTAAATAAGCAATTCTAACAAATTGGCAAAGCTGTATAAACAAAAATAAACATCGCCATGTGGTCGCTACTGGGTGTGAATGTGTAAGTTTTTGTCAACAGTCATTTATTCACTTTGAAGTAAAGATATACTCAAGATTGACAACAGTCTTGTGACCGGTCTCAAGTAAACGTGTTGATTAATAAACCAAACTTGAGACCTGAAAAGCACGTGCGTACTCAAGCAGTAATCACTTGAGAGGTGCGCGTCTTAGGCCCGTATTAATAAACCGTTCTCAAGATTGACATGGCCTCAAGTTGACGCTTGAGAATCTGTTGCATATTAAAACAGCAAAAATGGTCTTGAGACTAAGACGCGATCTCAATCTCAAGAACCATTTATTAATACCTTAATAAACGAAACTCAAGACTATCATTCATTCGCCGCTGAGGCGAATACTTGAGAAGTGATCTCAGCTGAGTAGACCTCAAGATTGGTTTATAAATTAGCACGGAGCTTGAGATAGCGCGTCAACTGCTTAAGACGCATCTCAGTTGACACAGCCTCAAGACTTCTATTGAGATTGATTTATTAATACGGGCCTTAGTTTTTTGTTGTAGATTTTAATCGTATTATATTTCTCTATTCTAAAGCAACCGACGACCTGTTTGGTGTAGTGGTTAGAAACTCTGACACTGAAACTTTTGGTACCAAAAGTTCGCGGGTTCGAATCCCGCTCGGGGCATGTTTGTATGATGAATACAGACGTGTTCCCGAGTAATGTATTTGTGTAGGTAGTTTATCAATCATCTGGTATCTTTTACACAAGCCTAGTTGCTTAATGTGGAACTAGCTGGCACTGTGTGTATATCATTAATTATACGTTAAAATAAATGCTAAACACAGACCAATAAACACACACACGTTTATGGTCTGTGTGTCTAAATAAGTAAAAAAGTAGGTACGTATAGTAGGTAACTAACTTTTCCTACTAGGTTGCTCAATAAGTCCAATTCGGGGCAGGTAATAGTGATCTTGGAGTTGAGAGGTAGTATCGGCGGGTACCTACAATAGGGTCCAATAGTACATTGTGATATAAGGGCCCAAAGTTGATCATTGCAGCCGAGGCTTGATTGCTAGCCCGAACCGTAGGTGAGGGCTACAAAAAAAGCTGAGGCTGCAATTATCAATGGGCACGTGTGTCACACGACGTTTTATAACACATTTGTGAGGAAATAAATAAAACATGGGGCTACTGAAATGAATAAATCTTTAATTATTTGTTAAAACAGTTATAAAAACCAGAACAATTTGAAAAATGTAGTACTACGTTGCCAGTCGGCATTTGTAACATAGTCGTACTGTTAACTGTCTTCCTCTCACTCTCCTGAGTGAAAGTAGGAGAAATGAGACCAGAATAGGGCTCTGGCTCTGTAGTTAAGGGCTGCGGCGGCGGAGGTGGCTGCGGCGGCGGAGATGATGGCGGGATGTATGTGCTCGTTGATGGTCGAGAGTCAGCACGGCCCGGCTCCAAATTAATATTTTTTGTAATACAGGAACTGATTTTTTCTTTATTCCTGACTGAATCGTGAATGTAGCCCTCGGCGACGTTGGAGGAACGCCACCCTCCGTGGCGTTTCAGTGTCAATATATCCGCTCCTGAATCGGCGAGCAATGTAGCCGAGGACCTTCTAAAACTGTGCCCTGTGTATTCATGTGCGTTCTGTAAGTTGAGAAAAGTGGCGATTTGTTTAGGCATCATTCCAAATTTATTACGGCCGATGGGTTGGCTGGTGCATTTACCATTCTGGTAAAAATCGATTAGTCTTCGCTTTTGTGGAACGGAGTGCTGCGTATTTCGTTACGATTTCATAAAAAGGTTGTTGTATTGTAAATGAGCGTGGTATTTTATTCTTTGTGTTCTTGATCTGGACAAGGAGAATTCGCCCATGGTCCTCGACATCATCAGTGGTTATATTTGTCAGCTCTTGACGTCTGCATGCACCATTTATGCCGAATATTAATGCAACCTGAAAAGAAACAAAAACTGTGTAAGTAGGTATAAAATAAAACCGAAGTAGGTACTTATCTAGTTATATCGTAAATAAATACGAAAATTAAAGGAATTATGTTTAATAATTTAGTTTTAACTGACCTTTGTTGCCAAATATCGGCTATCCGGAGCTTCTTTCAAGTATTTCTCAATATCATCAGCCGCAAATACTTTAGATTTCTTGCTGGTAAAGCCTTCACCTTTTCTTTTCAGGTAAGCCAGCAAATTTGAATACGGCTTAATATCAACACCATGTTTCGTTCTCACAACACTTTTAAGCATTGAATATTGACTCCACAACGTGCTCGGCTTATATTTTTGTGAGAGTTCCATGAAGTAGGCTAAAAAAATGCTTTCTGAAAATGAATGAGCATTTTTGTTTTTTTTCCAGAGTATGAAATTTTCGTACGCTTGCAAGTACACCTCAACTGATTTTTCAGGTAGAAGGCTTAAAGTAGCTTGTTTCGCCGCGTTTTTAAGATCCGGGGGCGTAGATTCCATGAAATCCTCGTCGCTTGAAGACATTTTTGCAAATTTTCACAGAGCGCGCGAAATAACTTTATTAAAAAAAAACACAAGCGTTTTTTTTTAATTAGGCAAAGGATACTGCAGACAGCCAGTACAGACAGCCACTAACAAATTAGGAAATTAAAGTTTTGTGTTCTTATTATAAATAAATGGTTGTTATTTCTTGTCGAAACTGATTGAAATAAAGATTAATAATTTATTTTAGTGTACAAATACCTCTCAAAGTATTTAATTTTTTAAAATTTTTATCAATTTTCGGAATAAAAACTCTTTGCTAGGATTAAAAAAATTACCATAGACGAAACTTCTTGACATTTTTAAAAAAAAAACCGTACTACTTTTTAGCCCGAGGCCAAAATGCGCCACTTTTTGAACCTGTTTTTCATAGAAAAAATACCACTTTTCGAGCAAATGTGTTATAAAAGAGCTTTTCAGTCTCAGCCCATACGATTGAGATTTTCAAGAACCAATTTGAATTTGTAAAGCAAAGTTAAATTCTTGTATAGTGGGTAAAACTACAGGCAAGTAGGTGGAGATGAGATCAGCACTTAGGTACCTACATGAAATTTACTGAAAAATTGCGGGCGAAAGACTATAATAGTCATTATAAAAAATGGAAATAAAAACTACACCTGAAATCTATATCTCTAATGATAATGATCAAAAAGTTAAAGAAAATTAAATGCGTATTTAGTACAAGAATTTCAAATATCTGTAGTTAGTAACATTGCGTAACATTCGCATCTCAAAAGTCGGTTCCTACCATGGACTTATTATTTAAACAGGACTGAGTACTCGCCGCTGAAAAACGAGCCGAGCAGGATGTGTAACGTAGAGGCCGTTTGTCTCTGTCTAACAGGGTGACCACAATATATTTGTTACTTGGGACAAATGTTGTAATAAAATATTTGTCAAAAAACTTTGGCGTTTTGACATTTGCCGGCGTGAGCCATTTATTTCGCATTTCTTCATTTTTTGGGAAACTGCAATAATAGTACAACAGTCAGGACCCTAATCAATCACACATATTTGACATATTTCGACTCATTTCAAGAATTCATGGGCATCCTACTTCTTTGATTTACAAAAATATTATTTTTAGCTTACCTGTGGAAAGATATGTTGCAATCACCATAGGATTCACTTGGGCAAGTATAAACGCAACACTTTTTCACCATTTTACTCCTTTTACTTGTTATAATATAACAAATACTTTAAAAAACTTTTAATGCAAAGAAAATTCAAAATCACACCGAACCATCACCGAACCGCCATGACATGACATGCTTTTCAGGGTTACCATAAAAATAACAAAATCGAAATAAAAATGTATGTTTTCTGTTTGATTTAAGAATATATGAAAAGAAATTAATGCGAATGTTATTTGTTTATTTATAATTGTTAAAATAACATAAAAATATAAGTGTTTCAATGGAATTTTTGAGTAGCCAAAACTGTTGATCATAATCATTTTTTTTGCTGGCAAGATGTAAGAACGAGACACACGGCCTCCGTTATTTCTATCTCTCTCGGCTCGGATTTGCCTTTGTGTATGGTGCATCCAATTTAATACCTTATTGCGTTGACATAGTGATCATTTTCCTAAATGATTCTTTTGATAGTTATCAGTCCTGTTTAAATAATAAGTCCATGGTTCCTACAGACTAGTCATATTTCTTTTAATGCGTCCGAGCATAGACAATTTGGTTCTAAGTTATCCATAGCTAACGTTGACTTTAGAATTGCTCTTTAGGTAAAGTTCTTAATTACCTACCATAGTGCGCTGGCACAGGGTACGCTCTGCTCATTTGCATGCACCGTAGTCGGGCTCGGTAAGCCCGCTTGCGCGCCGCCAGCGCCGCTGCCTCGCTGTCCCTAACCTGTCCGCTGCTGCCTCCGCCGCCGGCGCCCTGCTGTCTGCGAAGCGCCACCTTTGTAACAAAAAGAAAATTTCAATGGAAAACCTTTATACCCAACTACGGCATGCCAAAAAGGAAGTCATAATTTTAGACATAGGGTTGCCATACGTCCCGTGTATACGGGACTGTCACCGTATTTGACCATCCCGTCCCGTATTTGTCCCGTATTTCGACAAAATAGGTACGGAAATAGAATAGAGAGGTGAGGGGCGCGAGCGCTATAGCCACTACGTGGAGATCAAATCTAATCAGATCAATACCCATCTGTTAGAAAACTCATACTACGTGCACATGCGTGCAAAAGTAAGTTAAATATAATAAAACATAGTTCAAAAGCCGCGTGTCGGTATTGAAAGTCTTTATTGACTTCTAGAAGTTATGGCAACCCTACATAGATATATATTTATTTGACACCACACTATAGCAACAACAAATTTAATAAAAACAAGAAAATTACAATTTTAGCAGTTTATTAGGTACCTACCTAACAATTTTGTGAGAAAGAAAATAATGGTAACATACTAAAACCTTAACATAATTGAGTGCCAAAATAATCCGCATCATTTACCTGGCTGAACTATACAGGGTGAATTTGAATTCGTGTAATTCCCATTAACTGGTGACGCCACTCTTAATTACGAACAACTTTCCCCAAGGAAACGTACCTAGTCGTAATCGATCAAAAAAATTTCGGTTACCTACTCATATAAAGTAAACCATTTTAAAACCACCTTTTCTATGGAAGTCCAACAATTTTCGTCTGGTGACTCTACTCTTGATAAAGAATAACTTTCCACTAGGAACCGTAGCCGAATTCAGCCGAAAATTAAACCGGTAACCGAAAATTCTTTCATCGAATTCGGCTATGGTTCCTCGGGGAAAGTTGTTCGTAATCAGGAGTGGAGTAACCAGTGAACAGTAATTACACGAATTAAAGTTCAGCTTGTCTAGATCTGCATCATTGTTCAAACTCAGAAATTTTATTGTTCAATGTAAAAAATAAATTAGAAACCTCCCGAGAAACAGAGAGACAACGTAATAAAATCATCCAGATATAAAAGCGTTATATATTTTGAAAAGCTTGAACATTCAAAGATGACCAAGAACCAACTCGCAAAAGCCAGCTTTTGAAAATAAAAAAACCATTTTCTAATTTGATTAATAAAAAACAGTCAGACACATATCGACTGCAAACTTATAACACCCGTCTTTTCGGATCGGGGGCTAAAAATACTGCATAATGAAAGTCAACATGTGTGGTTCCGGGGAAATGCACGAATTTTATGCTCTGTACCATAACCTAACAGTCAGAATCAAAATGATATCGGCAGTCAGATGTGGTCAAACGTCTAAGAAAAATTTATCTGATTTTAACTTAGGACGGCAAGCCCAATATCAAATAAAGAAAAGAATAAATGTGTTCCATTGCAAAGTAATAAGTAGTGCATACTTAATTATATGCCCGTGTAGTTTCCATCATAGTAAAGGAACCAATCTCTTTCCGTGGGTATAGTAAAAGGGAACTATGAAATCCATATAGCGCACTAGTATGGACCATTCGGACAGCGGCATCATTAGTGTGATTGCCAACTCGCTTGCTCGCTGGCGATTAATTGGATTGAGTGCAATGCAAAAGCGCATTGGAGAGCCCTGTGGTCCAACTGTGGACTATCGATATAAGAATCGAATAGATAATCGTTTCTAGGTATAAATAAATAATAATAATAAATATTTCGGACACTCACACCAATCATCTAATCCCAAACTTAGTAAAGCTTGTACTATGGACACTAGACAACGCATATATTTTACATACATATTTATATAAATATCCATGACTCTGGAATAAATGCTCATATTCATGACACAAACATTTACCCCTCGCGGAATTCGAACCCGTTGGTGTCGCTGACAGGGTCATATCTACAGGTTTTGAAGAAACACTGGACTCGCACTATTCGGTACTATCTCATTAGGCGGATGTTTGTTATGCACATTAAATAGTTTGGAAAGACAAGTATATCTGTGTATGAATAAGCACATACCTGCGCCGCCATAACCCGCTGCCTCTCCAGCACCAGCAAGCAGCCAGGGCAGCGGCAGTCACGCCACCGGCAGAGCCTCTTGTGCCCCTTCAGGCAGGAGATCACCCCGTGATTGCGGCACCGCGCGCATTTCGGCGTCCGCAGAGACTTCCGCCCTCCGCCTACGGCTTCCACCTCACTACATCCTTCACTTTGCATTACGAATTACCTACACAAGTACAATTCAAACATACTCTAGGCTCCGCGACTACGTATTAACAACTGGAGAGCATGTTCACGCTGAAACATCTTTTCAGAGATTGACGGCTGAAAAGTGGGTTTTAAGTTTAAAAACACGAGAGGCTATGAAAGCTCCGCCCCAGTCCCGCTCAGCCATTGGAGGAGAATTTTTGTGGGCGGGCAGTACAGGAACTGTAATGAAAAATTGTTTCATTTATTTTTCTATGTAAAATGATACATTGAACGGTTTTTATGTAATACTGTTCATTGTCTTCAAAGAGAGGTATCATATAAATTATAAGAACATTTTCTTGGTTTTCCTTTTTTTTAGTAAGTAATAAAACAAATAAGTGTAACGTTTTATTTAAATGTATACTTATAGGAAAATTTTATGGTAATATATCAATAGTTGTGGTTCGTAAACTCAGATCGCGGCTTGTTTTACGTCGGGTTTTGCTAATCCCCTGAAAGTTATATTTCTGAATCTCTACCGTTTACCCTAGTAAAGTACGTTAGAGAACGTACCCCTTACGTACGTAACGTAACCCTTTGGGACTGGAAGAAATCCCTCTACGGGTAAGTCCGCCGTTGTACTCAAATTCATGCCTATATTTTCGTTTGTACAATAAAGCGTTTACAAAGAAACTAACTTATATTGAATCACATTAAAATAAACTTTCTTTACCTATGTGTATTTTAGGCAGATAAAATGAAGAAAAATAATTCGAAATTCATTCGACTGTGATAGCAACCTGTGTAATTACAACATATAGGTAGGTACAAATGTAAAGCATCACAGTTATTATTCCGTAGGTAGGGTATCAGAAATACATAGTAGGATGAGTAAAATTTTTCTTAGCAACAACAATAAATTAAATATTAGTTACCTACTAAAAGATTCTGTGGATAATAAAAACATGCGCAATAAATAATGAATATTACCAACACTATAAAAAAAACATTGGTTAAATAAACTCAATTTGATGATTTTGATTATTGTTTTTTCATTTGATAGTGTACAAATTCTCCTTTTGTCAATATTTTATCCAAGTATATATCCACATATAAGATAAAATTACGAAATTGAAGTAGGATATCTTATTCGGGATTTCTCCCTGTGCTGTCCTGTACTATATGTTCGTGTTTGTCTTCCTTTCTGTTTTAGATCGCTTAAACAGGTTCTAGACCCATAGTTTGGCACAGACTTCATACTGGTCAACCTCATTCAGCGTTTTAGCCATACAACCGGACTCTGGCAGTAATGGTCGACCGTAATATAGACGACCGATTGCCATAAAATAAAAAGTTAGTTAGTTAGTCTTTCACAAGGGTGACCACCATATTTTGGCTAAGATCTGATGATGCACTCCGGAGATAGAGAACGGAAACTTGTCAAGGTCGATTTTTTGTAAATTTTTGATGGTTCAATTAGGCATCCTAGGCTTATATTACAAAATGACTTTTAAGTCTGACCGGTATAAAGTACCATAACTCTCTTGCCGTAAAAAAATAAATTTATCTACCTATCTCTTTTTAGCCGACTGATCCAAGACGGAGGGTAATATATCTCGGTTGTATGTATGTAGATTTCTATGTTACCTCCTGTAGCCTAAACGGCCCATTTTGAAGTGCAAAGTGTTAAACCTACTTGTTATTTTAATAAGAATACCCTGGCCATTTTGTAAGTATTTTGAATGTGACGTGTTGGTTTTCCTTTTTTATAGAGAATTTCATTCGGTTATTGTTTTTACATGGTGCATGTCACAATATACTAAATTCTCCAATTACTCTTAACTCGCTTTATTTCTAGTGGTTATGGGCCCAGCACGCATCCACTGCTTCCAAAGTACCTATCTAACCACACGTCTTAGTCCCTAGTGCCATAGGATACATTTTCCGGCAAAACTCCAATATTGGCGTCGGCAAAATTGATATCGGGTTTTTGCATTTTGAATACTAATGTCACTGTATGATTTTTTAAGTACTTTAGAGGTCATGGCATAAGGATGGTTTGTGCCTAATCGGGCCTTACAGAAAGGTAGGTAAAAAATAATTTTGATGCTTGAAAAGCCTGCGGTGGCGGCTGCGGCTATATATTTGTAATCAAAAATGTTTATAGGTACTAAAATACCCAGTCAGTGTGTTGATACAATACAATGGACATTAACATGACCTCTGAATATCATTGTTTATAGTTCTTCAAACATTTTTCTAACAAAACTTTAGATGAAAGAATGCTCCACTGGCATCAGATAATTATTGTTTTCCTATGATACAATTTTTTTCATTAGTTTTTCTTTCAGATTTATATCGGAAAGTAAAAGATATCCAATCTCGTCGGCGATTGCCAATTACCTCTCAAGTTTCAGTTGCCGTTGTCCACTCGGGCCTTCGATTACCAGTCAGTCCATTCGACAAGTTTCGTTTTACTGCGATTACAAAATGTTTCTTATAATGTAGGTACCTACTATAGGAATATAATAATAGTAAATATACGCTGACAAACCATACGAAACTAGTGAATGATTCTTTTATTACGACTCATAAACCTAGTATAGATCATTCGATTTTTTTTATTGTTCATAAATTGAAACAGAGCTATCATTAATGTGCAATACTAACATAATTATTTAAATCATATGCCCCTCTGTTATCATCGCATATTGCACAATAATTGTAGGCACTGATCCGCAAAATGAACAAGAAGCGAGCGTGTAATGAGCGAAACCTGAGACAGGGTGCGTTTGTTTTCGCACCGCACAACCTCGCCCGCGGCCAAATGGGGCCGTTGTTAAGTCGACCAATCTCATGATTCCTGAACAAAAGTGCCTTGTTTGAGGATCTTGATGTTCTAAATGGTCGTAAACACGCGATTATGGTGTTAATTGTTAAACTGTGGCAGGAACTCATTAATAGGACATGAAGACCTATAAATCTGCGTCTGCTCGGTTTGATATAAAATATTAGGTACCTATATTACACGCTTCATTATTCAGTTCGTTAGATTTTCATTTGGACAGCGCTTACAAATATCATAAAGCTTATTGAAAAACAAAATTTGCTCATACAATTATTTATTATGTTCAGTAGTGGACATTAATATGCGCTATGGATAATAATTTCTTAAATGTAAGAAGGTTGCCAAGTCTTTCCAAATAAAAATCTGACGAACTGAAAAGGAAATATTCGCATTATTGGTCTATAATGATGTTGATGACCACTTTTGTTGTATATTTCTTTATGTATGTGGCTATTTGTGGGCACTATTTTGTCTATTTGTGTTATTTTATATTGTAATATAACGACAGTAAGTTTCTCATAAAGAAAAATAAAAATGAAAAGGAATAATAAATAGATTTCAATCAAATAAAAATCGTATATTCAACATTACTTGTAATTTAATAGATATTATTTTACACCAACAAGAATGTCAAGACTTTTACACAGGATTTTTTATACTAACAAAACATTTTGCCAATATAGGTACTTATATTAATTTAATTTCATCACCATAGGGTATCAATTAAGAATTAAAAACCTAACAGTCATTCAGATTTTTGGTTTTGCAAATGTAACAATACTTTTTAAGTCACACCAAATATTTAGCTTCTGGAACAAGTTTCTCTTCTGCGAAACACGCTTCTAACCATTCCTCGGACACAAATATGCCGCTGTAGATAGTATTCCTTATATTGTCCATATGTTCAATTTCCGTCCTTTGAGGGATGGCGACGTGAGTTAAATTAGGTGAATCTATATCGCATACGGTAGCTCCATACATTTTAGCATAGAGGACATTTAAACTATTAGTGTTCACAAAATGTATGCAAAATGGGCGTAAAAAGGAAAATGGATTGTGATCTCCAAAAAGCTCTTTGTCTACATTCAGCATTTCTTCTTTGGTTAAGTATATCTCAGGTTCCTGTAAAGTAATTTACAAGTGCTAAATGGCGCCCTCTTTATAAAAAAAAACAAAACAATTTCTTGTTAACCATAATTAGTTTCGCAACAGCAATGAACGAAAATTTAAGCGAAAATTTTGCTAAATTAATAGCCACTTTCGTCAATATTTTCGTATATTATGGCTTCGTTATCGAAGAGGATGTGAGGTAAAATAAGATATTTAAAAATTTCATTGGTGTGGTGAGGCTTCCATTTGCTCAGAATTTCAATTATTTTTCTGGTTAGCAATAAATATTCAGTCGACCTGAATGTATATGGATTTGTAACAAATCCTGGAATCCAAATTTCATCTAAGTTCTAGGAGGTATCTATTTGTAACTTAGCAAACGTATGGAATTCCGATAACATTTGCACATTCGGTAACAGCGAGCTGGTTTAATGATAGATCAGGCAGTGGGGTAACGCAATACTTGAATCCATCGATTTGGGCTCATTAAAAGTCCTTTGAATTTTATACTTTTTGTTTTGTTTTTTTTTTTTTTAACTATACTGGATGAGTTTTTTTTGGCGTAAGGAAAAAAAATAGGGCATATTAGATAAGTGAAATAGAATGTATTGGGATAGGTAGTTTAATTTATTTTTTCAAAATCATCATCGAATAAAGCTTTGATTGTGTCATTTAACGATCACGTTGAATATTGCCTATTCCACATAATTACATCATTAAATTAAATAAATAAAGAAAACTTGGAGAAAATATGAGATCCAAATAAATTTCGCATAATAGGAACCCTACGAATCACGCCAGTAGCATATCAATCTTGGCGCGTGCGTGAATGAAAAAAAAACTTATTATGCCAATACCTTCTATTTCACTTACCTAATACGCCCTATTTTTTTTTCCTGACCTTAAAAAAACTCATCCAGTATAGTTAAAAAAAAAAAACTAAAAAACAAGGTTTAAGCATTAAAAAGTACATATTTTATTTGTAAAGAATGCATAATTTAGCACTAATTTGTGCCTATAGTTATTGGACGCTGATGACCACTTCACTAATCATTTAAGTAGATCGGTAGGTAAGATACTTACATCATTTTCCATCTTCTTAAAACACTTCTTCAAATTATCCTCATCCAGCAGTTTACTGTAACTGTCGCCAAAGCTATCGTATTCCAAACTCAGATTCAATTTAGTAGTCGGCTTGATGGACAACATGTCAAGAGGTGACAGGGTGCAAAGGGTTTCGGAGTTGGGCAGCGCACGGAGCCAGGATGTGGTGATTATATCCAGGTCTTGCTTCTGGACATGCATTCGGACACGGTGTATCTGGCGGCCAGCCACACAACACCACGTGTCTGTTCCTGAGGAATTATTTCATCATCTCAGCCTGTAACATCCCACTGCAGGGATATAGGCCTTCCCTCTTATATTGAGGGAGTATGGGCCATAGTCCACCACGCTGGCCCAATGCGGGTTGGGGACTTCACATGCCTTAGAATGTTTATTCCTCAGGCATGCAGGTTTCCTCACGATGTTTTCCTTCACCGTTTAGGAGCAGTCGGACATAAGTAATTAAATTAAATTTAAAAACTCATTGGTGCATGGCCTGGCTGGGAATCGAACCCGGACCTCCCAAATTGGGAAACCGCATCTTAACCGCTGAGCCACCGAAGCTCCGAGGAATTATTTATGTAGAGCGTTATAATTGTTCATACAGGGCTATTTTTAACTCTAGTGTTTTGTATTTTGTTGCTATTATAGATTTTATGTTTAAGTAGGTATATTTGTCTATCGATCTATATAAGTATGTGTATGTAAATATATGAAATCTATTCACGTAGTTTGTATCTGCATCCCTATTTAATACCGCACAACCTATTTCAAATGTACTGTCCTAATACCCAAAGTTTGCGTTGAAGAGATCGCTTTTAGTGATAAGGTCGCCGAATTGTACATTCTATTCTTACTACAACTGAATTTTCTTTTCTGTTGTGCAATAAAGTGTATTTGTATTGTATAAAAACCTGTTTTTAAAAAGAGCAATCCCTCGAGTTTCTTGATTTTTCTTCTCAAGAGAAAATTGCCTTATGAACAAGCAATAGCCTAAAAAACGTAAAATTTACTATTTTAATGGTACCCTGTGTACCTACAAAATAAAGCATTTTTGCATTTGACTTTGAACTGTAAACTGAAGTCAATAAGAAACAAATCTTACCAATATTCTCCACGTGTTTCCCGCCATGCGACTCCAATATCCTTATAAGTTCGGGTTTCTTGCAATCGTCATCATCCGACATGATATATATTTTACGTCCGAGCAGCGCTTTCGAGGTGACTTCCACGTCACCGCTCGCCTTGATCCGGAATTGCTCTGGCACTTCCAACACTTTGGCAGTGCGCTTCTTGCGCGGCTGAACATCTTCAGCTATTTGACCTTCGTTTATGCGCTTTGTGCTCAGTTTGGCTACTGCCTTTTTGTCCTGTTACAGAAATGTAATTTTTAGTAGTAATCAAGTCCCTTCGGTCCATCTCACCACCTAAATCACAACTGGATCCACCGGTGCCAGTAGCCAAATGGATTGAAATACCTAAGGACCTAGTACTAGGTCTAATAAAATTGCGGAGTGGTTTGAGGCACGACAGCGCCCCCCGGGAACGGCACCCCCCCCCCCCCTAGTGAGGGCGAGGGGGGCCTTGAGCCGCTTATGCGTTCCCGGGTCCTCCTTACTGCCGAGGAAGGTCGCCGCCGCGTTTTGGTGGATATCCCTCTCGGTAGGAAGGGGAGTCCCACATAACCGTCTCGTCGTCCCCCAGGCGAGCGGAATGCTAAAACGCATTTCCCCGCGTAAAAAAAAGAAAAGATCGTTCTTAGTGTTTGCGTAGTCTGTACCACCTATTCTTTTTTGTGCAAACAGGGAGTGTATTTAACTAATGTTTTTAATAAACGAAAATAAGAAATAGATTAGCTCTAGTTACATTTTGATATGTTTTATTACAGAAGCACTCGTGGCGCAGTCTCAATCGCTACTCAGCTCGATTGCAATATCTGGCGCGGTCAGTCTTTGGATGGTGGGCGTGCATGGCTAAAAAGCTGTGAGGAATAGCGAAAAGAACTCAAAGGAGTCTCGGGTCCGATTTTGATGAAAACTAAAAATGCATCATTGCATTTTTGAAAAATCATTGTTCCTAGCCAGGAATCGAACCCGTTGATTTTGAAAAAAAAAAAAACCACTTGGAACCATAGCCGTATTCAGCTGAAAATTGTTGGACTTCCATACTAAAGGTGGTTAAAGAATGGTTTACTTTGTATGGGTAATCGAAATTTTTTTGGTCGAATTCGACTATGGTGCCTTGGGGAAAGTTGCTCGTAATCAGAAGTGGAATCACCAGTAAACAGGAATTACACGAATTCAAATTCACCCTGTATGTATAGGTAAACTCAACTCAGCCTTTTGAAGTTCGATCACTACTGGAATATCGATAGAAAAACATCACTTAGGCTTAGGGGAGAAAAAGTTTTACTTTTTTTAGTTCACTTCTTTCTTGCACCTAGTATGAGAGTCAGTTTGACATTTTTAAAATATATTTATTAGTTACAGAACATTCCACCCTTTATTTACAAGGTACGTCGACGGAACCGAAGATCCAATTATTTCGGTCCTATATTCCGGTGACGTGACGTTGATACTCACAGTGGCGAGGCAGTTGTATTCGTCTAAAGTCATGACGTCACTGGCAGGTTTGTCGTCCCGGATACGCATGACGCGCGGGAAACGCAGCGTGTACTCACTGCCGAAGTGTGTACTGCGGATAAGCTCGGTCGCGCGAACCTGTTAATGTGCGAGCTGTTTATTCAAGGGGTGCCTTTTTCGATTATTTCATTAATACGCATAAAATGAAATGGTATAGTCCATACTGTTTCTTTATAATTTAATTACTTTTTGTAACTTGTTATGTACCTAAGTTATATAAAATCTAAATTGAAGGGAAAAAAAATTGGGCGGACCGTTTTTAATACAATTTTTTTCATTATGCCTACCATCAAAACGTGTGAACTGAAAAATGTTTCGTTTTTTCTTTGTAATGTGGAACTTAAAAAATTACTGTAGGGACTTGTGTGCCGCTCACGAGGATAAAAGCTTAAGTTAAAGTGCAGTTAGACGTTCCGATTTAGCTGGCGGCAGCCAAAATTGGGGCCGACGCGACGTGGCAACCATCCCGATATTGCTACAGACGTTCCGACGGTCGCCAATCCAACCATCAGTTGCTCATTGTCGGATGCGCCGGCGAGTCGACCACATCCAACCAGTATTAATAATGATTATGTTACATACATACACATGTTGCGTTTTGGTCGTGGTAGGGTGTCGGCGCCAGTCAAATCGGAACGTTTGTTAGGGCTTTTAAGTTTTAATACATGTTTAGTAGGTTTGCGAATTGGTTAGTGACAGAGTATTCTTAAGTTATCTATGTCTGGCTCCAAGCAACAGTTCCTCAAATAAGTTAGGGGTTCCGAATGAGCGCGCTTCCACCTTCATTTAACATCATGTATGATTGGGGAAGAATTCGTACCTACATACCTGTAATACAATGGAATGCTCAGGCATAATCCAGAAGTCGGGCTTCTCTTTGTTGAAGACGAGAGTGTGTGGGGGTGGAGTGGTCTGCGCCCGTACCCAGTGCCGCTCCAGCGCGGCGCAGACTCGCTCCCGCTCCGCATGCGACAGCCCCGTCGCCACGCGACCCACGCACACCCAGCGGTGCGGCGGCTCGCCTGCACAGTACACAACACCAGGACCCTCACTACACATACTTCCTAATATATAAATATATTTATATATAAATATCCTTAGACATACACACAGCGCCATCTAGTTCCACAGTAAGCTACTATAAGCTTGTGTTGTGGATACCAGATGGTTGATATACTACATAAATACATTTTTTTTGTAAATAAATACTTATTATAAATGAAAACATCCATAACTCGGGTACACATATCCGTATTCATCACACAAATATATGCCCCCAGCGGGATTCGAACCCGCAACCTTTTGGAATGGTGGCCAGAGTTGCTAACCACTACACCAAACAGATCGTCCTAATCTAACCTAATCGTCTGGAATTATATGGGGGAGGCCTATGTTTAGCAGTAGACGACCTGTGGCTGATATGATGATTGATTTTATTAAACGACTTCAAAAAAGGAGGAGGTTCTGTATTCGGGGCGTAGTTTTTTTTTTTTTTTTTTTTTTTTAATATTTGTGTTTGATTACAAAATTGTAATTGTGCGAAACTTTGGATGTTTGTATTTTGTTGCTCAATCACGGCGAAATGGATGAACGGATTTGGATGACATTTGGTATATAGGTAGAATTATATCCTCGATTAAGACATAGGATATTTTTTAAGCTGATAAAGTGAGTAATTCCCGCAGGATAAACAAATTTACCTTAAAACCTCGTTCCAATAGTCACCATCCATCAATTTGATGTTACAGTAGATTTAGTAATATTTTATACTTTTTTATGAATGGTAGGTTCTGTATACTCCTTTGTCTGATTAAGGAGAAATAAACGATTATTATTATTATTAGATATCCATAATCTTCTGTTGCGCCATTTCTTTTTAGCTCTGTATTCTGCTGCGCAATTAAACGTACCGTATAAATAAATTGTAAAGAGATTCCACATCCATCTTTCATCAAAGCGCCAATGCAGAATGATCAGTACGCTAATGTGTAAACAGCGACCTTGGGATCCGATATTTTGGTCCAATATGCTGGCTCAGCATCTTGGCCCAATGTGTATAGCGGGCTTAAAAATTGGTTATATTGTCTGGTTTATTAGATTACGAATTAATCTAATACCACAGAATTAATATACTACTAACTATTCGTTTGCATGCGTGACGTCATTGGGTGTTTGGTTTTTATATTAAGGGCAACAGCGGTCGCCGCTACAGCCTCACCTGGGTTCAGCCGGTCGGCGCACGCGATCAGAAAACTCCTGGCACGACCCTGTCTCTTATTTTCTGCTTCATCAGCCCCGATGATCACCAAGTCCAGGTCAGTCATTGTACTATCCGTGTACTGTTGCAAACAATATTCTAGTCATTTTATTGTGAATTCCTTGAAGTGGTTTGAGATACAGATGTGATTCAAATTTATGTCAATAGATGACGTCGTCGTAAATTATTTGTCAAAAATTGTTATAATAAGATGACGAGTTACATTCTAACGAAATTCATTTTGCCAGATATACCTACAGGGTGAATTTAATAACTATTGAAAATCTTTTATATTCATTATTATATGACACAGCATTATCGAAAAAATTGTCCTCTTTTCTCTAAAAAGATATTACTATTTTATGTTTAAATCAAAATATCGAAAAAGTAAAGTAGGGACTACCAAAAATGAATTTCATCACATTAATAAAGATGGCGTTATGTATGAATTATTTTGTTCAAATAATTTTTGAATTACACCAGTGTCACAAAACCAAAAAACTGCTTGAAATGTCACACATTGTGTTGTACACACCACATATATCTATATACCATTATAAAACGATCCACAGGCTTCTAACAGGTTGACTCCTAGGCGCATGCCGCATGAAGTCGTATCGCACCCTCGTGTCTCAAACACACATTATGTTGTATACACCACTATAAAACGATCCACAGGCTACTAAGAGAATGACTCCTAGGCGCATGCCGCATGCAGTCGTATCGCACCCCGGTGGTGTCTCCAACACACATTTCGAAAAGGTGTATCGCAAGGACTTTGCTCTAGATATTTACAGATAATTTGATATGATTTGATTAGAAGAGCGTCGGTGGCTCAGCGGTTAAGACGCGGTCTCCCAATTTGGGAGGTCCGGGTTCGATTCCCAGGCAGGCCATGTACCAATGAGTTTTTAAATTCAATTTAATTACTTAAGTACATTTATCCTACTGCTCTTAATCGATGAAAAAAAACATCGTGAGGAAACCTGCATGTCTGAGAAATAAAAATTCTAAGGCATGTGACGTCCCCAACCCGCATTGGGCCAGCGTGGCGGACTATGGCCCATACTCGCTCATATATGAAGGAAGGAATCCTTGCAGTGTGATGTTTACGGTCATCATCAGATGATGATGATATGATTTAAAAGGTTTGTAGAAAATATGTAACATACCTCAGGCTTTATTTTGTACCAACCAGCGTTGCGGCGGTTGGCTATATAATACGATTCTGTGTCCTTAACGACTATACCTTCCTCTTCATCGTCTATGGCCTTGTTTAGGGCGTCCAAAATTTGCATACTGAAACAAAACACTTAGGCTATTACAATATATTTTTGGATGTACTAAGGAGGAATTTTACATGCATAGTCCATCTTAAGTTTGCCAAAGTATCCGACTAACGAATTACACAAACTACACTGTAATTTCCTCACAACTATATAGCGATTAAAAAGCGGCACTTTACTACTCTCAATACCGTTGTATTAAAATCCATTGTACACTTCTGATTTTTTTTATTGATGTGATTTACCAACAAAATAAGTCCAAAACTTTTGATTATGAAGCTTATAGGCACTCGTCGGAAGACATTCACATTATATCTTTGCTCACTGAGTGCGGGATTACAGGTTGTTCTAAGTTTGAATCAAATTAATGTATGAAAACTTACTTGTCTTCAACAATTGTCCTCTTACTATGTTGTATTACGCCAGGGACGTCAGTGAACATATCATCGAGTAGCTTCAGTCTCTTGCTGAGTGGCATGCCACCCTTATCAGCGGGTCCGACCAATGTCTTCCCGTTGTAATACAAAACATCGAACACACAGAAGCAGGGGCGATATCTCGAGTTCTCAGTTATTTTTTTAATGTCGAAGGCCATACCTGTGGTAGATAAAATACAATTACAAATACACTTTATTGAATAACAGAAAAGAAAATAAAATAACGGGCAGTCAAAACCCTAAGTACCAAATCGTGGCGCAGTCAAAAGTTTGGATATTCGTTTGTTACTCAATGACGCTATAATGCGAACGAATTTGGAGAGATAGATTATACGTGACTATATAAAGCCCGTATTAATAAACCAATCTCAATACAAGTCTTGAGGCTGTATCAATCATCTCAAGCTCCGTGCTAATTTATAAACTGAGGTCTACTCAGCTGAGATCACTTCTCAAGTATTCGCCTCAGCAACGAATGAATGATAGTCTTGAGTTTCGTTTATTAATACGCGCACCTCTCAAGTGAGTACTGCTTGAATATGCACATGCTTATCAAGTCTCAAGTTAGGTTTATTAATCAACACTTTTACTTGAGACCGGTCATAAGACTGTTCTCAATCTTGAGAATGGTTTATTAATACGGGCCTTAAGCCCGTATTAATAAATGGTTCTCGAGATTGAGATCGCGTCTCGGCTCTCAAGACCATTTTTACTGATGCTGTTTCAATATGCAACAGAATCTCAAGCGTCAACTTGAAGCCATGTCAATCTTGAGAACTGTTTATTAATAGGGGCTTTAGTACTATACCGAGATACTTTTATCGCGAAACAAATATATCTAGCAGAGGGGCGATAAAATGAATCCACGCATGCAGAGCCGCGGGGATGGCTAGTGGAATAGAAATCATTAAACCATATGAATTCGTATACTTTTTTCACGATACCAGAAAGGCATTCAATTCATTCAGTTCACTTAAGAAAACAATTTTTAGGTACATACTTATTGCTAATTTACAAAGGGGCGACTGTAAAATTACCTTTTGATCCGAAGCACTGGTAATACTTGTGCCATCCCATCATCTCACCGTCAAGTATGAAGCTGTTGATACTCACACTGAAGCAGTCTTTAAGATACGGTGTTAAAAGACCTGTCGAGTCATATGTCTTCCCGTATGTGTCTGACCACGAGTAACCTTTCCTTGAGAAATACTCAAATTTTCCGTTTACCATATGCACCTGAGTAAAATTTAATTTATCTTTATTGCAAAAGAAATACAAACAGATTACCTACACCTAGAAAATGTGTACAAAGGTGAGCTTATCTATAAAGAGATCTCTTCCAGACAACCCCACTGGAGGTAGGTAGGAGGTCATTATTATACTTTATGTTACGACAGAAAAGTTTTTTGTATTTAAAACCGAAAGTTCATGTAACCTACCATATTATCTGCGACAGACATTTATCAATTTAATACATAATAAACCGGTAACTTAGCTTTATGAACGAGTGGGCCCTCCTGACACAGGCAAAATATTCTATTTGCCTAGGTACTATACTATGTAGTTATGAACACCTAAGCTGGGTTTTGTAATTGACATTATTTTATTTCATAAGTTTTATTAATTCGGTTTAGCAAAAAACTCCGCCCACAAAATAGGTCGTGGCTGATTAAGGTGTGTTTTCCGGTACACGAAAGAAATTCAGGAGTAATACAAAACGTAACAGCATATTAGAGACAATTGGTAGGTATAGATAAATATCATATAGGTGTGTGGTTCACACGCCTGTCCAGAGCATGGAGATTATAGCAAATTCTCCCATTAGAAAACAATACAAGTCTTTGTCTACCAATGGCTCTATTTTATGCAAGATAATCAGAAAGTTGTATAGTTATACCTGAAACCTTTCACCATCGAACTTGGACTCAATTTGGTAGGTCTTGTTCTGTGGCAACTTAGACAAATGCCTGACATCCAGCCGCTCCGACAGCATTGGACAGACTGCGAAGAAAACCTGGATACCCAACTCCGGTGGCCGAGTATCGCCGTCATCTAAATCTTCGCATACCTAAATAAAGTTGTTCCAAGTAAGCACACCGATAATATGTATAGTCGATCGCAAGTCACCAACCGGAATCAGCTAATAATGTAATTATAAAAAGGTCTGTACTATACGAGTATGGATGGGTACTAGATACGTAATAGATCTTTATATAGACATCCATGACCCGTGTATAGATGTTCGTATTCATCACATAGACATTTACCCATAGTGGAATTCGAACCCGGGACCACAGATTACGGGTTCGAATTCCACTATAGATAAATATCTGTGTGATACTAGTCACACGGGGCCATAAAAGCCTATATTTATTTATACCTATAGGTATTTACGTGTTCATTGAAAACCAATCCACGACCTCCTAAGACTTATACCTTCAAGAACAGCCATAAATTAGATGATTTGTGCAGTTTTGATATATTATACTCGTATCTGGAATTACACTGCCGCTCAATGTAGTTAGGTATAAGCTATACGTACTCATATATTACCACAGAATAATTAATAGTACTAAAATATTACGTTGATTTGTAACTAATGGTGCTAAGTAACTACGACTTCCAACAATACCTCAGACATATTGCTGTTCACATCACCTACAACTCCTTTATTGACTGGACCAGTTAACAAAAATTAATATAGGTAAGGACAACCCTAGCCTCAGTAGGACCCGAGAGCAACTATCCTATTTTATAGTGCGGGAGTTACGCAGAACATAGCACTTAACCACCGCCAATACCGAATATGGAAGCAAGCTATCCTGGAACCCCCAACATATTTAATGGCCTGGCTGTCTTATCTCAAACAGCCGGAAAACAACACTATCAATATTGTTGCTTGACGAAACTCAAGTGTTGGTTAGACTATTCTGTATAAAAAAAGCATTATAATTTTTATGTAGGTATCTAAACAATATTAAGGTATTGAAAATCCATAGATACCTTTGCAAGACTGGCACAATTATCGAAAAGCTCCGAGGCGTCAGGGTGGAAGGCGTTCAGTATACCACGTGTCCCCATGGCAAGTTTTAAGTCCTTCAGAATTATTCTAAGGAACCACTTCATTTGTTCTGCGCTTAAATTCTTTATCGCGTCCGACATAGCTTGGTCCTGGATAGCTAAAATCGAATAATACAACATTATATATTCGTTTAGTTTAAGAAGGACCCTACAAGTAGGTCGCTAATTTACGCACGTTATACTAGAATGCACGATGTGGCAAACAGATATTTTGAAAGTGTCAAAAACCTGTGCTGAAATAGTAGGACCAATTAGTGCCCAAAGGAAAAAATGGTGCCACTGTTTAGGCCCGTATTAATAAACCGTTCTCAAGATTGACATGGCCTCAAGTTGACGCTTGAGAATCTGCTGCATATTAAAACAGTATCAGAATAAATTGTCTTGAGACTGAGACGCGATCTCAATCTCAAGAACGATTTATTAATACGGGCCTAAACAGTAGCACCATTTTTTTCCTTTGGGCACTAATTGGTACTATTTCAGCACAGGTTTTTGACACTTTCAAAATATCTGTTTGCCACAATATCTGTTTAAGTGCGTATTCTGGCGTCACGTGTTGCTAGAATCCACAGTCTCATAAGCAGTCTGCCTTACCTATAATTATAATTTATGTCGTAAAAAACTGTGCATAAATAGTCCCATAAATATTTCTTCAAAAACAACGAAGTTGTTTAAATGCCTTTGAGCTTTTCATACTACGGACTTCTTGTCGGCGGCACTTTTTGTTCTCCGTCTGTGTTAAGTCGAATTAGGTAACATTATGAAATTAATGTCATGAAATTAGTTTTATTTATGCCACTACTTTCGTAATGTAAATTCGGCTTTATTGTATAGAATATCATACATTCCATCCTAGCGGACAAAATTTGGATTTTTTATGTCCGGCCTACAGATTACTTACCTAGCACATAGAGATTACAATACAATACAAATACACTTTATTGCACAACAGAAAAGAAAATACAGTTTCAGAAAAGTGGTAAGAATAGCACGTACAATTTGGCGACCTACAATTTAGGTAACTCAAAAATACTTACGGCCTTTTCCAACTTCATCGGTAGCCAACCTATCAAGAATATCATTAACTTCGCCAATTGTAAGCGTGCTAGATTTGCCTGGAATTCGGCTATTCAGTACAAAGTACGCGACGCCCGCAAAATCGCTGGCGTCCGACACAGCGGTAAAGTTCAACAATTTCTTTGCATCTTCCGACTGCTTGCTAAGGGAGAGAACTTTTATCAAAAGTTCACTAAGCCTGGACTGCTTTAAGTTATACGCACTCCTTTCTCTTTCCTCCTTTGGTAAAAGCAATCTTAGAACAGGAAAAATGCTTGAATTCTGAAAATTCATTACATTTCAATGTAGCGTTACTATGTCTGGACATAGAGGAATAACACTGTCTGGATTAACATAAGTAAGTAGGGGCACCTATTTAATTATATTTTTTATCTAGTATGAAGTTTTTAATGTTCCGAAACAAAACTAGTTGGAACAATCTGATCACTCATACACAATGTTAGTCGGATTTTTTTAAATAACGATTACGCTAATTACCGATACCAGATGGTTCTTATACTATAAATATTTTTTTTGTAATGTAACATGTCCTTATTCATCATACAAACATATGCCCCTAGCTGGATTCGAACCCGCGACCTTTTAGTTATAGCAGTCAGTGTTTCTAACCACTACACCAAACAGGTCGTAAAAAAGGGGGGTTAAGGGGGTACTAAGCGGAAAGGGGTATTAATTAGGTGTAGCGAGCAGAAGACTTTTCCATTTTTTTTTAACTTTTCTACATTCACCAAATTGGCCACTTTGTATGGCAAATTGCTTTTTTTTCTAAGTACAAATTTTCTGTTGTGTTCTTCTCATGATACCTAGGAACCCCCTTCGGTTTAATACCCCCTTTCTGACTAACTTTTAGATTATAGTTAGTTACCTTATTGCCTGCTATTTTCATTCTAAATTCATTAAAGAAATTTGATATGATTTTCAATTGATCTGGTTTATGGTTTTTTCTTTTGTGCAATTTCTCTAAGACTGCACAGAAGTCAGCGAATAGGATTGTGTTTGCAGCTGCATTGTTTGACGTCATTGTTTAGAATTCAGGCCCTAGAAAAATGTCCTTATGTAACGAAAATAATAATAATGGTATAATGTCGTAGGCAATTGAAAGGTGAATCATAATGTATGGTGGACATTTTCTGTATTTATAAGAAACTGCCTATTGTAGTCCGCTCTGAACAGAAGTTTTCTGTAAAATCCGAAATGTTATGATCCACTACGATACATTATGATCCACCTAGGCTTTCATAACGGCTAACAAGAATTGTGGAGAGAGATAAACAATTTTATTTTATCGGTACGTTTTTATTAGATAATAAGATATTTTAGCATATACTTTTGAGCCATATTCGGTGAATGGTCTTTATATAATAAAGATAGGTTATAGGCAGTTTCCTTAGTTAGATTTAAAACTCCATGTTGTTGACATTCTCCAATGGGACCACAGGCCAATGCCCTTTCATAATATTCTATTGCCAAGTTATTAATACCCAACATATGATATGCTCTTCCCATATTATAGTTAGTTTCTTGTTCACACCGTCTTAAATTTCTATATGTCAATAAATAGCAAATTCCTTGCATGACTAAATTATGATGCTTATCCACTGTTCTTTGTGCAGCCATGACCAAAATAGTGATCCCAATCAAAAACGCAGATACAGGTTCCTTATATTGGATGTGGTAGTCTAAAAAATACTTCAATGCTACAAGATACCTCCCAGAAGTCAGGAAATTGTTGCCCAAGAAAAGATGTTTTACAGCATTGTTTTGGTGTTCTCTTTGAAAGAGTCTTGACAAATACTTTACATGCACATTATCTTCTATGTAGTTAAGAACATGATTTAATAAATTCCATGTGCGTGAACTTGGATATTTTTGAGTAAACTCTCTAATAAACCGAAAGGCATTCTGGTAATCGTGAGCAAGGAGGCAAGCTTGTAGACAGTAGAACTCAACTTGTAAGCGATGAGGTTGTAAGCCTCTGGATAATAAAGCACCATAACTCAAACGTTGCATTGTAAAGTATTGTTTATTTTTGCAAGCAATGCTTAACAACTCAGTGAATAATGCCCACTCTTCTGAGGGATTTAACTTAAATGTCTCTTCTTCATCAAAATGGATATCATCTTCATGATATGTATTTTCTCCACGAATGGATCTGAAGTCGTGGATGAGATCTATACCACCTTTCACTTTGCAAGCTATGTTTAGTTCTTCTTGGTGTCTATATCTTACAAATGTTTTTGAGAGTAATGCTTCACCTACTTCTAAATATTTAAGCATTCTACCATATTTTTTCAATACAGTTAATTGTTCATAAAGTAAACTAGCACTGACGACAAACTTATAATCTTGTTGTAAAATTTCTAACGCTTCATCAATGCAACCCTTCTTCTCAAGTATAATAAACAATTTTCGGCAAGCATCGGGATGTTGTGGTGCGTGTTTTAATACCTTATAATAAGACTGAATTGCTTCATCTCTGCCTAAATGATGCAAACAATCTGCATGTTTTAACCATACAGCACCAAGATCAAAACTAGAGTTTGTTATTAAAGGTTCTAACAGTTTTATTGCCAAATCATATTGTCCAGCAGAAGAGAGAGCTTCCTCTATATCCATATACAAATCTCCAGCATTTTGCACATCATTATCTAAGAAATCATTCAAAAGAGTGTGAACTAAGCTTGTAGAACCTAAATGAATGAAACATATTATTAATTTGCATTTCAAATCAATGGGCAAGTTATTGGGTAAGGTACATTCTAAATAATTTGTATGTTCTTCTATCCCACCATCAGAATTTTTAACAGTTTCTATTTCCGCTTCAATTTCAACTCCAACATTCGCAATAAATATTTCTATACACGTTTGATATTGTTTGCGTGTGATAAGTAACTCCAAAAAAATATTTATGTCTTCTAAAGAAAACTTTGAAGTACATTTTTTATAAGCTATTGCCATAACTTCAAGTGCTCTCTCTATTTCTTGATTGTTGTGATATATTGTTGCAGCCATTTTTGCATACTTCATTATTGTGTCTCCTTCAGTATGATGTAAAGAAGAGACTATTTTATGATAACATTTAACAACAGATATATTCAAATTGTGTAGCGGATATTTTATTTCTTCGAGGGCTATTAGACATTCAAGTCTCTTCATATGGATATCTAAGTTATGTGGTTCAGCTTTTATAGCCTGAGTATAGCAGATCATTTCTTGTCTTACATCCTTCCTTTGTTTAGATATTGCAGCAAGTCTCAACCACTCATTAGCATCAGGCGGGTTCAAATGTGCAGCCAACAATGAGAATTGTAAAGACTTCTCTGGATCATGCTCATAGATTTGTGCCAATGTTTGATAAGGTTCTGGAGCTGTTGGTATTTGTTTAATAATTTCATGGCACATCTTTTCAGCCATTTCTTTGTCGCCCCTAGCAAAACGTAGATTTGCTTCGCCCATAAGACCCAATAAAGCTGTAGACAGACGTTTAAACTTCCGACGCCTTGATACTTTCCTGTCTAAGAGTTGTATAGATTTTCTTTGGCCCTCATCATTCTTCCGAGTTTCTTCATCTATGTCTTCTTCGTCGTCACAACTGTTCCACTCGTTTGAATATTCAGCAAATGATAATTCACCGCTTAAAAACTTATTGGTTAATTCTTTCTCCAGATCCACTTTATCTTTTGAAGTGCCCGGTAATGAAAGATCCATCTCTTACAACGAATGAAGAAAGCCTATTTACATTCAGGATGTCTATCCAATTTATACTCCTTCCGTTATATACTTTGGCGGTTGGTGCTGGACGAATAACAAAATTACATACCGTCACACAGTGTACAGGAACCTTTCTTTATTTCTAAAAATTTGAACACACTCCCAGCGTGTGTAGCAAACTTGATATTATTATTTTTTTTTTTTTTTTTTTTTTATGTTTCATTCTCTCCTTTAGGAGAAGGCAAAGGGATCTAGCCCATAACAGCCATGTCTTATTTCACTTATTTCTTCAGTTTGTAAGTCAGTCTCAGTCAAAACAAGTAATTCGTCGTATACTTGGCGTATACAGAGTCTAGTCACGGTCAGGTCATTCTTCAGTAAAGTGGCAGAATGCTTTACAAAAGATTTTGGCGGCTTCTTGTGGGAACCCGAAAGCTCCGTTACGCACTTTAATTTATACTTCCCTTCACTTGTACACTATCACTAACGTTTGCTGCACAATATTCTGCCATTATTAAGCTTCAAAAGTTAGAATGCACAAATTATAAGACTTATAAAGAAAAATGCTACTTCACTCGCCGAGTTCCCGCCAAAAAGCCTATTTTATTTTTTTTTAGTTTTATTTTCTCCTCTAAGAGAAGGCAAAGGGATCTAGCCCATAACAGCCATGTCTTATTTATCTTATTTCTTCAGTTTGTAAGTCAGTCTCAGTCAAAACAAGTAATTCGTCGTATACTTGGCGTATACAGAGTCTAGTCACGGTCAAGTCATTCTTCAGTAAAGTGGCAGAATGCTTTACAAAAGATTTTGGCGGCTTCTTGTGGGAACCCGAAAGCTCCGTTACGCACTTTAATTTACACTTCCCTTCAGTTGTACACCATCACTAACGTTTGCTGCACAATATTCTGCCATTAATAAGCTTCAAAAGTCAGAATGCACAAATTATAAGAATTATAAAGAAAAATGCTACTTCACTCGCCGAGTTCCCGCCAAAAAGCCAAAACTTGATATTAATATTTACCTTTTAGACCTGGATTTACACCTCAGATTTTTCCATCAAATAGTTGATCCGACTATCGGAAGGCATTGGAGCCATTATTTTGTTTGAACATTCAATACACGTCTGATCCGATAGTCTGATCGGACGCCCGAGTTGGAAACAGCGCCGTTGTTTTTTCATTCACGTCAACACGAGCAAATATTATCAGCATATCAACAGAAAGACGTTCACAGCTGGACAAAAATCTCCACCAAAGATCTTCCCAACGATCCGTCCTGCGCACCAAGATGACCGATATAGCCCGAAGAATTATCAAATTTAAGTGGCAGTGGGCGAGGCACATTCCTCGTAGGACCGACGACCGTTGGGGCGGAAAGGTTCTCGTTGGCGACCACGCACCGTAAGACGCAGCGTGGGTAGGCCCCCCACGAGGTGGACAGACGATTTGGTAAAGATCGCGTAAAGCCGCTGGATGTGGGAATACCTATGCAATAAGCAATAGAGTCTGGCCAACGAACGCGCGATCTAAAAAAAGCGGGATATCAAAAAATCTTCATATAGTATTACTAACTACAACAAGAGAAAAAAGTTTTGATACTTGAATATTTTTTGTTTTAACGACAACCAATTTGTTAATTGTTTTATTTATTATTTGTTTTTTTACCCGACTATCCAAGCAAGGAGCGTAATCTTTTTCGAGTTTATGTATGTAATAAGTATCTATTTAAGAGGCGAAAATACGCAGCCCTAGGATAGGCCCATGAATTTCTGCTCGATGGGGTAGAGACCATGGGACCGGAGGCGCGTCAGCTCTTAAAAGTGCTGGCGTCGCGTCTGGTAGAAGTATCGGGTGATCAGAGGGCTGGCAGCTACCTGGGCCAGCGCATAAGTCTGGCCATACAACGTGGCAACGCCGCTAACCTGTGTAACATACGTTCTGCCTATGACATAAACGTATGTTCCAGGGCCCTTTTTTTATATCTTATAAATTATATCCTATCTATATTATAAAATTATGTAAATGAGTGTCACCATGGAGAATGTATATGTCGTGGTAACGCGGGCGTTGCTATAGCGGTGCAAACCTCTCGTGATATAGGGCAGCTTGGGAAATTGCAATATTATTTCAAACTACTAAATGCGAATAGGATGTCAGAATGACACTAGGATTTAATAGAACGAGGTAATGGTCTGCCACTGATGGAACACAGGCCCGATAACGTTAAATCTTTAAGTAAGGTGGTAATTACAGATCACTTACGCACATACAAATAATAATATTAAATTATGATCATGAAACCCGAGATGCTTACCGATGAACGATAAACATTTGCATACCATCCAACTTGGCCCTCGCATGCATTCATCCAATCTAGTCTACAATTCGTCCTGCTCAATTTCCATGATTAACTTCTTATTAAGGAAGACTCACCGGAGTGAGAATAGGAGAAGAGAGACTTCCAAGTGTCAGTGATAATAGTAACAGACACTCATGGTCGTTGATGTATTAAATTTTGGTCAGACTTCTTTGACAGCTGGTACCAATGTGATTACTCATTTTGATATCCAAACCTTTACTGTATCGTCGGTGATACCAGCGCCACCAGGTTCACTTCTTGTAACAAAACGGCGCACAATGGTGTTCATATTACTTTCTAAATTATAAATTCTGTCGCTAATTTATAGGTATCCGTGTCATATATACTGCACAAACAAGCAGCAGCTTAAAAAATGTAAAATTGACTATTTTAAGTGTACTCTGTGTACCTACAAAATAAAGCATTTTTGACTTTGACTTTGACTTTGATATGTGTAGCTTTCTATGTTACTTCCTGTAGCCTAAACGCCTTGACCGATTTCAAAGTGCATGGCGAAAAACTAAACCAAACCGGAACCAAAAAATAATCTACCGTTACCGATACCGTTTTTCCCGTTCCCGTGGAAATTATCTGTTTTTTACATTTCTATGAAAATGGAATTTGACAAAACCCATTGTATATATATTGTATAATAGGAACGGATATAATATATATTTGGCAGTTAGATAGTTTATGGAAACTATCTACCTGCCTCAACTTCTATGAAGTTTCGTAGTCGAAGTCGAAGTCTTCGTATTTATTAGTCAGTGAGTGAGTGACATTTTTATATGATTGAAAACTTGGTCGGTGTAGTAGTGGTTATAAACCTTGACTGTTTCACCGATGGGTCGGGGGCACTAATTAATTCTTCGGTATCATCATCTGTTAGCTTTTTGTATCTAGTCAGTTATCATTTTATTACTAGTGGATTTCGTCTTCGGGAAGAGACCTTGAACTCTGTTACATTTGTTATAATGGTAGCCCTCCAAAAAGCAGAAAAAAATATTTGTGAAAACTGTTCTAATGATGTATTGTCACAGACTCAATCCGAACGTCTTTTTCTTTAAGTGAGAGCTGGGTCATATTCGAGTTGCGAGTGCTGCATTATAAATATGCCTAAGGGATTTGAAAACATAAATTTATTTTCTTGCCCGGCCAGTCAATTTATAATTATGCTCATGGAAATTAAGGTTCAGGTCGATGGTGACACCCAAGTAACTTATGTATGAGACGTTTTTGAAATTGTCGCATGAGCAGTTGCCATTTTTGAGTAAACATGAGTGGACGGTAAGATTATGTACTCCAGGCGTAGGCAGCCCAGAATTACGCTTTGCAAAAGCTACATATTTAGTTTAGTCCACGTTGACACTTAGCAAGTTGTTGGACAACCATCTCGTTACCGTATTTAACCCTATTTGGACTGAGTCAAATGCTTCTTCCCATGTATCTCCACTAAAGATAGAGCTGTATCGTCAGCAAAGGAAACGACCCTACCGTTTTGAAGCTCGATTTGACAAAGGTCGATAATAAAAATCAAATAAAAGTGTGGGTTCGAATCTCGCTAGGGGCATTATGTTCCTATGATGAATACAGACATGATGTACCCAAGTTCCATTCTTCGTCCATACGTTTTTATTTATAATTTTTTGTATTTATATACAAAAAAATGTATTTGTGTAGTTATATAAATCATCTCATAATCATAATACAAGCCTATGTTGGTTATGTGTAACTAAATGGCGCTGTGTGTGTCTAGATACAAGGATATTTTTATTTATTTGATTATAATTATAGATTCAGTATCTACTATCAGGATTATTTATGTATTTTAATTTAACATATGTATTTTATATGCTATTGATTGTATAGTGACTTTTTGTTCCTAAATAAAATAAAATAAAATAAAGTTAATTATACCGCTGCTGATTATAAAGTTAATTATACATTAGCCTTAGACAGCTAAATGATGTTGCCTATTAAAACTTTTCAGAAAATTTCAGGTCACGCTTTCTTTGGCTAGACTAGTAATTCGTCGTCCATTTTTTCTTTCTGTCCACATGCAAACACTCGGGATAATACCTCGAGAACGACTGAGTTCAGAAAGTGTGACAAATAATTGGACGTGTATTTACCCATATGATCAGACAATCGGCAACAAATCTCTCGTTTATTTCCGCCCTTACTGTTTGGAAATACGTCTTCTTGCTCTTGTACGACTGCAGCATTTTTTACCCTGGCAGCCTGGAGCCTGATTCTCACATACTCGAGATTTCAATGTCGAACGACATCAATAGGTTTGTCACTTTTACACACGTGTATAAGTGTGAAAGAGATAGACATGCCAATGTCTATCGATAGACAAATGTCGAGTGTGCGAGAATAGGGGTCCTGCTCAGCTGGCTACTCCGCTAGGAGTAATAGTGTTCTGTGGGCTAGCTGGTTGATTGACAACGTGCGAACAGCGAATCGTAGAAAGAGTACCTACAACAATACAAATACAAGCGAAGCGTAATAAATTACAAACAAAATAAAATGTAAGGAATGTGTCTTTATTCCTAAAATATTAATTGTATTCTAATAAAAATTCTCATGACTTTTATAATTGGAATTCGTTGAGGTAATATCAAATTACTATTTATTTAGATATCTTGTGAATTGTGTCTTTTTACACAAAAAGTTTTTCTTTTTGTTTGTTTACAACTATCGTCGATACAAACCAGAGCTTTTGTTTTTAGTAAAAATATCAGAAGAAACTTTCTTGTTGCGTGGATGACTATGAACTTTATTTTACCTTGAAACTAAATGTTCAATCAGAACTACTTCCCTATATAGCCATTCACCTGTACACTTAGATAGTATCCAGTGCCAAGATTTTAGATGTGCATGATTTTAACGTTTCAAATATTTGATAGTGTTTATATACAGAAATACTACGTCTACGCGTAAGATGTGTGATACAATGCAAGCTTTGAAAGATCAACTGACAGACATTGAAAATGAGTTCACAAACACAAAGGCCAGTGATGTGTATGAGGCTGCTGAGCCTACTCTTCTAAATTTGCCTGTAGAGGTGGGTGCTTGTGCATGTTCATTGTTTCTTGTGATTTGTGTGTTATTGATTTTGGTCAAGAAAAATATTGTAAAATACCCCAGTTACTTTTAGCCTTTGAGATAAATCTTTTGTTTACAGATAATATTGAAAATATGCTCATTCCTGGATGCACATTTCTTAAAGTATACTTTAAGTAAAGTTTGCAGACGATTTTCTGATATATTAGCGGATGATCATCTATGGAAGTATTGGGTACATAGCAAAATAAATGGCTGTTACCCAGCATTGCCAAATTTAAAGATATGGGAGGAGATGCAGATAGACTGGGAAGATATCTGTGTGGAAATGGATATAGAAAACAAGAAATGGTTTAATGTTCAGGACACAATGAGACATATAGTTGTTAAAGATGTTCATTTTGCATCTGTTGATACTGTTCTACTTGTTAATGTAGGTAAATTATGATTGCACTAATTAGAACTTTATTTTCCCTTGCACACTAATGTTTGAATTTGAATGTCAACTTATTCAAGTTTTGAAAACACATGCAATGGTGTGTCATCCCATTTTATTTTTACTTGATTATACAGTAAACTAATTTTAAATCTGTGAGACTGTAACATATGTTTACAATTGGCTAAACCGTTCCTCACACAATGTTGCATAATTTTCAACTTATCCATGATTAAGTTTATGAAAATGTATGAGCAATACAAATAACGAAAAAATAAGTTATAGAAAATGTATGTGAATTTGGAATTCATTTGCAAAGTAAAGTTAGCCACATCTGAAATGGTAATTTTGTAAAAGGGACAATTTCATATGACCTACCTACAATAAGCACCTATTAAGGCATTCTTTGGAGTACTATCACTTAATCACTTCGAAGTTTAGATTACATATGTACTTTCTAAAATATATTATGCATGATATCACCCCATCACTTTCACCACCTGCTGCTCACAATTCGTGCTGTGGCTTGTACACAGAGTACATTCTACAGTTGTGAAATATTTAAATTATTTCAATCTCAAAACATATATTAATTATCTGAACCAAATCTATGCACCTCATTCAATTAGATAAACATTTATTTGTTTCTCAGGTCACAGCTACACATACAATTAAATACATTTTTCTTTTGGGCACACAGTATGGTACAACACGGAAAGGGGATCTGTGTATACTATGTGTCAATGTAATTACAGTGATTATGGATCAATTCATTAACACAGCTGGAGATTTGATCAGTGGTGATAATACACATGTTGAGTAAAGGTACATCATTTAGCTTCTTATTACTTCTGCTTCTAGAATGGTGAGATCTGCGTATCAGGTGGCAGGGATCGAGGCATGGCCTTATGGAATGTATTGGATATAGCACCACATGACAAAAGTGATAATACTACCACACTAACAGATGCTAGGCCAAGGTATATTCGTGATGCGCATGCTGGCTGGGTGTGGGACTTGGCCCCAGATAATGTGGACTCTGCCACAACAGTCTATTCAGCTTCATGGGATAATACTGTTAAGGCATGGGACTTGGAAACTGCATTAACCTGTGTACAAACATTTAGGTAAGAATAGAAATTGTGTTTAAAAAATATATTCCTTTATTTATATTGCAGTAGAAAAAACACACTTCAATTCATTACCATACCATACCATATCCATATACAAACTATATAGCAGGTCATTATAAACAGGTGCCTCGTAAGTTGACGAACGTTTCAAAGGGGTGATAATCCTTATGATCCACTTTGCTGGAACAAAAAATGAAAGATTCCAAAACTATTATTTGTTTGATTTTCGAGAAAATCCTACCGTTGATCAGTTTGTAACTTGCAATTTCTGCAAACTAAGACATTTTTCATTTCTTGCTAAATATTCCTGAATAGTGCTGCCAGCGATTGCATGTGTTGTAAAAAAACTGGCTTTCTGTAGTTTAAGGGCTGAATATTAGTGTCTCATCCCCTATCGTGTCGCTATTCTATGAATTTGCTCTGTGAAGAGACTGTAACAAATAGCTGGGTTGGTTCTATTCTAACTGAGTGCCGAAGCCGAAACATATTAAGTAAAATTTTTGAAATTTACAGATGCGGCATGTCTGCGTTATCTGTAGTGACTAATGACAATGTGATAATGGCTGGGTTATATTCAAAGAAGATATTGACTTTCGACCAACGTGCAGGATCCTGTCCTATTAATACTTACAAACCTCATAAAGGGCCTGTATTAGCTCTCCACACATTCAAAAATATGGTTGCTTCGGTGAGTGAGGACAAAACGCTAGCAGTGTGGGACAGAGTGGCTGGGAAGCTGTTAGCTAATAATGTTGAGATAACAGATAAGGCATACCCTGTATGTATCAGTTGGAGTGCCTCTTCGATGTATATTGGAGACTCAAAGGGATGCTTGCATTTATTCCACCCTGCGGACTATATTCACCTCAAAACTCATGAACTATGGCCTGAGCCGCCTATAACTAAACCTTCCAGTAAAATAACTGGTTGTTACCAAAGTCCAGGGAACATGATTGTATGTTCAGACAGAGGTGAAATCAAATTTTTGTACAATTGCTATCCACCACAGGAATACACCAGTTTAAAAAGCAGCACATTTGATGTTACTCAGGTACTTTTTTTAATAAAAACCATTCAAATAAAATATATAAGTATACAGTTTATTTTTATATATTTTTTCATATACTTTATCATTTGTTGCAGTTACGATACCTAAATGGTGTTATGGTGATAGGCACATGTGATTCTGCACTGGAGTTCTGGGTCCCAAAGGAAAGATATAATGATCTGTGATGTATTTATTGCTATAAATTAAATAGCAAGCGATAAGTATATCGATAATTTAACAAGATTATACTAATTACCACTTGTAACATCATTATTATGAATATTTACTAGCTTTTCCATGATGAAGTCTGATGAAATGTAGGATTTTTACCTAAATTGTGTTTACATTTATGTAACTGAATGACTGATATATTATTTTTAAATTAAAGATCTAAATCGCACATATGCATGACTACTTATACGCATGTCGGGCGCTAAATGAGCACTGTATTTCAAATTAATATGAACGCTAAATATTTTTTTTAATGGCCCATGTCCGTACTATTGACGGACGTGAACCATCGAGTATAATTTAAATTGCGTTTATATTAGGTACTACAAGACGATAGTGGAGGTTCATCAATTACAATGTACCCTACTCAATTACTAAGAAATTCACTCAACAAAAGTAATAACTAATCTTTGACAGAGCTTGAGAGACATGAACAAATTTGAAGATTAATTTATTTTCATTTATTTCGATGATCATATTATTGTATCACGTCGTATGTAGGTATTGCTAACTAAAGACACGAGTAGCAATTGAAACATTTCAACTTAGAACTAATGAATTAAGTTTGCTTTGCCCAAAAACAAGCTTGCATAAATGGTAATTGATCCAGCTAAGACGAGACGCCTCAAGAGGCTGAACGCACACTTGGAATAAAGATAAATTTTCAAATTGAAAGGTAGAAGTAAACCGTGTAATGTCGCCGTGAGTGAGCTTAGTTAAATAGTTACTATACTCTTTGGCTTAGTTACTCACAGAAAGTTTGATAGATGGTACTGAAAGCAGTATAAGAATTCGTGTATATACAAACAGCAACACACTTGTGTTTTAGCGTAGTACTGTCTCTTTCTCCCTGGAACAGTACGATGTTTTTTCCTGACATATTGCAGGGAAGAGACTCGCATTTGACGTTGACAGTTATGAATCCTAGCTAGTGGCAAAGGTGGCAAAGCAACTTCTTAATTCCGTCGGGTTGTTAAATCGGGGAAATTAGGATAGAGCCGTTTGTTTTATTACTCGGTATTGTTTTATCGATTATCCTAACAACACACTCTAAATAAAAGCAATCGTTTGTCATTCACATAATGTATTTTATTCACATAATTTTTATTGTATGTGCAACACTGTGTTGAGTTATTATAAGATATTAATATTTTGTTGCTTGTCGAGTCGCTAAAACAGAGTTGCAATACGACCGAATTACGAATCATTCCTTTGGATAACTTCCGACTACATCGAAATTGACAGACATATCTCTATCCCTTTCGAACAGTAATCTTGTCTCTCAGTTCCGTCTTTAATGGGCAGTTAAATATGTTGCTGTTTGTACATGTATCGCGGCCATTAAATATCTTTAGATTCTCATTTTCGAATAGCGTCTCCAAACAAGTGATTTTTATTTAATTTTGTATATACGTCGCACCACGCACCTGTAGGGAAGCGGTTCTTCAAACCAAGTTTGATAACTCAATGAGGGAGTACCTATAATCATTTCAAAGAAGTGTTTCAAACAACTGCCAAATTTCGTCCTTATATTGTAACCTGTAATTAAATTTGTAATTGCAATGCAATAATATTCTATAATGTTTCCGTAGATTTAAAAGAAGGTATCTATACAACTTATACCTACTTTTATAGTAGGTATAGGTATGCGCCTGAATAGGGTATTTTCGTACCGAACATGAAAGGATGTGGAATTAAAATACCCTGTTCAAGGATAAGAGTCTCTTAGATAACAGAAAACTGTATGGGCTAACGGTTCTAATATACGTCAAGTTCGCTAGCCTCCCTACCTAATGATCTCTTGTTAATTTATTAACCTGTCCTACAACAAGCAATGTATTTTTTTACAATAAAAAGTTAAAAAGAAACAATTTTTTTTAATCTCAAAAGTAGCTAAATTATTTTAAATTTACTTTCACCTTAATTTCATAACCTTGTCCCACGCGCCATGGGCTATGCTATCATTAGCCTTTGTAGCTCTTCAGAAATTAAAATGTTCAAAACATCGGGACTTACCGGCGGCGTACCTTAGCGTCAGCTTAAATACGGCTACAGTGAAGAGTGGTAAGTAAGTACGGCAGTTTTCAGTGTATCAGTTAACTCTTTGCTTTGCAAGGCACTCTCTAGCGGCACCTATTCCGTACAGACAGACTCGACTATTTCGTGTAAAATTAACTTAGTAGGAAGTTTGTCATTAAGACTGGCTTACCCCGTATATCGAGGCTCTAATGGCAAAAAGGATAGGGCCCATACCAAATTTCCCACAGGCTCGGTTCCCATTCGAATCGCGATATAGTGGAGTTGCGAAACCGCTGCTGTAAGATAGGTACAGACGAATCATCCTAAAAGTATCACATGGGCTAAAGTGTTACCTCCAAAAATTTTTACTTTTCTTATTTTCCTTACCTTTTTATTATTTTAATGAAGTGTTTACGGTTTATTTTCCTTTATAAAAAGAAAAAAAAAATTCCAAATAGAAAAAAATCGAATAAAAATTGTCTTAGCCGGATTCGAAAACCGTGTCTTTGCGAAAGACGTTAGCTAAGCACTCGTGTCGCTTGCCACTAGACCACGATATCAATTAGCAGAGCTGACGAAATTTTCTTACTCATTTAAATGTGACATATTATTATGGATTTGGTTTGAGTGTTGATATTGTATGAATACTTTCTAATAGATGGTGCTAGAGTGCTTCGGTCCATACGGTCCATATAATACTTTTAGGGAGATCCGTCTGTACCTAAGCTAGGTGGCACCTTATACATACACCCCTCCAGATCGAAAACTGTAGGTATACAAGATAAAGTCTGGAAGTTCTTGAACACTCTGACCGTGGGTAAGCCTCAAAACTGTACTTAATTGCATTAGAGTTTGGTGAGATAAATGCCGGAAATATGGTTAAAGTCCTCAAATCTATTAAGATGAAGGCCTTGCTAATTGATGGATTGGGTCTTCCTCTTCCCAAAAAAATCGCTCCTCCTCGTCCTATATCTCCATCTATCCTTTCCATTCTTTCAAGGGTGCTATGTGCTCCAGCGCTAATCCTACCATTTAAATCTTTTTTTAAAACCTTAAATTAACATACTTTGCTTATATCTGTCTGCGTATCATTATGAACACAGCACAGCCTCTGCACTTGTGAAAATCACTGACGATATTCCATCTAATATTCAAGACAAAACGTTCACACTCCAAGTTCTATTGGATTTCAGCAGTGCTGTAGACGCAGTAATTAGACTTTGACTTGTTACTAGGGGTGCTCTCTTAGATCACTCGCCTGTCTCCGACACTCATGGCTTCCTTCCGTCACCAACTTGTAAGTTTAAAATGACCGGTCTGATTCGTGCCAAGTTACAATAGCAGTCTGCGCTTCTCTTCTGTTTTTTCCAAACATGGTATCACATCTGTGTTTTCGTTCTTGCCACGTATATGCTAACGATCTGCATCTACGCCTCTTCTCCGATTACAATTTTTTTCTGCTATTGACATGATTAATACAGACCTTGACGCTATTTCCACTTGGTCAAGGAGGTTTGGGTTGCTGGGTAAGCCTGCGAAATCGTTGGCTTTTTATTGTTAGGAGAAGAAGAATTTATTCCACCAATGCTCACAAATAATACATAATATATTTACTAAAAATTAAAGGAAGATATCGTGAGACAACCTGCATGCCTGAGAAATAAAAATTCTAAGGCATGTGAAGTCCCCAACCCGCATTTGGCCAGCGTGGTGGACTATGGGCTCATACTCCCTTATTATACGAGCGAAGGCCTATATAAATCAAATCAAATCAAATCAAATCAAAAATGTTTTTATTTCGTAAGTTATAAGAATAACATTTGAAATCGTCATGACATACAGTTATCGCTCATTCACTAGGCAGTCTCCCCAGAGAAGAACGAGCAAGAAACTCCAGGGTTGCTCTTTTTAAATAAGTCAATACAAATACAATTTGAGATACCTAATTGTAAAATTTATGATTCGACAAAGAAAATAAGAATAAAATATACTGGATAATGGCGAGCGGTTCATGTCCACGCATTCTTATCATCCAGATAGTCAGAAATTTTATAATAGCCTTTGGCACATAGTTTCCGTTTAATGGTTGTTTTAAATTTATTTAAAGGCAAATTTTGAATGTCTACCGGAACCTTATTGTAAAAGCGTATACATTGTCCCTTGAATGACTTAGTGACTTTGTGTAAGCGACTGCTATGGACAGCAAGTTTATTTTTATATCTTGTATTAACATTGTGTATACAACATATATCCCTGCAGTGGGATGTTTATGTTTCTAATCTATACATGCCATGATGTTCTATCGAGTCGAAATAGAAGGTATCTATTTCGACCTCAAACAAGGATTTCGACTGAACAATAATCCCATATTCCTCTACTGTCAAAAATTTCGGGTCAATTTAAAAAACAAACACTTTGGACTATGTTAGCTCAATCTCATATTCCCCTTTTGGACTATGGCGATGTCGCATATTTTGATCCTTCTGAGGGGTTGCTGGATAAAATGCAACGTGCCTGCACAACGTGTGCATTGGACTACGGAAATATTGATTGAGGTCAAGTACGAACCCGTCGTGCATAAAAAAAAAAAAAAAAAAAATATGACCACATCTGCTAATTTCTGTAACATCTAAAAGTGGACTTGTGTGGCTTAAACATGGAACAAGTTTCTAACTTGGAATTAGATATAGATTTCAACCCTTTTGTAGGTTTAAATGAGAGCTGAATGAGAAGTTGGCGTCTTTTTAACCCCCGACGAAAACAAGAGGGATGTTATAAGTTTAACAAACCTTTCAAACCTTCGCATTTATAATATTAGTAGGGATTATAGCTATATTTTACGGTATTTGTAACCGTAGTCGAGTTTCTTATAATATTTTTTTTTAGTTTTTGCTGACAAAATGTAGGTATAATGCATTTCAACATCACTCCTATGTTTGTTAGAGGTCTTTAGAAACTATGGGTGTTTGTTTGTTTATCATAATGATAGTTGGCAGAAAAACCGGAATTTCATAGCATCTATTTGCAATTGATAATCTGGAATATGTATTACACTATCGTTTATGAGTTAATTAAATAAAAATCGTTTTATTTTTACTTAGGTAAGTACTTTATCATGCTTTTTATTATGGCTAAATTAGGCTAGCTACAAAAAGTGTTGAGAACTCAACACATCGATTGACGAATCGAACATCTTCGACGTTGTGGCATGAAAGAGCATGAGCAAAGGTTGTGGTCTCAGACTAACAAAACCTATGCTGTGGTCGTCCGATTTTGGCTTGTCGATAACGATCTGAGTAAATCGACGCGACTTAAATAAGTGAATGATTGCTCTTAGAAAATTCAATGGATAAAATTATGCTCTCGTAATAATTTGTCAGTCTCTTTTAATTTGCATAATTGCAAAGTGCACTACATAAACGCATTTCAGTCTAAAGCCGGGTCTCCTACACCTGTTTCATAGAAATATTACACAAAAACATTGGAACAAAGGGGTGTGGGCATACACAATGACGCTTCATGATGTAATTCGAGCCTCTTGCCCTTGGCTTGTTCGTTAACTTTGAATTAAATAAAATAAATAAAAAAATAAAATAAAAAATACTTTATTGGTCATCGATCAGTGAGGCCTTTTGAGTCCCGCACAGGTACAGCCCTGTCGCACGGGGCATCTCAGATATACCATACAATCTAGTGGGTAAGGAAACTAAATTAAAAGAAATAAAAGATTATAATTAATTAATTAATTAATCCATTTCATCAATTAATTAATTAATTTAGTCAGAGGCCAGTTTATAACAAGGTGTAAATACCCGCAACACTAGTTTGCACTGTATCGTTGCAAGTATTTGCGTGTTGTCAGTCACGACCTCGCAACCAACACATACGTCCAGTATAAAAGGGGAGCTAGGCCATAGTTGTCGTTTATGTTGTTTTAACCTGAGACTTCTAGTAGAAGTTAAATGTTATGCATTCAACCACAATAGATTAAGACGGATATGTTAGCTGCAATGACTTGAAATAAGTAAGTTGTAGGTGTTAAAAACTCATAACAAAAATGAAAAAGAAAAACAAAGATAAAAAAAATAAAAAATAAAACAAAGGTACATGCTGTAAATAGATGATTGAAATTAGAGTTCAATTTATTGTTAAAGGTTGTGTATAGTGTGTTCATAGTGTAGACGGCGTGTGTTGTGTAAATGTGTATGTAGGAATGTGTGCGGTTGTGTTTGCGTGAGTGTATAGAAGTTGTACATACAATACAGGAGACGTTACGAATTGTTCAGTTTATAATCTTGAATAGTGATTCCGAGTCGTCATAATTCAGGGTCAGTAAATGGTTAATCAAAGTAGTTTTACAGTTATGAGAGACTATGTTTCTGAGATTTAGGGCTGCATTTAATCTGTTGTATATAAAAGGGGCTTGAAAATATAAAAATCGTTGAGCAAATTTTGTTTTACATGAAGGGGTCCTATATACTTTATTTTGCCTATTAGTATTAAAATCTGGTGGAGATTTATGTTGATACAAAACCGATTTCAAAATGAACAGTTGTCTAATATTGAGAACTTTTGCTAGTTTATATAGTGTTTCAGTGGGAAACCGTATTTTTTTAAAAAGCATAATTTTAAGAATAGCGCGTTGTGCTCTTTCAACCGGTAACAGTGACGTTTTAGAACAGCCACCCCATGCAGAAATTCCATACGTACAAATAGACTGACAGATAGCATAGTAGATAGTTATAAGTAGTGGCGGGTCACATACATAGCGCAAGTTTCTAAAAATGAAGAACAATTTTCTGATCCGTCCAATTAGCATATTAATATGTTCCGACCACTTTAAATGTCGATCTATGACTATTCCAAGATATCTGATCGAGGATACTATTTCCAGTGTGTGGCAGCTACATTCTGACGGGGGTATGCAATTATGAGCTTTGATATTGAAAGCCTCAAGCGAGGGTTGGGTTATAAGTGCCTTATCAGTGTTTCTTAGAGTGGTTTCTTTATATATATATATATATTCTAAATTCCGATTAAAGGATTTGTAATATATAAAATGACTTGGGCCGCACCGGTCAGTCTGGCTGTATTGGTGGAATACTAAAAAAATCTTGTACGGAAATAATTTTTACCAAAGGACTGGGCTCCAGGCTAAGGCACTATTTAAAAAAGTCCCAACTCTTCATATCTACTGCAATATTATAGTTAATCTGTGACAATCCGTCATGGCTGAAATGTTGACGAACTGTCAATTATTTTTAGTGAAATTCTTTTATTTTTACCATGACCAATAATTTGTGAGTTATAGTTTTCTGATAGATGGTGATCAATAATTTTGTTCTTATGAATATTTATAAATTTTCATCATGAACGGATTAAGTTTCAGTGAACTGTGTTGCCTGTTTTGTTGTCCGCCATGCCCGGGGAAAATCGCGGCTAAGCTTGCCTTCTTACCTCCAGAACCCACGTATGCATTCACGCCAGATGAAACAGGATCAAAATTCTCTTTGACACTCACCGAAAGAGCAGAATGGCAATATTCAGAACGAGAAAAAGAGAACATCGAAGGCTTCTATTCAAGAACGACGAGAGGGAACCGAATAGCTTGCCTCTTTGTTCGCTGCAGTGCAAATGCTCGGTTCACGATATTATTCTCTCACGGAAACGCCGTAGATCTGGGACAGATGAGTAGTTTCTATTTAGGGTTAGGTACTAGGATAAACTGTAATATATTCAGCTATGACTATTCCGGGTATGGTGTTAGTGGAGGGAAGCCGTCGGAGAAGAACCTATACGCAGACATTGATGCGGCGTGGCAGGCTTTGCGGACGCGGTACGGCATCAGTCCAGAGAACATAATCCTGTATGGGCAGAGCATTGGCACCGTGCCCACGGTGGACCTGGCGGCGCGATACGAGGTGGGCGCTGTGGTGCTGCACTCGCCGCTCATGTCCGGTATGCGTGTCGCTTTCCCCAACACCAAGCGGACGTGGTTCTTTGATGCCTTCCCAAGGTAATTGCATATTCTTATGTAGTTCGTCACTTATAACAATTATCTATCTTTATTTTGTATGAAAACAGTGTAATGATGACTCATGAAAATTATCTAAGTTAAACGGCGTAATTTAAGTAGTTTGGATACTTAATCATTTCAAATATTTACAATGATTGTACATGGGGCTAACTGATTCAGTTTCTGGAGTTTAAGGACTGCATCTACTTACATCTGGGAGGTTCATAGGGATCTATTGATTTTATATTGTTGTACTATAAACATAAGTGCCCATAATAAACAAATAGTCAGCACAAATTCGGCCACATCGTCATTTCCATTAGTTGAGATTGTGGTCAAACATTAAAAAAAAACATTCTCATTCAATTCCTTTTGACCCTTATCTCCCTCGGTAGGATCCATTAGAGGCCATTGAAAAAGAAGCAGAACAGAAGTAACGCAAATTATCCAAGACTCGAATTTCTCTTAATTTTTCACAGTGCCCCCTTAGCTATACTACTGTCAGTGGAGTGCAAAAGGGGTCAGGCTTAACTTTCTTTGATAGTACAGGCTTATTTACTTCTATCTACTTGTTGTGGTAAACCTTATCATTTTGCATACCAAGTAATTACCAAAATCTAGATCAGATAAGTTGCTCCAACTTTGATTAGATAGTGGTGAAATTCAAGTAGTTTGTAATCTTATCAATGTTTAATTACAGCTCCCTTATTACCCAACTAAGCTGAACTGTGCCAGCAAAAGTACGGTTATGGTTTTAACAGTCTGCACCATCACTTTTAACAGATTTTGTCAACTGAGTTGTCATTTAATTCATCTTCTTTTTCCAAGTATCATACACTATAGTCAACCTATGTGTCAGGTGTAACTTAAATAACTATAAGTTTAATGAAAAGTATTTACTAAAAACATAGAATTACTAGAAACATTAATAGAGAGTTAATTATCCTCAATCACAAACTGCCTCACTTAATTGATATAAAAAAGAGAGTCAGCCTTGTGAATGAGTGGTAATTATATATCATGACGATTTCTAATGCCATTTTTACAACATAAGTAACATTGATTTTTGACTCGGACACTAAATCAACAACACTCATTTAACAATATCATTCAGTATTTTGATGGAACATCTATACCCACATACACAGACTGCTTTTGACCATTGACAGAGAAAATGACGAGGGTTTGAAAAAAATTCTGTGAAAATAGATGCAAATAAATCTTTGTAGTAATCTTGTAGAATCAAATTACGCAATAAAAATGATCGTTCAGATAAAGTAACGAAATTGTTACCTTACAAATGAATCATTGAAAAAGATTAAATAATTATAGATATTTGTAAACAAATATTGCTATATTTCTTTTTAATTCACAAAATAAAGTTCCATGTCAAGTTATTGTTCATAAATGTAATGTGAACATTGAAATATAATTAAAATATTTAAGCTCCATCAACAGAATGGGATCTATTCATAAATCATTCAGGTAAATTATTATAAATATAGAAGCCACTTTGGCCATATAAAGAAGCCACTTTGGCCTTCCATGATACAGAGCTCTAGGGCATGCACAGCAGGTATTCAATATTTTACCTTAGTAACACAAGTGTAAAAATACTATGCAAATTTGATTAACCCTACCTGTAACTTTATTCGTATTTTTTACCCCTGACTCAAAAAGAAGGGTGTTATGTACGTTTGATCGCTATGTGTATGTGTTCTGTCTGTGGCACCGTACCTCTTAAACGGGTGAACCAATTTGGATGCAGTTTTTTTTAATAAAGGAAGCAGGTTTTCTAGCGGTGGTTCTTAGACTTAGAGTGTTTAATCGCTTGTTTTCTTGGGGGTTTTATAAATTATCAATATATTGTATATGTACATATAAGTCTCAACTACACAGTTGCATAATTGACTTTAAGAAGATACATGACCATGTGGTCCTGAACGGTATGTTTGTTTTGCTGTCATTGTTATGCTTTTAAAGTATGAACTTAATAAAACGTGACATATGTACAATTTATTGGTTGAAATAGTTTAGGTTAGTGTAGGTAATTATTTTTGTTTCATCTTCACTGATTCCTGGTATACTTGCTATTATACAGTGACCTTAGTAGGTCAGTGCTTGTATGATAGTTTTTTGTTCCACTAACTTAACAGGTAGCATAATTGTATATGCTTTCACTATGTAATAATAAGTACTTGTATAGCTAGAGCCCTAGATAATTATTGGGACTTAAAAGTAATTAAGTACATGCAATTACAGAAACATGCTCATTAACACTTATTAATATTTAGTTCTGGCTCAATTGCCTTGTGATTAGCATTGATGTATAATGTACAAACATAACCCACACATAATAACTCAATACCAAATTGTTGAACCTTTAAGGGGGAGACTCCACATAATGACAGTCGAGAGTGCTGCACTAAAGTAATTATAAATCTCATAAACAAAGCCTTAACATTGAAAAACAAGCATGTTAAGCTGTAATTGACTATTTGCATCAATATCAATCAAATACTCTTTATTGCACAATTTAACAAAAGCTATATGAAGAATACAGCGTACATCATTAATCGCACAAAACGGCGGCCTTATCGCCCACAGCGATCTCTTCCATGCAAACCTTAGGGCAAACCAAACCAAGATAACGGATAAATATACATAAATATTCATATAAACAAAATACATCCTAGACTAGGAAATAAATGTTCGTATTCATCACACAAACATTCACCCCTCGCGGGATTCGAACACGCAAGTCGCAACCGTTGGTTTCGCAGATAGGGTCACTGTCCACTACACCAATAGGTCACCAATGAGCTCAGCACCCGTAACATGACATAGTTTGTACGCGACTTGAGAGTGGGATAGTTGTATATTTCGTCCAAACGAATGAGCAGGACAAATATTATGTAGTACGACATAAACATTTATCGCTCTTGGCATGCTCCTAAGTCCGTATTAATAAATCGTTCTCAAGATTGAGAGGACCTTAAATTGACGCTTGAGAATCTGTTGCATACGAAAACAGTATCAAAAACATTATATTGAGACTGAGATGTGATATTAATACGGGCGCTAGAGCTGGTTACGTATTTTTTCTCACGATATCTGAATTTCGTCTTACTACCCCCTTTTCGACTAACCTTGTATGTATAGGTAAATACTAGTTCAGTGGGAAGGCGTTTAACCTTTTTTTTTATTTATGTACAATATAATATTTGTACTTTTCCATCCATCGTCTTGAGAAAAAATTGAACACAGTAACCGTTATAACTTTTTCACATGTTAGGTTAGTAGGTATTCTCGCAACTTCTCTCATTCGTTCCTTTCGCATGACTACTTTTTGAATACTAGGTACCATAACACTTCCAGTATAAATAGGTCTCGTTGCGTTCACGTAGCGTCACTTACTCTAGGGTTTTAGACCCGTATCAATCCTATCGATGTTTAGTAATGTTTTCGAAAAACTAATTTTAAATCAATTGCTGTCCTATTTCAATATCAGTAAGACTTTGGAAACTTTGGATTTGGAAGCAATTTGGATTCACACAGGGTTGCTCAACAATCAATATTGATGTCGCTCTATAGAAATTGAATATATCTTTGAAGCCTAAGAAGATTCACAGTAGGTATGCAATAAGCATTTTCTGTAACCTGTCAAAGGCTTTTGATTGCGTACATTATGATGGTCTGGTCAGGGAAATACGCCACTATGGCTTGCATTTAGAATCGTACATGTGTAATCTAGATTTAGGCCCGTATTTCAGAATGTTACTCAAGCAGAGATCTCCGCTTAAGGATAGTTAGCAAGGGACAGCTTTATGTTACTTGTATAGCGGCATCTCTTTCTAACTATGCTCAAGCGCAGATCTACGCTTGAGCAACATTCTGAAATACGGGCCTAAGAGGTCATCAGGGTCTTCAGTTTGCATAGCTGTTCCACAGGGTTCAAATCTCGGTCCGTTCCTGTTTATATTAACAATTTACCGAATTAGTCGGGAACCATGAGATAACAATATTTACTGATGATACTTCTTTGCTATTCAAGTTTCTTGCTCGTCCTACTCTGGGAGTTTAAAATCAAATAAAAAATGTGACACTTTCAAGTGATAATTACATCTTATGAAATAAATCTTTTGGCTATCAGTTTGTTTTTTATTATTTTTTCTTTGCTTTATTGAATCATAAATTGCAACATAAATACCTATTCATAAGAACTCATGTAAGAGTACTCACGTAAAAATTCATGTAAGAGTTGTTCGTCTTACATTTTTCGCTCGTTCTCTGGTTTGTGAATGAGCGGTATTTGTAGGTGAAGTGACGATTTCAGATGTTATTATTACAATCGTATACGATATTAACGAAATAATTTTTTTCTTTAATTATTGGTTTTTAACCATAGTCTGTTAGATATGAATGGATATTACAAAAAATGTAAATGAACTTATAATCAGTGGGCTTCGGGGCTTCAGCAGGGGGAGCGGATGAATGCAGTTTGATAACAAATTATGACAGATAAGAATAATTATTATCGTAGTAGCTAATTATTACCTACGTACCTACAGATCCCATATGTATGTAAATACCTATAACGTCATAAATATGTAACACTAGCTTTCCGCCCGCGACTTCGTCCGCGTGGAAGATTTCCTAAAAATCGTTTCAGCAAAAAAAAATGCCTATATCCAGGTCCTAGTCTGTCTACCAAACAAATTTCATCCAAATCCGTCCAGCCGTTTAGACGTGAAGAGGTACATACGACATACACACACACAAACTTTCGCATTTATAATATTAATTAGGAAAAGCTTTGTTTACAATAACCTACAGTGTTTTGTACATAAGCTCCACTTAAGCATATTTACAAAAAAAAAATTTACCTTGTCGGTTTAAGTGAGTGATGGATGGTAGGTAATTATAAACATATTTTTTACCAGCAAATTTTAATGAGTAGGTAATAAGATTTGTAAAAGCAACCAGATACTTGATTAGAGTTTTTATTGCAATTTTTTCTGATTTCCCAATGGTATGTGTATATAAAATTATGAAACTTTCTGTATATTTAACCGACTAAGGCCAAGTAAAAGAAGGGTGACATGATGTGAACAGTTTATGTATGTGCGAATGTTAAACTTCAGCATCACTCATATTTAAACAATAATTGACTTTAACAAATGATCAATCGATTCCATTATTTCGTGTACTAATGTCCAGTTTCCATGATTGGACCTCGTTTAGACTGATTGTCATAAGAGAATAACGCGCAAGAAACTCAAGAGTTGCTCTTTTCTGGTGAGTTTTGGGTTACATTTAACTATATATATTACATGTTTTGTCATATACACATTCTAACTCACATACATTTTAGTAGTGACCTTATTTGTCACCAAAACATTGTGGCTATTTCGTTTTGTACGTTTTGATATTTGTACGTTTTGACACTCGTATTTTATATGACCATTAAACAATTCGTCCACTGGACATTTTGTCACGTTGACGACTCAGTCCCGGAATGGCGTCTTGTATATAATTTCTGTTTTATTATGGTTTTGAGATTATTTAGAAGCAAATTTTTTTTTAATGGTTAACAGGATACGCGTTTCGAGTTGACATTATAAAAGCGTATACGTTGCCCCTTAAATGACTTCTTTGTATAAAGACATCAATTTTACTTTTAACTGATTTCAAAAAGGACGAGGTTCTTACTTCATAATATATACTGGATGAGTTTTATTACCGTAAACAAAAAAATGGGGCATATTTGGTAAGTGAAATAGAAGTTATTGGCATAGGTAGTTAAAGTTTTTTTTTTCAAACCCATCATGGAATAAAGCGTTGATTGTGTCATTTGTCGGTCGCGTTTGTTTATTCCACATATATATTTTTTTAAATTAAAGAAAGAATATTTTGTGAAAATATGAATTCCAAATAAACGCATGATAGGACGATATGATACGAATTTTCCCGCCAGTCGCATATCAATCTCGAACCCTCGCCTGCGTTTTTGTAAAAAAATAATGATGTTACCTATGCCAATAACTTCTATTTCACTTACCTAATATACTTATTTACTTCAGTGGCAGTCCCCTTAAATTTTCGTAAATACAATGTGTCCCGGAGAGAAGTGACCAGCGGGCGTAGTTTGAAAATTTATACAAAATTATCGATAAATCATTTAAATTTAGAGACCTAACTGCTTTTGTTTTTTAAAAATTGTTAATTCTTTTTTTTTAATAGACATCTCTGACCTTCTGCACTATTTTAGTCATAATTTCTTTGTTTTTACGTCTTTCCCAATTCTTTTTTTTTAATTCAGTGCTGTTATTATTATTCATCAAATTAAGTTATGAAAATTATCCCAAAACAAATAAATAATTTATTAAAAAAGAAATAAACTTAAAATTCGACCAACAAAACTGTATTTCTTTAAGTTTAAAAATAAAAAAACGAAAAATGTCCCTATAACATCATGTTTTTTTTTTAATTATTATGATACTACATGATATTCTCTAAAATATCCTCGAACAATGTTTTTAGTTATTTCAAATAAATGTGAACGTACGAGACATTGAAATTGACCTTTTATGCTCCAGTAACTAGATAGAGATAAGTTTAAAAAAATGAAAGTAATGTTTTAAGCAGTTTATTTGCACATTTAAGTGTTTTGTTATTACAATGAATCATTTTGATTTTAACATGATAGTTTAATAATAAATAAAAGATACTTAATTTGTTAAAATGGTTGTTTATTAAGAAAAATCAGGTAATTAATTAATTATGTTTTCAAAATGACCGCCGTCAGGGGTTATGCAGGCCAGGGCCCTAAATGACATCCTTAGTGTAGTTCGCCTTATTTCTGCATGATTCTGCGCTATTTCTGCGGCAGCAGCATCGATTCTCTGTTTCAGCTGGTCTCTTGAAATTATTGGCACAGCATAAACTTTTTGCTTCATGTAGCCCCAGAAATAATAATCAAGAGGCGTCAAGTCTGGTGACCTCGGGGGCCATGCTACTGGACCGCCTCTGCCAATCCATCTTGGATAATTTTCATTGGCCTGGCCTGCATAACCGCTGACGGCGGTCATTTTGAAAACATAATTAATTAATTACCTGATTTTTCTTAATAAACAACCATTTTAACAAATTAAGTATCTTTTATTTATTATTAAACTATCATGTTAAAATCAAAATGATTCATTGTAATAACAAAACACTTAAATGTGCAAATAAACTGCTTAAAACATTACTTTCATTTTTTTAAACTTATCTCTATCTAGTTACTGGAGCATAAAAGGTCAATTACAATGTCTCGTACGTTCACATTTATTTGAAATAACATAAAACATTGTTCGAGGATATTTTAGAGAATATCATGTAGTATCATAATAATTAAAAAAAAACATGATGTTATAGGGACATTTTTCGTTTTTTTATTTTTAAACTTAAAGAAATACAGTTTTGTTGGTCGAATTTTAAGTTTATTTCTTTTTTAATAAATTATTTATTTGTTTTGGGATAATTTTCATAACTTAATTTGATGAATAATAATAACAGCACTGAATTAAAAAAAAAGAATTGGGAAAGACGTAAAAACAAAGAAATTATGACTAAAATAGTGCAGAAGGTCAGACATGTCTATTAAAAAAAAAGGATTAACAATTTTTAAAAAACAAAAGCAGTTAGGTCTCTAAATTTAAATGATTTATCGATAATTTTGTATAAATTTTCAAACTACGCCCGCTGGTCACTTCTCTCCGGGACACATTGTATATTGCGATGCTAAGTTAATATATTGATTTCCCTAAATTTATTCCTAACATTGATGATCCCAAGACTCCATCCTATTGTAGGTATGCTGGAAGATGTCCTACATGCTTTTGTATATGTATTCTGAAGGCGGCGTCACGTTGCTGGAATCCTTATTTCTCATACGCAAGGACTGCCTTACCTATGATTATAATTATCGAAAATTTTAAACAATTGCGCCGGAATATAGAAGTCCCATAAACAGTACTTCATAAACAACGAATTTACTTAGATTTCTTTGTGAAAAGGCGCAGTGTAGACGACCCTGGATTTTTTTACCCTCCGCGTGTGTTATTGCGTAAAATTCCATCCCATCAAAAACATTCTGTAAAAAACTAGCCAAGTCTCGATGGAGCTGCTTGATTATCTCTAAAAAGTAATGAAATCTATACAAAGTCGTGCCAAGTGTAAGGTTCCTTACTGCGATTTCTTTATTATTATAATTAATGTTGTGTGACTTGGCCGTTGAAGGGTACACAGGGGTACAAAACCAGGTGCTCCATGACACCATTGCACCAATCTGTCGCCAGAACCGCTATTAATGTTATTAATTATGTTATTAAGAATGTTCAACGGCAAACTATTAGCGAATAATCTGTGTGGCGTTTACATAACATTCTTTATACGTTAGTGGCTTTATCAAGCCTACAATTGACTGGTTATTGAATCAACGTTTCCCAAGTGGCAATTTTCCATCGTCAATGCGTAGCGGTTCTGGCGACAGATTGGTGCAATGGTGTCATGGAGCACCTGGTTTTGTACCCCTGTGTACCCTTCAACGGCCAAGTCACACAACATTAATTATAATAATAAAGAAATCGCAGTAAGGAACCTTACACTTGGCACGACTTTGTATAGATTTCATTACTTTTTAGAGATAATCAAGCAGCTCCATCGAGACTTGGCTAGTTTTTTACAGAATGTTTTTGATGGGATTTCACTTCTTTTTGTAGAAACGTGGGCATATTATATACACCACGTTTCTACAAATATACTTGATACTGAAAGTTGAGTCAGTTCTATCATACACCAAGAAAGATATTGAATGGAAGAGACAAGACCCGTCTTTGGGCATACCAACTACTTGGTAGCCACTAAGTTCATCGTCGTCTTTTAATATTATCGACATTTTTTACGATAATTATTATCTTGCGAAATCAAACACAATTAAACTCAACGACCTTTAGTATATGGACAACAAATCAGAAATACCGATAATATTTAGACTAAAACCTACTTATATCTTTAAGACTTCTTTTGTCTTAATAAAAAAAACTTAAACAAAATATTACTCTGCCTACTCAATCTATACAAACTATAAGCAAAACGTTAACTCTTAATTATTAGACAAGTGTCAATATAATTAATTATCAATGAACTTTCTACCAAAGGTGCTACCTACCTAGTACTGAAATACAGCTAAATTAATGATATTTTTAAACGAAACGAAGTAATATCTAACTAAATAAACTAAACTAGAATACTAGAAAAGTACTTATAAACACGAACGCGATTCGAAGTACTGCCTAACTGTAAATTAAACCTAGAAAACTAAAAGTAGGTACTAAATAATTAACAATTAAATAAAGTATTGAAACTTCTTTTAATTCTGATAATTAAGTAATAATCAGTAATCCGTCACTAACCATATAATTCCTAACCTGTTTAAATCTTTGAGTTAATATAATTACAACCTGCCAATTAACCTTAGCAAACCTCACGAAATAATCAGCGAAATCAACGAAATGCAAATAATCCCTCCTAATCCCTAGCAAACATTTCCAAGCGCAATAGAAGAATGTCGTAAACGACTGTAACGCGGCCGGTTGCCACTTTGCCATATAAGGTTATCGGAAAAACAAAACGTAAGCGCGTTTTAAAATACAGTCAACGCCATCTAGCGACGCGTGCGGGTATCACCGCCACTCTTAGCCAATGCATTATATTTTGACGAAATTTTCGTTTGTTTATTTAATTTGTGTAATGTTCGAGTAGAATAAAATTAATCGTTTGACTATTTCTTCTTGTAAACTTGTAATAAGTATAAGTAAGTATAAGTATAAAAGCCAGTCTAGTCTTATCCAGAGTTTTCCTTTAATTTTATTTATATTCGTATTAAAAGCAGAAGGGGAGGCATTCGCCCAGCAGTGGGACGCTATAGGCTAGATTAAATTAGAAGATGTGTCCCACTACGCTGGACAGTCGATTTTTCTATGTACCAATAGTAGAAGGGGGCATTACCATATCTCTAATACAGCTGAGACCAGCTGAGGGTTCTTCATCAGATACTTCAGACCTTCGATTTTTGACATCAAATGAAGCGGCCCACCAAGTTGAATATTTTTTGTAAAGGCGGTATATGTCGATCTCTAATAGTTTGGTTGGGCTCTTGTGTTTCCTAATCAGGGTCACCAGGTACTCCAGATCTTCGATTATCCTAGTTTTTATAGTTTTCCCTTTATGTGGCCATTAAACCATAACTCTGTACCAAATTTCAGCTCTCTGAGTTTATGGGAAGTACTAGTTCTATTTTGATGATCATGAGTGAGTGAGTGAGTGAGTGAGTGTCATAAATGGGAAACTTTGCTTTCGCTTAACTTCGGAACTAAATGACCTACAGGCTTGAAATTTTGGATTTTAAGTATGTGACTATAGCTTACTGGATGACGAAAATTTCTGCGTTATAGTCTTATCCAGAGGTTCTAAAATAGGGGCCTGAAAATGCGGCGAAATGGTTCCAGTAAAGGATGGTACGGCAGTGTTTGCTTCGCGCTCGACTTGGCGGGGGCACTGCCGTGCCCCCAGATACATTCCATCCTCGCGGACATTATGGATCGATCTGAATTTTTTGTCTGTCACAAAGACATCTACATAACTGTAGTTCTTGAAGTACTATTTATGGTACTTGTATGTGTCGGAGGCACTATTTCGGCACAGTTTTTTGTGATACAAATTGTAATCATAGGTAAAACAGTCTTTACGTATGAGAAATGAGGATTCCAGCATTACGTGACGCCAGAATCTTAACTAAAACAATATTGAATAACTCTTGGCGTTAAAGTGACAGTATTTTTTTTCCTTTGGGCAGTACGAGTATTTGAGCACATTTTTTTGCATATGAGGACATGAATGTCTATTCTCGCACACTGGAGATTTCAACATCGAGAGACATTGATAGGTTTGTCACCTAGACTAGCATTTAAATGTGAAGCATGTAACGACCGGTTGGTGTAGTGGATAGCGACCCTGTCAGCTTGGTTTGACAGCCTGACAGGGTCTATCAGCGAAACCAACGGTTGCGGGTTCGAATCCCGCGACGGGTAAATGTTTGTGTGACGAATACGAACATTTATTCCCGAGTCGTGGATGTTTATCATAAATATTTATGTATGTTTATCCGTTATATGGTATCCATAGTACAAGCTTTGCTTAGTTTGGGACTAGATGATTGGTGTAAGTGTCCAAAATATTAATTTATTTCGAAAAACAAAAATTTCGAGTTACCATACAAAAATGACTGATTGACCAGCTATGAGTATACTCACAGTATGAAAAAGTTCGTCCATTGAAACGTTTGCTATTCGCGATACATAATAACCCCCCTCCGATTAACATTGTATAGCTAATTTACAAAACCCAGATTGTGTAACACCATGATTGAATACGTCTATCTATCTATTGTCGAATGAAATGTTTAAAAATAACGATTTTCTATTTATAATTATATCAAATATATATATAATGTATATGTATAGTGTAAGCGTCCGAAATATTTATTTTATTTAATGTATAGACATACCAATACCCACCACCAATACGCACCAATAGTGGTGCGACAAAATTCGGACAATAAATTTACCGTATAACGTCCAAGTAACATACGATACATAGTCAGTTTCTAGTATTTTTAATTAATATTTGAGTCCCCATCTTTCACTATTCAGTAAAGCCGCCGACCGTCGACAAACAGACAAAACATGATATTTATAGCGTTTTTGTCCCTTTATTTTGACTTCATTCAGGTGTAAATAGAAGCCAATTTACCCGTAAGTTGCTCTTACCTGAAAATGTATCTTATTGAGTAGATGAGGAAAAATAATGTAATGTAAAACATTGGATCCAATGAGAATGAAGCCTAACACTTGTATCTTAAACATATTTTCTTTTCTGTAACTCAATGTTATTGTTAATTGTAAGTATTGATTTTTACAGTATCGACAAAATTCCGAAGGTGACCTCTCCAGTCCTTGTGATTCACGGTACTGAAGATGAGGTGATCGATTTCTCCCATGGGTTGGCCATATACGAGCGTTGTCCTCGCGCGGTCGAGCCGCTATGGGTTGAGGTAAATTATTGTTTGTGTTATCTTCTTTTTCCTTTAATTCTTTAATAAAGATAAAACAAGTCCTAACACGCAACTTGGTTGAGCCATAGATAAATAATAAAAAGTGTGTATAAACGTAACAAAAATTGTCGCAAGTAAATAATGTGACCTTGAGTGTTCTCGGCCCTTTCTAGTCTTGATGATCTTGGTCACTGATCCGGCCATCTTAATGATCACGTTTTATTAAGGAAGGCATCCATTTAAGAAGGCCACAACGATGCAGTGAGCATTTGTGTACTACACCCATTGTAAAGCACGCCGAACCGCATAAGCTGATTTTTGCTTACCATCGTAACTGACAAGTGAGCGTACAGTATCCATAGATAATGGAGACTGTGAGGATGCGACGGATCTGACTGCGGATCAGAAGATTCCAGGTTCGAATCCTGACAGGGTCCCCGTGTGAGGATGCGACGGGAGAGACAAATGAATAGTTCGAAAATCGAATATAGAATACTGTTTATTAATCCAAGTAACGCATTATAAGACAATATGATTACATGTTGTACATTGGTGATATACACATTAGAAGACCTCTGGTGAAGAATATTTTTATTTATTTTGTTTGGAAACATATAGCTTCTTATATAATACTAGCTTCACTTTCGCCAGCTTAGGACTACTTTACCACGGACTCATCATCATCATATCAGCAACAGAACGTCACTGCTGAACATAGGCCTCCCCTATAGAATTTCAAAGTGACCGGTTGGAAACGACCTGCATCCAGCGATTTCCCGCGACCTTTATCAGGTCGTCTGTCGACGTTGTGCGGTCGTCCTATGCTACTTTGAGCTATCTTATGAGGCCCGTAGTGAGAGATCACTTTTCAGTGCCATAAGTCACCATTTTTTATTATTTTTATTTAGTAATTCTTTATTTAATCTTCAAATATACATACATGTTTTGGTAGAAAAACATATTTAAGAAACTAAATAATAGGTAGCGTTTTTTAGCGTACAGTCATGCCTTTTAAAACATGTAACATAAAAAGAAAGGATCGTTAATATAATGTTGCACAAAATGAAATAATGTCAATAAATTTTAAATTCTGAAAATATAAGGTAATAGAAAATAGCAGAAATCAAAGATTTAGATATGATTTGTAATTAGCTTTGAGGTTTCTTGAGTGCACCCAGTGAGTACTTTTGGATTTATGTTGTATTTGAAAAGCAATCTTAATTTATCAAATGATGTACTACTGGACCCGATGCTCTCTTAACGAGGAAGAAAATAATAAACGACACAAATAAGATCTAGATATATACAAGGGAAGAAGAATTTGTGGTGAATATCTTCACTTATGCATTGATCTGAATAATACGATTACTCTTCGTTCTGAAAAAGTTGAAGATAAAACGAAATACTGCCCATGGATTTTAATTTGGTATTGTTATTTTTTTTATTAATAATTCCATGCAGGGAAAGTCGTGACCGGATGACAGCGCAAAATGTCAGATCCACATTAAAGTATTATCAGCAATTGATAGATACCTGTTGGGTACTATCAGTAGCTTTGTTTAAATATTTGGTACCTAATCAATAACAAAGAAATTTAAAATGAAAAAGAAGTTTTCTTTTGCTTATAAAATCTTTACTTTTGCCTTTACAAAGTAGTAAAATGGTACTGAATTGTTGTTCACTGACAAAATGGGGTTCCCATATGCGAACATAATCACTAATAATCATAATAAATTACCTAATATTTAAACCAAGTACCTAACAGGTATCAATGGCTGTTAAAACTTTAACGTTGATCTGTCACTTTAGGCAGTCAACCTGATGATCACGGGATGGTCGTGTGAAATCGCGAGTGCATCAAACTGCAGAATATAACATTTTATAGAATTAATCGAGAATATTATCTGTTTGATTACAGGGTGCCGGACACAATGATGTCGAACTCTTCAACCAGTATCTAGAGAGGCTGAAACGTTTTGTTTCAATAGAATTGCTCAACTGACAAAGACTGCCGGCCACGGGCCAGACAACTCAAGGTGAGAGAGTAATTTCTATTTTATGACGACCTGTTTGATATAGTGGTTACAAACCCTGATTGCTATACCAAAAGGTCGCGGTTTCGAATCCCGCTAGGGGCATATGTTTGTTTTGTGTGATGAATACGGACATATGGATGAATGTTATTATAGGATGATTTTTTTACCGTAAGGAAAAAGTAAGTGGTATACTTGGTAAGTGAAATAAAGTTATTGGCATGGGTATTATCAAAACCATCATCGTCGCACGCGCCGGCCAGAGATTGTAATGCGACTGGCGGGATTCCTATCATGCGAAATTTATTTGAACCTCATATTTTCTCCTTTGATTTATTTCATTTAATAGTGTAATAATGTGGAATAGGCTACAAACGCCACCATTAAATGACACAAGTATTTATTAGATGATGGTTTTGAAAAAAAAACGTTTAAACTACCTATGCCAATACCTTCTATTTGACTTACCTGATATGCCCTTTTTTTTCCTTACGATAAAAAAAAACATCCAGTATTTGTCTACAAAAAAATGCATTTGTTTAGTACATCGACCATCTGGGATCCATAATACAAATCTAGTTGCTTAGTGGATAATTTAAAAGGTTATAGATTGTTATTTCATTGGGATTAACTAATAAAAAAGCTTCGGCATGGGGCCAAGGGGCCATCAGTCAGTACACAGTTGATTTTAGTTATTAAATTCCATATAATGGACATATGCGAACTTCAAGACATCTTCAAGTTCCCGGTTTTCTCAGGCTAAAAAAGTGGAGAGGTTAGCTTCATGCGATGTGCTGTCAAGGGCGATGCGTCACGTGCGGAAGTCGCAAAGATTCGTTCGAATTCTTTATTACCGCTAATTATAAAACAGCTGCTTACCTCTTAATTCCCGGTGTCAACGAATGTGCTTAGGCAGACAATAGATGCTAATCTAGAATGTCTACACTAATCCAGAAGGTGATGGCATAAATAACTATTATATGTAAATGTTTCTCACCTCGAGCTCTTTACAATATTGACTAAAATTATTTTTCTTTGTCATCCCTACTGTACTTACTACTAAAATATAAAGGTGTAAAAATGAAAGTAATACTGTCTGTCCAAATGTAGGTTGTCACACAAAACATGTCTTGAAGACAATATCCGTTTGATATAAGTACTTCATTTACCTACGTGTGATGTGCTTACATATATCGTTATATCGTTTATGGGACTATAGGTTGAAAATAGTTAATTTGAAGTCTTGTAAATTATGTAACTATTTGTCTCTTGAATAAATAATTAAAAAAATGAAACTCAGATGGTACTGCGATGTGGAGACCTTATATATAAGGTAGATAATATGTAACTATGAACTAGCTAAATAAAATGATAAGAATATTAATATATAAAGACTTCCGGGTCAGTACGCTTCTACCTTCGACCTCATCTTCACTTAACATCAGGTGTGATTGAGGTCAAGTACCAACCCATTCTGCATAAAAAAAAAACAGACTATTCTGTACGCGGCGTGTACCTACTTAGTTATCCAAAAATATTTAGATAATTAAACATTAGATGTAGATAGATTTATTTGAATATATTTAGAAAGTAGTAGGTATAATATAGTCAACATGCGCATAGTTTGAAAATTGTTCTATTTAACAAAGTTCGTTATCGTTTATTTAAGGAAATAAAATAGTTTAAAAGATTAATGGTAAATACTAATGCTAATAATAATAAACGGCCCCCAATAAAATTTCTATGCTAGTACTCGTAATTAATGATTAAATTGCCCGCGGCAATGTTTGCAATAAAAGACTCACAGTGTCATCTTTCACTTCACCTTCACTATTCGATATGAGCTCCTACGATCTCATTGATGCTGCCAGTGGGCATACAATACTGTGCCCCAGTGTGCAACGGCATACTCTTGGTGTCTCCGACACCGGTTTCTCCCGGACCCGACCATCTCCCGGCGGCGCCGGCTGCCGCCAGAAAACTTCTATGGTTTCTGAATGCCATCAACTTCCGGCGCCCATCAAAATAACATCGAAGAATGCTTCCACGCGTCATGATTACGCAACTCCAAGATTTTAATTGTCCAATTATACAAAAAAAAGTACAATACGTATACAACTGATTTTAAAATATGAAAAAAAATATGCACAGCGCTGCCCAAAGGCAGCATTTGGCAGGGTTGCCTTGTGATGTGGAGACCTGGGAGAGCAATTAATAGAAACGCACAGGTTGATGTTACGTGTATAATCCGTGTCGAATACATCGTACAATCGCTTATATACTACGCTTAACCTAGTAAGGGTAGAGGTGCATCATGACAATACAGTACACAAGTTTCATAAACTTCATTTACGTTAATGTATTTTTCTTTGTAGGTGATGACCAAAATCCAGTTTCAACACTGAGCTCCGGAACGTCAAGTTCAGCCACAGAGAGACTACTCTAGCTAGCGGGGGCCGGGCCCGGTAGGGCCGGCCCCACCAAAAATTCTGCAAATGGCTCCGCGAGCCCCCATATTCATAGAGAGAACGACAAAACGGGAGACAAGGAGGAGAACCGACCGGAAGAGGGGAGTCCGCCGGCCGCCGCCGTCGCGCACAACATCAGCATCAACGTGACCGCCGCCGATTCACCGGCCGGCGTGCGGCGGCGCGTCCACCTGCGCTCTCTCAGCGACGTGACGCCCGCCTCCCGCGCGCTCGCCCCCCGCGCCCGCTCCCACTCCGAGCGGCCGCGCGTCTCCCCCACCCCCACCCCCGGCCCCTCGCCCGCCCGCAGCCTCGCCGCGCCGCCCCCCCGCGCCGTCAGCAGCGCGCGCACCTCGCCCGCCGCCTCCCGCGAGCGCCTCGCCGACGCGAGCCCCGCGCCCCCAGCACGGCCACGGCCGCGGCTGCGCCACCGCGGCGACACGGCGCCCGTGCTCGGCGACCCGTGGCGGAAGATGAGCGAGGTGGACCTGCGGAGCGCCCGCGCGGCGGACCCGTGGGTGCGCGGCGAGGAGGCGGAGCCGCGGCGCGGCAAGCTGGAGCGGCGCGCGGCCGTGCTGTGCGAGGCGTGCGGCAGCTCCAGCTGCGAGTGCTGGCGGCCGCGCGCGCGCTGCACGTGCCCGCCGTGCCCGCCGCGCTCGCCTCGCCTCCAGCCGGCGCCGTCGCCGCGGCCCGCGCGCGCGCTCTCCGACGACGAGAGTCGCCCGCGCCGCCTCTACAAGTCGGCCTCGCAGAAGATGATCTGCTCGTCGATGGAGAGCGACGCGGCCGTCCCGAAGGCGGCGGTGGACCCTCTCCTGGAGACCACCTGCTAGGGCCGCGGGGAGTGTCCGGTGCGCGAGTCGTCCCGTTTCGATGTACGAGTATTATTAGTGCGAATTTTTGTATCCCTTTAGTTGTAAGATTTCAAAATTGTAATTGTATCGTATTCGATTATTATAAAGAAAAAGTTTGTATGTTACGATAATGATAAATATGAATGTTTTCATTGGTTATCTCCTACTTCGCGAGGTTGTGCGTAAATACGAAAACCCATTATATACAGTAGATTTTGTTATGAGTAACCATAAAATATTAAGTGACTGTTATGTATCGATATGAAAAATACATACTTTCTAGTTCCTATATTATGTTGTAAATCTTCCTAAGTAAACCCAAACGCACAATTGAACTAAATGTTTCTTGTTTTCGTAATTGACCTGCAGCACATTATTATTTAGAATTTTCATAATATTATATGTACAGGTACTTATAGATAGTATACATTAAAATTACATTTTTGTTACCACAATCCAAGACATTACAATGTATTAATTAATTCAGAAATACTGAGTCACAAAATCCGAATATGCTGAAAGAAACATACATATGGATCAATGGAATAACACATAGGGCGCAAACGTATCAGTGCACTGCGGAGTCGCAAACCGTTTACGTCCGAATTCATACAAAATCCCGGCGCGCAGGCCGTACTAATATGTTTTCGTTCCAGCATTAAGACTGTGTCCTACACGTAGGGACGAGTCTCCATACAAAAGGAGAAAACATTTTCCACCTTCACATGTTTTTTTTGATATGTAGGTTTCGTCAACCCCGATTTTTTTATATACCCCATGGATTAAACATAATTTAAAGTGAAAATATTTTCAAATATAAGAAGATAAAATTTTTTTATTGAAACCGAGCTGTTCACCATGCCCCATAATTAATCACGGCAATGGGGGTTGCAAAACGTTTTCTCATTTTGTATGCAGACCCGTTGAAATCCAAGTTTATCAATGAAACAAAATGTATTCTCCGAAACGGTTAGATTGATGGAAACAGTTGGAATGGTAAAGAAACAAATTTTTTAAAGATAATAATAAAAAATGTATGTATAAATTATTCACATACAGGGTTTCACCGTTATTGATTGAATTAGTTATTAGGACAGGAGCGAATGTTTTGCTGTTTTAGCTATATTAAATACGTTACTATTGTCACAACTTAAAAGGGTCTATCGAATTTTAATTAACACTAGAACTATAAACTCACATCAGGGTATTTTGTTAATGTTCAGCGTGACTAATTGGTGATATTAATATTGTCATGACTGGTGTCAATCTATCATTTTTTCTAAGACCCCTCTATCATTCCTTACCACATATTATTATGATGGAAGTAACAAGTATAGGTGAAAAAAAGTATTTGATTGAAGTATATTGCCAGTTTAAAAAGAAAATGTAACCACTGGTTACCCTTAAGTTTTTCGCCTGTGCTATAATTTGACCACGGGCGAGTTGTATCAACCTAGTGTTCTTTTACTCTACTTCATATAAATTTATCTCATACAGTGACTCAACCCCGGAACCAATGAATTATTAACTCTCTCTGTATAACCCATTAAACCGTAAATATGTTAGAACTACAACTTCTGACATATATGATAGGATTTGCAATTGTGGTCACTTACTAAACCCACATCTAAATCAATATTTGCGTTTACCACTTTTTGGGCTTCCACATGCTTTAGTTCTTTATCATTCCACTATACTGTAGTTTGGTATAAGACTGAATTTAGATTGATAAAATTTGCATTTGTAAGGATTTATAACAAAGAATTTTTTGAATAACCCACGGTATTCACGATTTTGTCAATAATATCATAATAACACAGTTAAATTTGAAATGGTCTATTTTTTTATTTTAACGTAATTAAATTTCAATGCGTGCATGCTTGATAATAGACTTTCTTGTGATTGTCTAAAATATAACCATTTTACAGCGCCAATCTATTACTGAAAAACTTCAGGATCTGAAAATTGTTTTGTTCTTTATACTAGCAAGAAAAGAGATTGACGATAACAGGAAAACATATAGGTAATGTAAAAGTACGCTATGCTAGTATAAAGAAATTTATATGTATAGATAGTGCAATGTCTAATTGATGTATTAACCCTCAATGAAGTTGAATTGCGGAGAGAATCATGAATTTATTTTTAAAAACTTAATAGAATAGTAAATGTACACTACCAAATATGTCATCCATTATATCAGTCATCCATCATCTCGCAACAGCCATTCTGTATTTACACAATTTATTGTTTTTAACATCATCTATGAATAATAATTAAACTTAGTAATATTTAATAAGTACTTATACAAAATACAGATGACCAAAGACGTGGTTACAGTAGCGAGCGCGCAGATTCGGTCGTTGATTAATAAATTAGATGCCGTGTCGGCGAAAATCTGTCCGAATGTAAAACCCATTCAGCGTTTACTTTCTTAAAAAAATTGCTTGTAGTCGGTATACTATGTATAATTGCAGTTTATACCTAACTGCAAATGGTCATTTTAAAACGTTGAGATCGAGTGAATTTAGATTTCGACATGTTAACACAGTAAAAGTATAATGTCATTTCAATTCGCTGCGCACTTGTGGTTCATGAGATGACGGATGAATGATGATGCCGGTATGATTGTAAATCCAACTAAATATATTATTCATAGGTTTACACACACATATACCCTGTGCGTATAAATTTGCAGTTCCGCATTGTTGAACAATCAATTGGCCAACTTTTTTAACACTATAGTGCCATTATTTACTCCATATACTCATTGATGTGATCTTCAAAATGTACTTATTTTCCATAAAAGTGTATGTGAAACGGACTTGTCAGGATCGTCGAAAATTGTTTCATTAGAACTATGTATAATATTATCTCTATAATTGTAACTTGTAATATAACAGGTATAATTAATTTTTAATAAATTAAAGTGCACATATCTTAAAATATAATAATTTCTATTTCCTCCCATTTAACTTTTTAACTTACGAGCATTTAAACGATACGTGCCGAACTTGTTAGGTAGTAGATAGTAGTTAGGGCGAGATTATACTACTTCCGATTGTCTGATCAGACTATGCGTATTCATTCAATACACGTTCGATTCTTCCGACAGACTTTTTCTGAAATCAGTCGCAAAGAGTAGAATCTCAGTCGTTCTCGAATTATTATCCCGACCCGAGTGCTTACATGTAGAGCAGAAAAAAAATGGATGACGAATTACTCACTGCTACTTATTGCATTTACATATATGAGATAGCAGACAGAACAGATATTGTCATATGCAGTATGAGCTCGCGTTATTTGTACTATGTTATTTGGTATAGGTATAGATATAGTTGGTATACATAATTGTCATTAGTTAACTATCGCATTGGAGTAATCTGTAATGGTAGTTATAAACTTGGTAAATAAATAATTATACGTTAGTACTATATTAATTCTGTGATATGATAATAGCAAAAAATAAAATAAATTGAAAACATTTGCTCGTGTTGACCAGAAAAAAACAGGTACCTAGGTAATAAAATCGTAACCACCTCGACGCTGTTTCCGACTGGGACGTCCGATTCGATAGTGTATTGAATGTTCAAACAAAATAGTCTCCAACGCCTTCCGATACTCTGATCAGACTATCGGACGGAGAAATCTGACGTATATTCCCAGCCTTTTTCTTTAGATAATATGATCCAGAAAAAGCGGGATGCGCTGAACCATAAACTCAGATCACTGGAATGGCTTCTGGGAAGAAAATCACATCTATCAGTTAATAACAAATTATTGATATACAAGGCCATTCTTAAACCGATATGGAGTTATGGAATACAACTGTGGGGATCTGCCAAAAACAGCAACATAGAAATACTACAGAGATTCCAGAATAATATACTGAGAATGATAGCCAATGCTCTCTGGTTCACTAGAACGGAGGAATTACATGAATATCTGCAAGTACCAACTATCAAAGCAGAGGTCACCACTATGACAACATCATATAGACACAGAATAATAAATCATGAAAATAGTCTGGCACAGGAACTTAGTGAACCACTCACAATAAGGCGCTTAAGAAGGCAGCATACCTGGGACTCAATATTTTAATATGAGTCTTCCATGGAAGGCAACCTGACACTGGGAAGGCGTGCCTAACATCATACATGAATCGGACAAAATATCTGCTCATAGTCAACTGACTGATTGCATGATGGAAAAAATATAGTAAAAAAAAAAAAGAAGATAATTATGATCGTTGTTCGTGCTCTCAACGATGTCCATATGTGGCTTGCGCACATTTCGTTGGTTTCAACTATGCCAACTAATAGCTGGGTTGGGTTCAACCCAACCCAGCTACAGCACAGAATCCTCATGTGTGCATCGTTCCAGCAACGCCGCGGTCTCCGATTTGTATATAAATTAGACTACCTACAATTAGTCAACATTTCTACAAATCGTGTAAAATTTGTCTTGACTTGTCTTCACTTCCCAGGCTCCGGAAATAAAGGGGGGGTGGAACGACATCGTCCCAGCAGCTCAATGACGACGAACTCTATGCAGCAGCGCCACAGCTATATCTTTTTTTATTGCTAAAGGACTTCCATGTACATTGAGCTTCCGATAAGCTTCTGCGTCCTTGGATGTCTTCAAGTTTTTCGATAGCTTTTGCCGTACCCTTATGGGGAGGTCTTAAAATTTAGACCTATGGACAACTTTCTATCATTCTGTTATTTATCTCGCCCACTAAAAATTTATCTAGGCAATCGAAGCATTTAACAATTCCAGTTGAAAGCTTGTGGGATTCTGGATATGTAGCGAGTAGGTAGGAGCATAGACTTCATGAAATTGGACCTTTCAAGTTTTATATATACTTATAACATTTAATGTGCCTCTTACCATTCGGTAATCGCTACCAGTTTCCACCAAAGACTACAATGTACTATATATACGTTTCCACCATATTGATTACTGTGACATCATCAAATATGCGCTTCTTTATGGTCAAGATTAAGTCATGTTCCGTGGAGTCTTTTTTTAATTTCCACGGGGGCGTTAGCCTTAATTGCCACGCAATGTAGGCGATCGCAAATTTTGAGAGCATTAGGCGAGAGACGTTGCTGCCCGTTACTGGGGATCTAATCTCTAACAAAAATAGCTTCGGACGGCGGCTGTTTGTTTAGTTGGACATCACAAGTTAGTACGGGACGCAAGGAACGCTTGAAGTTATGCAAATAAAGGATTATTTTCGTTAGAGAGTAGACCCCCTGGGCCAAAATGTCAATAACCTCCATTGCCGTGCCCGCCCACGACCAACTTTTTGTAGGACCGATTTTTTCGTCAATACTTTTATCACCGATATTGTGACGGATTTTTTTGTAGGACGTGGACGTTGAAATATTGCAAACAGTATCTACGTTCCATTTTTCTACTACAAAAACATCGGTGTCAATGTCGGTGATAAAAGTATTGACGAAAAATTCGGCCCGACTATAGGTCCTACAAAAAGTTGATCGTGGGTGGGCACACTGGAGGGTATTAAGCCTCTCGTCAAATATATTTTAAACACAGTGAACGAATTATAGTGCTGTAAAAGTGTCATAATGAATGACCAATGTGTTGAGTTTAAAAAAAAAAAAAAAAAAAAAAAAAAAGGGAATGGAGGTTATTGACATCTTGGCCCAGGGGGTCTACTCTCTAACGAAAATACTCCTTTATTTGCATAACTTCAGACGTTCCTTGTAAAGTAAAATAGAACCAATCTAAAAGGCGAAGTTTTAAGAAGTGATATATCCCTTTTGCAATTTGCAATAAATATATCCCTGTGAAGTGGTGGCGAAAAAAGATAACAGTTTGTGAGGTATTTTTTTTTAATATTCTTCAAGAAACATTGGCTTGGCTTCTTATAATTTAAATAAAAATAAAAGTAGTTACTTGCCGTAAAAAGCAGATTTTTTTTATATGGTCACCTAAGATCATGCTGATGCTTAAAACATTACCTGTCTTACCACAAAACAAATCTGCTTTTTAAGGTAAAGTAGTTTTATTTTCATTTAAATTGTAAGAGGCCAAGTCGGTATTTTTTGAAAATACTAAAAATAATAGACTACAGACATACCAAAGACATACATCACATCCCATATGCATCTGGTATAATTCAATTTATTCTTTCAAAGAAATTGTTTTGCTTTACACATCAGGTATTGGGTTTGTATTCGTAAACAACCATGCAGTACATATTGATTTTACTGTATTTGTTATAATGTCTAATTTTACTCCAGTCTTATTTACCTATAGTGATTGTTTGTTTTGCAAACGCTTTATTGTACTTCATATGATTTATACATGAATAAATTAAAATTAAGTAGGTACAAAGGCGGACTTAACCCATAAAGGGATCTTGTCCAGTTAACCTTGGTATATGTCAAAGAACTTGACTGGCGTACACAAAGCTAAACAAGAAAGATTTGGATAGGTACCTACTGATAAAAAAATTGTCTTAATTATGGTAGGTAGTAGGTAACTAAAGAAAATTAATATAAGCACGCGCACACTTGTGATTTTTAATCGACCGATAATTTACTCGCAGTCATTTCCGATAGGTTCGTCAAATGCGTGCACTGCTTTATATGTGAATTGCAATGTAATGTTGTGTGTTTTATCTTTATGTAGTGCATACACCATTTTCTTAATTTCTTCCCATATAACTCCACACTGAATCGATCAAACTATCACCCAATTAAAAAACACAAGTGCGCGCTGGCTCTTAGTTAGATGCGAACACCCAGGTGTTTAATTAATGCTTTTTGACAACTATTACGTTTTAATTTTGATATATTCTAATACCATTTCTGCTACTCTTTCTGATGATTTTAAAACAAAAGCATGATCAATGTTAACTTCTCTCATTTGAATAGTTGGCTGGAATGTTTTAAAGTCATCCATATAATGTATTGGTGCCCAACCATCTCTACTACTATAGATGATATTAGTTAAATGCTTAATTTTATCAATTGCTCTAACATTCAATGAAGTTACAGTATCCATTTCATTATAAGCCAAAAAGAGAACTTTTTCCCCAACTTTTGGATTAACATATTTTAGAATTCTTGCGTTATAATGGAGTGGTAATGCATTAAATTTTAAATACATATTAATTATAAATAATTTAATTGATTTTGGCAATATATGCATTAATGAAAAAATAAATACAACTAAAAAATTTATTCTTCTGAGAATTCCATTTAAAAATCTGCCATTTTTTGTTTCAGCCATTCTTTGTAAAGTAGGAAATAAGAAATTAATTGTAGATACTCTTTTAATCAGAGCTTCATTCTTGTTCAATAATTCTGCAACTAGCCAAGCTCCTATTGAATGACCAATTAAATGCAATTTACTACTTTTATCAATAAAATTATCTATAAGGTCTAGTTTATGTGCCAGTTGACCTTCTAAGTTAAACAAATGCTCTTGATTCTGCAAAACATTAGATTTGTAATCAGGAACCTCTTCATGTCCAGCTTGTCCTAAAAGCAAAAATATTATTTTGTTGGTAGCTGTGGGTGCTTTGTTTTTATACAGAAGGCAAAGGCTCTAGACGTTCAGTTGTAGTGTGTCATAAATACTGATGAAACACAGCAGGCTTAGGCAGAAATTTAGCATTTTTCAGGTCAGTATTGTAACGTGTTTCGATCAGTTCGGATGTGAAATGGTTACAGAGGCAAAAATTAAAGCCAGTGTGGCTATTAACTTAATGCTTGGTTTAAAAAAATGAATATAAAGATCTGTAAATAGCACAGTAGGTATTTGGTCCATACTGATGAAACACATTATAAACTGAATGTCTAACCTCAGTATCACTGTCCATCAGCACCTAATAATTCTCACATGCATGATGATACAGTAGGCTAAGTACGTAATAATAACTAATGGTGAAAAAGCATACTTACCGATAATACATACTGATAGGCCCGTGTTTTTATGTAATAATGAAGCGAACTCGATATAGAAATCAGGGACACCTGGATTTCCAGTAACACATATTATAACATCTGCTCCATTACAATCGAAGGGACTACCCCAAATTATTAAATTTGTTTGAATGTTATTCAATATTTTATAAACATTCTCCATTTTTACAAGCTTCTATTTATTATTTTAATTGACCACTCTATCAATATTGATACCACTTATCGTTTTGATGAGATTAGTTTTAATATTATCAATCACCACACGATAAAATAAAATAAAAATACAGATAATCCTTATTGAGAGTGACACTGATGTAAGAGGTAGGGTAGGTGGGTAGGTATCATGGACTAATTATTTAAACAGGACTGATAACTATCAAAAGAATCATTTAGGAAAATGATCACTATGTCAACGCAATAAGGTATTAAATTGGATGCACCATACACAAAGGCAAATCCGAGCCGAGAGAGATAGAAATAACGGAGGCCGTGTGTCTCGTTCTTACATCTTGCCAGCAAAAAAAATGATTATGATCAACAGTTTTGGCTACTCAAAAATTCCATTGAAACACTTATATTTTTATGTTATTTTAACAATTATAAATAAACAAATAACATTCGCATTAATTTCTTTTCATATATTCTTAAATCAAACAGAAAACATACATTTTTATTTCGATTTTGTTATTTTTATGGTAACCCTGAAAAGCATGTCATGTCATGGCGGTTCGGTGTGATTTTGAATTTTCTTTGCATTAAAAGTTTTTTTAAAGTATTTGTTATATTATAACAAGTAAAAGGAGTAAAATGGTGAAAAAGTGTTGCGTTTATACTTGCCCAAGTGAATCCTATGGTGGTTGCAACATATCTTTCCACAGGTAAGCTAAAAATAATATTTTTGTAAATCAAAGAAGTAGGATGCCCATGAATTCTTGAAATGAGTCGAAATATGTGAAATATGTGTGATTGATTAGGGTCCTGACTGTTGTACTATTATTGCAGTTTCCCAAAAAATGAAGAAATGCGAAATAAATGGCTCACGCCGGCTAATGTCAAAACGCCAAAGTTTTTTGACAAATATTTTATTACAACATTTGTCCCAAGTAACAAATATATTGTGGTCACCCTGTTAGACAGAGACAAACGGCCTCTACGTTACACATCCTGCTCGGCTCGTTTTTCAGCGGCGAGTACTCAGTCCTGTTTAAATAATAAGTCCATGGTAGGTATACACAAATATACTTTTTTTATATTTTTTTTAATAATTTTTTTTTTTTTTCTTTTCATTCTCTCCTCTAGGAGAAGGCAAAGGGATCTAGCCCATAACAGCCATGTCTTATTTTTCTTATTTCTTCATTTTGTAAGTCAGTCTCAGTCAAAACAAGTCATTCGTCGTATACTTGGCGTATACAGAGTCTAGTCACGGTCAAGTCATTCTTCAGTAAAGTGGCAGAATGCTTTACAAAAGATTTTGGCGGCTTCTTGTGGGAACCCGAAAGCTCCGTTACGCACTTTAATTTACACTTCCCTTCACTTGTACACCATCACTAACGTTTGCTGCACAATATTCTGCCATTATTAAGCTTCAAAAGTCAGAATGCACAAATTATAAGAACTATAAAGGAAAATGCTACTTTGCTCGACGAGTTCCCGCCAAAAAGCCCCTTTAATAATTATTATTGGACACTGGTCGTATAGGTACAAATTAGGTTTTTTTGCGGTTCATAAATATTTACCATTTTTTTTACTATTTACTCCTCTCTGAGAAAGCAAAGGGGTCTAAGGTTATACAGCCATGTCTTGTTTCTCTTATTTCTTCAGTTTAGTGAAATCAGTCTCAGTCAAAACAAGTAATTCGTCGTATTAGTCTAGTCACGGTCAAGTCATTTTCAGTAAAGTGGGAGAATGCTTTACGAAAGATTTCGGCGGCTACTTGTAGGAACCCGAAAGCGTCGTTACGCACTTCAATTTACACTTCCCTTCACTTATACACCATCACTGACTTTTGCTACACAATGGAGAACACATAAGGGTTAAAATGTTACACTAAAATATATCTAACATCAAAGCATAAGACTACGTACGTTGTATTAGTTTTTATTTCAGGTAAATACATGCAGTATTACCGAGGCTGGTTTATTTCAGTTATTTTCATAGCATACTGACCTACGGCATTCTGTTGTGGGGAAATGCCGCGGACATAAATTGTATCTTTGTTCTGCAGGAAGAGCGGTTCGCGCGATTTACAAACTAGGCCCCAGAGTGTCTCTGAATAAATTTTAAGAAATTAAATCGCATGCCAGACGATATGTGGGCCAAAATCGCCACCACCTGGAGCCCACCATTAGAAATAAGGCGTCGCGGCAGACCGAAAAGGAGACGGAGGAATGAGTTGGATAAGTTCCTAACCAACTGGTCGGAGGAGGCCTGCAATAGAGAGCCGTGGAGAGAGAGGAGGGAGGCCTTTGCCCAGCAGTGGGACAGTATGGGCTCCTAATAATTAAAATATATTACATTAGCTTCGCAATATGTTTACGAAAACTTTAATGTATGTTAGAAAAAAATATAGAATCGTTGAGAAAAAAAAGTGATATACATAATGTTAAGAGCAAAGACAGCGATGACAACAATGAAGTTCTAGTAGCCGCCCAGTCTGGCACTAGCAAGCACAATAAGAAAACAGATGGAAAGATAAAATGCAAGTACTGTTTGAAGACAGGATATTACATCAAACAATGTCGCAAGTGGATTCATGATGGAAGACCACCCAAAGATACTGCATCATCAACATCTGAACAGAAAGCAAACATGATGACGTTAATTGTCTATTCGGGATCGGCACTAAAAAGTATATCATTTGAGATAGCTATGTACTATTGCCAAACTTTTAGTTGTATAATTAGTTACCTACCTATAAAAAAAGTAGAAATGTGATCATGTGAATCTCAGGCCAATTACTGGGGTCCTATTGAGCATCGTTGTATGGAGATCTTTACAATTTTGCGTCAAGCAATGCCATTTGGCATGGATGTTATATGGACCAACCTCAGCCCAAAAAGCTCGTCAGCCACACATGACTCCGTGTAAGAGGGGGGAAGGGAGGGGTCAAAGTACCAAATTCCCGGCATTCTAATGACCACATGAGATACAAAGCCGGGTCTGGTGTCGTTTTTTGATAAAACGATGAAGGCCGATTCATTGGACATAATATTTGTAGGCATTCACAGAGAAAAATTACGTACCGCCTAAAATTATGTAAAACCAACGTTAAAAAATTACAAACTGACCCCTGTATTTTCAGATATATATTGAAGATGATAAATAAAAATAGTTACTAAAGGCCCATTTAATGTAGATTATAAAAACATAAACATCAAATAACTTACAGTCATAATGTAAAAAAAAATTAAAAGCACGCGCGGCCTGAGTTGTGGCGCGACGAACGAGATACGAGAGCTGGCAGCGGTGAACGGGTGAGAAAGGCGCGGGACGAGGCCGTCTTTGATTTGTTCGAAAACGGCACCAAACTTGACTTTCAACCTCAATTATATCCACTAGATTATTTTTCGAGCGCCGGGATTTCGGTATTTTAAACCCTCCTCCCTCCCCCCTTTCGCGGAGTCAAGGTTGGCTAACGGGCTTTTTCAGCTCAGTTTGACCTGTACAACAGCCATGCTAAGTGGCATTGCTTGACTCAATTTGTCACACTTTTCTCAATAGGACCCCTGATAAATATCTTAATCATCTTCTGGAACCATCAAGAAGGAATGTGGCGATAAGTTTGATTAAAAATCTACTGATAGTCTTTTGTTTCTTTTTACGATAGAAATTAACCTGGCGATACATCTATTATTTGTATCAAGTATCGTAGTGTGTGTGTGTGTGTGTGTGTGTGTGTGTGTGTGTGTGTGTGTGTGTGTGTGTGTGTGGTGCGTGCGTGCGTGCGTGCGTGCGTGCGTGTGTGTGTGTGTGTGTGTTGACTTCCATCTGTGTGCGAAGTGTAAGTTTTGACTCGTTTTTAACTTTAGGTACCATCGCGTTCGCGTTTACGAAAAAAGTCCCTATGAAAAAAATCGTTTTGCAAACTATCCGCTAGAGACAAATCGTCACGTAAACGTGAACGCGGTAGTAAAGTTAAGTCGAAACAAAACTTACACTCAGCCCTCGGATCACGCTGGTGTGGCCCGTATGGAAATCTCTCAACAGACTGCGTCGGTAGATGCCGACAGATCATGTCTAAGTGGGGCTACACGAACGACAACCGGTTCCAATACTTTTTACAATAAATTTTCCCCACGGACCAACTAGTTGGTCTACGAGTTAGTCTGTAGGTCAGAAATGGTCACAGAATGGTTTAGGCACAGTAGACCAACTAGTTGGTCTGCGAGTTAGTCTGTATTTTATTTTTTATTATTAGTAAGTTTCCTCAGTATGTAGTATTAGCAAAGTATATGTAAGTACTTTGGTAGATATTAGTAATTGTGCGATTTAGTAAAAAGTTCACCCAAACGTAATCCCGACAGAAACATGAACCAAAAAAAACCTTCAGATTTTAGAAATTTCATTTGTGGCGCTTTAGCACATAAAACAGCAATGTAGTTGTGTCTATGGGAAATATTTTGACAAACAATTCCTTTTTGTTAAATAGAGAATACTCTTTATTGCACAATTAACAAAAGCTACATCAAATATGATTGATTGATTGATTAAATTACCTACCTACCTACTTCATGCAATGAAATAAAGAGTCAATGGCTCTTATGTGGATGTGGCGAACTTCAATTCAGAGAGACCTCTCTCTGAATTGAGAGAGATTGTGTTATTATTATGTTACATCGGCGGTGGCTCAGCGGTTAAGACGCGGTCTACCAGTTTGGGAGGTCCGGGTTCGATTCCAAGGCAGGCCATGTAACAATAAGTTTTTAAATACAATTTAATTACTTATTTGTATTTATCCGACTGCTTTTAAACGGTGAAAGAAAACATTATGAGAGAAACTATGAGAAATAAAAATTCTAAGCCATGTGAAGTCCCCAACCCACATTGGGCCAGCGTGGTGGACTATGGCCTATACTCTTTCATTATAAGAGGGAAGGCCTAAATACCTGCAGTGGTATGTTTACGAGCAGAGATGATGATTATGTTATAGTTTATAACACCTTTTCGTAAAAACCCTTCAAAATTTTTGAAAGTATTGCTAAAAAAAATTTGTATAATATCATGATCATTGGAAATAAATAAGACGTAGATAGAAGGAACATCATCAGATTTGTTACCATAAAATGTTACTTAGTACAGAACATTCATTGCACGAGTCCCAGTATTTTCAGTATAAATTCACTTATTTATAAAATACTGATTATTTAGTAGGTAGGTAATTAACCTATGAATTACTACCGAACCTAACCTTAATCAAGTCTAATCAAATAACTCGACATCATATTTAATAACTTCAAGCACACCATTCTCATTCAGTTTCAATGTTTTCAAACGTCGATTTTTAATTGATTTGAGTTTTTTAAGGCCATATTCTATAATGTCCTCAAGTGGTGCATGTCGAAGATTTGGACAACGTTGGATAATACCATAAGTTGTTCTATACAAGAAGTGATGTGTAAATCCATCTGGAAAATGTTTCGCCAACTCCTTCCATCGGATGTCACTCCACACTTGGTAATTAAATGATCTCAATCTGAAAAAAATTTTAGCAAATTAATAAGCACATAGTAATAAAATTGGAGCTAAATAGGTTATTGTAACCTAGATTAACACAGTCTGACCCAAAAGCTATAGATCAAGCGAAATGGGACATAGCCAGGATAATTTTCAAAATAAAAAGACCAAGAAAATGGTTCAATTACTTTTCAATAGTTCATGGATTTTTTTTTTTATTAAAAACTGATTTCGCGTTTGACTACAATCTCACCTGATGGAAAGTGGCGATGTAGCCTAAGATGTATCACGCGCACCACGGAATATTATCAATATTAATTAACTTGTGTTGAAATGTCGCATAATATTAAGATTTTGTGGATCCATATAATAACACGATACGTGACTTTGGGTCCAATTCAACTGACTCATATTAGTTAGTCCCTAATGTTACGTTAAAAAATTATCAGAATCAAAGAAATTATGAAGTTGTAGTTATTACCTAACATTTATGACATAACTAGCTTTCCGCCCGCGGCTTCGCCTGCGTGAAATAACTTTATCCAGGAAATTTGTTTATCCCGCGGGAACTACTCACCTTATCGAAATAAAAAAGTCCTATATGTCTTAATCCAGGGTATATTCTACCTTTATACCAAATTTAATCCAAATCCGTTCATCCGTTTCGCCGTAATTGAGCAACAAACAAACAACCAAACTTAGCATTAGCATTTATAATAATAACAGATTGAACGATAATGTTTTTCTGTTATGAAGTGTCATAAATGTAAGTAGGTAGTGTACCATTGTCCATGTTTTTTCTATCAGTCAGACAGTTGGTTGTAATCAACGAACAAAACAAGACTCACTTTTTTAATATTTTCTTTCGGAGCTGTTTTATTGTCACATTATATTTAACAAATATTTGAGTATGAAGACTGGTCCACCAAAATATATGCAAATATCTATATTGGTGATCCATAACTTCTTGAAGTTTCATCCAAACTTCTTTATCAAAGTTTTGATATTTGAGCTTTTCAAGCGGCAGTCCAGAGTGTTGAATTAATGCGTTTAAAAATTTTGATGCTAATTCTAAAGTCCATTTCAATTTCCTTTTTGCTGGTTTCTCTGTAAGAGGGCAAATAGGTTATTCATTTCATACATTACGCCCACCTTTATACCATACAGAGATGTCACAGATTTTTCAAACATAAGCGTATCTATCCCGAATTATCACAGAAAATTACCTCAATAACTGGCACCTAACTAATTTATATGAGTTCTACCTACTTCATAATAACAGAATAGATCGCGTAAATAGTGGGACCGTATGTAAGTTTCTTTAAAGCATCGACACTGTCATGACATAATACACATATTATTGTAGACATAATCCAATGCGATAGTGTAGTCTTCTTTTTAGATTTTTTATTTTGTGCGCAAAGTTTGTGCGTCCACACATTTCTGAGATGTCTGCCAGGATAACGTTACCCTGTCTTCTAATTTTTTTTTTAATTGTTTGAAAAAAATGACTTAAAATGTAGCTTGTTATTTGTGCTAAATGTGCGCCACAAATGAAATTTCTTAAGTCAGCAAATTTCGGAGTTATTCAAGTTTCTGCCGGGGTTACGTTTGGGTGATTTTTGCATGTCGTAAACGGCTGGACACAAAGTTGTCATTTTGCAAATAAGGCAACATAATAGTTTTATGGTAAATTACACACGAAAAATTGGCAAAACAACAGACTTCAGTAAGGTTCCGTTCTCTATTTCCGGAGTATAGGTATCATCAGAGTTTTAACCAAATTTACGACGGTAAACCCCTTGCAACAAAAGAGTATGATTGGAATCGGTCCACAAATGTCGCAAAATAAAATATCCTTGGACATATACACACAGCGCCATTTAGTTCCACACTAAGCAACTAGGCTTGTATTATGGATACCAGTTGGTTCATACATTGGACTTGTTAAAAAATGATTGTGGTTTTGAGACCTGCTCAAGGAAAAGTAACCAATCCGAACCATCCAAAAAATCCAAACAAATCCAAAACGAAGTAGATTTCCAAGTTTAAATAGCAAACCATAATGTAGGTACTGCCAGACTTCTTTCGAATTCGGTCGGTTAATCGTAGAAATAGAATTTTATTTGTGGAGCACATATTACTATTTTTTATTTCGTCATTTCCAAGAATAAGAATACTTTTGACCTACACAATCACATGTTCAATGGATCCGGACTTATAAGTTAGGACCAGATTATACAGGTTGTAAATTTTTGTAGATACTTCTAAGCCTTAAACCACGTTGTGTTGCTTGTGTACATTTCATAAAATTCAGAAAATATCCTATGACACTCTTGATGATCAAGACGAATCGAACGAATATTATCATCAAGCCGTTTAGGCTACATGAAGTAACATAGAAATCTGCATACAATCAAAAAACATTACCCTCCTTTCTGGGGCTGTCAGGTAACAAAAAAGCACTCCTCACGCATTCGAAGTATGTTTTTTAAATTAAAAAAATATTCCGACATATAAAAGCAACGTACTCAATGAAGGTCATTTCATAAAACCCAGAAATTGTATGTTTCGTGCTTTAGGGCTTAAAATTATTGAAGTGTACACCCTGTATGACTTTAATGTTCCTTTAATGACACAAGATAATTAATAAATAATAATAATAAATAAGAAATCTTTGCACATACACACAGCGCCGTCTAGATCCACACAGATTGTTGATAAACTATACAAATACATTTTTTTGTAAATATAAATGAAAAACATCCACAACTCACTAACTAAAGAGTTAAAATTTGTGATACGCACCATTATACATGTAGTACAGTCTTTTGTAAATATTCCTGGGTTCTCTACTCAATATGGCAGAAAGAAATGGAGCAGCATTATTTGGTCTATGATAAAAACATATCTCCATTATTTTCTCCTCTTTTTCAGAATATGGTCCCTTTTCAGGATAACCAAAGAAAGTTGTAATATGTTTGTAGATTTGGTGAAGAGTTCTCGCTAATCCTTTAGCTAAATATGCAGTAACAAAATGACGAGCTCGTTCTTCTGGTGTATTCGGATTTCTAGATTTGTCTTTGTTTTTCCAACGAGCGAAGCATATCAGGGTGTCAGGCAAATTATACACCTAAAAAATTTAAAATTTTAAAACATACAGTACTAGCAACATGACAGGCGCGATAAACGTTTATGGCGCGCGAGATACTATTGGTCCTGCTCATTCGTTTTGACGAAATATACAACTATCCACCTCTCACGTCGCGTCGCACGCCACAAACGGTGTCATGCTACGAGGGCTGGTTAAGTGTGGATTGACAATAAAAACTTTATTTAATGATATCCATCACAGCCTTCAAACTTAATTAATCGTTTTTTTTTTTTTTTTTATGATTGACTGGATACGCGTTTGACCACAATCTCACCTGATGGAAAGTGACGATGTGGTCGGAGATGAAGCACGCGATCTCAGTAAATGCCTATTCACTCTGCTCGTAAATCGTAATGAATGTACTTTAGTGTCTCTGCACTCTACATGTAATGTGGGTGTGGGATATAATACCTCACCACAAAGGTGTTGTGATTTCCAGTAATTGACTGTTAATTGTTTGTTAGTCAGACTATATTAGATTTATATCTACATAGGTAGATAATAATAACACTTAATAAATACATAAAATTAAGAATTAAAAATATACATTTGTTTTCTGTCCAAACAAAAAATATACCTTATTATTCTGTCCAAATGTAATCTACCTTTTAAGTGCAGTTAGACGTTCCGATTTGGCTGGCGCCAGCCAAGTTGGGGCCGACATGGCAACCATCCCGACATTGCTACAGACGTTCCGACGGTCGCCAATCCAACCATCATCAGTTGCTTAGTGCCAGTATTGCAAACTTAGTGGATTTTCCACTAAAACTGGTGGTTTTGGCCTCCCCTTTAGTGGGGAAATATTGCTTTTAGTGTCTGGTGGAATTATCTAGTTGCTAAGTATAATTATAAATTACGTGTAATGCGATCACTATACCACTGACACGTTTTGGTACATTATATCTGTTTAACCACACTGCAATGCTACTCGCCGGTCGGTCGAGGTCAAAGGGCGGTCGGCCTTAGACTTATGACGACGGCACGTGTAAGATACAGGTAATTTTTATTTCGGTAACCGGTATTGTACCTGGTTGTATTCGATTTAGATATTTGGGTTACCTTTATAAATACTTGTAAAAATAATATAGGTTGTAACTGAAAAATTACCGGTTATTAACTACTGACATATTATTTATTAACTGGTGACGCCACTCTTAATAATATTTACTTAAATATATTATTTTAATATTTATTTAAATAAAAACTTTCCCCAAGGAACCATAGTCGAATTCGATCAAAAAATTTTCGATTACCCATACAAAGTAAATCATTCTAAAACCACCTTTAGTATGGAAGTCAAACAACTTTCGGCTAGTGATTTCACTCCTGATTACAAACAACTTTCCACTGGGAACCATAGCCGAATTAAGCCGAAAATTGTAGGACTTCCGTACTAAACTTGGTTTCAGAATGGTTTACTTTGTACGGGTACTCCAAAATTTTTTGTTCGAATTCGGCTATGGTTCCTTGGGGTAAGATGTTCGTAATCAGGAGTAGAGTCACCAGTAAACAGGAATTACACGAATTCAAATTCACCCTGTATATTGGTTTTATCAGTGATCAACCAATCAGTTATAATTATTTTACAATCATAGTATTTGAAATTGAAAATATTAAGAAAATTATTTAGCTGGTTGTCGATATTCCTAGATTGCACATTAAGTTGGCGTTTGGCGAATATAGTGCTATGTTTTTTGATCTTGATAATTTTATCTATACTTCTTATATATTGCTGGTCATATGGCAAAATGTATGTTATCATAAGAGTTGCTTGTAGAATGTAAAGTTGATATAAGTCAGTCATTTTATATAGATAAATTGCCGGAAATTTATACAGTTTATAATACATCACATTAAATAAACAGCGTTGTCCACTTTCAATGTCTAAAAATTTGGTTTTGGTGCTTTGACGCCGGTCCTGAAGAGGCTGATCTTCGGAGTTGGGGGGAGGGTTGAAGCTTGACGAAGAGGATCCACTGCTTATCAGCGATGGCGTCCCCTTCTCAACCGACTAAGACCGTATAAATCAACCTCCACCACACTCGCACAGCAACGGCTCAACAAAATTGTTTGGAGGTTACCAGCAGCGGGGCCATCGCCTTGATCCAAGAACCGTGGATCAACGGCAACCGAATTTGCGGCCTCAACGTCATCGGAGGTAAAATAATAGTTGGCACTGATAGGTTCAGTGCCAACTATTATTTTACCAAGGACGTGCATTTACATCCCCCACAATATGTGACGATGCGGGTTCTAACCGGACCACACCTTCATCCCACGGAAAAAGCGGTCGGCTCCTGACCACTATACAGCAAATGGAATTTCAAGGAAGAATGGAAATTCTAACTTCGTACTCAGGCGCGTTCCCACCTCGACCCGCAGAGGCGCATCGGATGACTAGTGACGTCAGCGAACGTGTACCCCCCACCTCGTACCTCTGCGTTCGATATAAAAGCTGGTCTGCCGTCCGCTCGTCGGCACTCGTGTTAGCGTTCTCGAATGGAAAACTTGACACGAGTGCCCAAACTCCTCCTTGGCGCTACCTGGGCGTATATCCAGGGCGCTAAGGATCCGAACCCAACCCACTACCCCCTTGGCGCTACCTGGGCGGATTTCCAGGGCTTCCCACTGTAGATACCTAACCCTGCACCCCCAGTTTAGCGTAGAACATAGCGTCCCTTGCGTTAATGATATCTTGATTTCGGTTGGTATTTCTATTGGACCGATCCCCCTAGATACTCACCTATTATTAGAATACTTATCCTCTTCAGCACCTCCAGTGCAAGAGGATGTCTCTCTCGTGCTCGCACAGGTCCTTGGTCCTCACCACGACCAAAACCCTATGTTTCAAATATATCGACATATACTATATCAGAGTTCTGTTCATGGTTCCAAAACGAGGGACGGCACTGGCTCTGGAACTTTCTCAGAGGACCTACAAATCAACATTACATCGCCTCTTGGTGCATATAATACAGTCATCCAGGCCGAGTGTATAGGCATCACACAGGCAGCGAAAGCGATCGCCAACAGACAGGTGCAGAATTACTCCATCAGAATTCTATCTGACAGCATGGCGGTCTTACAATCCCTGAACTGCAATAGCATAACTTCTGGGCTCATCTTAGAATGTCACCAGTCTCTGATGGGGGTGTGCTTGCGAAACAACATAACTCTTCAGTGGATTAAGGGACAAAGTGGATCAAGGGGCAACGACGCTGCGGACGAGTTGGCGAGAAGCAATGAGGGCCTGAGTCAATCGTCCCACTGCCGTTTTGCCAAATCAAATCGTGGCTTCGTTAGCGGACCACATCGCTACACAATAATGACTGGACCTCAAGGGTAGACTGCAGGCAAACCAGAGCGGCAGTTCCAGCACGGAGTGTGCGCCTAACTCGCAAACTAATGCGCCTCTTCAAGGCCTAATCCTAATCACGGGTGTGTACCCTGTCTGTTAGTGTTAACAGGTCATGGTCATTACACAAACATCTGTGCAATATAGGTGTTACAGACAACCCCCTGTGCAGAGCGTGCATGGTGGCCGAAGAATCCGCCCTCCTCACACCATCAAAAGCCGCGAACGTGCTTTTGGAGTGCGAGGAGGTGACCACACATCGAAGCATCCATCTTGGAGTACCTGAGTCTCTCCCAGTAACCTGTGGCAACATCCCAAAGTTGCTCGGCGTCCTTTAGGAGTTTGGGTGGCAGTATTAAGTATTCCCTCGTACGTAATATAGGCGCACTTAGACGTCGAGTTACGGAAACCAGCCCGCCAACGAATAGGAATTGGTGCCTTGTACCACTATATCTAGCGCGTATAAGGCAGCGCGCGGTAGTATTCTTCAGTATCTCGAGCCGGCATGGCCCTTCGGTGTTGGTTCAAGCTTTGGCTGAAACCTGTATAACCTTCGGGAGAAAAACGGTTATATTTAGGTGTTCCAGCTTTCGCTTGAACCATCTTTGAGACGTGTTTACCCTCTGCCAAAACCATCATCAACCCACGCGCCGACTAGTGATTGATGTGCGACTACCGGGATTCGTAGGGTTCTATTTCTTACATGTTGTATGTTTTCTATTTCTTACAAAGAAAATTATGGTCACCCTACAAAATTTGCCAAGATAAAAAATTGAAAATGCATTTTCTCCTAAGTATGAAAAATATATATCTCTGAAAGTTATACTTTATTCGGAAAAACTCATGTCTGACTTGTGTATTTGTCAGACTAGTAAATAGTGTAAAAGACTTATGTATCACTGTAAAAACTCTTATAAATGCCGGCTTGCCTTATTTTGAAACTTATCAGTTTGAGACTATGGATGTAAAGCGGTAAAATTACCCCGGTAAAATATGGTAGAAAACAATATCTTACGTAAAATAAGGTATTTTATGGTAAAATATGGTAATATTTGGTAAATAACATACGTAAACGTAGTAGTTTACTACTACTAAAAAGATATCGTGTTCTGTGTTTTTACTTCATAAAAGTATCGGGTCCATGCAACAGATTTTGTGCCATAATTTTTACAAACAAAGTAGTTTTCGAAGAAACATTATGATTGCACATGTAGTCCGCCGGACAAAAACAAGTCAATTGATCGCCGTTTGCTCAGTTGCATATGCCACACAATAAGAAGACTGCACTAATGGGCAATGTTGCATAATGCTTTCGCTACTATACACGCGCGGGATATAAAACAAATTAATATTTTAAACATCATATTTTACCAGCGTTTTTGGTAAATTTATGTAATTTTGCATCACTATCTGAGACACATTAGTATTTAAAATAAAATAGTCTTTTATTTCGAAATAAGAGAATTTTTTGTACTAATGGTCATTACTTTGAGTTCTATAAATTGCCACTCTTTCCCAGTGTGATTCAATGAATTTGGTCCTCCCATATTCTATTTTAAAGGCCTCACAAGTTTTCGAAAATATCATCTATTATAAGTAATATGAATTGAATTGAGGCACCACCTGGAACTTGTCTTAACAAGTTCCAGGTGGTGCCTCAATTCAGATGATTAGATTGAGGAGCCACATTTGCATTGATGTAACTTGTAATATATTTTGCTGCTAAATCCAGAATTTGTGCTGCAAATAAGTGTGTGAACTGCCATTAAAATCTGGTAGAGCCACACCAGTCCATACGGACATAATATATTTTATACAAAATTATTCAATCTTACTATTCCAATGAGAATTAATATTTTTGTATAAAATTGTATCGAACATTTAAAGGTCTACCTAAGCAAGTACACTATAGTATTACCTTTCTAAATTTACGCCAGTTCTTTGCAACTCGTTCATTTTCTGCTTTGGATATGGATCCTGAAAGAGGCTTTTCAATGTTATCATCATCAACATCTGTAAACGGTCTCGTTAGACAGTTTGATCTTTGATACCAAGGTTGATCCCAAGTAATAGTCATATCTGGTACTCTGTCCAGTATCAACTGAAAGTAATAAATGAAAATCATATATACAAGGGGTTGCTTAGTGAATATAATTACTATTATTATATTGATATCTGCTAGGCACAGACACAGATGCTCTGCACTGCGGTAGGACTATGCTATCCACTTCCTGATTTTCCGAGGGGATAGAAACTGGTTTATATTACCCGCATAAAAGCTTCGTCTTCTATTTGAAGTTGGTCCAAATACATCAAAAGTTTCTCCATACACGCCGGTTCAGTTATATCGCTGACATCAGTTGTTAAATCTTCCAAATTCATTATTTTAGCTAGAGGGATTCCGAATCAAAACAACTTTCACCCATATCCCGTACACACAAGAACTCTTTTATATTAAAACTATTTTAGTAAGTAGATATTTTTGCATATCGCTTTTGTCGAAGAAGAATATTAACAATCATACAATAGTTCCCTTTTGTTTTGTCGAAGGCGGCACAGATTACTCAGATAATGTCTAAAGAGAAGGCGGTTAATTTGAGGTTAGTTTTCTTCTTCGTTTTAAATCACTCCTATTGTATAAGGCAAAGAGATCTAAGCCCATACAGCCACAGCCAGGTCGTATTTCTCTTATTTCTTCAGTTTAGTGAGTCAGTCGCTGGCTTTTTGGCGGGAACTCGGCGATATTTATAGGTCTTAAAATTTGTGCATTCTAACTTTTGAAGCTTAATAATGGCAGAATATTGTGCAGCAAACCGAGATGTGACTTATCTAAGATACAAGTATCTGAAATACAGATACAAGATGCAAGATACGTATTTTCATTTTGTATCTAAAATACTTTTTAAAAAATCATTTTGTATCTTGTATTTAAATATATTTTGTTTGGTATCTTAGTATTTTATAAATACTTTTTCTGATAAAATACTTTTAGTAATATATTAGTAGAAATATATAAAATAAATGCGTAAAATTGAGCATGTCATTATTAGTCCAACATCACATTGGTAGATGGCGACTCTTTCTTTGCACTGCACTGGCCTGTATCTATACAAGATGTGGCAAATGCACAAGTCGTGCGAGCCAAACAATAAAAAAAAAAAAACTGAAATGTAATTTCATTTGAGAAGATGACCGCCTTTTTGTATATATTACATTACATTAAGTTATTTACGAATAATTCGTAAATAACTTAATGTTAAGTTATTTACATACGTAAATAACATTAAGTTATTTACGAATAAATCGTGTTATGTTATGTAACGTGTGTGTTATGTTATCGTGTTATGCTCGTGTTATGTCAATTAAGAAAAATAAACTTAGAATTCATTAAAATAAAATCTTGTTTTCTTACAAAAGTATTTGTATCTTAAAGTGCGTAACGGAGCTTTCGGGTTCCCACAAGAAGCCGCCAAAATCTTTTGTAAAGCATTCTGCCACTTTACTGAAGAATGACTTGACCGTGACTAGACTCTGTATACGACGAATTACTTGTTTTGATTGAGACTGACCTATAAACTGAAGAAATAAGATAAATAAAAATTTTCACTCGAAACTGGCAGTAATGTCCCTCGACAATGAGGTTGACTGGTTGCCATCCTCAAAAATAAGAAGAAGAAGAAGAGTCAGTCGCTAATATTCTATTGTGTTTCACGCATGGAACTAGTAAGTACTACGTACAACTGGAATGAGGTGTGTAAAGAAGTTTTGAGCCCTAGATATTTGACCTTGAAAATGAATTAAAAAAAAAAGAGACAAGGACCACAGTGCGTGCGGTACTATCTCTTTCTGATCATGGTGACAAGGCTACTAAGGACAAGCACTTTTTACTCTTGATTACGATCGAACAAAACATGAAGAAATTGTATTTCCTTGCACGTAATTAGTAAGGTGCCTGTGACCTCATAAATTTATTTTCGATGGAATCAACAACTAAAGAGATGTCTTTGGTACCTAATTATAGATACGAAAAATAAAACCTTTAATATGAACATTTGCCGAGATTGGACCTTTCTCCGCTTACTTCTTCTAAACCACGCAACGAATTTTGATACGGTTTTCGTTGTCATAGCAGAGACATAAATACAGACACATAAAACTGTTAACGCGCCATTAGCCTGTTTTCTAATACATGATAAAAATCATCAAAGATATCAGCACAAAATTCTAATTGCCGAAATCCAGCGCCATTATTGATCTTTAATTACTTCCCAATTTAGTGGTGGTCACGGTTGAATTCTAGTTTGCGCAAATGGTAAAATTAATATGATAAAATCTTAGTGTAATCAGATTTACATTATTTATTGCAAATAATGAGATCTTGACTAAATGTTAGTCTAATTTATAGGCAAATCGTTGAGCTGCTGGAAGGATATACACATCACGGGACACATTATTAGTTCTGCAATAGTTCACAATGCCCACACAAAACGTAGTGTTTATATTCTCTTTGGTACACACGTCCATTCTCGTCAAATCCACACCGAACACTGCCGGCCGACTGCCCCGTGCCGCGCGGTAGTCGCTGTACTACACTCGTACCTCGCGCGCAAATGTTATAAAACTAACTATACCGATCAGTTTTTTTACCGTAAGGAAAAAATAGGGCATATTAGGTAAGTGAAATATTAGGTCTTTACTATGAAATTGCCGTTATGTATTTTTATTTGTATTAATTGTGGCAGTGGCAGTTTATTGATGCCCTTCTTAAAGAAATCAGCTGGACGGGAGGCAACAAATTCTTAAAAGGCATTTTGTATTGCCTCTCGGGTATTGAATTTTTTTCCTGCCAAGAAGTTATCTAAATTCAGGAAAAAGTAGTAGTCTGTAGGCGCAAGGTCTGGTGAGTAGGGCGGATGACGGAGAGCTTCCAACCCCAGTTCTTGCAACTTGGAGACCGTCTGCTGTGCAGTATGAGGTCGCGCGTTGTCGTGCAGGAGCAGCGGACAGGAGCGATTGACCAATGCTGGTTGGAGATGTGCCAGCTTCTCCATCATTGTGTTCAGTTCTTCACAGTACACATCTGCAGTAATGCTCATCCCGTTTGGTAAGAAGCTGTGATGAATCACACCGGCGCTAGACCACCAAACAGTGACCATCACTTTTCTAGGGGTAAGTTTTCGTTTAGGGCATTGTTTAGGTGCTGAACCAGGATCCAACCAACTTGCTGAGCACTTGCGGTTACCAAACAAAATCCATTTTTCATCGCAGATAACAATGCGGTTCAAAATTCCTTCATTTGTGTGTCTGTTGAGCAGTGCAAGGCACGTCTCGACGCGTACTTCGCGCTGGCGATCATTGAGTTCGTCGGGCACCAATTTGTCAAGCTTTTTTACCTTCCCAATTTGACGCAAATGGACCAATATTGTTTTGACGCTAACGTCGAAAGCTGCTGCTAATTTAGCAGTAGATTGTGTATCACCAGCTTCCACAATCGCCTTTAATTCGTCATTGTCGACCAAAGTCTTCGGACGACCGCGAGGTTCATTTTTCAGGTCGAAATTCCCAGAACGGAAGCGAGCAAACCAATAACAGGTGGTGCGTTGGTTTGTAGTGTTAGCTCCGTAAACGTCGTTGATGTTGCGTGCCGCTTGTGCCGCGTTGCTGCCACGACGGTACTCATATTCCATAATTACTCGAATTTTTAACGTATCCATGATGACGAAAAAGATTGAAATGCGATGAAAATGTAACTCTAATCAATAAACAAATGACTACTTTTGGAAAAAGAATTCCATGTTTTTAAAATAAAATTAATTTTCTCAAACATGCATGGAAATATTGTCATTACTTTCGAAAAAAGAACACGCGAAGTATCTAATTTACGGACAGCGAAAAATAAATCCATTGCAGGAGGGTTTTTTGAATTTAGAACATTACAACGCTCCAGCAATGTTGTATGAAACGGCGTGCTGGGGCGTTTTTTGCATTTGGAACATTACAACGCTCCAGTAATGTTGTATGAAACGGCGTGCTGGGGTTATTACGTACTCTTTGATTGGATCTCTTTTGTCATTCTTGGCATACCAAAATCTCTTTGCTTCAATTGCGTTCACGTGGCTGTATACGTAAATGCGTTTGCCTTTCGGCACAGATGATAAATAGAAAATCGGCGGCAATGCTGAAAATTCGTCTTGATTCGTTATTTAAATATTTATTATTTCCCTGCATTCTTTTGAGAAAAGCACTATATATGCCTCAGCGGAAATGGCAATTGCCTATTTCCCGGCCTTTGCAATAATGTACTATTGAAATTAGAATTCTTAGCCAAACAAAAATTATTTTGATTTGAAATGGCCAGTACTGCAGAACGGCAATTTCACAGGTAAAGACCTATTAGAAGTAATAATAGCTTACACTAGAAACATGTGCTGAGGGGACTGGCGCAGAGGAAACGAATAAGAATGCCACACACTTGAATCTATGGCACTGATTATATTGTCACAATATAGGGCAGCATACAAAAGTTCAATATGGAGATAACAATAGATAATTAATAAGATCTTACGAACAGACGACATTACAATCCGCAGGTGGACGAGATAAGAGAGAGCGTAGATTTTATACATATACGAGTAGATAATTGATGATTTCGCCATTGTAACGCGTCACACTCTACAAGCACGAATTTCCGCTAGGGGCGAACGCGTTGTTATCATAAAGTGCATATTTTTAACAATATTTAAAAGATGCTGTAACAGGGAACCCAATCCCTCTGGCATATTATGTCGTAATGCATAGGCGGATTATAGTTTGTAACACTCCACCCGTCGTGTTCCACGGGAGCACGCACGCCGATTACGTAATACAGCGCGCACCTATATAACGACGCGGCCGCTCGATCGGTTAACAGTCGTGACAGCGCTCCGGACGCGGAAGGTTGTCTCGAGTGTTCCTCCTCCTCCTCACCTAACCCCCTGCTATACCCTGCCGCGCTCGAGGGCGGATTCCCGGAGAGTGGCGGTATAGCAGATCCATCACCCGGCCCTCCCCTGCTATACCCTGCCGCGCTCGAGGGCGGATTCCCGGAGAGTGGCGGTGCAGCAGACCCCTCGTTCTCCCGGCTACACCCTGCCGCGCTCGGGGGCGGATTCCCGGAGAGTGGCGGTATAGCCAGTCCCTCACCCCGTGGTACCCTGCCGCGCTCGAGGGCGGATTCCCGGAGAGTGGCGGTACCACGAACCCGAGTGCACCCGCATTCCAACCCTGGGGCCATCCGGGACGACCTGGGCCTTTCCCGGTAGTGCTGGAGGTATCATCCCGCCTGTTTCGAGGGGCATCGGCCCCGCCCGGCGCCTTTAGCGCACGCGATTACCGTGGCTATTCGGCGACGACCTGGGTCTTTCCCGGTAGTACCGAATCGCCTCGGTCCGTCCCGATCCTGAGGCCAACCAGGGGCGACCTGGTCCCGCCCGGTAGCACCGGTGGCTTTACCCCTGCCTGACCTTCCTAGCGCCAACTGCGCCCGCGATTACTGGGACTATTCGGCGGCGACCTGGGTCCATCCCGGTAGCACCGAATCATCCCGCCCCGCTTCTGTAGCCTCACCCTGCCCTGTCGACGCCAATTGGCCCGCGAAGCCAGGACTGTTCGGCGGCGACCTGGGTCCTTCCCGGTAGCACCGAACCATCCTGTCGATTAGGACCTCACCAGACCATCCTGCCGTTAGAGCCTAACCAGAAGTTCTAGGAGTGAAAGTTATCTGTACCTTGAGTTGTTACCAATAAACGTTCCGTCGTTATTGTACAAGCGCCTGGTTTCCTTTGACTCGTCCCCCATAGCTGTAAGAGAACTGCCCAACCGAGCTAGGTCAGGTACGACCCCTGAGCGTGCCCCACGCCAGGGATAATAAATGTCAACGTAGCGCCTAGGCCACCCAGCCGATAGAAGCACTACGTTACAAGTTGATATCCTAAAAACTGTGCATATTTATGTCCCTTAATTAGTTGTTCAAGAACAACGAAGTTATTTAGATGTCTTTGTTAAAAGGGACAGCGCAGACAACGGACTTTATGTCTCGCCAGGCTTTTTGGTTCTACGTGTGTGTTATTATTATTGCATATAATGCCATTAAATTTCTGAAAAATGTCAGTTTGCGCCATAAAGTGGTGTGGTAAGAACTCTCAGACATCCAGCTTCAAGAAGGATGGCTTTACTTTCCATCGGTAAGTAACAATATGTTCACTCTGCCACCATACCTACTACTCCCCTTCCGGACGGAACGTCGTAATGATGCTTGAACTTATTTCTCCAATGTGTATTATTCTATCGCTAACTGTTTGAACTCTCTAAATTATTACGGGGTGCTACAGGACGCCCCCGTCCTGAGTAGACAGAGCCACAATGGTTGCTGTGCGTCGCAGTCTTCTTCAAAGTCAGAGGATGGCTCTGCTATTTCTCTGCAAAGCCTACCGAACGACCAGTACCGACGCCAATTGGCTTGGAACTAACGCGCTAATAACCACTTCCAATTCCGAGGTTTATCTTGGACTGACCACAAAATAAGTGACATGTACCGTAGAGCACCGTCTACCTTCAGTAGGCGCCGTGCAGAGTACCACTGTTGATCCTGGCTTACAGGAGTTATAGTGGGAGAAGCGCGGAGATGGGATCTGGACAGTGCATTGCAGGGCCAAAATAAAAGTATCGAGCATTATTGTAATTGTTTAATGAGGAAAGGAACACTGAGATGCTGCGCCCATGTTATGTGCATTGTATGCTATATTGTATTTAAAAATACCGTCTGCACCCCCCCACTGACTTTTTAGATGAGATATTGTGTCAGCAATTTGAAAATATTGATTAGATTATTGTATATTCTTTATAGTAACACATTTTCACATTTCAGTTCAGTTAACCATTAGCAAAACTTTATTACCACGGTACCTTGTTAAATAAGTAACCTGTAAAATGCGTGTATGATAAATATAAACTATTAAAAATAAATTAATAAAATATTTTAATGCACAATTGTCGGTCTACACTGTTTAAAACATGAATAAGTAAGAAAAAATGTTTAATTGTAGGTAAACACAGTGAAACCTGGATAAATCGATAAGGGGTCCTTCCACAAATGGATACCGCTATTCCACTTCCACACACTTCGACATTCCACTGGATATACCACAAATATTCGAACCCCTTTGGGGTTAAGCAGCAAATTGTGCGCAAAAGAAAAATAACAGTATTTATTAAACACGTATGTAAGAGATAAGTAGGTACGTATTTAAATAATATTACAAATAATCATCATCATATCAGCTACAGGTCATCCACTGCTGAACATAGGCATTAAAAACCTCTTTTTACCACAAGACTTTATTTAGTTGCTATGTTAGATCGTTCGTAACATAGGTACCTACCACCTAAGGTTCTAATGAAATAGTAAGTTAATTAGGCAAAAAACTTACATATGAAGTATTTATTTATTCAATAAGGATACTGGACCTATTTCCTACAACTTAATTCGAACTCAGTCCGAATTCCGCGTGAAGAAATCAGTTCCGCCGAGCTATTCAAATTATTTTTAACACCCTTTAACTTCTGCTTCTTAGCGAGTCGATGGCAAAAATATGCGTGTCAAGCAAATCAGCTTAGCACAACCCAAGGATTAACTGTGCCAAGCGGAATCTTCCTAGACAAAAGTGCAAGGTTCCCTTAGTAAGCCGGGTTTTATACCCCGACTATTTATTTTATATTTAGTTATTTATACTTAGCTTGTCATGCAGCAGTTAAACACAATTTAATAAAAAAAATGTTTAATTCTTTAGTAGGTAGATAGTTCAATGTACATTAACCATAAAATTAGTAATTTCACTCAGCCTGTATTCGTTTTTAATAACAAATTCATACTTATATTTTTTTACTTGACAATTGTAATTCATTTTCATGTAGTTTCGGTGATCACATAAATAATCTATCACCAGACAACTTTTTAAAAAGGTCAAATGTGATTGTAAGTCTTTTTTCACAAGAAAGTTGACAAACCACGGTAGGATTTCACTAGATAATTCTCCAACACATTCCAAACAAAATATATCTTCCTTACATAGTACTCCTTTTTTCACCAGTGTTCGTGCTTCAATATTTAACTCTTCATTCTCTACGTCTATGTTTGAGCTATGAGTAGATGTGTCACTTTGTGGTGTATCATTTGTCAAAGTAAAGTTTTCAAGCCAAGGGAAAGCTATATTGTCCAATTGTTCAGTATATTCGAAACGCCTATCATTCTGGTACGCAGAGAAATCAAGAGGTTCATCATAACCATCTGAAACAGGATAAGAAATTGTAGGATGATATAACAACGTTAGTCGGAAAGGGGGTAACTACGAACTAACCCGAAAGGGGTTTATTTGGTATAAATAAATATTTCGGTGACTTCAATAATCTAGTCCCAAACTAAACAATCGCGATCAGAAGATCTATTTTATCTAAAATTATTGACATTATTGCTCATTCACAAAGCTGAACAAACAAAGATCCAAACTTTCGCATTTATAATATTAGTTAGATAACCCACGAACTCTCAGTGGTGCAAATTCGCTACCACCCATCGACCGCGAAGTACCTAGACATTATTTACACACATCAACACTGTCAAGGGATATTCTGATTTTCTCAATGTAAAAATGTATATGAAAAAAGTAAAGCGAAATACGAGTAAGTATGTATCAGGTTTTTTGGAGTAACGTGAAAAATTAATAGTCTGTAAAACCACCCATGACGTTAACCACGGTCTTGCAACGGTTTTTTATGCTTTCAATCATGTCATCAAAGTCTTGTTGCAGTATATTGTCCCAGGTCCTAGGCTAAGGTGCAAAAAAAGTTGATCTTCAGTCGCAACATTTGCAGGAAAATTCCTCAAAACCCTTCTTTGGAGCATGTTCCATACGTGCTCTATAGGGATACGTCTGGTGATTGCGCGGGTCAGTCTAAAACCGGCACGTCGAGACGTGCTCCTGTAGCCAGCTGGTCACCACTCGCGCAGTGTGCGGACGGGCGTTATCGTGCATGAGCGTGAAAACTTGGCCCATTTGCAGTCGACAGGGATAGATTGTTGGTGCTAGCACCTGCAGAGGGCTACTATAACTTAGAGCGATTCGAGTGAGAAAGAGTCACGCGCGACATCAGTCTCTTGCAACTGATTGGCTGTCGCTTGACAGCTGTCAACTTGACCGCCAATCGACTTTGAGAGATGAAAGTTATGTCGAACGCGACTCTATGTCATTCGAATCGCTGATTAGGGTATTTATCAGCAGTCATGGTATTTCTGATCCAAACGAGGTCTGTTCTTCCACCAACTCGAATTCCCACCCAAACCATAATTGTTCCCCTGTGGTATAGATGGACTGCCTGAGGGTATTGCAGACGGTTCTCACGACCAGGAGCTCGCCATACACATACTCTTCGCGAATCGGGACGAAAACTCCGTTGAGCTGGGGCTTCGTCCATACCTACTGCCCTTAACATTTCGTCTCTCGTTAACTGGTGCCGCTGTATGATGCATACAGTTGCACCAATTCGAAATTAACCAATAAGTTATATTAAAACTTGGTTAGGTAAATTGAAACCTTCGAATTTCAGCGTCATAAACGGCGAATACAAACATAAGACATAGGTAAAGCTACTTTATGCCGCTAATGATGTTTAATTACTTATTAGTAATTTTAGGCGGCATCTCGCATGATATCATGCCATATATTGTTGAATGAATGAATGAATAGTAAAAGATCTTTTGTGCAACGTGAGTTTCGTATTTTCATTGGATAACACAAGACCTATATGTCTAGTATATATATATAGGTATATATATATCCTTATATCCTTGGGCATACCAAAAACTAGGTTAGGTTAATTTAAACTTCACTACAATCAAGCCGCGCAAATCTTTTGTTTTAATTTTTTTTATTTTGAAATGCAAAGGAATCTTTCAATAATCTACAAAATAAAAGATTTTTAAACCGGCCAGTATTTTTTGAGTTTAAGAACTTTATACGAAAGATTCTGTTGATGTGTGTATTTTAAGTGTTTCAGAGAACGAGAAAACCCTTAATTTGGTCAGCGAAAACAGTGTGATAAGAACAGATAGGTAAAGCTACTTAAGCCGCTAATGACGTTTAATTACTTATTAGTAATTTTAGGTGCCATCTCGCAAGATATCATGCTATCTATTGTTGAATAGTAAAAGATCTTTTGTGCAACGTGAGTTTCGTATCTTCATTGGATAACACAATACCTATATGTCTAGTATAAAACACAATAGTTAGAAATCACTGAAAAATAACCAACCATGTTCACATGATTTGAAACTCAAGGCTCCACCAAGTTTTGGTAAATTGGCCTTACAACCCCACTATTCTCTCTATTCACTAGTGGTAGTTTAAAAAACAAATGACGTTCATAAGTGCATATTGTATTGCCTACATGAATAAATGATTTTCATTTTCATTTTCATTTTTCATTCGGCGAGCGAGGTCATTATAGTAATTTTTTGGTTCAAATCATTTTGATCCGTGAGTCCTAAATAGTATTATTCTTAGTATTATCTATTTATTGTCTTACGCAAATACGAGTATAACTACTATGTAGTTGTCAATCGTATTTTTTCGATTTAAAATTGCCCCTAGGCATTCTATAACCCATTCTCAAATGAAACCAGAAAGCACTTTTCTGCTAAATGCGACGTGATAATAAATTATTTAAAGTATAAAGAGAGCAAATATTTAAAAAATTTCTCCTTCCCATATCAATTAATAAGAACAGTTTTATTAAAATCACATATAATCATAATGAAATTCTTCTCCGTGTTCTCACAATCAGGGTTCAAGATATCCCAAATAAATGCGAGTGGCAAGGACGGCCTCTTAAAAATGTTTAAAGATTGAGCTTTCCTAATAAGTTCCAGTAAAGAGTCCCAGTCCCAAAAAATCAGATCCACCCAAAGAGCAATGGAGAGGAACATGCTGAGAATAAGTAACATAGACAAAATTAAAGACACTAAGAACAGAGAAAGAACTAAAGTCACGGACGCTCTCATACATGCCCTCAAACTCAAATGGAAATGGCCTGGTCGTATTGCTCATTTGTCTGACAACAGATAGACCAAACAAACAACAAACTGCAAAGGGCCTGATGGCAAAAGAAGAATTGGCAGACCACACCAACAATGGGTTGACTTGGTTTAATAAAATAAGATCTGGAAGTAAAAAGGCTCATTATTTATAAAGAGTCCAACAGACGACTTGCAATTTCGTAGATTGTCTCTAGAATTTTATTAGATTAGGAAGAATATTGGAATGAGAAGCAGAAAGAAATGGAAACATTTCTTGAGATAAAGAGGAATCCTAGGAACTAATAACCTTCCAAATAAATTTTTGCAAAGAACTTGTAGTAGCGAACACCTTACTGTTAATCTTAGCAAGGTGTGGATCTCAAAATAAGGTATTATCAAAAATATTCCTAGGTTATTTACTTTGTCACTATATGAAATATAGATTCGACCAAGAAATAAGGTAATTTAAGCCTAAACACATACAATGGTCAACCAATGATAATAGCCTGTAACTTAGTGGAATTGACAATCATCATCATATCAGCCACAAGATGTCCACTGCGTTCAACCTCCCCCATAGAATTCCAGAGTGACCGGTTGAAACAGTCCGCATCAAGTGATTTCCTGTGACCTTATCAAGTTGTGGAAATATACAGTGAATTCTCATGTCGTACCCACACCAATATCAGTTGAAAACTCCTCTTCTCAAAGTTGTAAGCGAGTATGTCTATTTAGGACAACAGATTCGACTACACAGTCCAATTTCGAGAGAGAAGCCAATTGACGAATCCAACTTTGATGGGCAGCATTCGGGAAAAGCGCAATATCTTCTCGTCCAAAATCCCACAATGCTTCAAGATGAGTCTTTAATCATTGAGTTATGGCAATGACGTGGTGTCTCACTATCACCACCCATTGACCCATCCACCAATAAGGAACCGAATTTGGATACGCGATATACATCTAGTACAGTACCATCGCGTCCGGCGAAAAGTGTAAACACTCTTAAGGGGAGCATTCTAGCTATTTAAGCTGTATCATCCAGTTCTCTAAAATGGTGATCTAGACAAGAGGGTCATTTAGAGACCTGTGGTTAATGTAGCTTACATAAACATCACACTGCCATTATTCATGTAAAAAAAGCTGTGTATGAATAATCTGTTACACCGACTGTACAATAAATATAAAAACAGAAACATACAGGTAGTTCCTGCTGTTTAATCATTTCAACTTACAGGGTAATTCGTCGTCACTTTCTAGGAGTTCCTGTAAGACCCTTGTATTGTTATCTCGACGTCTCATGATTATGGCTCTAACAAACACTATTCGCTTTTAATCTAGTAGGATTTTATTCACCTGTCGTTTAGGTGTGTATCGTGCAGTCCACACTCCAAAGAGTAAAATAACTATACCAAAAGCCACACTCTCAATAATCTCAGTAGGTTTTGTATAGGTACCTACTCTTTGCTCCACCCACCCGCACCACACCACAGAGTTTTTTTTTTTCGTTTTATTCTCTCCTCTAGGAAAAGGCAAAGGGATCTAGCCCATAACAGCCATGTCTTATTTCTTCAGTTTGTAAGTCAATCAGTCAAAACAAGTAATTCGTCGTATACTTGGCATATATAGAGTCCAGTCACGGTCAAGTCATTCTTCAGTAAAGTGGCAGAATGCTTTACAAAAGATTTTGGCGGCTTCTTGTGGGAACCCGAAAGCTCCGTTACGCACTTTAATTTACACTTTCCTTCACTTGTACATCATCACTAACGTTTGCTGCACAATATTCTGCCATTATTAAGCTTCAAAAGTTAGAATGCACAAATTATAAAGAAAAATGAAACTTCACTCGCCGAGTTCCCGCCAAAAAGCCACACGGACGCTTAAACGTTTATTTGTTTCTTTAGCCCCAATCCAGCCAATACAATAGAAAACAAAACTAATTTTAGAGAAAATAAAAAAGGTAGAGATCCAGTAGTTGATGATACGCTATGTATTTATTATGTAAATTAGACATTACAATAATAGATACAATTGCCTCGTTTTTTATTTATTATCATGAATTCTTATCTAGCCAATCTATAAATTAAATCGTAAAATATCGATTAGTGGAATCAATTCATGTGTCTGGTCATACCATGTAACTTCAGAATTCCATGTAAATCAGACCTAGAGTGTGATGAAAGTGTAAAAATTACGATAAAGATATTGCAGTATCTGGGTAATCATATTGGTATAGTAAAAGTTAAGATTAATTTTTTTTAGGTTAGGGTTGGTTGGTTAAATGTCAGTCAATGTCTTGTCTGTCGTCTCATTTGTCGTAAATAAATAATAAATAAAGTAAGTACCTGTTTGTGTTAACTTTTCTGATACTTAATTTCGTTATTATTGAGGGAGAAATAACTAGATAATCAATAATTCAGACAACTTTTTGACAAATCCGATACTGTTGATAGTCCGAAGGTTACTTCGAATATTAGTTTTTTTTTGTTACGTACAAATCACAATTCAACACCAATTTTGTTTTCAAAATAGTGAAGTCTTTTTTCAGAGCACTATTAAATTACTGGTCGGCCTTTACCTACAGACCTAAATTGTAAAAAAACACCCAAAGGCACATAATACATCTATCCACGACCGATTTCTTTCCATCTTTGTATTATATATTTTTAATTTTATAAATCATATTTATCTTTTAGATTTACCTATTGGAAGAGCCATGTTTGTTTCACGAGAGAGCTATACAAGTAGGAAGAAATTTCAAAAACCTAATATTCTCAGAAGAAAGCCTAAGGGTCCTTCTAGACCAAGTATAAAATCTTATGAATGTTTTGGAGTTAGATCTCTAGTCCATGCCCCCAATGTGAAAGACACATTGCCGCTTGAGCTAAAACATAAGAAGCTAAAACTGGATAATAACATAGTATGTACAGATAATGAGATAAGTACATTGAGCTCAATACTTGGCAGCAAAAATATGTTAGCTATGGATCAGTTACAGTCTAGTAATAGTAAGTAAATATTTAATATACTTATTTATTTTTTATTTCTTTGAAATGTGATACTTTAATTGTGATTGTTTTTGTTTTTGTTTTAGATAATGAAGCAAATGTTTCTCCAATCTCAGAAAATATTGAATTATTTTCAAACGATAATACTTTATCACAGGTAATTAAAATATTATGATATGTGTGTATCCAGTTAGGTAAATTCTGATGACAATGCATATAAAATATTCAGATATTGCATTGTTTTTAAATAAAGTTTCTTTGGCTCAATCCTTTGACTTGTTTATTTTATGGATTACTGGTTTTGGTTACTGTAGGACAACAGTTAACTTTCTTTGTTGACTGAGGACACTTATTTTATCAGTTGACGGTAGTGTTGTTCTGTTCAGATAATTTACACTACATTCGGTTTCACACAATATTGCACTTAGTGCCACATGTATGTATGTATGATGGGCCCTTCATTTTGTTTATAACTTACAAAATTATACTTGTTTGGCCTCAGCCTTATCAGTACAGTCTGAGGTTTGATTGAAGGTAGGCTGAAATGGCTGGTGTGATATTTAGTTACTATTTTATTAATTACAGGATAATACAAGATATGAAATTGAGAATGCTATAAGCCGAATTAAAGAAGATTGGAATTTTGATTTAGCTAATGATTCTCAGGAAATTATTATTGATAATTGTGAGTATTTTATGTTATTATGAAGAATATTAATTACTATCTCTTTGGCTCTTAGGTGGTTTCACAAGTTGCAATGTACAAATGTAATAATTAAATTACAATGGATTCCTTTCATATTGCCATTTGGGGGAATGAGATGGTAGGCAACCTAGCTAAGGCTGCTATTGTGGAGGGTTCTGGTGCTAATGCTAATGCTAACCCTATGCTAGTGAACTCACATATAAAATAAAGAAGAGGTCTCTTGAAAAATGGGAGTACCACTTTGGAGTACAGTCGCTAGCAATAGGTATTTGGTACAGAACCATCCAGATTGGTCCTATATGGGCGCCTTGGTTTGACTGCCAGCCTACCCACACATACCTTCAAATAAATTTTATCATATAATGGGAATTAAACCGTCGCCACTGTGTGCAGTTTGTGATAAACCAGATGATGTGTTGATGATTGGAGGATTAGAGAACGACTTTTGATTAAATCATCGGAGCTATGCAATGGGCAGCTCAGCTGTGTATTGGCTGATATGCTCTGTAGGAGTGCTGTCAGTCTGTATAAATTTGTTGGATTGTCCATTGCTAAAAGAGAGTGAGGTTTAAAAAGGCGAATGTATAAATAAGGCTGGCATAGTTATCCAGGATGTACAAAAGCCTCAAATAAAAATAAGATTAAAATCAAATATCTTTTTGGCACAAGTTTACGACAGAAGTAGATTCAGCATGTGAGGTTGATAAGGGCTGATAACAATGAAGGATAAAAAATAGTACTTATAACTTTTAATCTGATTGAAGCTTCTAAACACTTGAAATAAAAATTATAATTTATTTGTTAAAATACTTTGTCTTACTTTTATCTAGATAATGCAATTCAATTAAAATTTATTATTAAGTTGTGGTAAAATTTTAAATGCCTTACCTGTGTTTACCCATGGGCGTCATAAAGAGCGACTATGGGACTTTACACCAAAAACGTAACAATTGCAGGTTTCAACAGTATAGGCTCTCGCCCTTGTCACATATACATATTACGAAATGTGAATCGTCGAAGTTTGTTACAAGCATTAAATTGTTAATCGAAGAACACTTAAGAGGATTTATCCCGCACGGTACTCCATACAAACTTTCAGGTCCAAATTTTTTGAAACGAACCGATTGTAATATTATTCTAAATGCATTTTTATCCGACCGAACCGATTTTATATGCACAAAGCAGATGCTTCATTTATGGACGTACGTATCTTAAAATTTAGTAGAGAACATTTCCGTAAAAGAGTATTGAAACTAAATTAGCAATTTAAAGTTTTCCTAGTAACAGAAAAAATGCCATAATATATTCTTTTAAATTCGATATGAAAATGTTTTCTACTAAGTTATTAAATCTATGTGTCCTGCTGAAACAAGGCTTAAACATAAAAAGTTTAATTAGAATCAGTCTATTCATTTCGAAAAATTTGGACGTGAAAGTTTGTGTGGAATGCTGTGTGGGATAAACCATCTTAATTTGGGATAAATTCATGACTGTATGTATGTAAAATTTGGAAGTTAAAATCATTATACATACAGTCATTTTATATGTTATAAAGTGGACATTATTCCTTGAAAAGCTCCTGAAATTTTATTGTAATATTTCAGTTAGTGGAGTTAGAGAAGAATATTTAGATGCTTCAAGTGTCACATCATTATCACAAAATAAGGAGTCTAGGGATATCACAGACACATCTGAAAAACTAAGTATAGAATATTTAGCTAGTAGCAAGATGAATTTTAAGGTAAGTGATAGTCCTCACTCAATTTCTTTTAAATATGACCCATAAATAGAGAATAGATGAAATTTTGGCATGACCACTATTTTCAATAATGGGTTCGTATTAAGAAATTTAAAGTGATGATATTTTATAGAGTTACTTGCCTCTCCTGGTAGGGGATCAGTAGTCAGAAACTTATCATTTCGAAAATTGGATAGTATTCACAAAGTCGTATATAATATAGCGAAATTAAAAGGAAAATTTTCAGTACTAGTTTACAAATAATAGTCAACCAATTTAAGACATCAGTCTGTAAAAAGTTCATAGAAACTCCATGCAAAAACTAATTAATAATTAATGACTTTGTACTAAATGGCTATGGAATGCATGGTCACACATGTACATTGGAATAGAATAGAATACATTTATTTGCAATGATTAGGGTAAGTAAAATAGTTGGTAAAATAGTATAAATTGTATCACCTTCAGCCACATACAATAGCATGCAAAATTATAATTTGCCTGTCGTTCTTTAAACAATAAAAATACAAATTAAATTACACAATTAGCATATCCTTCGTTATATAATGAATACAAATACCATGTCAGTCATTCTTTTTTTTTTCTTCAGTTTAGATTTACAATCAGTTTTTTAACTATAAGTAGATTTTTGTAGGTCCTTCATACATTTCGATTGCATCCTCCAGCGAGGATATCTACCCATATTCAGATTACGCATTGCATTCATTGATAAAATCTGAGGTCTATACAGTCAGATCGCAACTTGGGGTACAGTCAAAAGGTTTTTACATTCATTATCATCATATCAGCCACAGAACATCCACTGCTGAACATTGACCTCCCCCATAGATTTGCAGAGCGCCCGGTTGGGTCCAGCTGTAACGAGGTGTACAACCTCTTCTAAATTCCGTCTCCTTTTCGGTAATCTCTTTGGCGTTTTCTTTTTTGGAACATTATTCAAAATTCTGAATTCTAAATTATTTTCAAAAACTAGTCAGTCTTGACGCAGCTTGCGAGCTAGACTATTATTTCCATTCTTCCTTTATTTCTTTAAATTATTATAACAGTATTCAGTTTTACAAGTGCCTATACCTTATTCCTGTCCTTCACCTTCTTCACCGTTCATCAGTGGCTGCAGTCCTGGTAGGGGCCTGAAACCTACGACCCTGAACCTCATCATCTCTCTACGGCGCCCATTATCCATATCTACCTACGGCAGCTGAGTATCGCAGAACCGCGACACAGCGACTTCCCCACACCTTCATTAAGTCATCCGTCCATCTTGTGATTGACGTCCTACACTGCGCTTGCCGGTGCGTGGTGTCCACTCGAGAACTTTATTGCCTCACTAGCCATCAATCAGCACCTTGAGCTATGTGCCCTACCCACTGCCACTTCAACTTACTAACCTGATTCGATCAGTTAGTCAGTCAGGTAGATAGTCGTCGAGGATCACCTTCTCCATAGCCCCTCTTTAAACACTCAGGTATTATTGATGAGAAGATGCTAAATGCTGCCCATTCGTTGATGACCTTTTTTCGAAGTGTATCCTATCTAATTGGATCTCCCAATTGATGACTTTCAATCTGAATATTTCAGTGTGATGTGTCAGATTGTAACAAGAGGTTCAGAAGTGAACAAAAGTTGAAAAAACACAAGACTCTTCACAATGATGATCGCAATGCAAGACACACTAGACAAACTGTCATAGAATGTCCTGTCAAGAAATTAGTTCCAGAAGGATTTCAGTCTTCCTGCCAAAGAATATTCCTTCTGAGAGAGGACTTGGTGAAACATCTTAATGAGGATCACAACCCTGAGGATGCAGCTTATGTGTAATATGCCCATTTGTTAAGCTTTTATTTAACTTTACGTATTAGTTAAGAATTACATTTTAGAAATATTTAGTGAGACTGAAACATAACCATCAAAACTTCTCTAACAAACAATGGGTAAATGAGTGTCTCTTAAATTTTATTTCGAATTGGAATTGTATGAAAAATCTAGTTTTGCAGTTTGTCTTATCTGTATAATCCTGTAAAGGAAATTGACGGCAGATTAGATAACACTCAACGTCAACTTTTAGGCGATTTCTACATAACATTTTTAATTCAAATTGTCCATTATATTCGTCAAGTTATGTTTTTCTGAATGCATAAAACGTGCAGATTTGTGTTTGTGCAACTCGTATTTTTTGTATTAAATTATAATATGCTTGACATGCAAAGATTTACACAAAACCCTGCGAAACTATGAAGAAATAATAATATCATCCAGCCAGGTATACAAAGCCACTGTTAAGTATCTGCGAAACGTCTGAACTGATTTACGTTAAAACCAGCTCGGAAATACCAGCTAAAAAACTATTTTCAAATCCGTTCAGCTGATTTGGCGCTACAATGCCAGAGACGGTCACAGATACATAGATATAAGCTTCAAATGTATAAGATCTTTTTACGTCGGTAGTTAAAATACGACTTGTTTCGTCTCTGATAGATGCCAAGTGTGTTCAAGGCGGTTCTTCTGGGCGAGCGGTCTGCGCGCGCACTCTCGGTCGCACTGCGGGCCGCCGATGACGCTGACCTGCACGTGGCCGGGCTGCGGCCGCCAGTTCCGCCAGCCTTGCCGTCTGCGCGAGCACGAGCGCGCCCATACCGGCGACAAGCCCTACCCCTGCCGCTATCCGGTGCGTACAGCAACCTACATTGTGGCGTTTGTTAAAATCATCTGTAGGTCCATTACTCGTATGTGAAGCAGATTTTTTGTAGCCGGCAACAGCCGGGCAGTTGTCGCGCGATCGTCGGTGGCAATTTTTTATATGAATTCATATTACTTAAGTTTCTTTGTTGTCGTCTGCCTGCTGTCAAATGCATTTTGTTGGACAGAAAGGGCTATTAGCACTTTTTGCATCCTCGGTCGCTCGGCAGAGGCGGGACTGTCAATAGACAGTGAACTGTATGTATGTATACATACATGGCTATACCTAGATCTAGATACATGTTAATTTGAGACAGACAAGAGAATGGTCGTATCATTTCACCGCTCCTGACCACACCTCATGGCGACCCTGATCGCTCGCGCGTCTCGATTTCCTATAACTATGTCCAAATCGCATAATAATCGCAAGACGCTCAACTGTCTCGTTGCTGTTGCCGATGCATAATAAAAATTTGATATTTGACTGTGAGGAGAGTCCCTGTTTGTCCACGTAAGGAAGCATGCGTATTGTGGATTCAAGATGAACGGAAAATCGGAAGTTGAATGGAAAATCTGTGAGCCGCATAACGCTAGCTCGCGGCCGGCGGTTAACTATACTTTGTTTTAGTGTGAAATGAACACAGCACAAGTGAATAATCGTGTCTTTTTATCTGATCATGTATTTTCGATTAGTGAAGTTAAGCAATGTCTGGCGCGGTCAGGCCTTGGATGGGACAGGTAGCGGCATTTTAATACGAGTGTTTCCGTGCTTCAGAGGATCTATTACGTAAGTCAATCGATGAGTCCATCGTAAACGATTATTACGATCATCGACGTCAAACTCGCGAAATCTTATTACGCATTTCAAACGATTACGAATGCGAGTGTCATCGATACGATTGACGATGAATGAATGATCTCTCATACAAAAGTAATGACATCGGCATTACCTATGCACATCGTATACGATTCAAACGTTATCGATAAAGGTGAGTCGGGGTTTACCCCAATCGTATTCGTATTCACTATAGGTACTAAGAATTCTTATGATTCTTTTGTTATTGCAAAAAAATATTATTTCAAAAACGTGTTTTACGTTTATTAGTTAAGCTAGTACTCCTACTAATCATTTGTAGAATAAATACCTTTTCCAAAAAGTGAATATTTCGACAAATAACCTACTATTATAAAATTATTTTTATTACATGATGATGTATGAGTCATGTAGATGATCGAAGCATGTATTAAACAATATTTTTATTGGTTCCTACGTAATTTTCCAGAAATTTCTCCGAAATGATAATTAAAGAAGTACAATATTGTTTCATGTAAAATGTTGTTTAATGTTTTACTTTAACTTGAAAACTTGTTGTTCTTATTACGTAAAAAATGTAGTAACACGATTAGCAATAAAAATACTATGGGTTCTTTTACAAATTTTATTGGCCTTGATTCTCCGATAAATTCCCGATTTAAATTATTCCTCACTCTCTATTTTCCCACAAATCGAGGAATTTTTTCGTAATTGGCAGCACTGCATGTACAAATTTGGTAGGTTAGAAATTATGTAATGCAAAAATAGAGTGAGATAACGTTATTCTGGGTATAAGGGCATCCCTTTCTATTGCGCTCTTTTAGCCCAAGGTGTTAACGAAAAAAGTACACAATAGCGCCGTCTAGTGTCGAGTAGCAATACTTTTGGACAATTACAATATCATTCATTCATTGTATACGAGTGTCAAACGACGACATACGTAATGCAGTAACTTTTATACGAGTGGTCGATGATCGTAAACGATGGCCGATGGCCGATTAAAACGTTTAAATTTACGTAATAGGCCCTCTGAGGGCACATTAAATAGTCGGTTCCGGTTGTTTTCAATTGAAGGCAGTAGTTAAGCCAAGTCGGTGGCCTACAGTAGCGGCTTAAAAACACTAACTGTCAGGTGGTGTCGAACAGACACAATTTCCAAAATTGCAAACTTTTTTGTGACTCATATTACTAGCACTATTACTCGCCGTAACCTTCTGCTACCGTCCCGCTCACTACATCTAGGGGCAGTCCGTGGTGTAAACAAAGCAGGGAGCCGAGATTCACTCGACCTTCTTCTCCATAGGGCATCACTGCCATTTACATTTAATTGGCTACACACCCATTTGCCGAGGGGGGAAGTGGGAAACTTTTTTTCCTACTTACATAGCCTATTTCTTTAATTATTCTTGGGCCCAAGGTGGCAATAGAATCACGTAGCACACCGTCTACCTTCAGTAGGCGTCGTGTCACACTGTTGATCCTGGCTTACAGGAGTTACAGTGGGAGGAGTGTGGAGGCGGTATCTGACTGTTAGGTGGCCAACAGCTTGACAAAAATCCAGCAAACCGCATTGACAGCGCATAGTGGATTATGGCTCATACCCTCTCCCAGTGAAAGGCTGTTGATGAATGAAATATTTGTTTACCAGAACTGTGGTTGGTCGTTCCGGTCGGCGAGCAAGCTGCTGCGTCACGCTCGTCGGCACACGGGCGAGCGTCGCCACCCGTGCGGGGGCTGCGGCCGCGCCTTCCAGCGCCGCGAGCACCTTCGCGACCACCTCGCGCGACACCACAGCGACAAGCACTCCTGCGTGCACATAGGTACACGGTCACACTGTTTATGACTTTGGGAAAGCTTTTGATCGTATCGATCATCTACTTCTCCTTGACAAGCTGGCATTTTCAGGTATTTCAGGATTAGTTCAGGTGGTTTAACTCCTGTATCAGAAATAGATCTCAGGATGTTGCTATTAATGATTTTACGGCTGTATGGATATCAATTCTTTCTGGCGTTCCGCAAGGCTCCTTGCTTGGTCCTCTATTGTTTGTGATTTTTATCAACGATATCAGTCCATATTTTCATAATTATTTAGGTGAAAATCCCAGTAAAGTGAAATTTGTAAAAAAAAGTTGTGTTTGAAAGTTATTTGTTCGAAAACGCTTCATTATTCATAAAGGGGTTCGAATATTTTAGTATGGAGGATGGCATAATGACGGCGACCATTTTGAAAAAAAAATGAAAATAAAGGCCAGCAACGAAACCTCCATAAATCGATAGGGGATATTTAAACAAACATAAAACGTTATATAACATTACTTCCTAAGGTGTCACATTAGCGCGATAAATGTTAGTAAAGATCCAAATCTTTACCCCCATTTATCTCGGCAACGTGACATTTTAGGAAGCAATGTTATATAACGTTTTATGATTGTTTAAGTATCCCCTATCGATTTATTGTGGTTTTGTTGGTGGCCTTTATTTTCATTTTTTTTCAAGATGGCGGCCGATGACTATGTCACAATTACTCGAAGCCATTTTGTAGTTTATGTTATTGCTAATACAAGTGAATTAAATAAAGGAAACATTAATTAGCATAATGTATGTGGAAAGTCTATTTGAATATTTTTTTACATAGAAAGTTTTTGATCTTCGAATCTTAGGCCCGTATTAATAAACTATTTTCAAGTTTGAGAACAGTCTTGTGACCGGTCTCAAGTAAACGTGTTGATTAATAAACCGAACTTGAGACCTGAAAAGCACGTACATACTCAAGCAGTACTCACTTGAGAGGTGCGCGTATTTATAAACGAAACTCAAGACTATCATTCATTCGCCGCTGAGGCGAATACTTGAGAAGTGATCTCGGCTGAGTAGACCTCAAGATTGGTTTATAAATTAGCACGGAGCTTGAGCTTGAGATAGCGTCAACTGCTTAAGACGCATCTTGGTTGATACAGCCTCAAGACTTGTATTGAGATTGGTTTATTAATACGGGCCTTAGTGTATACTGAGATGTATAACATATTTTTAACTTTTTTGACATACTTCGTGCGGTGTCCTTTAGTGTCAAATATCAGTAATTAATTTAAACAAGCAGCTCGCCTTGTGTTAAAGTGATGACTACCCTCTACAGGTAATTTTCATTAACGGACATACTGTATTTTTCGTAGTATAAACATTATATGCGGCTTGCGCCTATTTCAAATTGAAACAAGATGTAGCATTTGTATTGGTTAGTCCTGTGTAATTCTTATTTTTCTCATTTTGAAAAGATCGTACTTCATTTAGATTATTTTTAATAACTTGATTAGGTTTACTACTTTTTACTGTAGGTGTGTGTAGGGAGATAAATAAATAAATAAATTACTAATTATAAGCTATAATAGAAATCAGTATGTCATGCGTGAATGTCATATGATGACTAGATACGTTGTTCGGATAAACCTATATATGTTTTTGTGACATCTGTAAATATATCTTTGTAACATTTTAGATAAATAAATGATGTTATATGAATATGATGAATAAATAGATAGAAAAACAAATGATGTTTTTGTGGCCTTTTGCGGTAAAAACGAATTGTAAATTTTTTCTTACAGGTTGCCAGCGGACTTTTACCTCTATAGCATCTATGTTTACTCACATGCACAAGGCACACGGAGAGAGGCTGGTGCCTTCTGTAGATATGATGGCGACGCCGTCGGAAGATAGTGTAGTGGAAACCTATATGGTAAGAACACGGCGGAAGCTTCCCAGTAGTGTAATCCTTAATATATTAAGTGGCGCTACGTAGACACAATTGCAAATCATTTTCACCAAGTGACGCGTTGGTGTCCAGAGACTTAAAATAAGGTTTTCGTGGGGCCATGGGAGGGTTGGACAGGAATAAATTTAGCGTTGCGTAGTGTAAACTTCTACAAACTTTCTGTTTTCACCTTGAAACTTTGAATCACTGTTCATTTTACCTACCGTAAAATAACTATGTATGTCACAATTTCAATGTGAAATTTTTGGAAACGGCCTTGCAAACTTATATTTGTGCGGTCATTAAACTCAAAAGAGTATAATAATTTTATGTATTTACTGTACTATGCTTAAGTTATCAATCAAGCGAACGTGATTAGAATGTGTGTCGAAATTTATTTCATCAATGTACTATAACGCTATAGCTGTTAGTGCATAAAAATATATCTCGAGCAAGGGCCGGCTCCGAAGTACTTTTTCACGTTACATGGTATGGTTTTTAGAGCAGTAGAATATTATAGTACTTAGTATTTGCTATTGTGTTATTAGTGTGCGGGAAAAACGAGCTGGGGGTTCTTGTTATCTTTAACATAATCATTGCAAACGTAATCACACTGAAATTCGATCGCGTGATTTCGGCATTCTAGCCGAAACATGACAATGCTATTAATATCGTTGCTAGGTGGCGGACTTAGATATGATAATGATAGCTAGACAGGCGGCCATTTAAGAGTGTTTATTATGTCCAGTGACGTCCTGATTGAATAAATTAGGATTTCTTTTTAAATACAGAATAAATAAAGTCGCTCTGACCTGCAGTCGAGAAGCCTACAATATTTGATGAGGATTATTTTCCAGAATTCACGATAAAAAAAAGTGGCCGTTTTTACCAGTAATGTGGAATTCTCGAAAATAACCCTAATTAAAGCTATTTATGTATTATTTATAATTACCTTTTAGGCTTCTGCAGTGCAGGTCAGCGCGATTTTTTGTAATTTATTCTGTATTTAAAAAGAAATCTTAATTGTATCCAATGAGGGCGCCACTGGACGGGATAAAATATCTAAAAAATGTCCTACCACTAAAAAACTGAGTACTAAACGTATACTCCGTTGGTATGGAACCCGCGACCTCCATTTTCTAAATCTTAAGTTGTTCACGGAGGCTGGCAAAAATGTCCTGCCGTTAACCCAACCGAATTGGTACCAAGCCCACTGGGAATGGAACCGGCGTGCTGCATTGTTGACAACTCATTTATAGAATATGTATTGCAGGTGACTTTAGACTCGCCATCGGAAGACGTGCCACTGAGGCTTCCAAAGACAGAGACGGTAGCCGTCGAGCCGGCGGACGCAGAATACGCGGAGTACGCGGAGTACGCAGAGTATACGGAGTATGCGGACCCGGAGTACTCGGACTACGTCGACGCGGACGTGACAGATGTTATGGAGGTTCTATTAAGATTAGATTGTATTTTATTTGCATAATAATCTTACATATGGATGCTGAAAACGAAAACAATTTCAATTTATTGCATTTATGTTGTATACACGATCTAATAGATCTAGCATTTAGTCCATTCATTATAGGTAAAAAAGGTCTAATAAAAAAGGTCATGGGTTTTGAAACTTGGCAGGAGTAGACTAGGTAAGCTCGAATTAGTTTCAGACATCTTGGTCCCGTTGTTGAAGTGGCCTCAATAGATGTAGCCCAAAATCCGTATTTGACATATAGCTCCGTTCCTAGAAAAATGTACTGTGTATTTCCATTAGGATACGATGTCGGAGTTACACGCGGCGCGTACACACTGCCCGTGGCCTCTGACCCCGCGGCCTGCTGACGACAACGCTCTGGACGACAGTTACGTTCTCGAGGAAGACTCACAGGTTTGTTTTTTGGTGGCATGGTAGCATGACAACTTGTCGCGCGCGACGTAAGAGTGAGAGTGCGATAGTTGTATATTTCGGCCAAGCGAAAGAGCAGGACAAATATTATTAGACGGTTAGCGGTTAAGACGCGGTCTCCCAATTTGGGAGGGCCGGTTTTCCCAATCCCATTAATTTAATTTTTATAATTTGGGTAATTTACTTATGTGCTTTTGTCCGACTGCTCTTAACCGGTGAAGGAAAACATCGTGAGCTAACCTGCATACCTGAGAAATTGAAATTCTAAGGTATGTGAAGTCCCCAACCCGCATTGGGCCAGCGAGGTGGACCTTGGCCCATACTCCCTCATTATACGAGGGAAGGTCTATTTCTCTGCAGTGGGATGTTTACGGGCTGATGATGAATATGGTATCTATAATACAAGCCTAGTTACTTAGTGTCGAACTAGATGGCGCTGTGTGTCTCACAAATAAATAAACTCAATATCCTTGGACATACACACAGTGCCATCTAGTTCCACACTAAGCAACTATAGGATTGTATGATGGATACCAAATGGTTGATATACTTTTGTCAATTACATGCATGTCCAAGGATATTTATTTATTGTTCACCAACGAGTTAGTATTTTTCTAAATAGCGCAGGGGTTTCAGTCACTGATTAGTCTGATTACCAATCAATACTCTTTTCTTCTCTGTTCCTTCTTATATACAAGGTTAGGCAGAAAGGGCATATTGAAGATAAGTAAAGTTAAAATGTCGTTTTTGTTCTCAGGTGGAGATGTCGCAGGAGGGTTCTGATAGCAATATTTACACTGTAAGAAGTGATCTCTTCCTCCATGGGAATGTGCTTATCAATGAAGATAGCGAGTGAGTACTTGTCACCGTAAAATTCTTCTATAGTTGACCGTCTCACCGTCAAAATTTACGCAATACAAACAGTGTTCGGGCCGGGACCAAGCCGGTGCAATAATTTCCTTGCATCTCTGAAGTTGTATGAAACAAGTATTAGAATTTTCTTTATGTGACGTCAGTTACGGCGCAGCGGTGTTTTTAACATTGAGGTATACAACTGGAATGAGCTCTTTCTTTAGAAATATATTAAAAAAGACAATTTCGTATTTTAGCTTCAATTGTTTAGCTTTCTTATGCTATACGAATAATGTGGTAAAAAAAAAGATTCCGTAAGTTGTTTGGCTTCGCCCCTGGTGAACGATATAAAATGTACATCAAGTTATCTCATTCCTTCTAACATATAGGCCCGTATTAATAAACCGTTCTCAAGATTGACATGGCCTCAAGTTGATGCTTGAGAATCTGCTGCATATTAAAACAGCATCATAAAAAATGGTCTTGAGACTGAGACGCGATCTCAATATCAAGAACGATTTATTAATACGGGCCTTAGTTTCGAAGGTCAGTACTTAAAGCCTTTTCGGGTACAAATCACTACATCCCTCGCTACACTCATCATTCTATTTAGCGCCCTCGCCATTAAAATATTATATTGCTCCCTTGTTATACAATTTACTATTATTATTGTGGTGTACGCAGGTCCGTGCCGGTGGGTGCGGGCGGGGAGGGCGACGAGGGCGGGGAGGGCGGCGCGGAGCACGCCATCGACGGTGACCTCGACCTGCTCGACGCTCACCCCACTACTGATCTCATGCCGGTACGTGCCAACCACAGACTCAATACCTTGCCTGTCCATATTAGAAATGAGCCCAAAAAGGCAGATTCGCCAAACTACTAAAAAAGTTCTTGTTAGATAATGTCCAGGAAACGAAAGGCAATGACGTAGGCATGCAATTCGTCAAAAAAAAAGATAATCTATTACTACTATGTGAATACTTATTCAAAACATACTACGACTTCCTCAAAAAGAAAACCTAGGTATCATAGTTTTTTGTGAGACAGTCACATAGACAATCAGTGCAAACGGTTTTGCGGGGCATTGTCTAATTACAAACATACATATGCTCACGCCTGTTTCCTGTAGGGGTAGACAGAGACTATTGATTAATTAAAACCATGTAATCGATTTAATAATAAAAGCCTAATTACTAGTCTCTGCCTACCCCTACTAATAACCTACTACACTACTACAGGTATGCTAGAAGCAGACTGAACAAATTAAATAACGTGGCACGTTTCCATACAACAGAATGAGGCGCATTACGCTTTGAAGTATCAGAAAACGTCTAGAAATTGGTTACGTACCTATGTTGTCTGGTTTATCACATTACGAATTTGTTTATATACATAATCTTATACCTCGTAAAATACGATTCAAATATAAATTTTACTTGTATTCAGTAAAATATTGAATACAAGTAATATTTATATTTGAATAGAGCTGCACACGTGGCTTGCACTATGCTTATACGTCTGTGGTATAACCGCCTCAGTGGCTCATTGTAAACAACATAGGGTTTGCGATCGCGGGTTCGATCCCCAGCGTGGTACATGTTTAGTAGGTACTCGGTTTGGTTGGTGGTAGGGCATTTTAAATGTCCCTCTGGCTAGCTAACACCATAAATCTGCCGCTAAACAGCAATGTTAACAGCATTGTTGTGTTCTGGTTGTCACAGATAAGATAGTCAGTACCTCAAATAAGATGGGGTTTCCGAGTCAGTACGTTTCCACCTTCGGCTTCTTTTCACTTAACATCAGGTGTGATTGAGGTCAAGTGCTAACCTGTAATGAATTAAAAAACAAAACAGTTCATATATCAATGAAAACGTCGGCATTTTGGAAAATTCGCAGGTCACAAACGCCACTGACTGTACCTCACTCAGCTGTGGGAAAAGGGGGTTTCCCATTATATTTTAACCTCTAGCGAGGTTTTTGCATTCCTCTGGCTAGAGGGAGAGGAAACTATTTTTTCTTTCATTACACTGCTTTCTTGTTTCTTATCTATATATATATATATCTTATCTTGTTTCTTAAATAATTTTGGGGATCAAGGCTCAAGGTAATGTTAAGTGATTTTTTTTTATGAACAACGGGTTGGTACTTGACCTCAATCACACCTGATGTTAAGGGAAGATGAGGTCGAAGGTGAAAGTGAAGATGATTTCACGCGGGCCGCTTACATTAGGCGACATTTAGTTGTACCGTTGTTGGTGTTGTCGTGGGAGGGTGTGGATTTGGGATAGATTAGTTTACAAAAGGCATTGTCAGTTTACAAATGTTCGTTGTTTTGTATAACCAACCATTTGCAACGGGTAAACTTTATGAGTCTGTTTTCTGATCGCTACCACGTGAGTCGGCGAGTTTTAATATCTTCAATGACTGGTGTCTATTATTCAAATCTAAATATAGAATACTATTGTTGCAGGAAGAGTTAATGTATACGGACGCCGTTGTAGACGAGAATTCGTTACGTGTGTTTCTGCTCAGCGGCGAGGAAATACAAATTGTCTAAGGTTACGGATACACCTAGCGAAAACTTCGCGTCGGAATATTACTACGTACCTGGACATTTTATTCAGCTCAGATAATGGTGCTTGCAGTGTGTAATTATTATAATGTGCCACGGTGGAGTGGAATAGGCTATGGGCCTCCAATAAAAACAGTTTTTTTTTATTTTGCAGGCGAGTCTATTCCAAACTTCACTTTTAAGAAGGCTACGTATCAGTCGCCAACAATAATATGTATATTGGTAGTCTTTCAAAATCTCTATTATTAAAGGTCTTCCGGTTGATTGTGAAGGATTTGATATCTTATATTTTTTATTATAATTTAAGTATCTCATATGTATATTTGAAACGATAAATGTATACATATTAGTGTAGCTGACTATAGTTTTAGAAATTAACATGAGCGAGTTGAAGCAGCTCCAGCCTTATATGCGACGCTTGTGAGTCTCGCAACGCGAGTCATTTTTACATTATTTATGTGATAGATATGTCACTGCAAGTGATATTAAGTGTTTCGGTGATCATCAGTAAGCGTCCTATTTACTCTTTACATTATTTTAGTACTATATAACGTTTTAGCGATTTCACGACAGTCTATTTGTTATTATAAATATGTAATTAATTGTTGAAAATTGAATAAATTTAAAAATACGAAAAATGCAAAATTGTTGTGCCATCCCAAGTCATTGGCGTCGTTTTTTCTATAAATAGTTTATAACTATTGTTGTTATTTTTGGCTAGGTTGGGAAAAAAATTTACTATATACAGCTGCTGAAGGCATGTTTCCAATTAATTTTTTCCTGGCGACATGACTCTTGTACGCAGCTTGTGCACATTAGAACATTTACAGCTTGTATGCATGCGTATCTTGTATACATATGTATACACAAGTGTCTTGTATACTTACAAATTTTGTATGGCATGGAAACTTGACTTTATGTAGGTGGTTGCAAGTTATAGGTACATTTTAGGGTGCAATATTTTCTTAAGAATATTATATTTTGGTATGGGATGGGATTTAATTAAAAATCATTTGTCAATTCATTTTGAAAAGTTTTATTGAATGATGTGTTCATTGATGGCATATGGAGTGACTGACTAGGTTCGATACTTTGAATATAGACTAGATAACGGGCGAACAATATTCATCGAATGTACACCGATATTACCTTTTTATAATTTTGAAACGAAAAATCAATTCTCTAATGAAATAATATTTTATTGACTTGGCTCTTTGGGCCATAAATGAAAATTACTTTAACGGTTAAGTTAAAAAAATCACAAAATAAAAATTATTTTATTTAAAGAACAAGGAACAGTTAATTCATAATGAAATTTAACTAAGACAACAATATAAGAGTACATCATTGATTTTTTTAACTGGTGCTATAATACCGGCTGATTATTCATTATCTTCGTCAGTTAGGTTGCTGGATTAGGCGAGTGAATTTACTAATATCCTCTTGTCTGTCTGTAAATTCCTTTAAATAAAGTTAGTCGTCCGCTACTATTAAGGTACTTCACGTTAATGGCCCATTTAAATTATTATACCCAATTATTCGTCGGAATGTTTATAAAAGCAAAAATGTAGATTTAAGAAGTTTGTCAAGAAGAAATGATCTCTATGAATGCCTTTTAAGACTTATTTATAAGACCATTGTAGTGTAATTTGATCGCATGTGATAATGAGCGTAATTATAAGAGATTTCTTATTATTGTTTGTAAGTTTTATCCTAGTGTACAACATAATTGACGAAATTTTGTATGTAACTTTGAAACAAATTACTTGCCCTAAGACTGAGAAAACATGGTACCAGCACATAATAGGTAGTGGACTGAGACGGTTCCATTGTTAAAATCGCTGCTACATGAGCTGTTGCAGGTGTAACGACTATCGTTTCAAGTGGGCGAAACGGTAAAGACAAGAATTTTAACTATCGTTATGTTTAAAACGATAGGTCACATGATACTAGGCAGAGGTCTGATATTATAATAAAAATTAGTAAAATATATTTTGTAGATATTTTATCGCAGGCAAATACTTTAGTCTAATGTGTGTCGATATTCTCTTACAATAATCGCTACAATAATACTATTTATTAGTACCAAGTATTTCACATAAGGTAACCAAGTCTACTAGTATAATTATTAGACATAAGAGAGAGCAATGATTTAAGTCTTATGAAGCCTGGCGTCGCCTTTCGTGCTCGAATATTAACGGTATATGACTGTTCATGAACTTATATGGCATCTTAATTCCAAACTGTGCGCATTTTGACATATACAATGTGGAAAATTCATAACTCTGTAAACAAGATAACCAAACAATCTTATCCTGCTACTGCGTTGTCCAACGCAAATGAGATATTTTACAATACACTGCATTACAAATACACTTTATTGCACAACAGAAACATTCCGTTAGTATCAAGTAAATGATATCATACACTAAAGATTTATTTTTAATCTAGCCAAAATTTCATAGCTAACGTGGATACGAAGTTAATGACTTGAATAATTTTTTGTCTCCGCCCTGAATATGTCACAACGGATACATATCGAAGCGGAGTTGCCATAACTTTACATGTGTTAGTCGCGTTTTTATTCGTGCCCAAAATCAGACTCCATGTTTGGATAGTGGCCTTTTTCGGATATACTTAAATGTGGTAAAATGATTTATTTTTTGAGACTGTTGTCCAAATTATAATCATGGTACTTACCAATTTATTAAAATTATATACCATAAGGAAATGTATTTCAAAATTATTTTTATAAATGAGTTTTACTTTGGTTATTGCTATTTGTTTTGTTTATAATACTTCGAAAATAAGTAAATGTTATTAATATGTCAGCACAGTACATATAAACTAAGTCAATCTTGAATTAATCACATATCATATTTAGTTTGTTAATTATTAAAATTATTAATCATATTTTAAGTGGTTGCTTTGTGTTTATGCAGATTTTGTAACAGTAAATAATTCAACAGAGTTTATTGCGTTTTTTTTAAATATTTTGGATACATAAATTAAACTCCATACGTAGGTATTGATCACAATATGTATATTAATACTATTTACAATATATAATCATAGAAAAGAAATAGCGAAACTTTAATGTATACTTACAAATATACACATGTTCAAAATAGTATACAGCACCTTTTATTAATATAGGCAGTTTCTTGAATTACATTGAAAACTGAATAAAGGAAGCGATATACAAAAAATAAAAATAAATAACACAGTAAATAACCTATGTAATGAGCGCTTGTTTCATTACTTTTTTATATTAATATTTAAAGGTGTTACATACTGCTATTGTTGCATTCCCTCCATATGCAGAAGACACTTTTCTGCTCATATTGAATACACAAAAAAAAGAAAAAACTTGCACATATTTTAAATAATTTTCCCGCACCCAGCTGACCAAACCTACCACTGTATGTCCTGTAAGCCAGGATCCCATACTAAGGCTGAAAATGAAGCTAAGCTACCTAAACCATTCGACCGGCGCGTGCGGTGCAAGTTTATTTCACTTTAGCCCTTGGATTGTATTCTGTAATAATTTAGCTAACAATAAAAACATGACTTAGAAATAATTTGGCTAGCTTCTTAAATATGGGGAGAGTACGAGCGTAGCGAACATTATACTTTATTCTTCTGCATTGGACTATTAGCAAAACTGGTCTATTCTAAAAGAATGAATGAAACAAAATACTCTTTATTTTTGGTAATTTAAAACAATTGCTACAATATAGCATAAGTTTTTTTCCGTAAATAAACAGTTATTATCACATACATTTAATTATAAAATTAATATAAAATGGTGGGTTCTTGTAAGTTGCAAGCGGGTTATTTCGTTTCACATTCATACATAGGAACTTTGGAGTTTATACAGAAGTTATCTATAATATATTGCATGTAAATAGATTTTTCAATATTACTAAGGATAGCTGATGAGTGATGACATAATTTCGCACCAAGTAAAGACTTGGCTTTATGATGCACTAGCCTTTCCCGGTGTAGATACAGTTCATGGTCCCGCGGGATTATTTGCAAATCTCCAGATATAAATATATACTATGTTAAGCTAGGCAATAGTCTATCTTTGTGTGTACCAAATGTGTAACAGCATGATGGAGTAACAAATATCCCAACATCTAAACTTTCTCATTTATATATGCATAGTAGTGAGAAGTGGGATGGGATGGGATAGATACAGAATACAGAAGATACTATAAAACAGAAACTTATTAATAAAGCATATTATAAAATATCAGACTATTTAGATGATAATCATCCATGCCAGGCTATTTCACAATTAATAATGAAGTATTATTGTGCTTTTTTGTAATATAAAAACCTGTTTTTAAAAGAGCAAGCCTTCGTGTTTCTTGCTTGTTCTGTCAGGGGAAAATTGCCTTTTGAATAAGCAGTTTTAACGATTTTTTGCATTTCTTCCATTTTTATTTTCCCGCTCGCGGGTAAATGTAGCTTTTTTTTCTTTCTAGACGGTCTTTGATGTGACGAGCTCACTGATTGACCACTGATACTAAAATCGCTAGCTATCTTTGTCTGCCTTTGTGCAATTTGATACAAATATACTTTACAAAGAATTGAAATACGCTGCACGCAAAGTTTGGTAAATAAGTGCCAGAACAAGTGAAAATACTAACCAAAAAACTGTAAAATACGGAAAAAAGTTTAATATGGCTGCTGCAAAATACGAAATATATTGTCGGGTTTTTGGTATTAAAATAATTAAAAAGTTTTTGGTGTGCACAAACAAGTGCACTTCAAAATTGATCATGCCATTTGGGCTAAACAGGTAACATGAATTGTTTTGCGAATAAATACCCACCGTACCACTAGGGGTACGGGCGGTGATATGGTGGGTCTGGCATGAAATCTACATACATGTACCCAAAAAACATTAACCTGCTTCCTAGGGCAGTCTGGTAATAAGAGAAAATTCGAATTTTTATCTGTTTTGTTAACTAATTTATGGGCCATGGTGTAAGTTAAAACACCTATCTTTATTTCTCTTAAATGAAACGAAATATCAGTACTTGTTCGCCGTTAAGCCGCTAGCCTATGTGTTTTGTCTCTCCGTGTGCTTTGAGATATCGATATCAAATTGATGAAACCTGTAGAAAAAGAAAACAAGTTATAATAAGCACCACAACCAATTCCCAAATAATTTTTTTATAGTTCGCTGATATTTGGCATCATTGACTTTAAGATTTTAAAGAAGACTCCTCACCACCGAAAGCTATCGGGTGTTATAATCACTAGAGCAGTGAGACTTTAACATTATGAAATTTTGTTCGTATAGCTTTATGTCGAGCGTGCGTTACTTGTTCTCGAATTTTCACTTTTGAATGCCCAAAAATGAGAACCCTTCAGCTTGGATATCCCTTAGATTCGTGAATCGTAAAAATCTATTTGAAAGGTATCAAAAACTACCTTACATTTACAAATATGTGCAAGTCATTATACAATTTAGTTTGGAATTCTACCTTCTGTACCGTCACTCCTTAACTATCAGTAGAAATCAGAAGAACATAGTTTCAGGATCTGGATACATAGGCTCCAAACTACGGCCCGCGAGGTCCACCAATCCGGCCCGCGGCACACCACACGACGGCCCGCCTTAGTACCATCATATCGTGCAAACATAGACTTAGTACATACTGGCGTAAAGTAACACCCAACGTCTACGTATAGTTCCGATACGAAATGCGCGTGTAATTTAAACTATATATTACGTTGGTTGGATGCACCCAAGGCCGAAGAGATAGGTCTTGGCCCTTGAGACCTAGTGGAGGATTCAGTGTTGCCCTTATGCTAAAATGTTAAAATCTTTGGAGACCCCCGTTGTAGTCTAACCAAATTTTTCTGGAGTGGTTATACCTGTTACACGTGGTCACTGGGCAAGGGCATGTGCTGATCGGGCGGCGTGTAGGATAGTGCCACAGTGGTGGTGCGCAGAAAGTTCTCGGATAACTTATCGCGGCCCAGGGCTATGCCCCACACTATGCTGTAGATGATAAGTAGTCCCACAAATGACGCGGCTACTACAATCCCAGACCGTCTCGCTTGCCGCCAGTCCAAGATCTCGTAGATAAATGGAAACCCGTTTCTGAAACAAAATTGCGGGGGAATAACATTATTGCCCCTGTTCTCGACGTGCCGTTATACACTACGTTTGTTAACCATTTTTCGTGGCGGCGTAAAAAACATTAGATCCGGCTCGAAGGACCACTTTGTAGCATGTGAAGTGGTTCTCAAAATGAAAGTGAACTTAACTTGGTATGAATTTGTTGCAAATTCAAAAAGTATGGAAAATACACAAGGGTCGCGCGCGATCGTGCTCGTGGTTAGTTGCGGACTGACCCCGTCCTATTTACATCACCTTAAGTCGGGTCGGGTACTACATAAAATATAAATAAACACCCTCTTTTCAAAATTTACCAATGTCTTTAAATTATATTGAGCGCGTCGCTAACAGTTTGTTATTTGGCAAATTGTTGAGTACAGCCGTCAGTAGGTGGGCGACTCTACCCCTCGTGTTGGTAGGCAGGCACTAGTGTGTTCGATTCCAAATTTTGTGTGAGAAACGGAACTGTATTATTTACCTACTTATTGTCAGTATACCAAGGTTAGCGTAGCATATATACATAAATTAGCTGAACCATCACGTCAGGATCACGGTGAGTACCTACACATCGTCAGCCCGTAAACATCCTCCTGCAAAGATATAGACCTTCCTTCATATTGAGGGAGCATGGTCCGAAGTTCATGGTCCCGTTAATATTTAAATTGTAAATAAGAAATCTCCATAAATTTGGCTTTCAAAATTTCAAGAAATGTTATTAAATGTCATTATATGCTGTGTGAATCTTTATAAATAAAGAGTCCGCCAAGCTGGCCCAGTGCGAGTTGCATGCCTTCGATTTTTTTTATTTCTCAGGCATCTAGCATTCCACACGATATTTTCCTTCACCGTTTAAGAGTAGTCGGATAATAGCACTAAGTAATTAAATTAAATTTAAAACAAACCTCATTGGTACAATTGCTTGCCTGGGAATCGAACCAATACCTACAACATGCCTCTAATTTTAGAGCATAAAAATGCCAGCTATTTTGAGACAAAATAGCTGGCATTTTTATGCGTCACGATATCGTCGCAAACCGGAGAAGCAGCCACCTTTTGGTATGGCCGAACATTTGGATGTCAATCCTATACACATTACTTATTTCTATGATAAATGAAATTTTTAGGTTAAACCTACTTTAATACGATAATATTTACACGCCATAAATGGCAGAATATGGGAACAGATATATTATATTAAAAGATCCATTGATGTGAACTTATTATTGTGAATAAATATAAGCATAACCTGGACATCTGGATCAAACTTAGACCATATATTATATCTAAGTACCTATTATATGTATATTACAATGCATTATCGAGGCTGTTTCTATTAATACGCAGGACCTACATACGTTGCAGTTCACCTACACGTGTAGATACTGGATTATTGTTGAAAATTTGTAATGTGAATTTGAATAATTTTATGAATTTTGGCTTTGTATACTTATCTGCAGTCGTGTGATTCCCGGAAAAGTGGCATAGGACCAACCCTTCTCTTTCCGTGGGTGTCGTTAAAGGCGATTAAGGGATCAACGCAGTGTCATCGGTGCGAAGCTCTCAAAAAATTAATCGATCGTCAACCCACTTGTCTAGCATGGAAAGTGATGTAAAACGAGTCATTGGAGAGAATTATGATATCAACAGACTTCTATAGGTATGTGTATGTGATGCTTAAGTACCATTTTGTTAGTAGATAAAAATTTAAACTAATTTACTAGTAACTAACCTTTGAATAAGTATCTGTAAACTAGGTTACTGCAAGGTTGCCACGAATAAATGCTTGCATACTAATACTAAATGCCCTAAATTACTTCACTGAGCAGATAAATAATCAGATACTTAACCATTATTTTTCGTAAAATAACAGATAGCTTCTTACATAGTTTTTTTAATGCATTTTGCAATGTTGTGAATCAGGACATGCTATTTGTTTTACTTTATATACAACATCCACCTATTTTCTATTATACAGCATTTTTAATTTTATTATTAAGTATATTACGTAAGATTTTCGAATCTTTTCGAATACAGGTACAGTAGAGTTCGAAAGTGTAATCTAGTCCGATTGAAGAAAGAAAGAAATTATGACCTTCTAATGGACAATATTTTCAAATTTTGTGTAGTCAGTACCATAAAAAGATTAGTAACTTGCCTAAAATCGTTGCTAGGACTGGATATGTCCTTATGAAACCGATTTACATATTTCTATTCTAGGATAGAGAGGTATACTACATCCACAAATCTGCTTTTTAATTTATAAAGGGTTACGAGTACTACTGTACCTATCGCAGTGGCATACCTACATACAATTAAGGCTGTGAATATACAGGGCGTCCCAAAGTTATGGGACATGAAGGGGAAGTACCTTAAATATTGTAGATAGTGAATTTTGCTCAAAGAAGACTTTATGTTATTTTTAAAAGTTAGTAATTCTGCATTCATAGATTTTCTAAAAATTACTTGCTTCGGCTGGGAATCGAACCGACTTAAATGTGAAAAAAAAAACACCCTACTTTTATGATGCCAATCGAAAGAATAGCTAAAAAATAATAACTCTGCCTAAGTAACATAGTATTTTAAAAGAAAGGAACAACATAAAATGATTGAGTCAAATTTCAAGAAAGTTATTTATTGCCGACGACGTTCGAAAAGTAGCGATATTATCATTCCAAAGATAGCATTGATTATTCGTAAATAAGTTGCAAACAGAATTGTGCCATATCACATCGAGTGTTCACCATAAAATGATTAGAAAATCAACAGGCAGCGGGCTCATTAAAAGATTGGCGATTTGCGTAAGACAAGAGGGATCACATTTTGAGCATTTAATTAATTAATTTACAAAAAAATACCTACTTAATTGACTACGGCAGTTTCATGTATGTTTTTTATTTGATTAAAATGATTAATTTCACGTTGTTCCTTTCTTTTAAAATACTATGTTACTTAGGCAGAGTTATTATTTTTTAGCTATTCTTTCGATTGGCATCATAAAAGTAGGGTGTTTTTTTTTTCACATTTGAGTCGGTTCGATTCCCAGCCGAAGCAAATAATTTTTAGAAAATCTATGAATGCAGAATTACTAACTTTTAAAAATAACATAAAGTCTTCTTTGAGCAAAATTCACTATCTACGATATTTAAGGTACTTCCCCTTCATGTCCCATAACTTTGGGACGCCCTGTATACCTTTCCTTCCGATAGACGGATCCGATAATTTGGTCAGACTATCGGAAGGACTAACGCCTAACTATGGCTCCAACAGCCATAGTTTTTGTTTGAACATTTAATCACGTACGATCCGATAGTCGGGTCGGACGTCCGAGTCGGAAACAGCGCCGAGGTGCCTACGATTTTATACCTATCCGTTTTTTCTTCTTTCGCGTCAACACGAGCTAATAATTTTATTTTTTTTTTTGCAATAAGTAAATGCAATAAGTAGGTAACATTAATTCGTTGTTCATTTTTTCTTTCTGCGCCGCATGCTAGCACTCGGGATTATAGCTCGAGAACAACTGAGTTCAGAAAAAGTCTGACCGAAGAATCGGACGTGTATCGAGTAAATACGATCAGCTAATCTGATCAGACAATCGGAAACACTATAGGACCTAATAGGGAATATATCTTTGCCTTAAGCGGCCCGGGTAAATAGAAGGTATAGCTGCCCGTTTATAGATTTAAAACGCCCATTTTTTAGGTTTTCAAAATAGCCGCCTCCGTTTGGTTGAGGTTTATAAATAATTTGTAATTCGGCTGTTTGAAGTAAGATAGCCGGTCCCCAAATAAGTCGGGGGTTACGGGAGAGCGCGCTTCCACCTTCGTTCGGCCTTAACTTCGCTTACACACCTTGTGATTGAGCTCAAAGGCTAACCCGTTGTGTATAAATATATATAAATAAATATAAGAGCTATAAATACAAACGTTAGTATTTAATTTAAAATATTAGGTACGTCTAATATAACCGCCAGGGTGGTCCCATAATCCCATATAGCTTTTCATCCAAATCCGTTCATCCGTTTTGCCGTGATTGAACAACAAACAAACAAATATCCAAACTTTCGCGTTTATAATATTAGTTGGATTAACAGCCTACAAAAGTTAGCAATACTAAGTCTCTTCCATGGAGCGAATTTCATCGCGTTTCATGGTAGAATTTACGATATCGATATGTGGATTTTTTGGGAGCTCCACATCAATGACGCTGCTGAGTACTGCTGACCATCACTGGTGTAACATAATGTTATGCTCACGTAATACTATCCCGTAGTCGCCTTTAACGACATCCATGGGAAGAAACCTGTTGGTCTTATTCTACTCTGCCGGGAACCAAACGACCAATATTATATATTTTTAAAGCTAGTTTAAGTGTTGTAAAAATTGTAATGGTGTTTTCATCCAATCTGTACCTAATATATCAGTCAAATACTTATATACAAAGAAATAAAACAATAAAAACCATGATAGGTACATGTCCTTTCCTCCGGCGGAGTAGTAGATAGCTGTGAAGCCCGCATACCATAAGCCGAGTCCGACCGGCTGGTATATGTGCAGGAAGCTGACCGGGGTCCGTGACACCAGCAACTCGATGAGCGCCACGCACGAGTTGATAGCATGTGCCGACACTTCCAGCCAGAATAGTCGCTTACCCAGTTCGTCTTCTTTCATCAGGATCATGGTCTCTGGAAATTTATCGTGGTTTAGGGGCATGTATTATTTGAGGATATGTGATGGAAATATTTTTAGGTATTCGTGGGTCAGCCGCATTCGCTTTTCGTTTCCGATTGGGGAAGGCTTCGATCATATACTGGGCGAAGGTAAACAATGTCTGGCGCAGCTAGTCCTTAGATGAGTGAGCACTAGTGGCATTTCATACGAGTGCTTCTGTGCTTTAGAGGGAAGTAATGAAAAAAAAAACGCCATAACACCTCATGAAATACAAATTTGGTCACTGCCGGACACTCGATAGAGAATGCTGTATACATATACTATCAATATATTTGTGAATATATTACACTGATCGTACGACGTCAATGTACCTTCCTTACTTAAACAATAAAAAGGATTTGATTTGATACATTTTTAGGAGGTTAAAATATTTTCGATTAGGCATTTGTTGATATTGATTATTTGGCTTTATTTATTCATTCATTTATTTTTTGTGCTTTCAAACCTTTATGAAATGAACTAGTACTAGTTCCTTGTACACAATAAAGCGTAATTGATTGATTGATTGAAAGTTGTTTTACTCGTCCACGATTTTTGGTCTTTGTGTCACGAGTGTCAGAGTTATTATAGGGATAGAGCTATTGAGCAATGGTAGGTATATGGATATATATTTAGCTTAAACTCGAATGGCAATATTGTTCTGTGGTTCATTCATGTAGCCATATTGGCTGAATAAGCGGCTGATTCTCTTACCATGGTCGTAGAGCAGGATCCAGTACAGCGCGGTGATCATAAACGCCAAGCTTATGCTCAAATTGTACATAAGCCAGTACACACTCATGTACCAAGGAAGTTCCTTTTTGCCAAGAATTTCAGATTCTGAAATTATAAATGTTGTAGGTAATCATTTTCATTGACGTCGATTGGTCTAAGGGTGACTTTGTTTTCGAAACGCACCGTTCGAATCCCGCTGGGGCAGGGGTCGTCAACCTTTTCAGTCGGTAAAGTCAAAAATTACAATTTACAAAATTCAAAGTTTTTAAAGAGCCACAAAAAATTTTCTTCTCAACAATGAATAGTACTATAGTAATTAAGTTTTTTGATAAAAAACCTGTCTTGTCTCAAATCCTACATAGAACCTTCCGACGACGGTGTCATTCGAGAGCCTCCGAATGGACTGACGACAGTGACGACGCATGTCGGGGGAGGGGTGCGGTGGAAAGCGTACAGTGGCTGAGAGATAGAAATGGTGCCTAATCCTCGTTAATCGATTCAGAACGATTTTATGTTTTTTTTATAGAGTTTAGCTTCACACCCAAAGAGCCGCATGTGGTTCGCAAGCCGCAGGTTGCCGACCCCTGCGCTAGGGTATAAATGAGTAAGTATGTGATGAATATACTCGAGGAATGTGTAAGCTTTATCCTGTCAGTTCTATCGTAACAGATAGCAATTCTGAATAGATAGACAAATAGTAATTAACAAAGTCATTACGTCAGCGATGGTTAATTAAAGATTATATTGTATGTAGCTATAGATATATAGACTATATTATTCATCTTCGAAACGGCTTAACCGATTTTCATTAAACATGACTAAGAACCTGTCTCCTCGTTTAGTCTTTAATATAGGTAAAACTGCACTCAAGTCGGACTATGCATTGCTGAGATACGTCCGGATCAAGACTGGACACACACAACACACACACACACACAATACCACGCCGTCAAACATATAACACTCGTCGTTTCTCATCGGGAGTTAAAAAATAAATTGTCATATCACTTGAGTTGCATCCCATATGGATTCTGGTACTTTACTACCTTGGATTAATTCGAAACTGTTTTCTTCAGTAGTAAATCTTTACGTACTTTGGTCCTTATCTAATTACATCCATATATTTTTATAGCGTACCTACTGATATATTCGGCTATTCCGGACTCTACATGGCTAGAGGGGTAATACAGATAAAATTATTTCCTACCTCTTATCATGTCATTGGGTGCAATCATTGGTCAAAAATCCCATAATGAGAAATTAAGCATGCCACATTGCTGTTTTCAAAATTTATCCATTTAGGATATCTACAAAGCGCTAATTGTAAAGGTAGCAAAGTATGTTTTTTTTTTTCGTTTTATTTTTTCCTCTAGGAGAAGGCAAAGGAATCTAGCCTTATGTAAAGTGTTGCCATTACTATGTTTTTTTTTACACATTCCTACGTTTGACTTTTATTATTGCACACTGTTTGGTTAAGACAACTAGGTGTAATGCTATGGTTCCTAAAATGGGAAGATCTCACAAGTATAAATGAGAGATACCATGGCATCTGTATTATCAATAAAATAAAATAAAATATCAATTCTCTTCGTGTTCACTCCAAACCATTGTAACAATAAAACATTCAAATGTGACTTGTGTGAAGGATCTCCTGTAAGTTGTAGATATTCCACTAAAATCATTCGTCCACACATATCATAAATTTGTCAGTTTCTAATGTTTATATTTTGCATGTGTGTTCTGTAATACATTATTACAGAAATGTAATATATTCTGGATTATCTAACTAATATTTAACTAATATTATAAATGCGAAAGTTTGAATGTTTGTTTGTTGCTCAATCACGGGAAATCGGTTGAACTGATTTGGCTGAAATTTGGTATATAGGTAGAACATACCCTAGATTAAAACATAGGATATTTTTAATCCCGATAAAGTGAGTAGTTCCCGCGGGAGATACAAATTTCCGCAATAAAGTTCTTCCATGCAGGAGAAGCCGATTTCAAATAAATTCGGCGGGATCATTAACTGCATCGTCGCAGATGGAAGGCTAGTTTTATCTAAATAGACTTGCATTACATGTTACAAATTATGTATATCAACAGCCGTATACTTATTCACCATCGTTTAGTCGCCTTTACCGATACTGAAAGGGACTAGTTGACCCTATTAGACTCTACCAGGAAATGAAGTTTAAAAAAATAACATGTTGACTTTCAATAAGTGATATTTTTGTGTCCTGCATAAAATCTTTTTGACTTATGACCACACGACCATATCGCGTCACTATCGAACGTTTCCCGAAGGTTACCGACTTAAATTAGCAATTATATTGATCCAAGGGTTCTCTGCAATGGGGATAAAGAGGGTTGGTGCTGGTAATGTTGAATTTTAGGCTGAAGTCCTTAAATATCAGTGTTTCGGCTGACAATAGGTAGCTACGCTCATGATATACCGGTGAGTTTTTATACCGTAAGGAAAAAAAAACGCCCCGAATACAGAACCTCCTCTTTTTTTGAAGTCCTTTAAAAAATAGGGCATATTATAGGTAAGTGAAATAGAAGGTAGGTTTTTCTAAACCATAATCGAATGAAGCTTTAATTGTGTCATTTGACGGTCGCGTTTGTAGCCTATTCCACATAATTACATTATTAAATTAAATCAATAAAGAAAACTTTGAGAAAATATGAGTTCCAAATAAATTTCGCACGATAGGAACCCTACGAATTACGCCAGTCGCATATGAATATCAGACCAGAGCGTACGTCTTTGAAAAAAAAAAATTAACTACCTATGCCAATAACTTCTATTTCACTTACCTAATATGCCCTAGTTTTTCCTTACGTTAAAAAAACTCATATCATTTCATTGGAAGATTCATCATTCTTTAATTTATTTGTCTTATATTATGATCTTATATAAAAAAACATTCTTATTTAGCCATGTCATAATAGCATGCAAATTAAATTATATATGTTTAAGTAAATTGAATTGTATTTACATATTAGGTTTAGTTTTATATTATACAGAGGAAATACTCTAAAATAACCGTTCATAGTATAAGTAGGATGGTGCTATGATAACCAAATCGCAAATTGGTCTCGAACTGTAGAAATTTTTGGTTATTACTTAGCTGACAAATTATTTTCCGGTGACAGCAACTACGCTGCTGGGGTGGACTGAAAATCAGCAGATTGCCGAGTCCTTACTTTACTGTTTCTTTTGCGTTACTAACTATTTTGTGATGGCTTCTTGTTTTATTTTTAAATGTTTGATGATATTTAAACCTTTTTTATCTCTCGCTATCAACGACACCAAATTCGTACCTACTACTTACAAAAGGTAAGGTAAAATTTGGCGAATGACAACCTCAAATTTATCGGAGTGAATTACGATATCGGGCCCCGATCTATTTTCCAAGTAGGTAGCAAGTAATTATTTATATATTATATTTTCGACAAGATTTCTATCATCTAATGTTATGGAAACTAGGTAACATCAAAAGTGCAGCCAACATTCACGTTTTTAGAATCTTATCTGGGGAATATAGATAATAAGATGTCATAGCCCGTCTATCGTAATTCTTTAAATACGCTTTTTATCTAAAAGTACGAGTGTATGTTTCGTTAACTTTAGTATGCAGAGGGCGTGGCGTTTGTTTTTCGTAACGACTGAGGTAGGTCACAGGTAGGTACACTTTATATACATTACGTCATAGATCAGTGTTGTATACTAGTGACGTTACGTCACGTCACAGCGTGCCACGCATACGGGCCAAGTGCGCAAGCGGTAGGCTCCTACAACTTGCAGCGCAACAAATAAGTAATTTGAGCATTAGATAAATTAACCAATCATATTTCAATATAGCGCCTGAGGTATGATCTCTAAACCAGCTGAAGAGGAATAGATAAATTGATATGCCTGCCGCGAGCAAGGGATGGCAATAATAATCAGACTTCAGAGTCATACTGAAATAAGGACTTCATTATATTTATTTTGGTATACCCACTACATTAAGTACGACAGTTTATAACTTCCTTCTAGTAATTAAAATTTGCTGGCTCTATTCGGGTCACACGGCCTGAGATTACGAACGGGCGACTTGTCCCTTAAGTCAAAATAAGGAGGTACCTACTTAGCCCTTCTTCTTTTGTACCCCTGTGTTAGATATCGCGTTTATCTTCTAAACGTGGCCTAATTAAAGACTTCAACGCTTATAGCGTTGGTAGGCCTTTGTGGCCATAAGTATCATTTTTTATTTTTTATTAATTTTTTTTTTTTTATGTAATATGGTTAAAATGAAATATAGTTCTATGTTATTATTCTTTATCGTTCGTAACTACGCGCAGCATATGGTCAACATGTTAAAAATATTTTAATAATAGAATGTCAGGATTTTCCACGTTTGTTAGAGTTCCGTCGTCATACTATGGACCTTTTAATTTTGCTATTTCCGTCTGTCTGTATGTCACAGATATTTTACTCGCAGACTTTTAGTAGGCACTAAACTGAAATTTGGCATAATAATACATATTGTATCTCTTTTAAAAACATTGAGGGTACATCCTTTTCGTGTAAGTAATTGTGTTATTCCCAACTGCGTAGCTTACATAGTGTACATGTAGTTTACATAAAAAAACCTCCGAACCATAAAATTTCTGTGTTTAAGGCTTCAAAGTAATTAAATTTACACCCCCTGTACTAATGGATCTATAACTTTGTGTAGACTTCATTCATGTATTATTCACGGTTGTATCTAGTTAAGGGAGTACCGTATGAAATGAAAATCGACTGTGGTAGCTACCATTCAAGTAGACAATATATTTCATAAACAACGAGAATATCAAGCTGTAGTTGATTTAGATTCCGAAGTTTTAAAGTATAGAAAATAGATTTGTATTGCTCAGACTATTTATAATCATTAAAATGGATTGTAGAATTGTAGGTTATCTGAGTAGCACAAAACTGTTTGCAATAAAATATCAGAATCTAAATCAACTACAGGTTGACATTATTGGTTCTCTGTGTTATGGCTTTGTTTATGTTCGCTAGTCCCCCTACACTTCGCCCGAGGTTCGCGGGCGGCTACATCTCGGAGCGATGTAGTCGTCGGACCCGACCTGGGAAAGGATGACACCCCCCAGAACGGCCGTGGGGGTTTAATCGCATCGGGCCCTGTCACACTTCATACCGCTCTCGTGAAGGGCGCGCTACTGCCGAGGAAGATCACCGCGGGGTTTTAGTGGGTATCCCTCCCGATCCCCCGTCCCCCAGGCGAGCGGTATGCGTAAAGCATTTCGCCGCGAAAAAAAGGCTTTGTTTCTAAGATTATATAATTATCTACTTGAGTGGCTGCACCGTCCACTGTCATGTCGTGTGGTGTCCTCTTATAGGGGATGACTATATATCGAGGAAAATTTCCACATTGAAGTAGACACGATTACGTACTTAACTAGGTTAGGTTTGAAACCAGTTAGATGCCTACTTAATAACCAGCCTAGTCCAGGCAATCTTTGTATTTATAAGTCATTTCCTGGTATGTTGTACATATCTGTACTTACACCAGTAGCAGGTCTATGTTATTAAGTGTCTATATCATTACTCTGTTTTTGTTGTGGCATAAAATGAGGTAACATAAATAACTGAAATACCTACTTAACATTTTATTAATCTTTTATTAAAGAGCTGGTTAATTTAAAAACAGAATACCTAGGTAGGTACCTATGGAAATGGTTATAAAATTGTCTTGTTGAGGTTGTCAGTCTCATAAATCTTGCTAAAACTTATTTTTTATTGCATTTTTACGTTAGCGGCCCATCGGACGCTGGTATGCGTTGGGTACATACCTACATGTTTCTTGTTTTGCTGTCCCAGTTAACTTTACGGTTGAGCATTTTAAAGAAAAGAAAAGAAAATACTTTTATTTAGCCGTACTATAGCACAACACGGAGTAAAACTAAAACATGATTACAAAAACGGTGCAAAATGCTACAGCCGACTAAAATAAGGGTACGACTCAGCATAGTGTCTGCCCACTTGGACGGACGCTGATTTTCAGTCGCTCCCTTACGTGGTCGTCGTCCTAAGATCTTTCGCGCACAATTATTTATTGCTATATTTTCACAATAGCTATGATTGAGTGCATCCACATTTGCACATGTAAGTGTGCATGTATTTGCAAATGTGTGTGCATCAAATATAAATAAATAATGGCTTGTACTTATGTACCTACTGTATTTCATCTTGTTATCGAAGATCCACCATGTATCCATACGTATAGTCTGACAGAAATTGACCAATTTATCTCTATCTATTATTATGGTGGATTACGATGCTCCAAGTCTCTCCAGCTATGTGAATATTGTAGTTTTCTACGACTTAGCGATTAAAACAAGTACTAACCGGATAGCTTTTCATCAATAGCCTTATAGGAGACGAAGACTCCGCTGATCATCATCAAGGTGATCAGCAGTAGACCCCAATTGGTTAGGTAGAGTAGCCAATAGGGATACGGCGCTTCGTACACCGACCACACAAGTATGCTTAACGCCACTAAGGTCACCATCAGCCGCACCACCAGCAGAGGCATGGCAGAGTCTCCTTGCTGCCATGCCCCCGCATAAAAGTCACTCAGCTTCTCATTTGAAGACACCCAGAGATCCGAGGCGGAGATGGATCTCCTATAACATTTCACCATTTTCATCACTGAGACCTTGCCACTTTAATTCATTTGCAGTTTATTATGTGGAGTAGGTAAAGTTGTATGATCTTTTATAGAAACAGTATCGAATTCAGATAACGATGTTTCGCAACACTCTCTTACTAGTCAATGCGAGATGTAGACACAGGTGGAGCTGTTATCAATCGATGGGATCGTTATCATCAACCAATAATCTAATAAAGACTACAATACGGTTATAGAAAATGGATAGATATTGATTTAGATGGTGTTAATATTGTGACGGTTTACGACTGGTAACGATTTGGTAACGAACTGAAAAACCGTTTAATTAAAATTGTTACGAATGTTTAGATTAGGGTCGATTGCCGACAGCAGTGCAGGTTGTAGGTTTAGCTGCGCGGGCGCAGGCGCGGTCGCGGTGCGCGGTGCGCGTTGGGCTCGCGGATGGTCACTGTCCGCGGACCGGTCACCGCAGCTGTCGGTGGTGCAAGCCGCAATGTTTCTGCCAATCCTTGCGTAACGACTTAACCTTAAGTTTATGTAATCGACGGTTTTTCTAAAACCAAACTGGCTTTTTCTGTGTCAGTACGCCAAGCAAGACTATGTTTGCGATTTCCGTTATAATTTTGAAGACGTTCCCAATTTATTGCTATTTGTTTGGTCAGTGATGACTGTTTAGTATCTATTTTCGTGGTTTCTCTAGTTTTTGTCAATTTTTACTAATATATTACTACAATCAATAATCGGTTTGAATCATTTGAACGTCCACCAATTTCTGAACCGATTTTCATGCTGCTTTGTATTTCATACGGTCCTTTATTGTTTGATAAATACCAAACCGTCAGATCCGTGGTGGGGTAAAATAGTATAAATAAACCAATAGATACATGCATATTTATATAATATAATTATGGTACAATGAAAATTATACATACAGTATATAACTAAACATCATATAATTATCTGTTGATGTTTAAGTTATTTAGAACAACAAAATATGTACTTTTACGTGACTTCATGATAATTTACGTGTTTTCTGTGAAACTGTGAATTATGCGGTTGTCAACATGACAGCCAGAAATTTAGAAACACAAAGAGATTTTATGTCGATAAAAAAATTATTAGATTGGTGAGATGACTATGCGATTTCGGATTCGGGATGCGTTGCAACTTTTCTACCACCTGCAATTTCAATAAACTAAAGGTAAAAAAACTTTTAACAAAAAAGTTGTCTGGAGAGAATCCTATAGCTTCGGCATCAGATTGTGAGGTGTTTCCTCACAATTTCCGTGAATGTCTGAGAAATTCATTGCAAGTAGATATAATACTATTCTACCAAATGGTTACTGGACTAAGTTCTTCATTTGTTCTAAAAGGGGTGGATGGAGTTTAAAAATTTTCAGTTCATGTTATATGACAACAAAAGAGAGAACAGTGGAGATTTTCAAATTGCTGCCTTGTATTTTGGCACGTAAAAAGCTTAGAACTAACCCATCTCTTCCCGTTAGTGTCGAAAAAGGTGACTAAGGGACTTTTTAACGGTTTTATTTCGAACGTGAACCGTAGATGTTGTTTCAGGCTTTATTCTTTTAATATTAGGAACATCCAAACGCTTTAGTTAGGCCACCCTATTTGGGATAAACTTTTTTTCATGTGTGCATATTGAAAATGCTCTACAAATAAATGTTTTTGAGAGCACATCCAGACATCAACAGTCTATGCGACCTTATGCACGATTTGAATAAGTTTTATTGGAGAATTTGAATCTATAAGGGCATGGGCCGGTTACACTCTATTGTTATTATTAGTTCCTACTTACTAAATTAATTCCATACTATTATTATAATTAAGTATTATGTACGGTATAACATAAACACTGTATTGTGAGACAATTATCTTTTATTGATGAAATACAGCTCAGATTCTTTACCAATTTCTTTACTGTATTCTGTAGACACTATGAGTATACATATAACCTAAAACAGGTAAACAATCACAAACTCTTTTGTTGGGGAAAACTAGTGTTGCCAATATACAACATTAAGCTTGTTTACTTATCCATAAAAGGATATTAACTCATTACCTATAATATTGTTTTATATTATACCTAATAAGATTCAAGTATTTAAGGGGCGAGACCTGGTTACCCGAGATACAGGGTCACCTAGTTCGGGCACCAGTTCTCTACATAACATTGCTGTTGTAAGAATACCCACTATATAAAGGTTAAATTCTCAATAATAGATCCCTCAAGCAAAGTTGCCGACATCACGAGAAGATATAATAAAATATGAGTAGAGCGGTGATTATACATATAAGTGTACACTGCATACCATACTTACAGTATAACTATGGATATATTTACGATGATGTGAGACAATATCTTGAATGGTAATGTAATCCGCCTGGAAGAATGTAACGTGTAACACTGCGAGCTTAATTAAGTTCTCAGGTAGTGTTCTAATGGTTGTATTGGATAATATGTATAATGTTTTCTGATAAATATGATACTTATATAGAAGCATTTTATTATATTCGCTTGGCTATTGTTACCATACCATCATTTTATGTGCTACTAAACGGCAGTGCCGATTGATAGATTTAGTATACATAATTGTCAAGGTTTTCTTTTTCCGCCCGCTCTGTTTTCAATTCGTCAAATATAATTTTTGTTTTGCTTCGTCCAGTATGTAAATCCTTCCAACTTGCCAAAGCAGTAAATTTTATAATATTGTTTTGTTTAGACTGTTTGTGATATGATAGCCAGTTCCCTTAATATGTTGGGGATTCTGGGTGTATGCGCTGCCCTTCCTTTTTGCTTTTCTTACGGCGCGTGCTCGAGATTTAGCTTTTAGATTTACGCTTACTTAAAGTCTTTAATTCTGCCCCTGTATTAGTACTGAACAATTTGTAAAAATTAATTAGGCACATCGGTTAATTTCGTTTACAACTCCATTGAATTATTTGCAGACATAATGTTTCACGTATGAATGTTTTGACCTCAGAAATCAGAGTCTTTGATTGTACATAATCACAACTACTAAAACTACATAATCATAACTAATAAAAGGTATCTGCTATTCTATAATAGACTTACTTATCAAGTAGGTACTTAAGATTACTTACCTTAAATTTTTGGCCGAACGGAATAACATAGAGATGTCGGTCCTTCTAAAGGCGAAACGGATGAACGGATTTGGATGAAATTTGATATATAGGTAGTTTATTCCCGATGAAGTGAGTAGTTACCATGGGATAAAGAAATTTCCACGTTAAAGTTCGTTTGTTTGTTTGTTTGTAAACGCTTTATTGTTAATTTTAATTGTAATTGTAAAGTTATTCCACGCAGGCGAACCGCGGGCCGAAAGCTAGTTTAATATAAACTCTTTATTGTAAAAAGTTTACTAAAACTAAAGCATGTGTGTGCTGCAGCAGGAAAATTGGGTCATAACCTAGTGCATGAGATTGGTTAAATTGCAAAACACTTGATTTGGCAGATTGACTGTTTGACTGATAGTTGTCCTCTATGAGCTGGTATACAGGTGTGTAGCGAAATTACAAATAAAATAAATAGAAACGGAATATACACACACCCTTAAACCCACCCAGTATAACTGAGAAGTTAAAAAAAATAAATATGATGGACACTCACACCAATCATCCAGTCCCAAACTAAGCAAAGCTTGTCCTATGGATACTAGATGACGGATAAACACACATAAATATTTTTATAAACATCCATGACTCGGTAATAAATGTTCGTGTTCATCACACAAACTTTACCGCTCACGGGATTCGAACCCACAATCGTTGGATTTGCTGACAGGGTCATTATCCACTACACCAATCGGTCGTCGGTTGGATTTAGTCTTTAAAATAATGTGAATTTCCGAAGTAACTTTATCATTTAGGTGAATAATGAATGAGTCAGATGTGTCCACAACCATGTCATCAAAAACCTGAAAGCTTGTGCTCGTTGCAACGTGCACCTTATGGACACTTTCAACAAACATTGTTTTGAACAAGACATTTTAAGAAGTTTTTGTAACTGACGTTATTTTCAGTTTACCATTAATTTAATTTTACCGACAGCAACACCAACTTTGTATTATGAAATATATACTTATTATTGCGATAGGCGACATTAGCATTGAAAACATACTCTACTACTACCATACTACTACTGAGTCAGTAAGCTACGGAAGCTACACTTGGCGGGTTTAAATTTATGCAATGGTTTGATTAGAAAAGGACCAATAAAAAACTAAAGAAGATTGAATTATTATCGTATTTTGATTGTCATCATTTATTAGAAAACTTATAAACGAAATACCTACCTACTTACAAAATGATTTAAAAAGCAGTTTCACTATATACTAATAATAATAACATAACATTATGTAGTGTATATAATTACTATAAATACTATTCCTAAATAAATTAAATATTTTGTCATAAATTCGTAAAAAAATAACAATATATTGAATTACGTAACGATGACAAAAGAGCGCTAATGCCTTGCCATTCAACGGGGTAATGCTGCCATTCTTTTGGGCACCTTCCCGTACGGTTCGGACCTCGAACACGATTTTTAACTTTCATAGTTATGGAGAGTAGGGGGTACGGAAATAGGCTCAAAAGCCTATTTCCATATTTTTACTTTTTGCTTAGTGTTTTATTTAAGTTAGTTGTGTACAAAAGTTTATTAGCATTTAATAAATTATTGAATTATGTTATCAAGCCATTATCATCAACCTGAAGTTAATGCTGAAAGTCTTCTTCCATTGTGCGATTTGCGTCGTTTCACATGGGAGGGATTGCGATAATCGTTATCGCAAGATCTGCACGAATGGCGCGGCTGCTACGCGGTTTAAGGTAGCTGATGCTGGTTATAACCGTTGGTTTCGATGGCAGCACTACACATCGGCTGGCTAGATTTCGAACGTGATAGGAACCTTCAGCAGAACCCGACAAAAATAGTACTGACGAATTACAATAAAATAATTTTCTCGGATTATAAGTTATATACTAGCTAATATCCTTTCTGATTAGAAAGCCAAACTTGCAGAACGTTTCTGACACACGTACGACCCACACACATACACACGCAATCAAAATCACATATTGATCAAAGCTGATGAACAAACTTCGCGAGCTCTAGGTCCGTATTTCAGATCGCCTCCAAATCTGAGTATCATTGTCATTACTTTGTCGCACCGAAAATAAGAATTTATCTATTCCTTTTCAACTGGATTTAAGAGACATCATCACTTGAGTATGGTTAAGTGAATGAAGGCACTTAGGGCCGTATTAATAAAACAATCTTAAGATTGAGATCGACAATATTATTTTCTTATGCTGTTTATATACGCAAGAGTGTCCAGTATCAACTTAAGTACACCTCAATTTTGAGACCGCTTTTCTAATACGGGCCTACGAAGGGGAATAGGGTCCATTCAAAAAACGACTGTAACGGAACAAAGTAGGTTAATATAACCACAATATACCATTATTTGCCGCGAAGTGTTTATTTCGAACCGAATTCTATTCCAAGAGCTCACGGAGTGTACAGTATATATAATAGAAAACATTTTTTCTTAATTTGGCAATGTGAAAATTTTATGCTGTAACACAATACAAGCAAATAAATTATATCTTCATCGGCCAACCACAGCAGGCATATACTAGCGTTATTGTCAGTTAGTTATCTGGGTCTGGCGGAGCGCCGTTGCCTCCTCCGGTGAAGCAACTACGTCAGAGGTTTTGACCCAGCGATTAGCGATGGCGTCCCTGGCGGCTGCCAGCCCCACAGTTAACAGGTGCATACATAATAGGAGTAACGTCGTTAGAACTATCCAACCGAAGGTCTTGCCAGGCTGAGCCCAATTAATTACGAAATAAACCCACCGATCGCCTGTCCTGTAAAAGGAAAATGAATATAAGAATGAATGTTACGTCTTAGCACTGTAAACGAACAGAGCATAGTAGTCTGCCTATTTGTTATCATTCACGATTAAATCTGTGGAACGAACGTATTAAAATTTGGTAGAGAGGTAGTCTGGACCTGGAAAAGTATTCAGCTTTCATCCTGAAAGAAGTCCGCGACAATATCGTTACACGCGGACGAAATCACGGGCGGAAAGCTAGTATAATAATATAAGCTAGATTTTATAGATATATTTATTATACCATATATAGTATGAGAAATAAGGATTCCACGTGACGCCAGAAGCTCACTAGAAATATTGACTAACTCTTAAAGCACTAGCCTTAAAAATAGTGCCAAACAAGGAAAAAAAATTCATTGGGCACTATTTAGCACTCTTTGTATATTATTTTTTGATATTATCCATAATATCTAAATTAAAATTAATTAAATACTAAATAAAATAAAATAAAATAAATTAAAAACTAAATTATAATAAATTAAATTAAAATAGCCTCGAGAATATCATGGATGAACTTACAAAACTCTATGTAGTTTTACTTACTTAATAACACTCTGGGAACTAAGACGAATCTATAGATACTTTGAAATGAAATGAGATAGTAATTTATTTGCAAATGATTTTGGGTATATACATTAGTTGGTATTATTACATAGTCCCAGCAAACCTGTCTTGATACTAGCGTGCAAATATTCACTACAATATGTCAAGCATTCACTACAATGTTTACCAAGTATATAATTATGTCAATGTTACATTATATGTTAATCATTATTATTGTCAAATATTATTGTCAATTGTTATTATTAAGTACATTTTCGTCAAGATATTCTTTAGTTGATACAACTTCGTTTCAAATATTCGCCCCGATAGAATTCTTAAATCGTCTGGTAGAGTATTATATATTTTTACATTTTTTTGTGTTACTGATAGTTTAGTCACACAGACCTTTATTTTGTCAGTGGGTCTAACACGCAATCGCTCACAATAGTTTGTCTTCTTACACTTTCAAATCGGTCAAGCCGTTTAGCCTTCAGGAGGTAACGCAAAATAATATTGGGTCTTTACCTATGAAATTGGAGTTTTTTTTCTTCGTTAATCATATGTACCAATTCCTGCGATTTTCAAAGCTATATCCAAATTTGTTTTTTATTTGGAAAATGGAATATTATTTTAAGGTTTCACATGAAACATTTTTTAATTTCTGGGCTAAATCATATAATAAAAAAAATTGAACAGAGCTTTTTCATGTGCTTCCCATAATCATTTCTTAGATTCGCTGAAACTTTTATAAAGCGGTTACTTTTAAAAATTAACGCTGCCTATACTTAACTTAATGTTATCCGATAATACACACAAAGTTTAGCTAAATTTGGATTTGCCGTTCCCCAAAAAAATCAAAAATGTTTGTATGGAAAAAACAGTCTTAATGAAATTCTTCATACAAAACGCCAATTTCATAGGTAAGGACCTAATATATACACGAAAAATCATTTCCCTCCATACCTTCCTGGGCCAGTCGGGTAAAAAAGAAGGGAATAATGGTCACAAATATAAGGTACCTAAGTGCGTGATTAATCAGACTAGGTATGATTGTAGCGCAATGGTCTAACACATTTACGGTCATTGCTTTACGATGATTATGTGCAGATATTAACTCACCTACCTAACCAACGTGCGCATTGAGCGTAATGCCTTGGAATTATTCATTAAGACACTTTTTGTTGTACTGTTACATGGTTATTTAGACGCGTTGTAGGTAAAGTCTCTCAACAGAACAGGGAGGCAGCGATACAAAACGGTTACTCCAAATCGTAGTCTTAAATTAAAATAGCCTACATAAATATGGCTGACTTCGCCCGGATAAGATTGTGCAAGATAGGGAGGACTCACGTATAGTTTATAAATGACTCAATATCGCTGAGCAATTGTAATCACGGCAAACGAAAACGTTTATTTATTTATTTATTTATTTATTTAGGTACACTAACAGCTTATACACTAAAACATTATTTTGGTAGTTCACATATTGGTCACATTATAAGTGTATCAGCCTATTATAAGTATACACAGCATTCATAGATAGTTACAGTATAAAATACAAGATAAAGTTTAAATATATAAAGTTTAAAAAAGTAATGAAATTCAATGAAAAATTAATAATTAATAATGTAATATGTTAATTATACCAGTTATGAGGGGTGGTTAATCGAGGTGTCTCATAAGCTTCCCCTCCGACGTGTCGCCACCTTGCCGTGGTGGAGGGGCTTGCGTGTCTCAACGACCCTCAGGGCTATGCCGGATAGGGCTTCCCATACCGGACAGGCCTGAGGCGAGAGACCAGACTAAGAGCGACACACCCCGGCCGATATGGCCGGGCAAGAGGGTTTCTCCGCGTGTCCTTCTGTTTGCAGAGGGCACTGCGGATGACAAAGGTGTGGCCCGGGACGTTCGGTCCCTGGGGCGGTGTTGGTCCTGGTCCCCAGTCTGCTGCGGTCTCGTGGTAGTCTTGGCGTCCTTGCAGTTTTGAGAGGAAGAAAACCTCGAGAAAAAATCACCCCGTTCCTTCTAGTGGCTTCGCAGCGCTAGGAGGAGTTGCCGACGGGTTATTCGGCCTAAACTGCGCGCCGGCAGCCCCGGCCCCATAAAAAACGATGAATATGAGTACCGGTAAAAAGAAATTACCCCAGGGGGGTACCCGAAAGGGAGAATCCCCTCCTGCACTTACATGTGCAGGCCGTCCCATGTATTCTGGGGGGGACATATCTGTACTTGATCGCAACACAAAAACGACGACCCTGGCGAGTAAAATGGATTCGGACGATTCCTCTGACGTGGTGGTGTTTGTGGAGATGGAGACTGCGGACGAGTCTGACGGTAGTCGGATGTCCGTCGCGTCCCACCTCCCATCCGAAAAGGGAAGGAAGAGAACGGGAGGGAAAAAGCGTCGTCTCAGCGAGACCAGCGCTGCGTCGCTCTCCAGCGACAGCGAGAGGGATGGTGACGGGGGAAAGGGGAAACCCAACCCCTCGGTGCCGAGAGGCCGTGGTCGCCCGCCGACCACTGGCCAGTACGTGGGCCTAGCAAAGGCTAAGGAGGCCCTAAACGAGGCCAAACGCCAGGAGCTGCTTCTCCAAGCGGAGGAGGAGGTGGCTGGCCTGGCCCGTAGGGTCCTCCCTAAAAGAGGAGTCCAACCAGTCGCGAAAGCGATGGGCAAGGAGGGGGAATCCTCCGCACTCGAGCTGGGTAAGACGGTTGAAGCAGGGCTGGCCGTCATAACCGCGGTGGCCACGAAGTCCCGTAACCTCAAGTGGACGTTCCAGAAGGCCCTGAGGGACGCAGCGGCGTCCATAAGTGAGGCAGTCAGCGCTCTTTCCGAGCGCAGCGTCTCCGATGAAACGGCCCGCGTCCATGCGGATAACGCGCGACTGCGGGCCGAACTGGCGGAGCTCCGGAAAGAGCTGCAAGAGGTGCGTGCCGGCCTGCAGCAGGCCCAAATGAGGGAGTCCGTGGCCCCGGCGACCGATAGAACGCCACCTGGGCCTGCCCAGGTCGACCCGGAGGAGCTGATGCGGTCCGTCTTGGTCCAAGTCGGCTCCATGGTCAGCGCCCGGTTCGAGGCCTTGGAGGAGCGGCTCCTGCCGGAGAGGCGTCTCCGCCCACCACTGGCCGCGGATATGAGGAGGCAGAGTGCTGATGGGACTGTTCCAGTGTCCCCGACGATCAGCACGCCCATGTCCAGGAGGACGCCGGTCAGGGCCACTGCCGCTTTGCCGGATGCGGGTTCTGCCCCGAAACAGGGCAAGAAAGCCCGCAAGCGAGGGAGGAAGAAGGGCCGACCAACGGCGAACTCGTCCGCTGAGGTTGCCCCTCGTGAAGCCCGCCCACTGCCGCCGGCCCCACGGTCCATGGACCAAGCCTGGGCTACGGTGGTCAGGGGTGGCAGGAAGGCAGCTAAGGCAGCTGCGCCGCAAAGCGCCAAGAAGAAGAGGCCGCGCCCGGTCAGGCTCAGGACCCCACGCTCGTCCGCGGTGGTTCTGACCCTCCAGCCGGAAGCGGAACAGAGGGGTGCGACCTATGCCGACGTCCTCCGGGAGGCCCAGAGGAAGGTCAATCTGACCAGCCTCGGCATCCCGGCGATCAGCACGCGACGGACGGCCACTGGTGCGCGGATCCTGGAGGTGCCAGGGGCGGCCAGTGGCGAGAAAGCGGACGCTTTAGCCTCCAAGTTGAGAGAGGCGCTCAGCGCGGCCTGCGTCCAGATCACCAGGCCTGTTAAATGCGCGGACATGCGCATCTCAGGCCTGGATGACGCGGCCACGGCTGAGGATGTGGTGGCTGCCGTAGCTCGTGCCGGCGATTGTTCGGTTCAATCGATCAAAGCTGGAGAAATCCGCCAGGGCTTCTTGGGCCTCGGCTCGGTGCTGATTCGCTGCCCGATCGCGGCGGCGAAGAAGGTGAAAGCTGGCGGCCGCCTGCTCATCGGGTGGGTGTCCGCACAAGTGAGGGTGTTGGAGCCGAGGCCCCTCAGGTGCTTCAGGTGCCTAGAGGTGGGCCACGTCAGGGAGCAGTGCTCTGCCGAGATCGACCGCAGCGATCAGTGCTTCCGCTGCGGTCGGTCTGGTCATAAGGCCGGTGGGTGCAACGCGTCACCGCACTGCACTGTGTGCGAGGCGGCTGGGAGACCAGCCGACCACAGGTTGGGTGGAAAGATCTGTGCCGCCCCAAGGCGGAACAAGAGCGGGAGGAGGCGCAGCGACGGCCCTAGGGCCCCCTCGCAGCCGATCCGCCCGTCCACCAGTGCCGCAGCTCGGCCTGGAGTTGAGGAGGCCTCCATGGATACTGCCGCTTAGGTGGCTCCAGAGGCAGCGGGCGAAACGGTGGAGAGAGCGGTTCATCCCTCCTCTCCTAACACGCTGCACGAGCACCTGGGTGCAGGCGGCTGGCCTTTTAAGGCCGCAGCCTCCCCTCCCTTCGGAGGACCGAGGCGACGGACGCTGGGACGTCCGTCGCCCAACTTAACGGTCCCCACGCGTGAAGGCGCGCCAAATGTCCCGGCGCGCCTCCAAAAGCTGGCCAGAAGGCTACATCGCCTTCCTGAGATGGGTCCGAAACCGGACAACCGCTGGCAGAGCTGCAGAAGAGATTTCGCTCCTGGGCTCTGTCGCTACGGCGGCGAGAGGGACATCAAGGGGTTTTAGTCGGTAGGTCGGCGTGATGCCGGAGTCCGACATACCCCGCCCTTCATCCCATGTGGGGGGCGGGGACGCATGAGCGTTTCCCCTTGTAAAAAAAAAAAAAAAAAAAAAGGTGTCTCATAAGCTTGCTTTTTAAAATTGGTCTGGATTCAGCAAATATGTCCAGCCAAGACTTTTCACACTTAATATTCATGTGGTTATATGACATGCAAATCCTAGCTAAAGGTTGATATACATATTATAATGTACTGTGAATCCCAGACAAAAACACCAATTAATTAGGTAGAGCAAATAGGTGATAAACATACATAACATTATGTATACCTACATATATAAACTTCTGGCACATTCTTATGTGAAGGTATTTGTTACTGTCTCAAAATCGAGACAGCATTTATTTGGCAACATTTCCGTGTATTTTTTAATTTGATACTTATGTATTTACATAATTGTACATATGGACATAGGCCGCTCGGCGGTATTTAGCATAATTATACAATGAAATGCATATTTTCTTCTTGTTTTTTTCGAATCGAATTATACTACATTGTAACCCAACAGTTAGATAAAAAGAGCAACCATTTCTTGCTCGTCCTTCTCTAGGAGTCAGTTTTAAACCATTTAAACAATTTATTTCCACACACAGAAAAAAATAATAATAAATATAAAAATAATAATAATGCTTTGTGAATGAGCACTAATTAGGTAGTTTCTAGGTACTATGCCTCACGGAAGCGAGTTTTTTTTTATAAGATATAGGTGTTTTCAATTCTGTTTTGTAAATTTGTTGTTTCATGTAGCAGTAATTTCAGTAATTAAAATTACGTTATTGATTTTATCCCACGAAATAAATATTTATGACTATTTTCTTCTAGTAGTAGTATAGACTTTGCCTGCAGGCGACAACGTCCTTTTTTTTTTTTTTTTTTTTTTATTAAAAACTGGATTCGCGTTTGGCCACAATCTCACCTGATGGAAAGTGACGATGTAGCCGAAGATGTATCACGCGCACCCAGTAAATGCCTATTCACTCTAGACTTGAAGATCCCAAGGTTGTAAGTGTCGGGAAAAACCGACGCGGGCAGTGAGTTCCATACCTTAGCAGTCCGCATTATAAATGACGAAGTAAAGAGCTTAGTGCGGATGTTCGGTATGTTGACAACGTCCTTACGTTCCAAGTACCGATTTTACAAGGATTTCGCATGATGATTAACTATTTATTGACTATTAATTAATTAAATTAAATTTATAACATGGGGACTATTAGAAAAATAGTTGTAATATAGGAGATCCATTATTTTTTTCTATGCATATGATTTTTAACAAACCGGGCATGTTGTGTTGTTTAAAAAATTTTGCATAAAGTTAATGTTTAAAGTTTAAATAAAGTTTTTATGAAAAATAATCTTTGTGCCACTATAATTTTAAACTCAAACCTAAGGGTAAGTAAATAAATGTTTTAGATGTGGTTCATTATACTGAGAAACCATACGGTAATATTAGTTTCTAGGTTTATTGTATTATCCAAAAAAATCCGGACTGAAGAGGTAGGTAGGTATGGGTTGGAAATTGAGTACTCTTTGGGCTGGAAACTGGAACTCGATTAAAAGGCGGCTGCGGTGAATGTGGCTTGGGAATTCCCAATTGCCTAACCTCCGCTGACGGCTTGTTTAAGAGGGCTTGTTACGCCCTGATTGGATAAATTAAGATTTCGTTTTAATCTAACTAGTCTAATATAATAAATGCGAAAGTTTGTATGTTAGTTTGTTGTTTGATCATGGCGAAACCGCGATGAACGGATTTGGATGAAATTTGGTATGTAGGTAGAGTATACCCTGGATTAAGACATAGGATACTTTTTATCCCGATAAAAGCAGTAGTGCCCGTGCGATAAAAAATTAAACATTCCCGCGATAAAACTACTATAAATATACTAGATAAAGCGGGCGGAAAATTTGTACAAAATAAATAAATCGTTCTGATCTGCACCCGAGATGCCTAAAAGCTAATTATAAATAATACCTTTTTAGCTAGGTGTAACTTTTGACGATATAGATATAAGTAGTAGATATTTTGAAAATGCGATCCAAAGCCTCTTAAACAAGCCGTCAGCGGAGTTTAGTGTCATGGCATTTACACAATGGCGAAGAAGATGCCGATGAAGTTTATTAGCATTGAAAGCCAGATATATTCATGATTGAGCCAATAATAAATTTTAATGACCGTAGGTACGGACATCTAAGGTAGGTACCTATATACCTATCAGTCGTGTCTGCTGCTCAAGTTTGGGGGGAATCAACTTGGCTTACGAGTTTCGTGGATGGTTGAAATCTATGATCCATACAAGTTCCCTGGGGCTGTAATTAGTAAATCGTCAATGTTAAACAACATAGGGTTTAAGATTTGGAGGTCGCGGGTTCGATTCCCAGCGGGGTACATGTTTGTTTACAGGATTTGGTTGGTGATAGGGATACCATGTTATCTAAATCTACCGCCAAACAGCAATGTTAATAGCATTGTTGTGTTCCGGTTGTCAGAGATAACATTGCCAGTTCCCCAAATAGGATGGGGTTTCCGGATCAGTACGCTTACACCTTCGGCCTCATCTTCACTTAATGTCAATGTGTGATTGAGGTCAAGTGTTAACCGGTTGTGCATAAAAAATATTGTACTTACGAGTTCGTGCCACCTGCAAGGTAAAATATGACGCCAAAGGCCACGTATGTTAGACCGAACACAACAGGATGGAACACGTGCAGCAGTCGGCTGGGGTGCGTGGATGTGGCCAGCAGCATCAGCATCACCACTGTATTAAGCACATGCACAGCCACATCCAAACCGGGGTTGAATTCTTCCTCTACGCCGCCTGTGAAAAGGTAAAAATATAAATTATTGTGTGTTACGATAGTGCATGATTAGCGAGTTACATTACCAACAATGTTAAGGTGAGTGAATTTCAATTTAATTACAATGAAATTTAAAATTAACTACGTATTTTCCAACTTATCTCACTCAATACTCAAAATAAATACAACCGTATGGCGTAATAGACTTAATGATAGATTATTGATGATAGGAAGTATAAATATAACTCACTTCTATATAGTACAGTCCAGTAGAAGATAGTGATAAGATAGGCCAAGGGATTGGCTATATTGTATAGCACCCAGAAAGTCTTCACGTACCAGGGCAGGCATAAATCAGCGCCTGTCAAAATGCAATGAGTGAAATAGTTATTGCACGTGCGCGTGTGGTTGAACAGAAATCGTTCAATCTCTGAATGAATGATTTAGAACGGCACAGTTCTTAGAATTTCATTGATTGGGATACCTATCTGTTGTTCATATTTTGTAAATGAATTTTATTTAGTTAAATATAAAGCTCACTATAGATTAATGGAGGCTGTGGCTGCTACGAGGATGACGATGAGGAAAGGGACAAACTCATTTACCAAACTATATGACAAATGTAGGTACCTACTACTTAGTTTTGAGTAACAGTTAGAGTATTATGTCAGAAATACAAACAACTCACCGATAGGTCCATAGATATAGCTGCGTGCAGAAACGGCAGTGCCGAATCCAGTTGCGAGAACAATTGTCAACAGCCCCCAATGCGTCAGATATATGAACCAATACCCAAATATTCCATGTAAACCGTACAGGATTAAAGACGACAACATTATACCCAGGGATCCTAGAAAGAGCACTGCCCGAAAAATCAAGAGTATCACAGGAGACCGATTCGTTTGCCAAACACTTAAATAGAATTCTGCCGGCTTTGGGTGCTCTAAGCCGAGCATACACCATTGTGTTTCTTGTATAAAATATTTTTTCACTTCAGCCATCGTAAATTCAGTGTGATTTGAACCTCTATGGCATTGGAGCCCTCCACTAAACGGTTTATCGGTAGGTATCACAAACTGATTACATATTATCTGTCACCAGTTATCAATTTGAGTCATTCTGTTACCCGAATCTAGTATCACTGCCAAATTCAATGAATGTTGTCAATGTGTGTTGGCTGTTTAATATTTTGCCTTTACTTGCTATTATAGGTGTTGTGACATTTGTTTAGCTTTAAGTTTTAGTGAAAAAAAAAGAAATTTAAATAGATTTCTTTACTATTAACATATGTAAACGGACAACGGATAACTACTACTGTAACACATATTTTTCTCTGGTATGGTTGGTGAGACTACCACAAATAGGAACGTATTTGGTGTAGTTCAAGACAGTGGGGAGTGATATATTATGACACTCTTTGAATTGTAAACTTATTGCTTCTTTGTCGTACGTGTATTGATTACTAATGATTATTATACAATATTAATCATAAAATCATAAATCATTCAATCATACAAAAATAGATAATATTATCACTTTAATTAAAAAAAAACATAATATTCTTTTAAAAATATTCCTGCCTCATCTGCTATAATGTCTGCTGCTTGAGTAGTATACTTTGCGCCTTATTTACGCGGTCATTGACCGCAGAGCTCTACTTGGTTATTATTTTTTTTATATGATTCTTTCTGACACCCACCGTTGCCAAGGAAGCTATCTGTAAACCAGGTGACGTCTCGTGGGTCACAACAAACAGTGATCACTATGACAGCTTACCCTGTCATAGTGATCACTGTTTGTTGTGACCCTGTAATAAAGCCCCGCCTTTTCTGAAGACAAACCCTCTTATTCATAAAAATTTACAAACGCTTTATAAGCCTGTTTTAGTTAAAGTATGTTTTGTCACTTTCTTTCATTACAATATTTCCTTATGCACGACAGAGACAAAACACACTTTAACTAAAACAGGCTTATAAAGCGTTTGTAAATTGTTATTAATAAGATGGAATGTGTATAGTTACGTTTAACTTAACAACCAAGCAAGTAGGTACTACCTACTACAAACCCCGCGGCGACCTTCCTCGGCAGTAGAGAGGACCTGGGAACGCATTAGCAGCTCCAGCTCCCCCCCCCCCCCCCCCCCCCGACTAAATTGCCCCGAGATGTAGCCGCCCAGACCCTAGAGTACCCACCTGCTTTCGTTACAGAATGCCGTATCAATTGATTAATTTTCATGAGGTTTTTAAAGCGTAGTTAGTTCGGGTTTATTTATCCACTCAATAAAGTCGCAGGCAACACCTAGTAGATACTTGTAATGACCTAATAATTACTTGGTATTATCATCTTTGCCTTGCGGCAAAAATATGAATTTATCTTCCCTTTCCAAACAGTTTTAGTAGAGATCTTGACTTGAGCATCGTTCTGTAATATATATATATAAGTTAATCTGCTACCTATTCACTGAGTATAATCAATCAATAAGTAGATATGTGATAATGTCAAAATGAATTCTCATTAAAAATACTTTTTTTTTTAAACATGCTTAATGTTCCAATGAGATCCTAATCATCATACATTATTTTTGTATTTATAAAGATAAGTAATATAAGCCCTAATTTGTACATTATAATATATTCCTTTGTTTAGTTCCAGTATACCCACCTTCCGGCTCCATCATCAGAGTACTTGTCGAAAACAAATCAAACGAACCCGAACTCGATGGGGTTAATTGCACTGTTTTATTACAGAGTTCATAGGACCACCTTCCGGTTCCATCATCAGATCAGCTCAGTGATATCATAATATTGCATTATCATCTGACTTACATATGTGTGCCAAATTTCAACTCAATCGATCATCGGGAAGTGTTTCTTTAACTTTTAAGGTCCACATTACAGAATGTTAATCAAGCAGAGATCTCTGCTTGAGGACAGTCAAAAAGGGACAGCTTTATGTAACTTATATAGCGGCATCCCTTTCTAACTATGCTCAAGCGAGATGTATACGCTTGAGCAACATTCTGAAATAAGGGCCTTAGATTTGTTTACGTCGGGACAGGTGAAGTTAATAAATAAAAGCTTTTAATTATAAGTAATCTTTATTTTAAAATTAATACTAAGAGGACTCAATCCGTCCAGTGGCTCCCTCATTTGATAAATTAAGATTTCTTTTTAAATACGGCATTAAACAAAAATATTGCTCTGATCTGCACCCTATTTATTGCCTAAATAGCTTTATTGCGGTTATTTTCGAGAATTTCAAATTATTGATAAAAACGGCCACTTTTTTTATAATCGCGAATTCTGATTATTATTTATAATTAGCTTTTAGGTTTCTCGAGTGCCTGTCAGAGCGATTTTTTATGTAAATTTTCTCATGTAAGTGAATTCTAATTATTCTTTTGAGAAATAAAATTTCTTTACTCACATTTTTTTGATTTATTCTGTAATTTATCCAATAAGGCACTAGACGTAATAAACCCTCTTAATCATTAAAATAGTGTTACTATATTACAGTGCTATAAAACATATCACAGGATAACATATCCAACATTCATATTAATGTAATTGTACTTGTGGGCTTACTGATGCTGTTCTATACAGGTGTCCAAGACGATAAATGATTGGTGTTTCCAGCAACATGGAACAATATCTCATACGGCTAATGGTGTTGATTCGGATGTACAACGAACTAACTAAATTTAAAGCAGATACATCCTTTTCTAACACTATTAACATGAAAGGGACGACTATAAATTAAGGCCTGTCAAATTAAGTTAAGAGCTGTCAAAACAAGTCGCTCCATAGTATTTTAATCGTGACGTCGCTAGGTGTACACCTAATATTGATAAAGAAGTGCTTGTTTTGATCCTTTTACTTAATTTGACAGGACTTAATTATATGTCGTCCTTTTCATGTATTAGTGGTTAGAAAAGGATACATATAATTTAAATTTAGTTAGTTCGTTGTACATCCGAATCGACACCATTGTATCTAATAATAACAATAAAAAAATACCTGTGGTCACCATGGCAACTAAGGTCATGTTTTTTTCTTAAACGCACAATATTCGAATTCGGAATTATTATGTACTTGACAGCGAACCTATGAAATGAAAGTCGCTGTGTAGTCTGCAGGTGATTTTAGCTTGACGCGTGGTGGATTGTGGACGGTAGAAGTTTATTAATAAAGTATAAACGATATTCATATTCATTATGTTCCGTTTGTTATGAGATAAGATAGCCAGTTCCCTAAATAAGATGGGGTTTCCGGGTCAGTACGCTTCCACCTTCGGCCTAATCTTCACAACATCAGGTCTGATTGAGGTCAAGTGCTAAACCGTTGTGCATAAAAAAATATCATTAACGATAACTCGTCCTTGACCCTTCTGCAAATCAAACTTCTTAAGTTTATTCCGTCCAATGGCGCCCTCATTGGAAAATTAAGATTTGTTTATATACAGAATAAATCAAAAAATCGTTCTGACCTGCACTCGAGAAGCGAATATATGAATATGTAGTTAATTATAAATAATACTTAAATAGCTTTATTATGATTATTTTTGAGATTTCAAATTATTGATAAAAACGGACACTTTTTTTATAATGGTGACTTCTGAAATATAGTGCTGGTCGAGAGCGAGTTTTTGTAATTTATTCTGCATTTAAACCTTGTTAAAGGAGTATAGTAATTATTTACCTTGTTTTCAATGTACATGTAACACAAGGTTTAATTTCCAACCAGACAATAATATGGTCAAGTTAATTAAAACATCAAAATATGACAATGATGTATGTAATTTTTTTTTTTTACGTTTTCAATATATTTATTTAAAAAGAAATCGTACTTCATCCAATGAAAGCGCTACTGGACGAATAACCCTAATTTTTTTAAAGATAATGTTTTGTATTATATCTGCTACATCTATTGGGCTAGGTGGTCTGTAGTACGAGTTGACAGAATTTAGTAAATGTTCATCTTTAAACAACTTACTAGGAAGCTTTCATCAATTTGTTAGCAGGAACGAGCGTGGCACGGCAGCGGCTGGCGAGTGTTAGGCCCGTATTAAGAACTCGGTCTCAAGGTTGAGATGACCTTAAGTTAACGCTTGAGAATCTGCTGCATGTTAAAACAGTATAAAAAAATGAGACGTGATCTCAATCTCAAGATCAATTTATTAATACGGCCCTTAGGCTGACAGGCTCGATAAACGTGTATGTCGCGCGAGATAATATTTGTCCTGCTCATTCGCTTGGATGAAATGTACAACTATCCCACTCTCACACCTACGCCGCGCGCGACAAACGATGTCATGCTACGGGGCTGGTGATAACTACGAATTTTTCAAACATTGCTGAACAATTACTGTTTATGGACACCATAATGACTATTAATATAAGTAATTTATACTATGACTGTATATACCAAACAAAAAACAATTATTTAGTATACATCTTTTTTACAGTAAGGCCACAAAACCATTTTTATGAAAGGAAAAATGGTTATACTGTGGCAAGGCATCACCATTTTTGGAAAGTAAATGTATTCTTTTTTGAGTTTAGAATTCGATTATATTTGGATAACACGTAGAACGTGGGTCTGTATTGATCTACTTCTGGGTCGTCGACGACGTCACTGGAAGTGAAGTTAGGATCAGGATATCATCCCGGCGGAACCTCTTAGTGACGTAGTTCCGAAGAACAGTCAGCGCTACGACTAAGATATGGACCAGGATGATCGCCACAGCTGATATCACCACCATCACCATGGTTGGACCAGGGTCAGACCAGTCCAGCATAGGGTAGATGCTTGTGCTGCCATCTCTGCAGAAATTAAAGCAATAAAATTTTTTAGATAGGCATTTTAAAAAATTAAGTTTTTTATTGTTAAAGGTGTAATGGTTTTTTTATTTTTTTTATTTTATGTTTTCGTAAGACCTAAGATTCCAAAGGTACCAATAGGTTATGTGATGAATACTTATATTTATTATTATCGCGTCATTAATCTAACTAACATTATAAAGGCTAATTTTATTTCTTGTTTGTTAGTCTGCTCTATCACGGCGAAACAGATGAACGGATTTAAATGAAATTTGGTGTTTAGGTGGAAAATACCCTGAATTAAACAGCATATGTTTTATTCCAATAAAGTGAGTAGTTCGCGTGAGATAAACAAATTAAACATATCAGCGATAAAGTTATTCCACACAGGCGAATCCTCGAGCGGAATCTAGGATTATGTCTCCCTATAGTTAAAGAAATCAAGGTGTTAACCAGCTAAATATGACTCGATTCCCATTAAATACGGCTAATGAATAACTCGCGAACAATCACAAAAAAATGTTTTTAAATGGGTTCAACCGTTTTGGCTCTACAATGCCATAGACAGGTTCTTTATAATATCCATTTTTGCATCGGGGGTTAGAACAGAGCATGAACGCAATCTATGTCATAGGAGAAAAAATTACGTGTTTCTCCGGTTCAAAATAATGGGAAAAGGGTAGATAAAAGAAGAAGTCATTGATATACCTATGTAAGTACTTACATTCCTAGTCCACCAGCGAAGTAATATATCACAGTGAAGACTATGTACACGAGACCGGCGCAAAGAGGCAAGTAGAAGTGTAGCAGATGGGCAGGCTGTCTCGAGCTGAACAGGAGTAGCAGCATCAGCACCGAGTTCACGGCATGAACGAATATATCCAACACTTGGTTTATTTGTGCTGCTGTAAAAGATACAATGTAGCGTGTGATCATTACTATCAGGTAGTGCCGGATTTGTACATTGGTCAATTAGGCGGCACACACGGCGGTTTTCATCTAACTTATTACCTAAATGCTAAATATTTTTTAAGCACGACAAGTTAGCTTTGGACCTCAATCACATCTGATGTTAAGTAAAGTCAAAGGTGAAGGCGGGCTCATCCGGAATCCTCAACTTATTTGGGGCACTGATTATTTTATTTCAAATAGGTCGAACACAACAATACCGCTTGGCTTAGATAGATTGGTGGTAGCTGGTCAGTCAGACGTATATGTCAAGATACCCTACATAATAAGAACGGACATATAAGAATGCCCTACTAACGAGCATATACTAAACACGTATTCTGCTGGTAATAGAACCAGCAACCCCTGTATTGGTTCACGAAGGCGATTACAAATCTCAGGATATTACTCGTATATGAAAATTTATCTAGGCTAGTTCACCCGAGCAGCATCAGCAAAACACCATCATAGATCCAAGGTAGGTAACTGTTGAAGCCTTGTTGAATAAATTCCGCTCCTTGCCACATGGCACAACGGGTGGGCTAGACTACCTCAATACTGGGTCATTGTTGGGCCCTGAGGAAGGAACTTGATTGCATTGATCAACTTTGTTTTCGGTAAAATTTGACCTGGCATAACCTTATAATGTGATATAATGTGATCCTAAAGAAAACGGACTGCGGTGGACCTTAATGGCATCAAAGGTTTGTTGTAGAGACGTTGCCGAGAATGTCTGTTCTTCGAAAAGGTACGAGTAATATTTGGACTATTGGGTTGACAACCGAATAAGGCCAAGACAGAACTTTGACGGTAATGAGAACCTATCAATATATTCTGAACTATGAATTAGAGAATATGATATGAGTGATAGATATAAATATATAAGCATTTCGGTCAATGTACGATTGAATTGCACAATCATATTTCCGTTTATCCTTCAGAGTATTAGGCGAGGGAAGGATTTCCATCCGTAACCTACTCGTTCACATATCGAACATTTGCACTAAGCGGTTTGTCTCTTCATTCATAATGAAAACAACTCAGGCATGGAATTACAGATTATTATATAAGTTAGCCCCTAAATGGAGTTAGTCAAATATCTCATAATTTATGCAACGGTATACGATAGTTTCCTTCAAACAATTTTACTTAATTACCACATAAAAACTTGCCTGAACTTGAAAGTAGTGACCAGTAGTAAATGGTGATAAAGATAGCTATAGTAATTGATATATCGTAGAGACCCCAGTACATCTTCACGTACCACGGTAATCCGAATGTTGCATCTGAAATTATAAAACATTAATCACAACACCATCACAGAAGTACCTAAAATAATGTTGTCACATAAGTACCTTATTTCAAATAACGTAATTTGTTTTTAAAGATACTTTATCCTGGGGTTAGGCACATATAAATGGGTGTTGTAAAAGGCGACTAAGCTATGGAAATCGCTCCATGTGAGAGTTTTATATTCAGCAGTGGGCTTTTATAGGCTGTTGATTTGTGTCGCACTTACCCACAGGTCCGTTTTTATACACATCTAAAGACACAGCTAAAGAGAACCCAGCGGCCAAAGTGTTGAATGTGAGACCCCAATGTGTTAAGTAAATGAACCACAACCAGAAGTTCGTGCTCATTCCTAGCAGTATCATAGATACCAGCAGTATCGCTACACATCCTAGGAATAGAACAATCTTTGCACATAGTAGAGGTACAATAGACACATTTCTTCGCAAGCAGCTCAGATAGAACAACGAGGCATTGTCGTGCTCTAAATAAAGTTTTCGCACTTGGAATTCTTTCTTGATATATCTTGTGACTGCTCCCATGATGTTGCTCACTTAATAAATTGTCCAGTTGGTAAGAATTATCAAAAGGATTATCAGATAAGTGCAGTCACCGACTTGGCCGAGACACCTACGTCTAGCCTCTATATTATTTCTAATCAAAATACATAGGTGCATGATGTTATTATTGATAATAGGTAGAAGTATTATGTATTTCAATAACTAATAGATAATCGATACTTAATGAATGATGTTTTCACATGATAATGGAATAAATATTAACATTGTGACAAAGTAGTTTTACTTATATGTACTGCGTACATACATAATATCATATCCTTTGTCCAAAATGGGGTAGTCAGAGATAGCCCAAGCATAGACGTTTGGTGTAACCAAACAGTAGAGGTGTGAACATTCACAATTCACCCTTTGAAATATACAGAAGTGTACACGTGAAATGCGCCCTATCGCTGTTGAAACGTGCAAGTCTTGAAGTTTTGGTGTAAAGTCCTTTAACCGCCTTCTACTATAGAGACGGTTTGTTCAATTCTTTCTAGTTTTATATAGTTGTAAAGGTAGGAGCTTTTTTATCCTCCATAATGTACTTATACTTATTTAAAATATTTACTTTTTAGGAAAAAAAAATAATATCCTGGTTTTTCAAACCACATACTTCACATCCTCACTGTTGGGGCACACCCTCTAGGGTTGAGATAGGGGTGGGGGTTGCTACCAAAAAAGTCTATATTGGACAACCCCCTGGGGATTGAAATGGGGGTTAAAACCATATAATCGATAATTGTGTCGTTATTTAGATTTTAGGGGATGTTGATTATGAATATGACATTTATGTTAAGTTAACCCTCTAGGGTTGAGATAGGGGTGGGGGTTGATACCAAAAAAGTCAAGATTGGTGTCATTATTTAGGTTTTTTTGGACGTTGATTACGAAAATGCCATTTGTTTTGAAGCTAACCCATTGGGGTTAGAGAATGAGATAAGGGTGAGTTGAGATTTTTCGAAAAACAGCCCCCTGGGGTGTGAAATGGGGGTTGAAACCGTAAAATCGATATTGGTGTCGTTATTTAGGTTTTATGGGATGTTGATTATGAAAATGACATTTATTTTAAGCCAACCCTCTAGGGGTGAGATAGGGGTGGGGGATGATACCAAAAAGTCTATATTGGTGTCGTTATTTAGGTTTTTTGGGACGTTGATTGCGAAAATGACATTTATTTTGAAGCTAACCCCTTACGGGTTGCGATAGTGGTAGGGGTTGAAATCACAAATTCAAATTGGTGTCGAAGTCGAAGAGTCAAAGTCGAAGAGTCAATGTCGAAGATTCAAATTCGAAATTCAAAGTTGAAGGCTCAAAGTCGAAGGCTCAAAGTCGAAGACTCAAAGTCGAAGGCTCAAAGTCGAAGGCTCAAAGTCGAAGGCTCAAAGTCGAAGGCTCAAAGACGAAGGCTCAAATTCGAAGGCTCAAAGTCTAAGGCTGAAAGTCGAGTGGAAGACTCAAAGTCGAAGGCTCAAAGTCGAAGACTCGAAGTCGAAGACTCAGTCGAAAAGTAAAATTCATAGTCAAAGTCAAGTCGAAGTCAAAGTCAAAGTCGAAGTCGAAGTCGAAGTCGAAGTCGAAGTCGAAGTCGAAGTCGAAGTCGAAGTCATAGTCATACATAGTCGTAGTCGTAGTCGAAGTCATAGTCATACATAGTCGTAGTCGTAGTCGTAGTCGTAGTCGTAGTCGTAGTCGTAGTCGTAGTCGTAGTCGTAGTCGTAGTCGTAGTCGTAGTCGTAGTCGTAGTCGTAGTCGTAGTCGTAGTCGTAGTCGTAGTCGTAGTCGTAGTCGTAGTCGTAGTCGTAGTCGTAGTCGAAGTCATAGTCGAAGTCATAGTCGAAGTCATAGTCGAAGTCATAGTCGGTCGAAGTCATAGTCAAAGTCATAGTCAAAGTCATAGTCAAAGTCATAGTCAAAGTCATAGTCAAAGTCATAGTCAAAGTCATAGTCAAAGTCATAGTCAAAGTCATAGTCAAAGTCATAGTCAAAGTCATAGTCAAAGTCATAGTCAAAGTCATAGTCAAAGTCATAGTCAAAGTCATAGTCAAAGTCATAGTCAAAGTCATAGTCAAAGTCATAGTCAAAGTCATAGTCAAAGTCATAGTCAAAGTCATAGTCAAAGTCATAGTCAAAGTCATAGTCAAAGTCATAGTCAAAGTTTTAGTCATAGTCATAGTCAAAGGGGTGAATAGAGTTTCCAAATTTGGCACGTAGGTTCCTTACGAGGTCTAGAGGAGCACTATGAAAGGATTCTTCAAAATTCACCCTTTAAGGGGGTGAAACAGGGGTGGGAAGTTTGTATGAAGAAACAGTATAACTTGGACTTTTCGACTATTTTCGACTCGAAACTTCGCAAGAGTACTCCTAGAAACAAATAAGCTAATACGTGTTTTGAGATTTTTCGAAAAACAGCCCCCTGGGGTGTGAAATGGGGGTTGCAACCATAAAATCGATATTGGTGTCGTTATTTAGGTTTTTTGGGATGTTGATTATGAAAATGACATTTATTTTAAGCCAACCCTCTAGGCGTGAGATAGGGGTGGGGGATGATACCAAAAAAGTCTATAGTGGTGTCGTTATTTAGGTTTTTTGGGACGTTGATTGCGAAAATGACATTTATTTTGAAGCTAACCCCTTACGGGTTGCGATAGTGGTAGGGGTTGAAATCACAAATTCAAATTGGTGACGAAGTCGAAGAGTCAAAGTCGAAGAGTCAATGTCGAAGATTCAAATTTGAAATTCAAAGTCGAAGGCTCAAAGTCGAAGGCTAAAAGTCGAAGACTCAAAGTCGAAGACTCAAAGTCGAAGACTCAAAGTCGAAGACTCAAAGTCGAAAAGTAAAATTCATAGTCAAAGTCATGTCAAAGTCATAGTCAAAGTCATAGTCAAAGTCATAGTCATAGGCAAAGTCATAGTCAAAGTCATAGTCAATGTCAAAGTCATAGTCAAAGTCATAGTCATAGTCAAAGTCAAAGTCGTAGTCAATGTCATAGTCGAAGTCATAGTCAAAGTCATAGTTAAAGTTTTAGTCAAAGTCATAGTCATAGTCAAAGGGGTGAATAGAATTTCCAAATTTGGCACGTAGGTTCCTTACGAGGTCTAGGGGAGCACTAAGAAAGGATTTTTCAAAATTCACCCTTTAAGGGGGTGAAACAGGAGTGGGAAGTTTGTATGAAGAAACAGTATAACTTGGACATTTCGACTATTTTCGACTCGAAACTTCGCAAGAGTACTCCTAGGAACAAATAAGCTAATACGTGTTTTGAGATTTTTCGAATTCAACCCCCTGGGTTGTGAAATGGGGGTTAAAACCATAAAATCGATATTGGTGTCGTTATTTAGGTTTTATGGGATGTTGATTATGAAAATGACATTTATTTTAAGTTAACCCTCTAGGGTTGAGATAGGGGTGGGGGTTGATATCAAAAAAGTCAATATTGGTGTCATTATTTAGGTTTTTTGGGACGTTGATTACGAAAATGCCATTTGTTTTGAAGCTAACCCCTTGGGGTTAGAGAATGAGATAAGGGTGAGTTGAACACTTTGAACCCACCGGGTATGCCATATCACAGACTTTTACTACGTGTGGGTGCACCTGTTATGTTATTGAGAAATTTAAAGCCACCCAAACTTTGTAACGGTACTAGGTTGCAAGTCAAGGCTTTGCACCGGAACGTAGTAGAGGCCACTATTTTAACAGGACCTGCTCAGGGAGAAACAGTGTTTGTACCGCGTATTCCATTAATACCAAATGATCTTCCCTTTGAATTCAAAAGGCTTCAGTTTCCACTAAAGGTCTGTTTTGCCATGACAATAAATAAGTCGCAGGGGCAAACTCTCAAATTCGCCGGAGTACACCTACGACAGGACTGTTTCTCTCACGGACTATGTGGCAGGCTCACGTCTAAGTTCACCTCAAAGTTTGGTTCTATTGCTACCACCTTCAAACATGGCAAAAAATGTTGTTTATAAGGAAGTACTTTAATAAATATAAACCAGAATTTTTCAGAAAGGTCTTTTAATGGATCCCTGTCTTAATTCATTTACCTGGCAAAACATCAACATGGTTCCACATACTTGTTATCTGCCCAGGGTCTTTTCCTGTTTGAGATAAACTCTACATGGTAATTTTTCTGCTGAATGTATTCCCGTGGGAAAGTAATAAAGTGTTGATTCATGTAGTCTACGCGGACGAAGTCGCGGGCAGCTGCTAGTAGTCTATAAAACTCCACTACTGGACAAAAGTCTCTCCCATGGAGCGTTTGTGTCGCTTTCCGTGGAAGGATTTGCCTTAATCGCCCTGCTGGGCAGGCAGTTTGGAAAATATATATAATTATGATAAATTAAAGAACCGTTTCTAAAAATCACACTAGGATAAAAAAAATGTGACAAAATATTTTATCATTTATATTGGTATTTTTTATCTAAATAATTACAAACTGCAATTACCAGTCTTTACATAAAGTACCTACCTACTTATTTATCCAACACATAATAAGGTACCTACTTACTCAATTTTATGTACATAATATTCCTACGAAATCACAGATGCTTTAAGCATTATTGTCAATTATATGTATGTAGTCGATTATTTTTCTACTTAATATATTTTACAACAACTTACAACGTTTACATAAATAAACCTACTTATAATTTGTTATCAACACATCAGGTAAATATTATCACAATTCTTCTTTTATTCTAAATATATATTTTTTTAATTTTGATACTTTTACTGTAAAGTTTCATTAAGTTACCTTCACCGGTTCGTTACAATCCCAGTACCTAAGTAATTAATCTAATATTGAGACATTTAAGATGGTACGTCTTACATATGGCGTAGCAATTGTTTTACTTATTGTAGCTAAATTAGTTTTATTTTCTTTTAGAAAGCTTCGTTGTCTGGTAGAAATTATTAGCGGTAAGACTTCTTAGTTGAATTCTATGAAAACATTGTTTATTAAATGTAATCCCTAATCGTTATGCAATAAAGTGTATTTAGTTGATAGATTGATGTTACCCTATTCTGATTTTAAATAAAATCAATTTGGCAAAACAAAAAAATATCAGTTTCTGAACCACCATAATATGAAATCAGGTGAATTAATTTGAAATATTGTTTTAGGATAACGTGAAAAATGCTCATATAATTTCATAATTAACCGACATAGACACAAAAATTGATAAACTGTTTAAAATTCGAATTAATCGCCACACGTACCCTCTTAAATCTAAATCTATTTACTCACTTTCATATACATAAATAAGTTTACTCTTCACCACAACAACACGTTCTCCAACACTATTTTGTAACGTCTATGATAACAATATTGGTAATATACAATCCCCTTCAAAATACAATGAGCAAAAATTTCAACTATCATTATTGCCTCTAGTACGGTCAGGCGTCGAAACCGTCGTTATAGATTCCAGTGGCGTCTCCACGGCACCTCTTGGCGATGATGTCACGAAGGGCTGCTACAGCTACCACCAGGAGGTGCATCAGAGCCAGGAATAGAGCCGTCAAGGTTACTACCACCATCGTCTGGTCAGGCTTTGACCAATCGAGCACTGGGTAGATGAATGGATTACCCCATCTGTAAATTATAATTATTGATTTAGATACGGTCACGCGATACATTGCGGTGCCCAAAATAAAACAGATGTCACATTCGATGGACTCTACCTTGTCATAAAATTATGATTTGCCTGCGCTTGTAATGAGATAATAATATGCTGTTCTAATCATTATTGATCATGCAACCCACTATTACAATAGTATATTTTACATAATAATAGGATAATTTGACTACACAGAAGTATTCGGTTAAGTACCTAAAAGTTTAGAAGTCGGGAAATTGACTTGAAAATACTGATTTGGTGAAATTTATACCGGTGTAAGTGTGGCTATGGTGAGCGTTTTCCACAATGATGATCACTAAAATGATTTAAACAAGTACATAAGTATACGAGCACTGAGGATCTGAGAAAAAGTTTTACAGGCTTTGTATGACTGTTTTGTTTGTTCTTATGATATTTCTATCCGCTGCGCAGATATTTTCTTGTTATAAACAGTTTATCAAGGAAAAACTGTACATAATATCTAATTATTGTTCGAATCGATTTTGTAATCAGCTGTATATTATACGTCATATCGTTAATTATATTAACATCAGGTAACTACAATGACACATTAATTTCAATTCATTGAATGTCACAGCCCATCACACGAACAATGCCAGGTGACCGCACGATAAGCAGTGGACAGCGGACGTGTGATGACTTCTTTTCCTTATGTATTTACGAGGTCTGCTCTGGAATTAGATCAATGGCAAATGACAATTTTTACTCCTCACATAATTCAGTGGGATATTTATTTAATACAGATTCAAAACTTTTGAGGTTAATAATTAGTTATTCTGTGGGGTTATGGATTCGATTTCAACTGAATAACATGTACCTAAGCACCTGTGTTTTCTTTATAAATTAATTAACAAGTAAAATACAGTGCAGTCATCTTTTGGAAAAAATATCTCTAGTCGTTCCTCACTCTTACCCTAGGCATAAAATTATTAAAATATTTCACACTCTGTTTTCTAGAACTAATCTAAGTTTTCAATCCTCCCCTGAGTGAGTATAATTCTCGATCAGTATAATTTCATCCAAACCCGTGATCCAGACATTGACATCTTCCACGACTTGTTTAGCAGCTTCAAACGAAAGATGCAGACTTCGTCTGGCACCCATGGCTACCAAATCTACTTAAGTAGCTATCAGATTACTATAGTTTCTTCACCATATTCATGGTTACGTTTTTACTTCATGATGGTAAGTGTTATGTACAACGTAGTTGTCATTTGTCATTTACATCTACAAATTTTCTGAAATTGTATAAATACATGTGATGTGGTTGTATCTTATTTTTATTTAGTACTTGATTTGGTTGGTGGTAGGGCATTTTAAATATCCGCCTTGCTAGCTACCACCATCTTATCTAAATCTGCCGCCAAACAGCATGTTAATAGCATTGTTGTGTTTCGGTTGTCAGAGATAAGATAGTCAGTTCCCCAAATAAGATGAGGTTTCCGGATCCGTACGCTTCCACCTTCGGCCTCATCTTCACTTAACATCAGGTGTGATTGAGGTCAAGTGCTAACCCGTTGTGCATTAAAAAAAACTATGATAAATAAATAAGCAGTCGAGTTACTCGTTTTACACGTTCTCACTCTTGAGGCACAGCCTCCTCTCACTGGGAGAGGCTTTAGTCTTTATTTGAGAGATAAAAATTGCTACTTCGTCTTCTTTGAATTGAGAGAGTTTCTTTTTAGTATTTGGCAATATTTCTTGACTTTATTAGAACCATTGATTTCACTGTGATGATCCCAGTATCACGGATGCGTGTTTTAAGGTAATTTGGGAAAGAGTTTGGGTAATGTGGTTTAAAAATCTATTCTTATTCCGATGCGTTTATACTTTGCGACAAACATTTATAGCCAAAACAACAGCGGGACTGTTTCTTCTTTGGGCTTTTGGAACTAGTAATCCTGAAATCATGCGAATTATTTACCGATATGAGAATACCAAACATGGAATATTAACAATCGTAATTCGTTACAACATTGGAAAGATTCACAGTACGGTAGAATATTTGCGTGAAGATTTCGGTACCGGCCGGACCCAATGTCTACATTGTTTGTATTTACCGAAAAGAATTCAATTTTACTTAATAAATACATATTTAGGGGGAGAGCCTGGCAATCTGAAAAACAGGTTAATTTCCTAGTTCAGATGTCAGTCTCTCACAAGTGATATAGTATATTTGGGCCTGAATTTTGTAACAGTGCTGATATTTTCTTACTTGTGTGTGAAACAATAAAGATTATTATTATTATTATTATTATTATTTTAGAAATAAATCATAACTTAATACTAATGTAAAGGGAAGGAAAGACATGAACACACAATGGACATACGAGTAAACATAAATTTAAAAGTCAGTAGGAACAAAAGTAACCCATTAAGTCTCTATCATCTCTATAGCAATTTCCCAATATACTATTGCTATGGTCGGCGCAAGTAAATCGTAGACAGTAAAATATTCCGAAATTGAATTAGAATGTCATGGACCAAGATCGTTACGATATTGAATCGAATATCGAACCATTATGAGGGTCCTGATTTCCCAGACGTATAAGTACAATTTACACATATGGTTGTGGGTGTGTTACTAACGAAACTTTGTCTCATACATCAGTTCATGAACATGAATGTACTCGTATGAGACAAACAAAGTGTTTGTCCTTGTGTATGATTGATGTTTATGTTGATATTTGGTTAGATGCATGTTTCTAAAACTGACGCAACAAAAATAAACATTATGGCTGATCTTGGTTTTTAAGTAGGTAGTAAATAAGTAACTCTGTCTAAGGTGATACCTTGGTAGTTAGCCATAGATGAAACAACTGCCAAGCCTACTAGTAAAACTTGCAATAAAGCGTTAGTTATGGGCTTGGCAGAGTACGGAAACTGCATCAAATCTTTATGTCGTCGATTCCTTAATGCTAATGATTAATGATAGAAGACGATAATCTCTAACCAATGCATCCTTGCATGCATGCATCCAGATGAGTAGGTAGTTACTCGGGAATTTAATCAGTTTTCTTATGAGATAATCGTACAAGATTTAAAATATCATAATATTTTTTGCAATAATTTTGGTAGACGAGCAGATAAATAGTAATATATTTTTCAAAAAATTTCGGCAACTATAAATAATAAACTAAATAAAAACGAAATGTTATCGTCTTAAAACATCATCGGAATTTGTTCAGTACTTTTTACGTTTAGGTAGGCTGTTCCTAATGCATGCATGTTCAGACACTAAAAGTTTAGTTTTGTATTTGATATAACCAATCTTAATACAGAATAGCTGTTGTAAACATAAACGAATTTAATATTATAATTAATGTAGCCTGAAAGTAAATGCAAGTACGTACGTCTGCCTACACCACAGACTACCTACCCTAGGTAGTCTGTGACCTACACCTACAAATAACAGTTGAAAAATGTGTGCCTATTTCAATGCTTTTGCTTGAGTGATCGTGAAAGTATTATTAATCATATAAATATTATAAACTGTTGACAATAGTAAACAAAATCGGTTTACCTGGTATTTCCAGATTCAGTGAAACCGGTTTTGTCAACACTAGATGCACCTCTAGCATATTGCATGCAACCATATAAGTCAATCGAGCACATCGTTGTCATCGGCCGTACATTAGGCACTTGTTATTTTGAAGGTAACATCAATCAATATGCCCATTGACGACAAGACAAGTACTCGTACGAAACTAACTTATGAAGAGGAGTAGAGGACTTTGGCAATTTATTTCTAAATTACTGCATGATGCAATGACAGACCTCACAATGGAATAATTTAAATTTTTTGGAGAACATTGCACAAAGAAATTTAATACACACAGGATGTTTTCAATACGGATTGTTTTATATGGAGTGTGGTCAGCACTAAAAGTAGCAAAGCAACTAAGGTGTTGAAATATAAATGATCAATTTCAGAAAAATATGACTTCATTATATTGAAAAGATAAATCATTTTGTTTTGAAACCACCGCCAGAAAATCCAGCCAGAAAGCAAAGTGACGTGAATTTGGTCATATAATTAATTTTCCTTTAATTGCTCAAATAATATGGGAACACCTTGATTTTTATACTGACAGTAGGCAATAGACTACCTAATACCTACCTAGTGATAAGTTCTCCACAAACTTAGGTTGAATTACACTAATTGCTCCCGTCTTTGCATGTATGGCGTCCCCATAAAATATTTAAGGGTTCCTCAGCCAAATGGCAAAAATGGAACCTTTATAATTTCGTCATGTCTGTGTGTTCATAAGTCACGGTACCAATAACTCTTGCAGTTTGAGTTCCATAATTATCTACATTGGGTATGCAAGAAAGATGTATAATAAAAAGTAATAAGCCTCAAATAAAAATAAAAAGCAGCAAAATAAAATTGGCTGGAGTTTTTTTATAAGTTTGATAGAATCTCCTGCAATACCATCGATATAGGGATTAAGTATAATTTGCCAAGGAACAGAAAACAACGAGCCAAATTAAAAAATAATAGAAATTTGACAGAAGGTGTAATAATAATGTAGGTTAATTGATGGTGAAACAACTAGTCTCTAAGATAGTAGAGCCGGATAAAGAAAATTGCAACAAAACCTTTGTAAAGTAGAGTCGAAAAATACTCACTATTTTTAATATTGCATACATTTGTCTATCCTGAAATCATGATGTGTAGGCTGGTACGTAGGTACAAATTAAAAACTTTCGAAATGTAGTTTCAAGTCTGATTCTAATCTGCTCGTGCATTTCTACAGAATAATAATATTTATTGCTTTTGAATACAGTCAGGCTGAGTGTGAAATTTTATTATATATTTGACGGAAAACAAATGATTAGTTAACAAGTAAATATTGGTGTCGATTTTGATGCGACTTCGCTAAACTAAAAAAAAATATATTAGTGCTGTCGCTTTTTTTCTAGAACAATAAGATGCGATAGTAACAGCTTAAAACTTGATTTAGTTCAGTTTAGAGATGGCACATCAGAATCGACATCTACTACATAACAAACAACATAAAATTTTTCGTTTAATGCATAGCACATAAAACACATATCTATTATTATGTTAAGTATTTAAATATTGTATGTTTGCTAGGATTTATTGTATAATTTTAGATGAGTAGGTATCCTACGCGATTTTTATTGCGCGAAAAATGTATCACGCGTGTTACTGGATTTGCTGCTAGGTATATGTTAAAATTACACCTGGTTGCGAAACAGTTTTGTTTATCGTCTCCGACCATCTTTACTCGTTCGTTTACGTGTGGACACGCAAATACATTCAAGGATTTACATTTTCAACTTACTTAAAACCTTATCCTACACCCTTTGTTCAATCCATGCACATTTAGTACCTACCTCTATTGGTTGTACATTTTATGGTACAGTCATTAGAGTATTGCCTATTCATTTCGCGCAAGAAATACAAGTTACTTAGTTCGTTAGTTTGTTAGAAGTTCGAGAGGTAAGGGAACTCATTATTCATTTTCGTCAATGTTCATAGGTCTCGGTAGGGACATTTTTATGACTATGTTTTGCAATGATGTACGAATATGTACTCGAAGGTATCATCATCTCAGCCCGTAAACATCCCACTGCAGGGATATAGCCCTTCCCTTGTATAATGAGGGAGTATATAGGCCATAGTCCACCACGCTGGCCCAATGCGGGTTGGGGACTTCACATGCCTTAGAATTTTTTATTTCTCAGGCATGCAGGTTTCCTCATGATATTTACCTTCACCGTTTAAGAGCAGTCGGATAAATGCATATAAGTAATTAAATACAAAAACTCATTGGTACATGGCCTGCCTGGGAATCGAAGCCGGACCTCCCAAATTGGGAGACCGCGTCTTAACCGCTAAGCTATTGATGCTCCTCGAAAGGTATGTTGAGAGTAATTTAATTCATTCGAATTCACGAATTCATTATTATATTTCGCTCGAAGGTATGTTGAGAGAAATATAATAATGAATTCGATTTGATAAAGTTCCTTTGTACTCGGATTGCATGTGGCGAAATGTTAGAAGACGTGACTACAACAGTCGACATTTGACCTTATTATTTATTGCATACTATAGAGATGCAAGATTATTATACCCCATCTAAGAATGAAGAACTCAAAAATGATTGGAGCCTACAACCTATAAAATGATTTGGAGGTGATGAAGTAGGTATGACATACTTACCATATATAGACGAGTAATGGATACACAAACACAAAGAATGGTGAAAAAAATATAACGCTAGACGACTTATGTTTGTTCACATTCCATTGAAATTTATGATAGGCGTTAGTAGATCGCTGACCCTTTATTTAAAAGTTCCTTGGAATTTTTGAATTAAGAGTCGCCATAGTTTAAACGTAGAATGAATCACTTGTGCTTGTGGCGCACGCGCATTCGCTATTCGTTTCTGATTAGCGAATGGATGGGAGACCGGAAACTAGTGTTTCCGTACTTCGGAATTAGGTTCATATAGACAACCATTGACACTACTACAATATCATCTAAATAAGCAAACTTCTAAAAGCTAAACGGCTGGACCGATTTTCATCAAACGTAGGTAAGAAGTAAGCTGTGTGGTTACGGCACTTAAGAATAGATCCAATCAATCTCTTCCCGTGGGTGCCGTAAAACGCGACTAAGGGATTTCCACCAAAGAAATCTAAAGACTTGCACGTTTCAATGGCGACGGGCTCACCCCTAGTCATGTGCGCATTTCTGTTTATTTCGAAGGTGGATGTTGTTGCTGGCATTAATCTCTTAATGTTTGGAACACCCAAACGCTATCGTTTAGGATATCTCTGACCACCCCATTTGGGATACAGATCACTTTATGTATGTATGTACCTAAGAATCATCTCTCAAACATCAGAGTACGTTTACAAATCGGTTTAGCTGTTTCGGCGCTACAATTCCACACTTCACAGACACATAGGTACACAGAGTAGACAAATAGACAGACATAGGCTTCAAGCATCCCTCTTTGTGTATGGCGTTTAAAATCATAATCAATCGGAAAAAAAATTCAAACCATGTAGAATCAAGTAAATAAATGTAACTTCCATTATGTCTTGTTACTGAAAAAATCGAGATTCTGCCGCCAATATGTCCAATGAATGAAATACAGAAAAGGATTTGTTATATTTTGGGTGTATGTAAAGCCGCCTTAAGACTCTTAGCATTTTGCAATATCTACTGGACTTTATCTACTCGAGTATTGAGATACTAAATATAAGTTTATTAAGTTACAAAACATTGGTAAGTGAAGTACTCATTGATAGGCGAAGTTGACCTTAGTTTGTTATTATGGATAATATTTTAAGAAATACTCTAAATAACCACCATTCAACCTACACAAATATTTCACATCTCTTAAACACTTCACCTTACTATGTTTGTATGGTATGAAGAGCTCCATTACAGTACTTGGTAAGGTTTAAATCTGCCACATCATCAACAGCATATCATAAGTTGATTGCTAGACGTAATAAACTTCTTTCTTTTTTGTTTATTTTTTGATATTTTTTGTAAATTTTGTTGACGATCGTCAATTTTTGGTAGTGCAGGGCAGTGACGTTCTGATGTATGATTGATTAATTCATAAAATCTGACGATGAATTAATTTTAGGGCAGACAACGTTCGACTTTAATCGTCTTCAAATTCAATCGCCTTTCTCACGCGTAAAATTTCTAAAAAAGTATGAAAATTTTACTGTATTAGGTATATATTTTTTCCTCACAAATGGATTCCTGAGGTGATAAATGATTCCTAAAATATAACCATTCCAGCTTGCGGATAAATAGAAAGGTGAATTCAAACAACAAACCTGTACCTACATAAGCAGGCGGTTGAGTTAGATGAGTTGAAGTATCAAATTACTTATTTAGTTGCAGTCTATTACGATGGAAACGTTAATGATTGGTTAAATGAAGTAGGCATCTCGAATTACAATACTCGGAGATGAGCACGATCATGTGCAAAGGTTGCATGAATTAACAATTACCTACGAGGAGCCCCGCCAGTTAGTTGGAATTAAGTGAATCCAGTCAATAGTAAATGATTGGATTGGGTAAATCACCAATATGGACACACTAAAATGCTTGTTTCCAATGTGTTCTTGTGTGTGTTCTTGGATATCGTACCAAAATTATAGTTTTTTTATATATTACGGGTTACTTTAGTAACTTATTAGTAATCTGTGCTATGGGTTAGTATGACTTCAATCATATCTGATGTAAAGTGTAGATGCGGCCGAAGGTGGAAGCCTACTGACCCGGAAACCCAATGTTATTTGGAGGACTGGCTATCTTATCTCTGACAACCGGAATACAACAATGCTATTAACATGCTATTTGGCGGCAGACTTTGATAAGATGGTGGTAGCTTGCCAGGCGGACATTTGAAATGCCCTACCACTAACCAAACCGAGTACTATAGAAGTACCCCATTGGGGATCGAACCCGCGACCTTCGATTCGTAGATCATAATGTTGTTTAGATTGAGCCATCGAGGCGGTTTAATTTATGTTTTATTGGGAGCTAAGCAACGAATAATTGTTCTACGCTCCCACAGCATCCTATAGGAATCCCCAGTATAGTCACCACCTTTCACGACACCGCCAAAAATTACGTTTGTTTGCAAGCAACCACACAGTTAATACGCTAAAAGTAAATATTTGATGAATGAAGCACGATATGCTAGGTATTTGAGAATTCTCACGTACCATACATGGTCACGGTAGGAAATTAAATCCAAATGACTGCGATCAAAATATTTTACATGGCAACTTTATTATAGTATAACGTCGTATATTTAAATATCCACACATTATCTAAAATTGGTATTTGCAAGGTTGCATGTTGTAAACAAATGGTATCTTTGAACTTGGCGCGTTGTGTGACCCTGACCAAACCCTGACTCAGTGCCGACGGTGGCCGGTGGCGACCATTAACCCGAGGTTGCAAGATTCATTACCAGTTTCCCACATACCTACATACACGTGCCTCTGTTTATTTTTGTTGATTTATTTACTCGATCGTCGATGGCCCGAAAGACATACAAACAAGCTAAACGTATTTTATACATACATTGGTAATTGTATATACTACATTTATCTCAAAGATTTTTTTTATCCACAACGGTTTCGCACTTGACCTCAATCACACCTGATGTTAAGTGAAGATAAGGTTGAAAGGTGGTAACGTACTGACCCGGAAACTCCATCTTATTTGGGGGACTGTGGCTATCTTACCTCTGACAACCGGAACACAACAATGCTATTAACATTACTGTTTGGCGGCAGATTTAGATAAGATAGTAGTAGCTAGCCAGGCGGACATTTAATATGGGCATATTAAATGTCCGCCTGGCTAGCTACCACCAACCAAACCGAGTACTAAATATGTACCCCGCGGGGATCGAACCCGCGACCTCCGAAACGTAAACCCAATGTTGTTTACATTGAGCCACGGGGGCGGTTATCCCAAACATAAGCGTTTTGGTGTTAAAAGTGTAAATAACATCCAATATCCAGTAGGTAATGTAAACATGTACTTGGGACGCGGGCAAGTTTGTTCTCGTGAAGCTAAATTACTGGCGAACTCTTTTTTTATGACAAGTGACTAGATTATCGCCCATTTGCAATGGATTCATCTTTTTACCCGACTGCCCAAAAAGGAGCGTGGTTTTCGGGTGTAAGTATGCAGATTTCTATTTTACCTCATGTAGCCTTAACGGCTCGACCTATTTTGAAGTGCAAAGTCTCGTTAGATTAGTCTCGATGCCCCAGTGTCACAAAATACATTTTATGGTGAAAAATCCAACATGGCGTGCACAATATACAAAATATGATGTCGGCTTTTTTGGTTTTTAAATATTTTAATTATTTAAGATAGCGAAAATATCTTATTTGCCAGTTCATCTGTCTGTTTGATAATTTAAGCAGCTATGTGGTTATTCAAACGTTTATTATATATGCAGATTCACTATGCAGTGTTAGCAAGGATAACAGAAATATCATTGTTCTTCAAACTGTTTGATTAATGACGCAATGTTTAAAAAAAAAACAAGATAACGAGTTTTCAAAATTCCTAACATAAACTTATTCTTGCATTGAAGTTGCTTCATTAACTTCTGTGAGTAGTGGCTTATTGCTCACTAATATAAGGCAAGCGCAACAATGCCTGCGGTAGCGGTTTGGCGCAATGGTTAAAGCCATGCGCTGGTGCTCTGACGCCATCACCATCATTATTCATTATACTAAACACCGCACAACAGGATTATTATTATTATTTTTTTTATGCACGACGGGTTCGTACTTGACCTCAATCACACCTGATGTTAAGTGAAGACGAGGTCGAACGTGGAAGCGTACTGACCCGGAAACCCCAACACATGTGGGGGACTGGCTATCTTATCTCTGACAACCGAAACACAACAATGCTATTAACATTGCTGCTTGGCGGCAGATTTAGATAAGATGGTGGTAGCTAGCCAGGCGGCCATTTAATATGCCCTACCACCAACCAAACCGAGTACTTAAACATGTACCCCGCTGGGGATCGAACCCGCGACCTCCGAATCGTAAACCCAATGTTGTTTTACATTGAGTCACGGAGGCGGTTTTTTTTTTTTTTATTTTTTATATGAGAGAGCGGCAAACGAGCATGCGGGTCACCTGATGGAAAGTAATCACCGCCGCCCATGGACACCCGCAACACCAAAAGGTTATTTTTATCCATATAATAAAATACGTATTTTTAGTAGGTGTCCAGTACTAAAAGGTTACATACATACATAAAGTTACGACCTTTGTCCCAAATGAGGTGATCAGAGATATCCCAAACATTACCTAGTGTTTGGGTGTTATAAACATTAGAGTTTATTCCGCGGTTCACCTTAGGTACGATTCAAAAATGCATACGTGACAGGGGTGACCCGTCGTCATTAAACCTACAAATCTATAGATGTTTTTTGGTGGTAAACCCCTTAGTCGTCTTTTCGACAGCCACGGGAAGAGACGGGTTGGTTCTATTCTTTTTACATGCCGAAACCAAATGGATTCCTGAGGTGATACATTTGTACTAAAATATAACCATTCCAGCTTGTGGCTCAATGGAAAGGTGAATTCAAACTACAAACTTGTACGGTTGATTGAATTAGATGAGTATCAAATTATTTAAATGCAGTGTACTATGGATATAATAATGACTGGTTCAATGAAGTAGGCATCTCGAATTGCAATACTCGTAGATGAGTATGTAGAGAGATTGCATGAATTAACAACTGCCCACGAGGAGACCCGCCAGTTAGTTTGAATTAAGTGAATCAAACAAATAGTAGGTAGATCATTGGATTGGGTAAATCACCAATATGGACACACTAAAATACTTCGTTGCTTCATCTTCATTTAACATCAGGTATGATTGAGGTCAAGTGCAAACCCTCGATGCATAAAAGCAAGGGGTATTAATATATCATATAATAGATACGTAACTTGCTAATTTGTTGCGTTGTTGTTGCCTTTCGGCTGTTTGTGATAAGATAGCCAGTCCCCAAATAAGTTGGAGGTTTTAGCCTCATTTTCCCTTTAAACCAGGGGCCGAAAATGTTAGGTTAAGCACATTTCGTATCGCGCTAATCATTTGTACGGAGATTAAACTAGTTTTGAATACTCATGGTTAGCTCTAAACATTTTGGGATTGGTTTTACTTTGTAATCGTTAACTAAAAATAGCGCGATACCATTTTTTACTTCAGCTAAACCAAAGCTAAACCAAACCAAAAACGTCCCGTTCGAACGGTAAAACCGTTGTAAAATAGTGCGATTGGTCCCCAGCACTAATAGCATGACAGGCGCGATAAATGTTTATGTCGCGCTAGAAAATATTTGTCTTGCTCATACGCTTGGACGAAATATACAACTATCCCACTCTCAATGCTACGGGGGCTGTTGTGCATAAAAAAAGTAACAAATTGTGCATTTTTTTGGTGAGCACCATGAGTATTATGGATTGGGAAATGTGTTCCCGAGGCTCTTCAAAAATGAGTGTGAATGAATTCTTCTGCCATTGCGAATGCCTCAAGGCGGCGTGGTGACTATCCCCAATCTGTACTGCACTGTTTTTTATTGTAGAAAAAAGGAAAAAGCAAACTCACGGATCGACACCTCCTGCGAAGTAGTATGCCACTGTGAACAGCAGGTACGCGAGCGCGAAGTACAGCGGTTGCATGATGTGCAGCAGCCGGCTGGGGTGTGCTGAGAGGACCAGCTCCAGCAGCATCACAAGCGAGTTGACGCCGTGCAGCATTATGTCTATGATCGGGTTGGGCGCATAGTTCATAATCTTGCCGGCTGAAATGTTGGACAGTTCTTTTATGAGAAATACGTAATGTAAAGTTCTTAGGGAATTTATAAACGAGACTCTATGTCACTCGAGTCGCGCTAAGTTGTAGTAGCCCTGCTGGTAAAGTTAAAGTGGCCTAGCAGGCGACAGATGATTATAATACCAATAGCATTGAATAAATCAAAACTTGTCAATAGATTCGTCAAACATTACGACATTGTGTGTTTCCATTGTGAAATCGGTAGGGCATATAATACACAATACAATCATATCGAAAGGTAAGAGGTTATAGTACCTACCTACCGATACCTCTGGCAGTGATCTCTTGTTTAGTACGCAGTGTTGAATTTAGTAAGACTTAGAAATAGAATCTCTAATGTCTAAACAGTATGAACAAAATCGCGCGTTTGTGCCCTTAGTTATTGTGCTACACTGAAAACAGGCTACCTAACCTGTATATATAGATAAGTACCATGCATTTAATTTGATCGACCTTTCGGTGCTGTTAGTGCAATAATGTACTTTAACGGTAGACATAATAGATACTCATATGCTTACGCATATGAATACCAACTGAATCTGTGATGGTTATTGTGCTTGCAATAGTATCGAATTCAAATAAATACTCTAGAGTAAACTAGAAGATTGTGATAGCTTTTTCTCGTGTGTAGGCGTGTATTTCGAGTTTTTATTCCATTTCTCTTTCGCTGACGGATGCTGCCTTACTATCTGAAAGACGGCTCTTGTGATCCCATTACCTAAAATGCCTAACCCTAGTTCGTTTTCAAATTTACGCCCTATCTCCATTAGCAGGATATATCCAATATATTTCTTGAGACAAATAACTTATTAAATTCTTATCAGCATTGGTTCTGTCCAGGCTATTTAGTATATAGGGCCTTTAATTCTGTGGACTTTGATATAATGTTGAGTATTCTTCGGTCACTCAATATCTCAGAGTCGTCTATCGCAAGGTTCCACCGTTATCTTCGGGGCCGTTCGCAATGTGCCCGCTCAGAGGAGTTCTCCTCCGACTGGTATGACCTTGTTGCTGGTGTTCCTCAGGGTAGTGTCCTATCTTCTTTACTTTTTTCTATCTTCTACAAATTTGCAAAAGGGTTATTTCTTCTAATTTTCATTTCGACGTATACGATTTACATAGTCACTTTGTTGCTGCCAATGTTGATACGAGAACTTAACGCGTTTCAGGGATTGGATTAAATACTTTGGTTTACTGGTGAATTCCAGTAAATCTCAAGCAATGATTATTGGCAGTAGATATATGCACAATTTGCTCCATCAGTTCACCATACCGCCTGTCCTACTTAATCGCGTTAGCACTAAATTCATTACAATTGATGTGATCTTTGAAAACAACTTGTTTTGGAGGGCTTATTGTAATATGGTAAGTAAAAAGATTCATTTCCATATTCACTCTATTATACGTCTTGAAAAATTTTTGCCCTTGAAAACCAGAAATACTTTGGCCCCACATTTTACTGCTGCACATTATTGATGATGCGGTTGTATTTGTTCCTATCCATACTGAATTTCATCAGTCACTTATGGCGCATATACAACAACGCAGTATCGATAATTAATAAGCTGTTAGACTTGTTAGTTTCCAAGAAATCAGACAGCTGCTGGTGTACCTGATCGAGGGCTTTGCTTTCCAAAACCTAAAGGGTAGAATCGAGATAGGGCTGTAGGGAACTACACTTATTTATAAAAATGAATGAAAAATATATTTATTATTACAAAACAATATCCATAAATAATAAAACATAGATTAAACACGAGGAGAATCATATGAGATATGTTTTGGAGAAAGCATATTATGAGTGTTTCTTTCGGTCTCCTCACTAGGCAAGCCTGTATCGAGGACACCTGATTACGAGATTTTTTATACAAGTTGTTATTGCCTCGGTGTAGTTTCAATTTGATGGTAACAAAAAATAAAAAAATAAGGAGACTTAATTAGAGAAAGAAAAAAGAACAACATTAAATGAACATAATTTTCCATTGTAATACTCACAGGTCCTTAAGACTCCCCAGTAGAAGACTGTGATGAGGAAGGCGACCGGTATGGTGATGTTGTACAGCACCCAGTATGTCTTCACGTACCAGGGTAAACCGAATGTCGCATCTGTTGGCAGAAACACAAACTGGTGAACATTCCAACACACGACTAAAATCTACCAAAATTAATATATTGTAAAAGAATTGAATTAACAAGATCGTTTTTAAAATTGTGATATTTGTATAATTTCAAAAATGTTTCCTATGCCAGTTCAAACGATCGAAATTTTAGATAAAATAAACAAAATACAAAATTATGTGCAACCATTGAGTGCAATAAATGATTGATTGACTGTTTGAATTATTAATGCACCAATAACTTCTGTCATATTAATTTTTAAAATGTCAAGTAAACACTCGTCAGAAGTTCCCTAAAAAAATTGTAAAAGATAGTAGTCATATGAAGGGTCTTAGGAATCTGTGTGGGTTGGGTTTTGCGCTTAAACTATATTCGATCAATTTAAAAAATAAACGTGATATTTACCAAATTTTAGATTAAAGTTAAAGCTTTCTCTATAAAGCAGTGATAAGTGATGTGTTAAAATTTTAATTTGTTATGATTTTTTCGAAATTTCTTATTGTATGAAAATTTAACAATTATGAAATAATAGGATTATTCATAAATTAGTAACTTATGAAAAACTAATTTATTCACGGTAATAAGATCCCACCAATTTGGCTTTTACTGAAATACACTTAAATATCACAACTTATAAAACGATCCTAACAAATAAAAAGACTACTATTATCAGAACGTTTAAGACAGATTTTTGGATACCTATATTCGTTTCTATCGCTTGAATTCGTCTAGTCCTTTCTTAGATTTTCTTTCTTCTAGAGATACACCCCAATTTTTTTATGCACATCGGGGTTAGCACTAGACCTCAATCACACCTGATGTTAAGTGAAGATGAGGCCGAAGGTGGAAGCGCACTGACCCGGAAACCCCAACATTTGGGGAACTGGCTATCTTATTTTTGACAATTATTATTAGTTCTAACTAATAATAATCGGCTTTTTGGTCGGTATAAGGTCTACCATATATTTCGCAATCAAATTCAGTTACAGTTATGTTTCCACTTGTAGGGTGTTTATCATTCATTAATTAGTTAAATAATTTAAAAAAAAGGTAACCCCATATTTTTATAACTAGAATCGATTCTAAACGTGCATCTGGCCAAACTAATTTCAGGTTTCAGGTAAAAAATAAATAACCTTTTAGTAGGTAGGATCGAACCAGGTGAATTGTATTTATGTGTTTGTAGTTATATTATAAATTTAATAACAAACGCAAATTTGCGAGGACGGAGTATAATAATCTATAATTAATTATAATAATTTAAGATTCATCCGACAATCAATGGAAGGATGAGCAGCAGTCAGCCTTAGCCTTAACGGCACGAGGTCGACTAGACCCACGAGACGTGAGTCTAGTTCGTACTGCATGCCTTCGATGGATTGGTAGGTATTTTTTATTTACATAGGATTGTCCTTATTCTACTCGTATTTCAAAGGTGACATGTCATCATACATGTATTATAAATTAAAAAAAAAAACAATATCGAGTGTAAACCTTGTACATGTAGGTCTGTGAATTGGGAATTTTTAAAACTAGCAAAATTCGAACTCCCACTTTTAGCTTTGGAGGTGGGGTTACTTACTGCTCTCATCACGTAATTCATCATTTTAGTTTAAATACTTTTAAAGTATATAATGTTTTATTATATTGTGCTGTATCTGTCAATGAATAAATCACATCAACAAAGAAAACAGTTCAAAAACAAAACGAATGACAAAACATTCGAATGATAGATATTAACAGAATAGTAATGCATACCGACAGGCCTTCTAAAACAAATATAAGTCGAAACAGCAGTGGCAAAACCGGTGCTCAGAACTACTAGCAGGTAGCCCCAGTGGTTGACGTAAATAAACCAATATCCGAAACTTGCTCCCAATGTCACGGGCACAACCATGGACGCTAGAAGCACACCCACAGAGAACAAGAAGAGGCAAGCTCTTAGAGAGAGCAGCGGCGCATACGACCGGTTGGTTTGCCAACAGCTCACATAAAAGTCTGTCGGGGACGTGTGCTCCAACAAACACATCCGCCATTGGCAATGACTTAGATTCCAACTCGCGCGTGGCATGGTCGTTATCGCACCCACTGAGGTGTAAATAGTTTCACACGCATTTCTTCCCTCATTGTTTCACGTGTGTATCACTCGCGGATCGATTATCAAATCATGTCAGTCACTTATATCACTAAAATTTAACTATTTGATATCACACGAGTATCCCCCAATAATATTTGTTATGAACTGTAGAAAACTGAACGGAATCAGTGAAGCGTGTGATCGACTGGATAAAGAATTTTGTAACGAGACCCCGGTCTTTGTTGCTTCAATAGCCAAGGTCTTTCGACACGTTGTTGTCTTGGTAACTACCACGGCTTTGGTTCAAACTGTATATGAAGCGTGATAGTCGTATTTACGTATAATATTATTATTATATCACAACTAGTCATTCTCTGTTGTTATATTATTAGCGCATTATAACCTGTTGTTTACTTTTGGCCTGCGTTTACTATTTGCGCCACGCGAGATATGAGAGTTAGGTATCGTACTTGGTATGTATTGGTTTTTGCATGTAGCGACGGAAAGCAAATCTTTTTTAGGTAAATCACTAGTTTAGAGGCCAACCACAACCGTAAAGGCAATTGCAAACTAGGGCAAGCATTAATACTAACCACTAGTTACACATATATTTCACAGTCAGCCAAACCTCGACGTAGGTATCTAAATCTAAATTCTGTAAATTAAAGTAAAACAATTTTAACTTTACTATACTGACTGTTGTGGACAGTCACAGTGGAGATTTGGGTGTAGTGTAATGATGTCATGTATAAATCTTTGATGTATGTACTGTCGTTTGGCAAAAAATAATTTATTTGATTTCAAAATAATGCATAAAAAACTGTATGTACTAAAGAATAAAATAGTGTCCGTTACAACATAGTACATACTCGTACCTATTCTGTGAATGGAATAACTTGTGAATGATGTGACAATAACAAAATTGCAATAAAAATTCACAAAAGCGGCCGTAAAAGGCTCAAAATTATGCTTATCGCTGTTTACCCACGGCTAACATTCGCAGCGCTCATTAACATTGTACTAATGCGCCTTTTGGGAAACGCCGACGTATGTGTGACCGATATTGATTGATATAGGTATCATCATCATCATCATACTCGTATCAGCCACAGGACGTCCATTGCTGAACACAGGCCTCCCCCATAGATTTCCAGAGCAACCGGGTTGGAAGTGGCATGCTTCCTAACATATTTATGCAATAATAATAATAATTATGTTGGGATAGGACGATACTGACAGATAAGACCATACACTATAACAGACCAGATATAACTATACATGACAAACATAATGAAACTGTCTTTATTATTGATATAGCCATTCCTAACACCCACAATATTCAATCCACCATTACCGAAAAACTCTCAAAATATAAGGACCTAGCAATAGAAATTCAATCCCAATGGAAAGTAAAGAAAGTGCATATTGTACCTATAGTATTGTCTTCGACCGGTGTCATACTGAATACGCTCAGCAATAGCCTAAATACGTTAAAATTGCCTACTTACATCTCTTACATATTACAAAAAGCTACCATTCTCAACACTTGTCGTATCACTCGCAAGTTTCTAAGTACATCCATCATCACTGCCATGAACAATAATCCCTCAACACTTGGCTAAGGCCCGTGCGAAGCGGTATTTACCTTTTTCGGACGAAAAAGAGATAGAGAAGAAGAAGAATTTAAAATAATAATAAGTAAAGGTACTTTCCTTTAAGCACCCCTGGCGCAGTCGCTTTCGCTGTTCGTTTTCAATTGGCGAAGTTAAGCAATGTCTGACGCGGTCGGTCCTTGGTTGGGTGATCACTAGTGGCATTTTAATACTAGTGTGTTTGTGCTTCGAAGGGCACATTAGTCGGTTCTTTTTTTTTTTTTTATGCTCAACGGGTTAGCACTTGACCTCGATCACACCTGATGTTAAGTGAAGATTCGGCCGAAGGTGGAAGCGTACTGATCCGGATACCCAAATATTTGGGGAACTGGCTACCTTATCTCTGACAACCGGAACCGGAACACAATAATGCTATTAACATTGCTGTTGGGCGGCAGATTTAGATAAGATGGTGGTAGCTAGCAGGCGGACATTTAAAATGCCCTACCACCAACCAAACCGAGTACTAAACATGTACCCCGCGGGGGATCGAACCCGCGACCTCCGATTCGTAAACCCTATGTTGTTTACATTGAACCACGGAAGCGGTTAATTCCGGCGGTTCTATTGTTTTCGATTGAAAGATGTCGTTAGGCCCAGTCGATGACCTACAGGGACGGCTTAAAAACACTGACTGTCAGGTACTAGTCTGTCACAAATCCACCAATCCGCAAGGGGCCCGCGTGGTGGATTATGCTCCATAACCTTTTGGTAAGAGGAGAATGTGCCCCAACGTGTAAGGCTTATTGATGATACATATTGATGATTCTTTTAAGTATTAAAAAAGTATGTATATAGCAATACATGATATTACATGTATAATTCGACGACATGTTTGGTGTAGTGGTTAGAAACTCTGCTGCTATACCAAAAGGTTGCGAGTTCGAATCCCGCTAGGGGCATATGTGTGTATGATGAATATGGACATGTGTACCCGAGTTATGGATGTTTTTCATTTATATATGGATTAATTTACAAAAAAATATATTTGTGTAGTGTATTAACCATCTGGTACCCACAACACAAGCCTAGTTGCTTAGTGTGGAACTAGATGGCGCTGTCTGTATATGTCCAAGGATAGATATATATAAAATATTTCAGGATGACTTGAGAATTATACACTTGCGATTGTATCACATATTAGTAACGTTTCAAGTCATATTTTTATCCCATGAAATAATTTTTTATCACTGTTGCCTATAGTTTGATTGATACTGAAGTGTATACATAAAAGTATATCCTTTCATGTAGAAACTATGACGTACTGTCAAAAAGGATTAAGCGGAATTACTCGTCTATGCTGTCAAACTGCAGTTAGTTGTGGCTGTGGGACAGTACCACATTTTTAGTCTTTCAAAGTCTTTTGTTCATTAGAAGAATCAATGTTATTAGATTAGGTATAATTAGTGATAGAGTCTAACGTGTTACTATAGATCACGTGGATCTTTAAAAACCAACGAATATCTAATTATCAAACGAATGGGAATTAATCTTAATCGTGTTTTTATGAATGGTAAGGCTTCCGTGTATGACCTCAAACTTCGGTGCGTACTCGACGATGCGATGTGGTTAATTTGCACGCGAACCCACCTAACCGGATTAAACTAAAATTGTGTTCAAGCAGTGGAATTGCGAAATTTATGAGCGGATCCCTTTTAAGCTGCGATACAAAGAGAGGTGCTATCAATTTGAAACCTAAGGGCCGCATATTAATACGATTTTGATTTTATTAATACGGTTATTATTACGATTTAAATCGATTTTGAGATTGAATTCGAGTCTCGGTCTCAATACTATTTTTTTTGATACTGTCTTAATATGCAACAGATTCTCAAGCATCAACTTAAGGTCATCTCAATCGTGAGAACGGTTTATTAAGACGGCCTTGAGTCTGTCTATGTGTATGAGGCTGTGTATATGTCTGTGGCTTTGTAGCGTCAAAACCGCCTTAACCGCATCCGTGGCCCAATATAAACAACATTTGTTGTTTGGGTTGGGTTTACGAATCGGAGGTCGCGAGTTCGATGTCCAGCGGGGTACAGTTTAGTACTCGGTTTGGTTTGTGGTAGGGCATTTTCGAAGGCTGGTATTTGCAAGGTAATTTGTAGCCATGTTTGAAAGAACTACTTTTAGCTGTTTCGAAGATATTTAGCCTTTAAACAGTTGAAATGTTTATCTGAATGATATTTATGTTTTGGGGGTTTAAATTTTCAACTTATAGTTATTTACCATTTCCTTGTTCCTACAACTATAAATCCAATTGACATTGTTCCGATAATAACATTTCTCTGATAATGTACAGTTACCATAAAATATGGCAACTAAACAATTCCTATCGATAGGGGTACTTTAAGCTTCTTAGTTCAGCGGTTGAGTTTACATGGACAAAGTCAATAAGGAGATTCCTAAAACTCTTCACATGACTACTAAAACAATTTTTACTTTACATCTATTTAAGTTTTTGGCTATAACATTTTTTTTACTCTGTCTGTGAATTTCTGATGAATAAAAGTTCCTAAACAAACTGCCCAATATTTCATGATCCATGCCCAGATTGTAGCTATCACAATGTGTCTGTGTTAATGTTTAAGTATGACATCATATCATATGAATCAAACATCATATGAATCAATTTGGGAGCACTGAAAACTAGCATTGCGAACCGTCGCAGCATGAGCTGAGTGCTAACCCATTTATGCACGCCGCAACACGTGACAGCACTGTGCACCTTATTTATATTTCTTTTTTAGCTATAAATTACTACTTCTTTGTTTTTGTATCGTGTTGTTCTTATAGTAGAGTAGAGTATAAATCGTTCTTATCCTTAATCATTAATTGTTTTACTACAAGTTGACTGATGCGTTGTATTTTTTACTTGAAAATTAATTAATCTCTCAGACTTTTAACCACAACACCAAACAGGTCGTCAAAATATTATATAATATAAATATTCAAAATATTGTCGTAATATGACTGATCACAGAGATATATCTTATTACCTGTGTATCACAAATTAATTATTTTTTTCTTTAATTTTAATTTAATCACAAATTTAATTAATCAAAACGAACATTTATTCCCGAGTCATGGATGTTTATATAAAATATTTATGTATGTTTATCCGTTATCTAGTATCCACAGCACAAGCTTTGCTTAGTTTGAGACTAGATGATTGGTGTAAGTGTCCGAAATATTTATTTATTTATTTACTTTTATTAAAAATAAAATTTGTTTGAAAGCTTGAAGCATTTAGTCGTAGATTGTGTAAAGGTATTATATACCATCATTTTATTGTGTTAATAGCCTGATGTGAGTGAGACTACATCGGTCGGTCAAATTACTCGCTTTGAAGATAATGCAATGGTAGAAATCCATGTTAATGCGCGTGTGATTTAGCAAGGTGGTGTAACATGTGATTTGTGTCGCATCAGTAGTTGAAATAAATGTCGCGTTTTGTTTTAATATTCAGATAAATAGCGTTCTACATGTAACATTTATATATACATTTTTTATTGTTGAAGTCGAGTCTTTTGTAAGCTATTTTTTATTTACTAAATTGGTTTTGTTTGCTTGTAGAGTCGGGAAAATTGACAGTTAAGCAGTTTTAGGATAACTATTTTCATGAGCATCAACTTTAGGCAAGACCTAATACATTTTTCAACAATTTTATTGGATATAGAATCGCCACTTGAGTAGATATAAATAAATAAATAAATATCTTTGAACATACACACAGCGCCATCTACTTCCACAATGAGCAACTAGGCTTGTATTATTAATACCAGATGGTTGATAAACTACACAAATACATTTCTTTTTGTAAATAAATACATAATATATGAAAAACATCGATAACTCGGGAACACATGTCTGTATTCATCATACAAACATATGCCCCTCGTGGGATTCGAACCCGCCGCCTTTTGATATAGCAGTCAGGGTTTCTAACCACTACACCAAACAGGCCGTAAATATGAAACGGTTATAAAATCTAAATTCTTACCCGGCAATGGTCCACTAGGTTTTTTCAAAGTCACGATTATGCCGAAAATTGCCTCCATTATTATAAATATTAATCCCCAGTGTGTCATGTAGAGAAGGAACTTCTCTGTTGGACCCCAGTACAATGTCACAGAAAACGAGGTGACTGCAAGTGCCCAGAGTAGAATCGGAACGCGCCAGAAGAGTGGAGAGATTTTTCCTCCCCATGATCTGCTGAATATTTCTGGTCTCTCTTCTATTTCGCCAAGAGATGCTGTACAGCAGTACACCGAGCTTCGAAGCACAGCTCTTTTCTTCATTTTGCCTCAATGTTGAAGACAGACTTTTGAGAATTAAACAGTTCCTTTGTAGTTGTTGTGTAGGTATTTTATTTCGTGATCTCTTGCCTTCAGAAGTTGCTGAAAAGAAAAAGAAAAATTATATGCAATATAACATCACTATTTCACGTAACAGTTAGTACTCGCTGCTCATTGACAATTAGATTGCTTAGCACCGCATCGTTAATCTTACAGTGCTAAATGGTGATAATATATAAGGCATTTGTTTGACCCTCAACCAGAGTCGTAAAAAATCTATCAAATGTAAAAATCTAAATATACCTTTATGTATCTACATTAACTTTATTAAAGTGAGGTCTCATGTTAATTTTTGCATACTAGTAAATTACGTAGGAGTAATTGTTAACAAGGTTATAGACTGTTCGATAGGAAACACAAACCTGCCTTTAGATTATGTAACTTCATCGGTATCGTTATCGATTACGTTGACCAATGAGAAACCGTCAAATTGCCGAGCGAGGGACGAGCCAACCAATCACATGTCAGAACGTAACCGATGTCGATAACAATGAAATTATGTAATAGAACCCCAGATATTGTGTGATAAATAGGAAAAAATGAGACACGACATGACATAGCCCATTACGATTGTAAGAGATCATATGGTGTGTACGACGGAATAAAAAAACTTACACACTTAACGACCTGTTTGGGTAGTGGTTAGAAAGTCTGATCACTATACCAAATCGTCGCGGGTTCGAATCCCGCTAGGGGCATATGATTGTGTGATGAATACGGACATGTGTACCCGAGTTATGGATGTTTTCATTTATAATAAGTAATAAGTATGTATTTACAAAAAAAAATGTATTTATGTAGTAGGTATATCAACCATCTGGTATCCACAACACAAGCCTATAGTTGTTTACTATGGAACTAGATGGCGCTGTGTGTATGTCTAAGGATATTTATTATTATTATTATTTATTATTATTATTATTTATTATTATAGTTTATATAGTATATGACTTGTTGTGTTATTTTTCAGGGCAGATACAAACTTCAGAGATTTTGATAAATACAGGCCTACTCGTATAATAATAAATACACAATATTAGTGTCAGTGACTGTATCTATTTAGCAGTATTAACAGTTGCCGGTCAAGGTAAATTGTTGTTTTAATTTTGCTTCTATAAATGAAGGCATATTCAACCTAGGTAAATAAATTAAATAGTCTCCTCGACATTCTGTAAATTCAGTATAACATTACCTAAAATTTAATCTCTGTAAGTACCTATTTCTTTTTTTTTGTTCTGTTTCGGATCTTAGGAGTTCCTGGTTTTCCACTGAACCATTTACGGGAGATCTACAAGGTTATTTAACGTTCACCAGACCGGAGTAGGGGTTGAGGGACTACCTCAAATCGAACCTTTGCTCCTCGACTTAATAAAAGGGTGAAATTTAATTTGTGTAATTCCTGTTTACTGGTGCTCCTGATTACGAACAACTTTCCACTAGGAACCATAGCTGAATTCGATACAAAGTAAACTATTCCGAAACCACCTTTAGTATGGAAGTCCAACAATTTTTGACTGGTGGTGTGGTAACTTTATTCCTGATTAAGAACAACTATCCACTTCGAACCATAGCCGAATTCAGCCGAAAATTATTATATTAATGGTGGTTTCAGAATGGTTTACTTTGTATAGTTACTCGAAAATGTTGGATCGAATTCAGCTATGGTTCCATAAAACATTACCCTCATTCCTTGGGCAATCGGGTAAGAAATGCTTCAGTTAGTTTAAAACCATTAAACATACCATTAAACCATTGGTATCGTACATTTCTGATTGATATACCTTTATATTTGCACATTGTATATACATAGCTGCATGACACATCCAAAATTCATACGAAGTAATGCTACCGTTATTAAATTAATTTATTATGATCCTACTAATATTGTAAATGCGAAAGTTTGCATGTGTGTATGTAAGTGTGTTTGTTATCCTTCACGCCTAAACGGCTGGACGGATTTGGATGAAATATGGTTGATAGACAGATTTGGACTCGGATAGGCAAAAATTTTTGATGAATCGATTTTGATGAAATGTTCCACGTGAACGAAGTCACGGGCAACGGCTCGTATAATTTAATTATGTCGATTACTCTTTGATAGTTTATAACATATTAGAAGACGGTTACGTCTTTAGAACAACCATAAATATTTCTTTTTAAACACTTTGTTTATAACGTAGCTGTAAGAATTTTATATATATTTGCTACTTACCTACGATATTACTTTGTTTCTACTTCCGTTATTTCTATCCTATAGCTTAGTCCGGCTGGATGTAAGATCGCGCGTGTTCAATGCAATCTACATCTAAGTGTAGGCATTTACTCTGATTGCAGATATAGATAATTGTATGTATGTATTGAAACTGTTTCAGGGTTGTAGAAAACGAGGAAAATGCGTCCTCATTGTCCTGACCTTCAGGGATTTGCTCACGATAACTGAATCGTATTAAGGATATCATGTACACACGCACGTGTTTCTAAACATCCGTCCGGAATTAGATAGGTTAGGAATTTTAGTTGCCTATCTATCCATATGAGTTTATTTATATATATTTTAGTGTGAAAATGAAAATATATTTAATGAAAAATACTAAAAAAAATTATATCTCCCAAACTGTCTTTTCACTATCACTTCAAAGGGATTTCATCATCATCATCGGCCCATAAACATTCCACTGCAGGGATATAGGCCTTCCCTCGTGTATGAGGGAGTATGGGCCATAGTCCACCACGCTGGTCCAATGCGGGTTGGAGACTTCAGAGTTTATATTTCTCAGGCATGCATGCAGGTTTCCTTACGACCGTTTAAGAGCAGTCGGAGAATACATATAGGTAATTTAATTGAATTTAAAAACTCATTGGTACATGGGCCTGCCTGGGAATCGAACCCGGACCTCCTAAATTGGGACACCGCGTAGTACCGGTTAGCGCTGAGCCACCGACACTCCTATAGGGATGTATTTATTGCAAATCAGGTCTACTATCACACCTTAAAAGGAATCTATCGTCTTACCCTTTCACCCTCGACATCGCTACAAATCTGTCCCATAACTGCCTTGTCTTCTTCTTTTCGAGTCAATGGGAAACATTAACTAACTGCCTTTTTGACTCCATCAGTCAGGTTTATAAAATGGAAGTCGTATAGGTTCGATACACAACGGGATACAGCAGGGTTGGGTTTTATTCCATTCCTATATTTGCCGTGGGGTTGGGCATATGCCCAAAGGGACATCAAGCCAATCAGGGTAGGGTTGTTGGTAGCGGCATATTTGACTATCCACCTATTAACACTATCTTATCTAATTTAAAAAACTAGTCCCCGTGGGGCTTCTCCGATGCTTGGAGTGAACGTTGCGAGTGCGGAGTCTCTCCGCAGACACATCTATTGTTTTGCTCCGCGCGTCCTGACAGCTGCACCTTTGACCTCATCCTCCTTAAAGCTATAGAGAGTGCTGTTAGAATGGCTAAGTTTTGGTCCAATAAAATTTGAAACTTGCCTCGACTCGAAAGGGAAAATATAAGAAAAGAAAAGTCCCCGTTTTTTCATAGTTGTTTCAAAGTATAAAACCAAAATCGCACAGCATATTTTTTATTATAAAATGTATCTTTTGACACTGGGGATCAGGACGAATTTGACGACAGCATCCACTCCAAAATCGATGATGACGTTTAGGATACAGAATGTGACAAAGAAAGCTACTTAGATAGGTACACCTCCTTCTTGGGGCAGTCGGGTAAAAAAGAAGCTTAAGAAATAGTTGATTAATATTTACGATGATGCCTACTGACTTGTGTTGTTAACTGCCGATAGTTTATTGCAATGCTAAAAGTAGCATGAAATCAAGTGTTCAACGACCTGAAGATTATGTCTCTTTGAAACGCTCATGCGCTTCTATTAATTTTCTAAATACAAGTACTGGAAAACGAATGAGAATACTGAACTAATATAGTCTATATTAAAAAGCATATATTAAATGCTCCTATTTCAATGTCGCATTCCAATTATCTGCATAATTAATTATAAATCCTCATAATCTTAATTCCTATAAATGAATACGCATAATGCTAATGTGCATAATATATAATATTCATAATAATAACAAATAAATATGACGTTATTTTCCCATAAGGCTTAATTTCATTTTTTCGTGCATACATGGCAATCTAACAGAAGGGCATGGCGGGCGAGGTGGGCTCGCTTTGCTCCATATCCTTCCAACCTAACTAACAAATGTCGGGGTGCCCCGAACTCCCGTGCTCTATAAATCAATGTTAGAGACTTTGTTCATGTGTATTTCAAGTTTCATCTTTATGAACGTCAGTAATATATCCATTTGATATTTTAAGCTTTTGGTATTTTAAATATAAGTCAAACTACCTATTACAAATATGTGTATACAAATTCTATTAGGTATTTAGATTTCAGGGATTTTAAACGTAGGTTATTTTACGTTAGGATTTTTAATTTTTGTCATTCAAAATAAGTACCCGTACTAGGTAAGGAACTATGTTATGTAAATTGATTTTCATTTCAATTTAAGTTATACTAGATAATGTTATAGAAATGACAATTAAAAAGATTTATTATTATGTTATGCTATTTAATTTAATGATTAAATAGACTAATGTCTAATCAAATAAGTAAGTCAGTTATGCGGATCTATATTATGACAATTAGATTATGCCAATTAAGGGACACCCGAACTAACAACTATAAATTGGGATGGGAATTTAATTTCAACCGCTCCGCACCGCATGTGGCTCAATGTAAACAACATAGGGTTTACGATTCGGAAGTCCCGGGTTCAATCCCCAGCGGGGTACATGTTTAGTACCTACTGGGTTTGGCTGGTGGTAAGGCATTTTAAATGTCCGCCTGGCGAGCTACCACTATCTTATCTAAATCTCCCGCCAAAAAGCAATGTTGCCAGTGTCAGTGATAAGATAGCCAATTCTCCAAATAAGGTGATGTTTCCAGGTCAGTATGGCTTTCCGCCTTCGGCCTCATCTTCACTTAATGTCAGGTGTGATTGAGGTCAAGTGCTAACCCGTTGTGCATAATTAAAAAATATAAAACATCCGACTTAACAAATGATTATATCATATAGTTTTAGACACAACCAACTGTGTTAAAAACTAAATATCTTCGAAACGGCTTAACTACATAAATAACATAAAATGTGCTTAAGAAACTGTCCCCATGTTATTATAAAAAAACCGCACTCAAATCGGACCACGCATTACTGAGACATCACACACACACAATGCGGTCAAACACATAGTAGGTACCCGTCGTTTTTCGTCGGCACAATTTCAACGAGTGGAATCACTATCGAAGAGTTTTTACCAACACCGCAAAGATGGGTGTCATATATTTGAAGCCTATGTCTCTCTGTGGCATTGTAGTGACAAAGCGGCTAAGTCGATTTAAAAACGGATTTTGTTTCCGACATGGTTTTTAAGACGATGGATATTAGTTAAGCCGTTTCGATCATATTTAGCTTAAAAACAGTTTTTTTGGTTGTATTTGAGGTGATGAGGTGAGGTGATTGAGGTCAAGTATAAATCCGTTGTGCATAAAAAAAAATTCGATGATATTCGAGGGTTTGTTAATTTTTTTTTTTTAATATTTTTGATTATATTCAGGGATAGGTTCTTAGCCATGTTTGATGGAAATCGGTTAAGCCGTTTTAAAGATAACAGAAAGCTTTTAACCCGGTGGGTATTGGGTCTATCTAGATGATAGAATCATTCGTTTTCTCGCGACTTTTCTAAATTTTCAATTTATATGTATGTATATATTATTACTTTTTGGTAAATACCTAGTAAGCTGCACTGCAATATTTATGTCTAGTTCTGATTTAGTCTTTGTCATTATTTATTTGGTAGGTGAAGGAGGAGAGACAGTTTTGGGTCACACCCAAATTATATTTTTGGCATAGGTCTCCTACGATGCATTTGAACGTGAATGTAGCTCAGTGAAATTATTTTACCTATATGTCTATATGGTCGACGACGTTGGCGAAATAAGGCAATAAAAGCTTCGATAGAGATGACAAAACTAAATCTCATGTCTATAAATATAAGGTTCTTGTTAGGTTACAGTGAACCTTAATATAATATGTACAATAAAAATGGAAACAAGTTTGGTTTAGCTTTTCCGATGCAGCATTTGCATGTCTCATATATGTATGGAGAATGTGTAAGTAAAAGTATTATTTACAATTTAATACTAATAATATCTTATTATCGAACACAGTTTTGTAAAATATTCGAATATGACACGATAGTGGCATACAGTGATGGATAATGACAGCTCGTGTCGACGAAGTTGATGGTTCAAACCTGGATACAGAATGGAATTTTTTAATTTTTTCGTTACTCCGTTAAATTAAATTTTTAGCCTATACATACCGCTTATAATTTATTTTTTACATTACGTCTAGGTACCGGCGTAACATTACCTACCTACCATTTTAAATTTCACATAATGATTGAAGATTTCTTTTTTCACAAGAACTTCATTGGCTCACTTGTAACGCGCGATTAACGATCGCTATGAAGGCGACCAATCGGACTGGCGTGCATGTATGATGCGCGCGCCGTGCGCGTATTTCAGCGCGCGACTGAGGTGCACACGCGCTTGGCAGCAGCGCAACGGCTGCGGATGCTGTGCGCACGCCTAGTGTATTGATAGCATCACTCACCAGTAGATACAGTGAATTTGTTTGTTTTCAACCGCAGCGAATTATAAGCATAATTAGCAAAAATAGTCAAATTAATTTTTTTTGTCTGTGAAGATGTGTGAATGATGGTGAAGGTGATTACAAAATCAACTTGAGGAACATGGTTACTACTCTCCATAACATCTGTAATATCCCAGAGATAAGGTCAATACTTTCGACTTCAATACACAGGGGTTAGGTACAGGTGCGTTGTCCCTAAAGTGTTATTCCTCTATGCTAAAACGAAAGAATGCCTCTTTGGCCTGTCGTCGATCTGCATAATTAGAGAGGCCGATACACAAGTTACATTTAACCGCCTCCGTGGCTCAATGTAAATAACATTGGGTTTGCGATTCGGAGGTCGCAGGTTCGATCCCCATCGGGGTACATGTTTAGTACTCGGTTTGGTTGGTGGTTGGGCATTTTAAATGTCCGTCTGGCTAGCTACCACTATGTAAATCTGCCGCCAAACAGCAATGTTAAGTATTGTTGTGTTCCGGTTGTCAGAGATAAGATAGCCAGTTCCCTAAATAAGATAGAGTTTCCGGGTCAGTACGCTTCCACCTTCGGCCTCATCTTCACTTAACATCAGGTGTGATTGAGGTCATAAAAAAAACATAAATTAAAAAAAAAACATAAACCTGTCCCTTTTTACTGTCCTCAAGCGGTGATCTTTGCTTGATTAAGATTCTGTAATGCGGGCCTTATTCTTCTAACACCTGGACCTAAAAATGCGGACATTATTGATAGACGGCATTTATGGATTAGTACTGCAGAATATTTGTACATGGATGGAGTCAGAAAATAAGAGTCGAGTCACCTTTTTTTTTGTCTGAGTCGACGGCCGTTCGTGATGCTGGCTGGTCGCATAACAATAATATTTGTTATATTCGGGTACTTTAGACCCTTAAAGGTCCTGGAAGAGCAGCAAACGAGAACCCACCCACTTAGCCTGCTAGTAAGGGGAAGATGCCTAACTGCGGTAATAATCATTCGACTAGAACCAGTCGATAAGTAGTCACCTCAATTCGATCTTATCCCTATGTTAATAATGTTCAAAGTCGGTAGTAATGATCAAACTCTGTCAAAGTTACCGGTAAAGCATTCAAGATGTGGCAGTGCGTAGATCATATGGCTCATAGAATATGGTATAATCGTTGGGAAAGAAAGGTGCTCCAATGGCGACCATCGCATTGGTAAGAGTAGCGTTGACGGATGAATTTCATACCAACTCACGTAATACTGTCAAATAAAATGTTACAAATGTTCATTTAAAGATGAATTTTACTGACAACACAGTAGCTACTACTACTCTACACTCGCACTGTACAGTCGGCGTCATAATTATTCATACAGGGCTGTATTCATTAATGGTACCGTAACCAACTAATCAAGTTATACCAACCGCGGCTCTCTAAAACGAGCCTCTTGTCTAGATCATTTTAGAAAAGTACGGATGGTATATCTTAAATAGTCAGGATGCTATTATTAATTATGTTACAGAGCCCTATATGGTTAATTTTATTATGGAGCCGCGATTGTACTCCGGAGGCACCGGATGAGTTTTTTATCGTAAGGAAAAAATAGGGCTTATTAGGAATGTGAAATTGATGTAGTATTTTTTTTTTCAAAACCATCATCCACGCTCGCGTGGGTAGGAGATTGTTATGCGACTGGTGGCAGTCGTAGGGTTCCTACCATGCGAAATTGATTTGGAACTAACTCATATTTCCTCCAAGCTTTTTTATTTAATTATGTAATTATGTGGAATAGGCTACACAAACGTAACCATCATTTGACACAACGCTTTATTCGATGATGGTTAGGAAGAAAATAAAAATAAACTACCTTTGCCAATACTATTTCACTTACATAATCTTCCCTATTTTTTCCTTCCGGTAAAAAACTCATTCTGTATATAAGAGCGCCTTCAATAATACTAGAGAATGTGAGGAAGTGACGTTGCTTATTTATATTAGGCAGGCGAAGAGTCTGCGTAGATCCTTGATAGGAGATCTATAGCGCTTTTTTTACGATTCCAATATGAAATATACCTAGGTACTTAAATTCCGGTAGCTAGGTTCGCTAACTCGAACATGTGTTCATTTCCTGCAATCCTTTCGAGTTTTGGTAGAAGTTTATCATGTCCGGTACCTAGTGGGTTTTATAGGCAGATCTTGTGGTATGGTATGGTTTGGTGGATGCTCCGCCGAACACCCAAAGTGTGCCCCTGGTGGTAGAACGGGTAAATTTTGTATGTAATTTATGTCATTACATTTTTGGCTCCAGTTTACCCCTACAAAGGATGGAACACATGATGACCATTTTATTTGCACTCGACTCTGAAGAGTACTTCAAATAAGTTATAGTATCTCTACAATAAAATCTACTTCGAACTACTAATATAATTTTTTCGTAAGAATTACAAGTTAAAGACACATTAATTTATAAGTAGAAAAATAATTTAACTCTGAAGGAAGAAAGTTTTGTTTGTTTCAATAAAATACTTAACATTATAGATTTACAACAAATATTTAAAGTATTTCATTTTAGTTGTCCCTCCAATGTATTCATAACTTAAAAGGAGCACGACAGGTAACTCAAAAATTTCCCTTCTGAACCACTAAAGGGGCACAACGGAGCCGTCGTACCTCTGGGGGCACAGTCTGGGTGTTTAACGGATCAGTCGTCAACGGACATGCGTGATGATAGTACTATCGATGGTACACACGTGAACAGATTCTAAATGCACTTTCTGTTCTACTTTTTTTTAAAGAAAACCTGCTAAACAAAAATGAAATATTTTTTATTTCCAAAATTTGGACAGAAATTTTCTCTTACTTTTACGACCGCTTTTCAGGCTAGTCTGTAAAATCAAAATAGTCAACTAAGTATTTATTACAAAATTTAAATAAAATACATCATTGTTTACACATCACAATTTTATTATATCTTACAATGACATGTTTACAATATCAAGTGATATTACAATCACTGCATCACAGCATTTTTAAATTAATAACTAAGGGGTAGGAACGTTTTCATTTAATTATTTCCTACAAATCACGACGCAGATTAAAGTTCCACTGAGTGATCTGCAACTTTGAAATGCAGAAGTTATTTTACTTTGCAGAAGTAGAACTCTATCTCTACGCTGTACTAACATCTGTGGAATAAATAATGTCTTATAGGCTAAACTCATAATTTTGAGATTGACTCAAAAACTTACAAAAATACAGTGTAATACAAAGTACTGTAACTTCCTTAGTTAATTAAAGAAATGCAGAAAATACTATTTTGCAATGTATTCGCAAGTTTCGCAGTATAAACGACGTGATTTATTGAAGTAAAAAAATCGAAGCCGTTTTTTATGTAAAAGTATCAAGTAATGTACCTACTAAATATTGTTACAAATTATATCGTTCTGTATATTTTTACTGTTACTTTTTACATTCGTTCGTAATTTTTTACAAATTACATTCGTTCTGTATATTTTTAAGTTACTTTTACAACTAGTTACATTATATTCTTGAATTTACCGAAGAAAATATTTTTGCGTAGGTACTAGTATTCACTGGTTCCAAATACATCAACATTTAAAGTGATATCATACAACACCAAATTGACCGAACATATTGTATTCGTACGTACCATAATATTGCTTATTGGTATTCTTAATCTCATTTATTCCAACTTACTTCTTTGCCTTAAATACTATTGTCCATATTGAGCTTTGAACATTCATCAACTACTCTAATATAAATGCGTACCTACACAATAATATTACTAAAACCTTTAAATTGCATTTTTTGTAAATCACAAAATACATGCTCACTATTATGGCTTATGAGTCATAACTAGTCTCTTCTTCCCAGGTGAAGTGAGAAGTTGATGTCACATCTTTATCTCTACCTACTTAAATAATTATCTAATCTACTAACAATCACATTTTTCATCAACAACTTATAGTGGCAGCATGAAACATTAGATTAATTGTTTTAACTATTGAGAATGTTATGAAAACAGCCTCAGGTTATACTATATAACATTAAAACCTAGCAAGCTCGAGATTCTCTACATGGTAGCATTTTTGATGTAATTTATATCTAGATTAATACACGATTCATCAAGTACCCTTCGCATAAAAAACACTGTAGGAGAAGGCACAACAGATACTTTAGGTTAAGCGTACAGTAACATGACGGTGGTTAGATATATTTACAAATGATTTAATTAAAAATAATACTCTTGGTTAGACATGCTATAATACATAATAAAAAAAAAACCATTTATCTGTCCCGTTTAATGTAGTGCTTTCTATGTTTTGGTACAAAGTTGTTCACAGAATATAGAAACTACCCCATTTAATGTAGTGCTTTTTATAATTTGGTACAAAGTTGTCCACAGATTAAAGAAAACAGGAAAGTGTAACTGTCCCATTTAATGCAGTGCTTTTTAAATTTGGTACAAAGTTGTCCACAGATTTAGGAAACGGGAAAGTGTAACTGACCCGTTTAATGTAGTGCTTTTTACAATTTGGTACGGAGATGTCCACAGAATAGAACTGTTTCTTCTATGTGCATGCACGTAGAAAAGTATACTTAAAGTTTAAACTAATTTTTGGGTATGGAACTGTGACATTCTTACCAGTATCTATCTACACTACACTGTACATAAGGTACAGTTCACTGGAATGTAGATAACGAGATGGTCTTCGAGAGTGCATGCACTCTTTGTAGAGTTACAGAAATCGCTGACATCGAATTTTTTTGGTACACAGTGTAAATAATAAAGGAGATAATACAAACACCCCTGCATACACACTCGTACATTATGTTGATATGATTGACGAATTTAAAAGAGTTTTGGATCCTTATTATTTTGTCTCATCTATCAAAAAATGGATCAACAAATTAATTCCAAATAGATGCACGAAAATTTTAAATTTGATCGTAGTGCGTGCAATTTTGTGCTAGAATGTAGTATTGTAAAGTGCGGTGTTGTCGCCCTCTCCCTTCAAACGTATTTCAGTAGTTACAGCAAGTGAACAGTCAATGCTATTCGTATCCGAAGCTATTGTCAAGCAACTCTCGTTTGATAGGATATGCCAACGTGGTTCGCCGGCTTACTATTTTTAGTACAATAAAGAACAAAAATCAGCAAACCTTAATCGACAAATTATTTGTCTGCTGTCCAAAGAAGTCCCAGTCAATAGCAACTGTTGACTTTAGCAAAATATACCGTTTTTATTACAATTTAAATTTCTTAATTTTATTTAGAACAAATACTTAAGTTATAAAAGAATGCCTCAGAATGCATATTCTGAGTAGAATGCATATTTCTGAGTTCGAAATTTCACCAGCTCTTTTTAACCTGTCACGCGATTGGGTGTAACTTTTTTCTACTTCATATGTGGAGGTAGATAAAGAAAATGTGATAGATTTCAACTTTTTTGGACGTTGCGGTCACATACATATTACTGTACTATTTATGCTGTCTCTGCGTCGCGTTATGTAATAAACCTAGTAAATTTTAATTTAACGTGACTGGTAGTACATCAAATCTGGAATTGCATGACAATCCCTCATTTCCGAATGGCCTAGTCTAAATTAAAACATTTTTATGTCCGCAAGTAATTCAGAATCTCTTAATTTGAGGAGTAGGTTAGCTTATCTATACATATATATCAGCTTACCTATCCAATACAAACCATAGTTGCTGTAATCCTAAACAGTATAATTTTTACAACTATTCTGATGTCTTGGTGGCATTTGGAGGAGTAAATTGATGGTTGAATTTTGTCAAGACAATTGGACCTGTATGGTGTATCTGTACTTGCGTACCTTGATCGTATTAGACCACCTGTGGAATTTGTTTAACGTTAGGTGTTTAACCTAAACACGTTTCCTACACCCTCAGTGTGTGGGTAGCGTCAGCCGGTCGCTCTGAGAGCGCGCGGGGCGCAGGCGCGAGGCTATGCGTATGCGCAGCGTAGAGAGGAAGGTAGCCACCATGTGCGCCGTCACTAGAACCACTGCGCACAGAGCTACGAACCCAAATGCCGACCCTGCAAGTAAAATTAAAAATATTTATTTCGTTCACTTACTCTTACTTTAACAATGTGGCACTTCTTTCATTGGCTCTTCCATAACGCGATTTTGATAAAAAGATTAGGGCCCGTATTAATATCCTTTAGTTTGTTGTTAGTAGGAGCTTTAGTTAATGCTGGAGAATCTGTTGCATATTAAAACAGTATCAAAGAAATAGTACTGAGACTGAGCGTTATCTCAATCTCAAGATCGATTTATTAATACGGTCCTACGATACAAATATAATATATTAACCGCCTCCGTGGCTCAATGTAACCAACATTGGGTTTACGATTCGGAGGTCGCGGGTTCGGTCCCCAGCGGGGTAGATGTTTAAGTACTCGGTTTGGTTGGTGGTAGGGCATGTTAAATGTCAACCTGGCTAGCTACCACCATCTTATCTAAATCTGCTGCCAAGCAGCAATGTTAATAGCATTATTGTATTCCGGTTGTCAAGAGATAAGATAGCCAGTCCCCCAAATATGTTGGGGTTTTTGGGTCAGTACGCTTCCACCTTAGGCCTCATCTTCACTTAACATCAGGTGTGATTGAGGTCAAGTATCAACCCGTCATGCATTAAAAAAAAATTACAGTAGACAAAATTTAGGCTATACTACTATTGTTAGGGAAATGATGTTAGTGACGGATGATGTGTGGTAATAAGTCGGAGTCCATTTCCTCGTAGTCCACCTGGGGTAATGCAATCACCAGCTCGACAGAGTAGACGGTCAAACGACTCCGACTTTAATTATAGGACCGCTGGATGGACTTCTCGAAAACTTAAAACATGATAAATGTTTTTTGTTTCTGATATATTCGACCATTAAAACTTTTGGTACATATTCGAATTATATTAGTTTATCGCGGAATCAAATTCAAATACAAAAATTCAAATTAAATAAAAGTTGTATTTCGTAAGTTAAAAGAATAACAAGACAAACAATTATCGCTCATTCACAAGACAGACTCCCCAGAGAAGAACGAGCAGGATATTCAAGGGTGGCTCTTTTTAAATAAGTATTTTTATAATTTATGATTTGACAAAAAAAAAAAGGAGATAATAAACTGGATATATGAAGTACCAACAATTTGGCCAAATGGTAATAATAATTTGATGTCAGCCAATAAGTCCAAAAGTAATTATCATCATCGCTTCGGAAAGAAACATTATGTGTAGGAAAATAAGTAAAAAATTTAAAAAAACTACATGGCGTAATTATAAACGTAATAGGGTGGATATTTGGATGTTTGTTACCCCAATCATGCTATAATCTTCATCTTCACTTAACATCAGGTGTGATTGAGGTCAGTACGAACCCGTCGTGCATAAAAAAAAAATAATGAAATTTGGTACAGAGATGGATTATGTCCTAGATTAGCATATAGGGCAAATTAATACCCGTGGGACGTTATTATTATTATACGAATTCCCGTCTGGCGGAATGCTAGCTTAGGCCCGCATTAGATCAGACCAGCTCAATGATATCATAATATTGCATTACCACCCGACTTACATGTGTGCAAAATTTCAACTCAATCGAACATCGGGAAGTGTGTCTTTAACTTTTAAAGCCTATTATTACAGAATGTTAATCAAGCAGAGATCTCCGATTGATGACAGTTAAAAAGGTACAGCTTTATGTAGCTTGTATAGCGGCTCAAGCGCAGAACTACGCTTGAGCAACATTCTGAATAGTTTAAGCGTGTACAACCGCGTCCGTGGCTCAATGTAAACAACATTGGGTCTACGATTAGGAGGTCGCGGGTTCGATCCCCAGCGGGGTACATGTTTAAGTACTCGATTTGGTTGGTGCTTCCAAATTCGACCTCATCCTCACTTAGCATCGGGTGTGATTGAGGTCAAGTACGAACCCGTCGAGCATAAAAAAAAACGCCAACACTGCTCCACCTATAGCCCATGCCACAAATCCGTAAGCCACTCATTTCCCGCGTAACGGTTCTGATGTTTTTGTCATCTAACATTACTAGAACAAGTATTACAAATTATAACAATACACATTCAAGAAACAAGGAAGATAACCAACAGGTGTACCAATACAATATTTTGAATTCACCATTATTTATACGTACCAGGTTTATTCCAGTCAAGTGCAGAGTATATGGCAGGCAGGCCGATCCTATCGGTGCCACCAACCGCCCAGTAGAAGGCGCTGAATATGCCGTACGCTAGACCTGCGCCCGCGCCGTAGAGCGCGTGGGCTGCCCGAAGCGGGTGCGCAGTGAGGGCTAGCTCGCACAGCATCGCTAGCGAGTTGCCGCCGTGGACTAACAGGTTTATAGCGTTGATCTCATGAATTTCTGCAAAGGAGTGGCTTGTAATTATAGAGAAATCCTCATACGGATGGCAGAGTGGCATAAATCTCACATTGTGTCATTATTAAAACGCGTAGATAGGCAAACATTCGGGACCAAGTCGCATTCACTATTCATTGCAGTAAAGCAAAGTCTGATACGGTCGGCCTTTAGATGGGTGACCACTAGTGTCATTTAAATACTCATGTTTTCTTGTTTCGAAGTGCACGTTAAAAAATAGTCAATTCAGTTGGATTCAATTGAAGACAACATTTGAGCCAAGTCATATCACACAGCAGTGGGGACATAAAGGGTGTTGTGTATTGAGATTATTAGCTGTTGAATAACATGTCATAATCTAGGTATAATACTGGGTGAATTTGAATTTGACATTTAAGTAATGGATTTTTGATTTAAAATTATTTAGTGTAATATTAATTATACCTATAATTATTCGGAGGTGAAATTAAATCTTGACAATATTTGCACACCACACAATTTGCGGACAAAAATAGCTTTAAGAACTTCATGACCAAATAAACATTTCATTCATGTAATTCCCGTTAACTAGTGACGCCACACTTGATGACGAACAACTTTCCTCAAGGAACCACAGCCGAATTCGATTAAAAAAAATTCGATTACCCGTATAAAGTAACCAGTCTGAAACCACCTTTAGTATGAAAGTCCAACAATTTTGCTCGAATTCAAATTCGCCCTGTATACAACTTGTAGTTTAAAAAAAATATATAATAACTACGTACTGGGATCATGGACGAGTGACCAATAGACGAGGGTAATAACGAAGGCAAGGTCCGTTGCGATGATATGGGCCAACCAGTAGGCTCGGCACAGTAGAGGAGTTCTTGTCCGTCGGGGCAGAGGAGATTCATCTTCTTCAGCTGTTTGTTATGATAGATGTTTAAATAACCTTTTCTTTCGCTTACAACTCATTGGGTTGTGGTTCGTGGTATACAAATTTTAGGAGTCTGTTATTAGATGGTAATTAAAAATTAAATTAGTATGTACATGCTTCTAATTTATCAGAAATAGTTTCAATATTAACGATGATAAGTGCAAGGGTCCAATGTAACCGTTAGTATCAGGAAATCTGTATTTGACAATCAAGTTAGACAAGTTTTATTTTTCAAAACCATCATTTAGTAAAGCGTTGTATCATTGTGACGGTCGCGTTTGTAGTCTAATCCACATAATTACATTATTAAATTAAAAAAGTATATGAGTTCCAAATAAATTTCGCTTGATAGGAATTAACACTACGAATCCCGCCAGTCGCATAGGTATCAATCTCCGGGCGGCGACGCCGTCGATGATGGTTTTGAAAAATAAAAATAAAATAAAATAAAAATTCGTTATAGGATTTTTTCTTTTGCACACAATTTACTGCTAAACCCCAAATTTACTAAGTTTCCTATTTCAATGCTCAGGTTGGATGGGAGAGATCTCTTAAAGAGATAAGTCCACCTTTGTACGTGACCTATTGTTTGTACTCTGTTATTGTAATATTTTGGTGCAAAAAAGAATATATTATACTATGCCAATAACTTCTATTTCACTTATTTAATATGCCCTATTTTTTCCTTACGGTATATTGTGTTTGAGCCCTTATTGAAGTAGGAAACGGAGTAAATTTGGGGTTTAGCAGCAAATTGTGTGCAAAAGATAATTAGTGCAAAGTAATACTACAACGAATAATAAAACAAATAAAAAGAAAATATAACCAATAAATAAACTTACCTGAAATATAATACGCAATCAATACCTACTGCGAAATATATACATAACATAAATTACATATTATAAACCTACATATACATAATAATATCACGAAATATGGGAGAGGTAATGCTCTTTTAACCTTTTTATAAATACTGCAATTGAGCGGCCGTCCTGAATTAATCTTGGCAGTTTATTATGCATCATTTGAACACTGAAGGAGTGAAAAAAGAAGTTTGTGGTGGCTTTAGGACAAGTAACCGTTTTTATGATGCAGGATCACCTAGGAACATCAGGAGGGGGAATAAGGAAAGGCGGGGAACGCAGATAATCAGGAGCTGCGGGACTTTTAGGATATTATTATAGGAAGGAGAGGATGGGCACGTGTATTGTAATTATGTAATATATAGCATTTTAATTTAAGTCATATAATATTTAGTAAACATTACTTATATGCAATTGATCAAGTAAAATGATTACGTTGTGAATCACGTAACATGTTTACCTTAATGTGTGATATGATACACAACACGTAGACGATGTATGACTCCTTCAATGACTCCTCATTAATATTTGTAACATGATCTTGGATAACACGTACAATTACTACATTAAATAATATTTACAGATATAATTGTTTTTCAACGTTAAGACTTAATTGTAATTTTCAGATGAAGTGCGTTCCGTTATAAATGCTGTGCTGTGAAATAAAACTGACGTATCTGTTATAAATCCAACTAGAACCTTGACACTTCCTAAAATCTTCCACATAAGACATTTGTCACATTATCAATTGAGTTATAGCAACTGAGCTTATTGATCAGTTGGTAACGTCAAAGGCGGAATGAGGAACCAATAAGGATAATTATAGGAGAGTAACATAGAGCTCGATCTGGCCGCGGTCCTAATTGACGCGAAATTGTAGCAATCAGCGGGCCACGACCCGAGGCGTCCTGCCTCAATGGATGGCCGATATATATATTGGAATATTATACAATACTATGTAGGTATTATGTATGACTATAACAGTAGGTGCCAATCGAAGAACACTTAATTATATTTATTTTGATTTAAAAACCAAATTGAGTACTTATTGAAACATTTAAAAACGCGAATTGATCTTTCGACTGGGTTTGCGGTATGCTGTTAGACAATGCGACCATGAGAATTAATAGAGGTAGGTACCTATTCTTTCTTTGGCTAAATAAACGAAAATAAGAATTGATTGAACTTTATACACGTGCGTGGAGCGACATTTGTCCAATCATAGTAATTTTATAGTTTGCGACAACACGCAAGCGCATGATTCAGATTAATTGTTTCTCGTGAGGCATATCAACTGACTCTACTGTTTGGGTTTCTAATAGATAAACCCACGCTAGTATCTTGACATTAAATTTGGCGGTACGTACCGAGACAATAAAGTGCTGGTCACAGTGAACTATACCCCGCTTGGCCACAAGATACCTAATCAATCAGTTAATTAACTAATGGGCGTGGTTGGTAATTCAGTATATGAATTACGGGCTATTAGACTTTATACTGATTTTGTTCATCCTTGTCTGTAGCTTTAATGGTGTCATAGATACGATTTCCAGTTCGTAGATCGCATAAATGGAACATACAGAGTGGAATATAGAGTCGATGCAGGTATTTTATAATCAAGATTGCAGACCCAGGCTTTAACGATTAGTTTCTGAATTCCTTAATGTCAGTAATGGCACCAACAAAAAGAGATGATGTATCGACGTGTAAAAACTGCAGAACTTTCCGTAAACTGAGGAATTTAAGTTTCCTTGTGGATGTGTTGTAAGAAATCATAGTCCATTTCCAAGTAAATAGTGAACAACGTATTGTATTAAATAAAATACTTCACGAATAGTTTAGGTACTTTTGGAAGTTCAGGATATCATGTACCTACTACCTTTCCTGACTACATTTAAATCATGTCGATGAAACGTGTAATTTTTGAGTTACGACAGAAAGGTTTAGACCCTCGAAACGTAATAAATTTCACTGTAGGAGGAACGCTGAATTTGCTATAAAGAAGAGCTGCTCGAAAATATCTGTGCAATTATAATATTAAGTATTGTAAGGCAATTTTTACAGAAGTACTCAAAAAGGAGTGTAAATTTCACTGAACCCTGTGAATATGGTAGTACGTTTGTACTAGCATATTTGTCCATTTCTTTATGTGTCGTCCATCACTAGTAAATTAGTAAATTGTATTAATCTTGTGATAGTATGTTCTGCGAAGTTAAAGCGTTTTGCTTGCTCTGCTAAACAATCATATATATATATGTATATATATGAGAGCATGATATTTTTGCGAAGTGTGTAGTCATATTTCTTTTAAATTACTTACGAATATTGAAGGCCTTCTGAGACCGGTAGTGGTGGACCACAGCCAGAGCGAGACCAGACTGCAACGCGATGAAGATGAAACCCCAATTAGTGAAGTAGATGAACCATTTGAAGTAGTTAATCTCCATCTTAGGGCCAGTATAGAGTCGAGGTAGACGCTGGCACGCAAAACTGGCGATGCCGATAGACATCACGCTGACAAATAACATCCATCTGTCAAAAAATAGTAGAAAAAGCTGTAGGTGCGACTTATGGAAATACTACTCTTATCTACTATACTACTATACTACTCTTATCGACAGTAGTTATAATTCAACTTGTGAAATTAATAGAATCATCTGATGATGATTGCTAATATATATGCTCACGCCTGTTTCCCGTTGGGGTAGAGACTAGAGACTATTCATTTCCAGGCGTGTGCATATTTAACCTTATCAGTCAGTCAATTAACTTCACCACTACTACTCTAACTATTAAGGCCTCTTCCTCATCACCTTTTCTTATCTGGGCCTTTGCTAATCTACACTGAGAGAAGAAATTGAGAAACTGCCAGTCAGCATGAACGCCGTGGTTTAGGTACAACAGCGTGACATCGATAGGAGAAAATGTTTGAGGTCTGCAGCGGGACGTTCATACGTGATGATATCACCTGTAGATGAGATATGCATTAGTGGGACGTTGTCCAGTCTGCCACTGGCAGCAGGCGAACTGGTGCGGCGGGGAGTGTTCTAGGTTGAGCGCCCGCCGGGTCACCGTCCACACTCGACCCAGGAACGCTGGCTTACATGCCTTCTTTTGTAATGCTGCAACAAAATAGATAAAGGTGTAATTCGACTCGGTTTGGTTACAGATAGGGTATATTTAAATAGCCATCATCATCGTATCTAGTTTGCTGTCGAACAGCAGTTAATAGCAATGTCGTGTTAGGGATATTTGTTGAGATAAGGCAACCACTTCACTCAACTTCAGGTTTTGAATCAGACACATTGGAGTGAATCCTACTTGGCAACCCATATGTACATTCTTCATATTATTTTAATTACAAATTAATTAACATACTTTATTGTGTATGCAAATGAAGACGTGACTGAAGATCATAATCTATATTCTATATCAATGACCAGCTTCCCGCCCGCGGCTTCGCTTGCGTGGAATAACTTTATCGCGGGTAGTTGTTTATCCCGCAGGAACTACTTACTTTATCGGGATAAAAACTATCCTATGTCTTAATCCAGGGTATATTTCTACCTTTACACCAAATTTCATCCAAACCCGTTCATCTGTTTCGCCGTGATTGAGCAACAAATAAACAAATATCCAAACTTTCGTATTTATAATATTAGTAGGATATGTCAAAAGAGCGAGCAACTCATCTGGTGGAAAGTCCTTACTACGTTAGGTACAGACACAAAGCCACAAATTTGCACTGGCCCCGCTTGGTGGATTATGTATGGTCCATACCCTCTCCTAGTGCGCGAGGCTCAGCCCGACAGTACCGATATAAGGCTGTTAATATTAATCTAGCAATCTGTCACTTGTTGCTTTTTCGTTCTCGTGCTGTTTCTTAGTGAATATATATACATTATGATGAGAGTTATGAGAGCCGACCTACAAAATTTCTAAACGAGCAGAATCATCGGAGTTCGTGTATCATAGTGGGGTCGTTAATAAATTTTTCTATAGAGAATAATAATCGCATGAACAGTTAACACGTCTGTCTGTTACCGCCTGACATTGTTCGACATCGCTAATCGAAAACGAATAGTGAATGCGACTGCGCCACGAGTGATTCGAGAAAGATAGATATAATAACACAAAATCGATATTCTTACCTAATCTAACTGGTACAATTTTTATCAAGGATATAATCACTTTCATTGTTTAAATCTTCAGTAAATAGATGATTATGACCCCGAATTTCCATCATGGAACTTAGTCTATAGAAATAATAGATATTCATTGTATCATCTTAAGTTTATTTTGAACACACCTCAATGTCTAAGTGGAAGAACGCACCCAGCGTCTCCCGCGTAGACAGGGAGGGCGAGAAAAGTCAGTGTAGATTGGACACGAGTAATAAAACTAAATTTGATAAAATATTGTTTATTTTACATTTGATACATGGCGCAGTCGTTTATATCGAACATTGTTGTGAAGCATACTTTTAAAACATGGCGACAACATTCAATTTGCCAGACAAATTACAAGTTTCCTCAGGAAATCTTTCTGAAAATTGGCGGAGCTTTCAGCAGTCTTTGGACATATATTTACTTGCTTCGGGATTGGACAACACCAGTGATGAGAGACGAATAGCGATATTGTTAAATATTATTGGTGAAAGCGGTCTGAAAATTTACAATAATTTCAGTTTCGAGGGCGAAAAATCTAGGACATACGATGAGGTTATAAAACGTTTCTGTGAGTATTGCGAACCAAAGAAAAACGTTTTGCATTCAAGATTTTTATTTTATAACCGTAAACAAGAAGACAGTGAACCGTTTGACAATTTTCTCACTGATATTAAGAAATTATCTAAGGACTGTAAATTTAAGTCTGACGAAGAGGCCATTAGAGACAGGTTGGTTTTGGGAACGAATGACTTGGATACACAGAGGAAATTGATTGTAGAGGGCGATGCTGAGCTTGATACGGTGATTACTAAACACTTCGTTTAGCAGAAATAGGTAGAAGGCATGCAACTGAGGTGCAAGGGAAAGTTGTTGAAGTTGATAAAGTTGAGAAGAGTAAGCCATTTATAGTTGTAAAATGTAAATGGTGTGGGCAGCAACATGAACGAAAACTTGAAGTATGTCCAGCAAGGGGAAAAATGTGTACTAAGTGTAATAAATACAACCATTTTGCTACAGTATGCCGAAGCAGGTTTGTCAAAACCGTAGCCAATGATCCATTAGGTCAAATGGATAATGATGACGAATTCTTCTGTGGTGGTGTCCAAAAAACGGTATGTTCCACTGAATGGTCACAATTATTGTTGTTAGAGAATACTAAGAGTTTTAATTTTAAACTTGACACTGGCTCGGATGTTAATTTGATTCCGATGAGCATTTACCGGATATTAATTCAAAGAAGAAAGCTAAATTTGCAGGCTTGCAAATTTAGACTACAGGCTTATAATAATACTGGAATTAAAGTATTTGGTACTGTGCTATTAGAAGTCAGGTTAAAGAAGAAGTCTTTTTTTGTGGAGTTTATTGTTACTGACTCTCGGTTTCAGCCTACTCTTGGCAAAGATTCATGTTTGCTATTAGGTTTGATTGAGAGGAAATTTATAAATAAAATTAATTCATTGAATAATACTAATATTGTTACAGATGATTTAAAAAGACAGCAGTTAATACGTGAGTACCAGGATGTTTTCACTGGTACAGGCAGGTTTCCGAATCTTTGTCAAATATTTTTAAAGGAAGGGTCTGAACCTGTTTCGAAACCACCACATCGTGTTCCTCTTAAACTAAAAGAAAAACTGAAGTATGAACTGGATCGCTTGTGTGAGAAAGGTGTTATATCTAAAGTAAATAATGCTACTGAATGGGTCAACCGAATTGTGATTATAGAAAAAGATGAAGATGCTATTCGAGTTTGTTTAGATCCTCGTGATTTAAATAAATGTATTTTGAAGAAGTATTTTGAGATACCAACCATTAATGATGTTAAAACAAAGATAGTTAATGCAAAATACTTTTCAGTTTTAGATTTAAAAGAATCTTTCTGGCAGATCGGCCTTTCTGAAAATAGCAAAAAACTTTGTACCTTTTCTTCTGCATTTGGTACCTATAATTTCAATGTGTTACCATTTGGCCTAGATATTTCTGCTGAAGTTTTTCAAGAAAATTGTGAAAATTGCTTTAAAGATATTGATAACATATTTATTTACATCGATGACTTTTTAATTTTTGGCAATACAAGAGAGGAACATGATAGGGCTTTAATGAGAGTGTTATCCAGAGCAAGGGAATTGAATATAAAATTTAACTTAAAGAAATTTCAATACCTTCCTGAAATAGTTAAATATTTCGGTCATGAGATAGTTAATGGTTGCTTGATGCCTGATAAAAATAAGATTAAAGCTATAATGGATTATGATTCTCCTAGTGATAAACAAAGTTTACAACGGTTTATGGGCATGGTTAATTACATGAGAGATTTTATACCAAACCTATCTGAACTCACAAGTTCATTGAGGGATTTGCTAAAGAAAAATGTTCTTTTTCAATGGAATTCGAATCATGAAGAGTCATTTAAAAAAATTAAATACATTTTAAGTAGTCCACCAGTGTTAAGAAATTTTGATCCCAAGCAACCAATAACTATTCAAACTGACAGTTCAAAGAATGCAATTGGCTGTGTGTTATTGCAAGGCAAGCAACCAGTTGCATTCGCATCTAAAAGTTTAAGTACGACAGAATGTGAATATGGTCAAATTGATAAGGAATTTTTGGCTATACTATTTGCATGTAAGAAGTTCCATTATTACATATATGGAAGACATACAGTGGTCCAAACTGATCATCAGCCATTAGTTGCATTAATGAAAAAAGAAATATATGCTATAGCATCCCAAAGACTACGCAAAATTAGAGTAAAACTAAATATATATGACATTGATGTGCAGTATGTGAAAGGTTCCTTGATGTTAATAGCAGATGCGATAAGTAGAGCATCATCAAAAGCTGATTGTGATACTTTAGAGAAAACATTGGATCGAGTAGTTCACACTGTTAATGTAAGTGACAGCTTTCTTGTGAGCATTAGTCAAGCAACATCCAGTGACTTCTCTTTATGTAAGCTCATAGAGTTTTATAACCATGGTTGGCCTACAACTATTGACAAGATGCCAGATATATTAAAATGTTATTGGAAACTTAAAAATGAGATCATAGTTGAGAATAATCTAGTATATTTCAATCACAGGATTATTGTTCCACTAACTCTACAAAAAACTGTTCTGTCAAAAGTACATGCATCTCATTTTGGCATAACAAAAACACTCGGTAGAGCTAAATCACTATTCTATTGGCCGAGAATGAAGGATGATATAGTATCATTAATTAGTAAATGTGCTTTATGTGAAAAGTATAGTTTAAAAAAAACAAAGGAGCATATGATTTTAGATGAAATTTCTTCACTTCCATATGAGAAGATTGGTTGCGATTTCCTTAATTTTGCAAATGACAATTATTTAGTAATTGCAGACTACTATTCTAAATGGTTTGATTTAATTAAGGTGACATCTATGACTACTGGAACTGTAATTAGTATATTAAAGTCCATATTTGCTACTCATGGAATACCAAAATTTCTCAGAGCAGATAACATGCCATTCAATTCATTCGAATTTAAAAAGTTTGCTAAAGAATATGCATTCTCCATTATTACGTCTAGTCCATTGTATCCAAAATCCAACGGATTTATTGAACGGTATGTGGGAATTGCGAAAAGTATGTTAAAGAAATGCAGAAGTGAAAATTTGAATCTAGACTTAATGTTACTGGAATATAGGAATAGTCCGGTATTAGATTCACCATATAGTCCTTCTCAATTATTACAAAGTCGTTCAACCAGATCAATTTTACCAATACATAATGATTTGCTGATTCCAAAAGTTGTGAAAGATTTTAATGTTTACCAGAATAAAAGAAATTGTATAAACAAAACAAATTATGATAAATCTGCTAAAGTACATAAATATAAATTTGAGAAAGGGCAGGATATTGTATATTATAAAAATAATGTATGGGCTCCGGCAAAAATTGTTGACTCCCACAGCTCGCCAAGGTCCTTCATAATCAAGGATGTGAAAGACAACGTCCTGAGAAGGAACTCATCTCATTTAAAACCATCTTTTACATCTAATTCAGAACATAATAGACAAAGTGTTGTACCTTTAGAAAGGGAAATGAGTCCCCAGAGTAGTGTATTAGATACTGATTCCAAACAAAATGGACAAAATGCTGTACCTTTAGAAAGGGAAAGGAGTCCACAGAGTAATGTATTAGATACTGATTCCAAACAACCCTTGAACCACTGTGGAAGTAGATCTAGGAGGGAGATTAGACCTCCTGCATATTTGAAAGATTATGAGACATCATTTCCAATGAGAGGGGAAGATGTATCATCTTAAGTTTATTTTGAACACACCTCAATGTCTAAGTGGAAGAACGCACCCAGCGTCTCCCGCGTAGACAGGGAGGGCGAGAAAAGTCAGTGTAGATTGGACACGAGTAATAAAACTAAATTTGATAAAATATTGTTTATTTTACATTTGATACATTCATGGAAATTTTCCAGGTAATTCAGGTTCTATTAAATAATCTGGATACTTATGTCATATTGTTATAATTATAATATCCAGTTATTATTCCTTTTATTTAATAGTTCAAATTACTTGGAATCGTTTTTATTACTTCGTGTTATATTTTCTGTGTTCCGCCAGATTCACAAGTGAAATGACGTTTCTTGGATTGGTATATTTGACGTGAATATGACATGCGATTTGACTCATCTATATTTAGAAAATAACTTCAAACTTCAAAGTTTACAAACAACGCTTACATACAATCGGGGCAAATAATATGATACGTGAATAAATTGAACATTTCAAAAACCTTTTTTTTTATGCACAACGGGTTGATACGGGTTGATAATTGTTGACGGGACGGGAACGGGATGATGATATCATAATGATCAATTCAACCACAGTTCGTCCACTTCTACAGGTACGAAGAAAAATCTCTATACCGAATTACAATTCTACGAAGGACGTTTCGCCTAAGCACGATTCGTCGAATACAAAGTTCATTGTGCAGTTTATTTTTATTAAAAATTATGGTTACAAACCAACTTCGCAGGGTTAAAGAGATAAAAGATTAAAATTTATTATGCCTGATTCATTTTCCTTCACGTTATGAATGAATAAGGTTTAGACAGGCTCGATGTCTATGCCTTACAATTTATATTTTTTTGATACACTAGCGCCTACTCTATTGCGTTTGTATTGCATATTGCGATGTAACTCATTATTATGTTAATATTATATAAACTATTCTCAAATCTACAGTTTTTTTAGTTTGGGAATTTGGAATAAATTAGATTTGTACTATATCTCTCTTGCCTACAATGTGTATGACTTCACAGTCGATAGTTAACTCATTGTATGTGACCTCTTCTGCGCCTATGGTTGCCCCCATATGTGAAATTCAGGTTAACTCCTAGCTCAGCCGTGGGTGAGCCATGGGTGTAATGGTGGTCACAAAACTCCACGTACAATCAACTCAATTTAACTGTACTTTGTATGGCTATGAAAATAAATTGATTTTGTTGTTGTTTGTCTTTGCCAACTTTTGACGACTTGTTATTTTTCTTCTATTACTTCGTTAGTCACATGACGACATGACTGACGAAGTAAGGTCACAGATTACTAATAAGTTACTAAAGTAAGTACGGTACTTTTTCACATTTTTAATGGATACTCAACTTTTAATTGCACTCATCCATAGACTCATAACACAATCTATTTTCACCCAAATCCTGTTGCTGAGTTGGTAACTTTTCTTTGAGTTTCCAATTTTTAGATTTTACTTCGTAATCAGGAATCTATCGCTCTTGATGTGAACGTTGTCATGGCCGGAGCCTTTATTCAATAATCTAATCACCACAGACAAGAAAAACAACTTGATATTAAAGATGAGCCTAAAAAGTTTTTATTGTGCCCGAAATATATATTTAGTCCAACGGAAAAAGTTTTAATACATCGTTTGAGGTATCATTTGTATAATATTTGGTTTTAAATATGATACGTAGGTCAACATTTGCTAGAAATTAAGCCCTTCCCCTCCTGCCTCCTTAATCTAAACGACTCGATGCAGTATCGGAAAATTTAAATTTTCGAATGCGTTATTGATAACGGCAACACATTCCAAATTTGAAACTTTCCAATACTAAATCGAATTTCCAGAATACAGGCCCTGCTCTCCTAGGAGCCTAGGAGGATATCTATGATAAAATTTATTTGAAGAGTTAATTACAGAATTAGTAGATATAGTGTTGCTTAATGATATGTATCGCCTCATTTCTTATGTCACGCATACACATATTGTTTATTACGGTGGCACTATTTTTGCACAGTTTTTTGGGATAATAAATTACAGGTACCTAATCATAGTTCATCAGTGTCTGCATATGAGGAATAAGGATTCCAGCAACATGTGACGCCAGAATGCTAACCTAAAATATTGTAGGTATGTATGTAAATTTATGTGTTACTTCATGTAGCCAAAATGGTTTTATCGATTTTGAAGTGCAAGGTGTGGTTGGATTCATCTAGGTTCCCAGAGTGTGGTAGGATTAAAATACTAAACGTATTTTTCGATTTTAAATACTTCTAAAGTTATTGAATTCCGTTGCTCTTTTTTGTGCGGATACTTATGAACTCGAAGCCGAACATTTTGTAGTCGGTCGTAGTTATATACAGTGTTTGTCTGGCATAAGATTTGTCACGTGACGGCGTGCCCCAACGATCTCAAATGTCGAGCGAGACATTCCGCACGCGATCAATAAAGGCATTCAACGTAATTAATCAAGACGCTGGCAGTGGACAGGGTTACCGCGCCTGGAACTGCCAGGAATTTCCGCTCGGTGTAAGGAACGAGGATACAATAGATAAATAGATAGATAGATAGAAACATTTATACACTATGACATCAATAGCTTAGCTATTCATTGTTGGAAGTGTGAGTCTTTGGGTTATATAATTGGTAATAATATCATTCTCATTTATTTATAGGAGGGTTATACAGATTGATAATATACTGAAATGACACGAGAAGCTTCCCAATTAGTCCGTGTTTTTCCTGCACTAACACCTATAACCAAAGCTGTGGAGAGCTCTACCTATCCAAGGAGGCCTGTACTTACTGGTGATATTGAACACAATACAATAACAGTTAATAGAAAATTTAGAAGACCCCCGAGAAAACAATTATTATCATCTAGATAGTAAACCAACTATGTTAAAAGTACGACTAGGTGGTTATTTGGTTGACGCCAAATAAGACCCACACAGAAAACATAGATACCTATGAAATATCTAATTTGCCCGCAGCCAGCAAACCCACATATATGTATTTACTAGCTGTTGCCCGCGACTTTATTCGCGTCGAACATTTCATAAAAATTGGATTAGTAAAAAAAGAAGCCTATATGTTAATCCAGGTCCTAATATGTCTACCAACCAAATTTCATCCAAATCCGTCCAGCCGTTTAGGCATGAAGAGGTAACAAACATACATACAAACTTTCGCATTTATAATGTTATTATTATATTATATTATTATTATGTTTGGGATAAAAGATCGTTAGTTACACTTAACTTCCTTTTATCTAATTTAGAGAAGTAAAACTAATAAAAAATTACACCGCGTTAGCAAATCTACGACGATACACCAATCATCAGTATATAAGAATGAAATGATGATCAAACTGGAGGCGATTCGAACCGAACGATTAATCGAGTTATTTCGTCTTGATTTTCATTTATACCCTACTGCCAAAGGAGGGAATAATATTATTCGGGTGTAAGTAGGTATTTTATATACTGTAGTCGGGTTTAGTTTATATATACAAAATTTACACTTAATATATATTACACATATGTAAAATTTACACTTGAAAATAGTCAGCTTTTTGAAGATAATGCGTTCGAAATTTAGTCTTCCTTTGAGAGGAAGCCGAAAAAATTCAAAGGTTGTCCTTTTTACCCGATTTCCCAAAGAAGAAGGGTAATGTTTTTAGAGTGTATGTATATGTCTGTTCGTTCCTTTGGCGCATCCTGTAGCCTAAGCGGCTTGACCGATTTCGAAGTGTATTGTGTCGTTAGATTCGTCTTGGTACTCGGAGTGTCATAAGATACATTTTATGGTAAAAAATCCAACATGGCGTCCGCAAAATATAAAATATGCTGTCGGGTTTTTTGGTTTTTAAATACTTAAATAGTTATCTTCTTTCTTCTTTTCGAGTCGACGCATGTTTCAAATTTTATTGGACCAAAACTATAGCCACTCTAACAGCACTCTATGTGGCGTTAAGGATGCCCTTTTTGTTCAATAATATACTTCATTGTATTAATACAAATGAAATAAACAACTTGACAGTTGAGCAGCTAGTTCAAGCATTCGGAACTATTTTTATTTCTCCCACTTGTACATAGCGTCACGACCTTTATACCAAATGGGGGTGATCAGAGGTATCCAAAGTACAATTCGCACAAGTAAATTTGTTTTGTAACTCAGATGCTTTGTTAGTTTTAAACTATGTAGGTAAACATTTTGCACAATAAAGAGTATTCGTATTGTATTGTAGAGAAAGATCCGATAGTCCCATCGATAGAATAGAATAAATTTATTTGCAATGATTAGGGTTAATAACATACATAGTTGATAAAGTAATGTAAATTGTTTCACCTAAATCAGCCATACAAAATAGCATGCATAAACGTCACGACCTTTACGGGGTGGCCAGAGATATCCCAAAAATTTGCGTTTGAGGTTTCAAAAATAGCATGGACTTGCCGTTTTTTCAATTTTTTCATATCTACCGATGTTCGCTGTGGATTTTTTATCAATATCAAACTGGGAACTCCATTCTCGAAGTTGTTGAGTGTGTCTACCTAGGACTACAGATCCGATTATAGAAAGATCCAACTTCGAGAAAGAGGCCAATCGAAAAATCCAACTCGACTGATCAGCGTTCGGGAACCTTCGCAACTTCTTCTCGTCCAAAATACCTCAGTGCTTGAAGACAAGTCTTTAATCAATCAATGTTAGCATTGACGACTTATAGCACTGAGACGTGGCCTCTCACTATGTGCCTTATGAGGCACCTTATAAGGCTTTCTTATGAGAAGGCTCAAGGTCACGCAACGAGCTATGGAGAGGGCGATGCTCGCCGTTGCGGATTCGTAAGTTAAACTGGCAGTGAGCAGGGCACATAGCTCGAAGAATTGATGGCCGATGGAGCATTAAAGTTCTCAAGTGGAGACCACGCACTGCCTAGCGCAGCATGAGACGTCAAATTACAAGGAGGACGGATTATAAGTTCTTGGTGGAACTCTTGTTGATCTTTCTATTATTACGTTTCGGTGTTATATAATGCGATGACATCCCTGCAGCGGTCAACAACGGTCCGTCAGTACGCGGACATTAAATCACAATCGATGTCTCGTCGACGACGATAACGTCACTGATTCGATAAGGGAACGAAAGTAACATTGAACATAGTTGTCAATGTTAAATGCCAATAAACTTGGGACCGTTGTTGGTATGTTAGCAATAGGTCAATTTGAATGAACTTTAATCAGAAATATAAAATGTGATTTTTTTATAGCTAGATGTAAATAAGATATACAAACAATAAGCAGCTTTCATACTTCATACAATATCTGTAATCAGCAACACGGCCATAACCAGAATCAGCTACAATTTTATTTAAAAATATATCTCTTGACGACCGCGAACTAGTACACATAAGGTGTGCGCTTTTTAAATTATACCGCACATTTGTACTATATAAGTGTTTCGCATCTATATTCATAATGCGAACTGCTAAGGTATGGAACTCCAATCGGGGCGGGGGGCGTCTCGGTGTGATCCAAATTGTGAATAGTTATTAGAGAGATTATTATATTATTTTGATGGATGGAGAGAAAGTGGAACAATTGCGGACATCGAAAGAAGAGTGAATGACGGAAGTTAGGTAAATAGAGCGCTGCATGAGCAGCCAGAAGGTGTTCAAAAACTATCCTGGCTGTTCCAACACTGATTTGAGGGAGTGACCAGGGTATGGCAAAAGAAGAATGAATGCAGTGGAAATGAGATCATTGAGAAATATGCAGTGGGCATGAAGACGCAGTGACGAAGATTGAAAAAGGTATGCTGAGATGGTTTGGACATGTGTAGAGGATGAATGAAAGAATCATAGCAAATGGAAATCTGTGGTCTCTGCCGACTCCAACGGAAATAAGTGTGACTTTATGTATACGTACATATGTATGTATTTAAAAACTCGACGGCTAGAAATCTGTAGTTCTTATAATAAGCGAAGTTCATTGAACCAAATAGTTCATTACTTTTTTTAACGATAATAGTGGTATATGCAATTGCAAGGTTGTAATCATCATTAGTCTACGACCGTAAAATTATGTGAATCATAAAAAGATAAAAACAATTAATACAATAATATAAAATAGGTTGTTAATGGCGGTGCACGTGTCAATCGACACTGAGATCGGTCGGCAGGCGCGGAGCATACACACGGCGGATACACGAGTATCCCGCGAAACCTTAATTTAAAACTTTAGAAAAAAAAATTAATCCCGATGTAGTTCATGGAAGAGTCACTCTTCCATAATTATTTCGCCGATAAACAACGCAGGAATCACGGTTGAGATTGTTGTTTAATATTTTTTAATGTTTACGCTTTATTAATTGTTTGATGTTTATTTTTAATCTATTTAAAACGAATAGGCAAGTATAAGCGTAATTAATAAATTTAATTTGGTTGGTACTTAATTAATATTAATTTGAGTGTCAGTTTTTGTTGAATGTTTGCACTGATTGTCGTTGGTTTTTGCTTGCTTTTGCATATTTTTGAGTCAGGTCCTCATGTCTCTATTAATCATGATGCACATAATTAAAAGCTTAATTCAAAATATTAATATAATCAATTAGAGATATTAAACAATATTAAAAAAAATCTCTCTTAAAATTCAGAAATATAAAAAAAACCGGACAAGTGCGAGTCTCATTCGACACCGATGGAGATTTTGGTCCCATGGTAAACGCTGTTCAGTGTGAAGCTTTAAAGCTTGCTTTTAAAATCATTGCAACATCTTTAACCCTAATGTGGGTTAGAGCCAGAGACGAAGAGACGTCGCGTCCCTCTGCATTCTCTATCGCATATTTCATGGGGAGTGTTCTGAAGAACTGTTCGAGCTAATACCCGCTGCTCAATTTAACCGATACACTTCTCGCCGAAAATTAAATTTCCATCCTGGATGAGTGGAAGTCTACCACTGTACGTTTCTCAAGAAACTTCTTACCACGTACGACCACCCTGTGGAACGGACTTCCGGCAGCGGTATTCCCTAACGAGTACGACATTGGAACCTTCAAGAAACGAGCCTACACCTTCCTCAAAGGCCGGCAACGCATCTGTGACCCTTTTGGTGTTGCGGGTGTCCGTGGGCGGCGGTGACTGCTTTCCATCAGGTGACCCGCATGCTCGTTTGCCGCCGTCTCATATAAAAAAAAAAGAAGTGTAGACACTTCAGATGCGATTAGTCTATAAGTTAAAATTCGCTCGGTGACATGTAGAAAGAGCTATCTTTGGAATTTCTCTAAGGGATAAGATCAGAAATTAGATGATTCTTCAGTGAACAAAAGTCATTGATATATCTCAAAGCATTTGTAGGCTGAAGTGGGAATGGGTGTGCCACATTTGTCGCAAAACTGATTGCCATTGAGGAAAACGAGCCTGGAGCGGAAACGTAGTATGGGATGTCCACCTGCTAGATGGTGAGTAAGGCTTTTGGTTAACAGTAACGGGATACAGAGAGCCGAAGATCACGTTGAGTGGCATGGCATGCCTTGGGAGAGATCTATGTCCAGCAGTGGACTGGAATAGGCTGATGATAATGAGGATTCTGGGTTAGAAACGTTATGCACAAGGGAAAATTTCTGACATAATATGTCATTATACATATTGCATACCATTTAGCTTGGATTAGCTTCCATTTTTCTTGGGAGGATCAAAGCAGGGGAGTATGATATAGAGATGAGATACTACAGTGGTGCGTTTTAGGGCTTTCACCAAATGACCGAAATTGAATCGAATAACTCAAAAATTTTGCAGGACTAAACCTTGAATGTAAGTTCAATGGAAAAATTAACAAATCATTCAGTTTCTGGGGCTGCTTAAAAGGCGGTTTGAGACGAAAAAGGCAAGTTATGCAGCACAAGGACGAGAAAAAAATTAGAATAGACATACATTCATTTGATACCACACTATAACAACAATAATATTAATGATAACAAGAAAATTACAACAATATACAGAAAACAGGGAGATTTTGAAATGCAGTGAGTGCAGATGTCAAAAATGGACTCCATCTCGGCATATTGTGTAGTAATTGCTACAGCGCTGGTTTTCACATGAGCCCAACGTCAAGAGCCTCCGACAGTTGTACTAAACTTAGACTTCAATATTAGACTTCATAAGTATCTGAAATTCTAAACGTCCAGATCTGAAAAATGTTTTTATTTTTTATTTATTTTTATGTTTTTATTTCTGTAGTAACTCTATCTGCTGCAGCTAAACAGAAGAATTTTGTTTAAAAGCTGTTCTGTTTTACCTGTACCTACACTATAAAGTCTGATGTTTCACCCACGCACGTCTCGTTTTCAATATCGTGGTATGTGCCATCTTGCAAAACCTGTACACGTGTCTGAAAATGATCCGATGTGTCAGCGGAACTATATTGTGTTGAAAATATAAACAAAACCGATCAAATGCGTGTCGGGCCACGCGAAATGTGGGGTTCCGGACTTACCCGTCACAATATGCGAACTTAGAAAGGGTTTGATATGTGATAGATAAATTATGCACTTTAAAGCTTAAGAGGTACTTCTGGAACGGATTTCTTAATCGATAAAGTGCTCAAGATGACCGGAACTATATTGTGTAGAAAATATAAACAAAACCAGTCACCGGTGTCGGGCCACGCGCAGTATAGCGTTCCATACTTGCACTTAATAGGTATGCGAACTTAGAAGGGGCCTTTTTGTTGTGTGATAACCTAAGTACTTTAAAGCTTAAAAAGTACTTCTTGAACGGTTTCTGAATCGATAAAGTGTTCAAGATGACATCTAATATTTTTAAACGACCTATTCAAGGAAAAGAAGAATTTATTTCCATCAATGCGCATAAGTACCTACTATAGGATATACAATACAATACAAATACACTTTATTGCACAACAGAAAAGAAAATACAGTTTCAGAAAAGTGGTAAGAACAGAAGCGAACACTAAAAGCGATCTCTTCCACGTAACCTTTGGGTATAAGGACAGTACATTAGGAAATAGGTAGGTTGTGCGGTATTAAATAGGGATGCAGGTATAAACTACGTGAACAGATTTCATATACACATACTTACATAGATCGATAGACAAATATACCTATTTAAATATAACATCTATAAAACAGCAACAAAATACAAACATATAGGTGTTCTAAATAGATATTTATTGATATATAAACCACGGCGCTGATTTTCAGGCAGAACCCAAGATTTATTGACTTATTTCGTCTTCTTTTTGATTTTTAACCTCCGACGAAAAACGACGGGTGTATGTGTTTGACGGCATTGTGTGTGTGTTTGTGAGCGCTTCATTGAACTTCATAAAATTTACAAAATTACTACAACTAACTTAAAATTAAGTACAAAGGCGGACTTATTCCATGTAGGGATCTCTTCCAGTCTACCCTAGGTATTTATGTGCCCAAAAACAGATTAACTGGGTTATTAAAAGCTAATTAATTCATATATGTGTGTTTGTGTGTCCAGGCTATGTCGGGACGGCAGTATACTCAAATACTACCCTCCTTTTGGCTTCGCCATAGACGGATAACATTACATTGAAGAGCTTCTAACATTCTTCATTAGCATGGATTTTAAATACAAACGGGTTCAGTAAATATTATAGTAGTTACGTCAGCTTGAGATGTGGGTACAGGGCTTCCAGGAATTCTGAATGCATATTCCAAAAAAATCAAAAACATTCGCGGCATATCACAGCAGGATAGATGTCATAGAGCAGACGGACAAATTAATTTTGAACACAAGAATTCTATATGAAGATTGACTCGATGGAAATTTTGTGTTAATATTTTTGACCTGTTTGGTGTAGTGTTTGAAAACCCTGATTGCTATACTAAAAGATCGCGGGTTCGAATCCTACCTACCTACCTATATGTGTACCCGAATTATGGATTTATTTCATACAATATGTATATAGTTTTCAAAAGACATGTATTTCTAAAGTATATCAACCATCTGGTATCCACAATACGCGCTTCATTGCGTACCGTGGAACTAGATGGCGCTGTGTCGATGTGCAAAGATATTTATTTATTTATTATTTGACAAAAAATAATAGCATGTATCCCATTTTTCTACGATTAGATTATTGGCCGATAATTAATATATATACGTTAATTGGATAAGTTATACATATAATATCAAATAATATCTAAGCAAATTGGTGCCAAACTATCTATACCCATGAGTATAATTACTTAAGAGAATAAATCGTAATAAACGCAACGAGGTGACATTGTCCACAATACACTCTCAATGGTCTAATGCGTACACAATGGACACGTACAATTGGGTCTCCTACTGTCTGTTGCTGTAGTTATTGTATCAAATCGTGTCTACTATTTTCTATAGGAACAATAATTTTATATTAAATATTTAGATTTCGTAGACAAAAATAGGATAATTGAAGTAGGTAGTTTTGTTTTGAAGTAGGGTCACTAAAATATAATACAATTAAAAAAAAATGCTCACGTCAAAGTTGAAGGCGGCACGCTCTGGTATAAAAACAAAATATAATAAATATGTATGGAAAAAAAATTGATTAGTAAAAAATTTATACGCGAATTGTGCGTATAACCTAATTAAGCTTTCCTTGACATGTTATTAGAATTAAATTATTTTGTTTTGCTACGCTCAACTTGTATATTGATTAGTTTATACTGAAATAAATTTTATCTTATCTTATAACATAGACCAGTGATTAATGGCATTGTTATTAGTACGAACCGAACTCCCAAAATCACCTGCCTGGTTTGCAAGGCAATTATGTTTATAAAAGTATACAAACACACGCCGCAAATACATACAAACACAAAGGCGCAGACGCTCACGCACAGAATATACATAACAACGCTAAAACTCATACCTACAACAAATTGTTAACTAGGTACATTTTTGTAATTTTTCTTTCTTTCATTTTCTAATCCAGTGGTGTTGTTATACTTACATTATGAGTTTTGTTGTATTACTGTTAGTTTTATACATATAGTGTATTAACAATACATTTCTTGGTTCGCCGCCGCTATCGTGGTGTATCGTACCATCGATGAAAAATCCCACCCATATAGCCATATAGCAACACTAGAGCTTGCAAGTACATAGCTATCATTGCAATTTTTTGCTTAAACTTCTTAGCGAGTCGATGGCAAAAACATCAAATGCTTGAGGACTAGAATGTGGCCACGCGAACAGTATTTTGTACTGTGTATTACTTTGTCCACCAGTGAACGTCTTTCGGCTGATATGTTGATGATATTTATTACTGCATCCAATAAATTATTCTTATTCTTGTTATTAGAAATATTTCCATGAGCATGTTAAGATGCATATAGTATGGGAAATGTCAAAGCAGTTAATTGTTGATGAGATGAAGTTATTTAAAAAACGAATTATAATGTTATTGAGTGTTTCCTATATCCGATGATATATAGTTCTTATGTAGGTAAGATGACGTATGTCGTTAGAGTTACTAGACTGCAAAACAACTAATGTCTGTAAGTTCAAGTGGGGGTCAATGCTTCATCAGCGGCTAATTGGCTTCTTGTCGTCGACTTGCAGCGCTAGACCCTGCTGAATGTCGGCCACCTGCTTTTATTACATGGATTACCCTGACAGCTGACTCTTCAATATCAGTCAAACATGACTGAGATTGATTTGCATGTGCAAATCTAGGTAGGTGCGAAGTCTTTGAAGTTTAGAATTAATGTCTTAAAGGTACAACACATAAAAATATCATGTAATACTAATCCGGTATTTGGAGTTACTGTAATTGCGTTAAATTAAAATCTTCGGTTAAAATCCGATGTTTGCTTTAACATTTTGCATTTATTCAAATGTCTGCATACCTTGATCGTACATAATCGTCATGCACTCATATTTCACCAGTTTTTCACACATTAAAATCCAAATTAGGCACATGATTTTAAGTAAAAAGTCGTCTATTAATGTAAATTAGAGGTTTAAACAAGTTGCAAGAAACTCGCTTCTTCTTGTTGTGTAATTTGTGCTATCCTAAACCCGCGGGTCCAGCCACGCACTACACAGAATTGCTAGGTGTGCATGAAAATTTCAATCTGCAATTTAGTGACCGGTAGTACAGCTAGCTTTTGTATACAAAAAAAGCTACTTATCTAACCCATTCAGCATTTACTGAGATCGAGCGTGCTTCTTTAACATCATCATCACTTTCCATCAGGTGAGATTGTGGTCAAACTTGTGGTCTAAGTGTGGTTAGTCATCTAAAAACCATAGAAAACAAGTAAATATATTTCATTTGCTACGTGCTTTCCGTTCAAGGTTTTGCTGCTAATAAATAGAACTGATGCAAACACGAGAAAAAAGAAACTGATATCCATGAAAATCATTCAAAATCAAGTCAGCTTACCCAATATAAACTTTGTGTGTATCATTTCGCTATATGGTCCTGAATGTTTAATTATTCCAATGACGTATAGGGTGTAACATTTTTAGGGTAATTAAAATGTTTTGTTGTTTACGCTTTATTAATTGTTTGATGTTTATTTTTAATCTATTTTAAACGAATAGGTACAAGCGTCGCTAATAAATGTAATTCGGTTGGTAATTAATATGAATTTGAGTGTCAGTTTTTGTTGCCCCTTTGCACTGATTGTGCCTGGTTTTTGCCTCTGTTTGCATGACTGTGCCGCCCATATCAGTGTATCAGTCAGGTCCTCAAAGTGTCAATTAATCATGGCGCACATAATTAAAGGTTTCATTCAAAATGTTACCATAATAAATAAAGGTAGATTCACAAATATAATAATAACTAAGTATTAAAAATGTATCCTATGACACTCCCCGCAGTCTCGACATAGATAGCAACCGATTTCGGTCGTTAACTCCTAACGATCTTATTCTAAATGTTTATAGTGTTCATAATCATATCGGTTTTTGTTGGAAGCCTGAATCGTAGTTTCAATGGAAACCGATATTTTGATACTAAAGACTCTAATTCTCCAATTAAAATAACATTGTTAGGACTTAGCGAGCGAATTCGATAACATAACGATCGCTATCTATGTCGGGACTGCAGGCCCTGGTATCAAGACGAATCTAACGACACCATGTAATTCGAAATTGGTCGAGTCGTTTAGGCTACAGGATGCGCCAAAGGAAAGGGCATACCTATCTATATACTTGTATACATACATACCTACCCTCGAAAAAAATATCCGTCCTTCCTAGGTCAGTCGGGTAAAAAACCGGACAAGTGAGATTCTAACTCGAACACCGAGGGTTCCGTACAAACTTGTATGTAGATTTGGTCCATCATGGGAATAGAGTCTATCATTAATATTTTTGCTCCGGAAGACGAAAAAGATATTGAATCTAGGTAATTAATCTAAGATTTGACTGGAACACAAAGTTGCGAATAGTTTGTAGACGCCTAATGTTTCTACTTAATAATTTCAACTTACATAATTATTTTTTCTCATGTTCCACATAGATACTTTGTAATATAACAACATAGTTAAAAATGGTTTCATAGTTTAAATAAAAAAAAAATAGTTAATTGTGTCATATTTCCTATTCCCATGCGAATATAAAATGTTACATTGTATGGAAATGTGTTTGTCTATTTGTATACAATATACTTGTCGCGAAACGGTTTCGGTCTGATGCCGCTGTGTGGAGTGATAAGGATCGTATCGCGAAAATCACTATACGGACGTACTCATGTCCGGCGCTTGTAAATCAAGGTCCACCTACCGTCACCAACAAATCTGTAATAGAGTCAAGTTCATCTAAGTTATTGATCCATATTTTGACAGAATTTACACTTTTTTTCCTTTAGGAACGAATGATGGAGTCACAAAGAAACAGGGAAAGCAAGAAAACGTGCAGAGGACTCAACAATCCCATAAAACGGGAAGTAGGCCTCTGTCTTGTTACTAGGATTCCGGTTGGATGAGTTCTTAAATTTGATATGTATTTATTTGGGCTCGAGAATAACAACCTTATCTTTGGAATAGGTACCTTACCTATAGATTGTCTTGAGTAATCAATCACTTTCTACCATGGAAGTATCTTTCTATACCAGATGGCTCCCTGCTTGTATGTATATACGTGTGACTTTGCAGAAATGACTCAGTGTTTCAAATCATCAAAGTGTTACGATGATTTGGATTACTGATGTCCCCACAAAATATTATCATTCATCACATGACGTATCACCGACGATGGAGCAAGAGTCGTGATACGTAACGGGAAACTAAGAACCATTTTTTTAAATTAAAAACTGGTTTCGCGTTTGACTACAATTAAATGAATCTTGTCATTTTACGCGAATTCGGAAGTGATGTGGCACTTTTTTAAACATACACACTTTATGCTCACGCCTGTTTCCCGTTGGGGTAGGCAGAGACTATTGATTTCCACTTGCAACAATCCTGACATAGGTACTACTTTTGCTTGTTCCACTCTTATCAAATGCTTCATATACACGCTCGTCGGTTAGTGATTGAGCGTACCTGACCTTTTGAGAGTATTTTTTAATATTTCTTGCAACTTGTCTATTTCGAGATTTGATGTGTAAATAGAGGTGGAATATTGTGTAAAGCCACGGTTGTGTACAAATGAAGGGAAATGTAGTTAAAAGTATATGACTGAGCTTTTGTGTTCCCGTAAGAAGCCGCCAAAATCTTCCGTAAGGCACTGGCCGCCTTAGAGATGCAATATGTATTTATAATTTAATAACTGGAGTTATTATAACACTCGACACTGGCAGAAATATTGCACGAATAGGCTGACGATTGCCAACAGTAGGAAGAAAAGAAAAATCGAACCTTTGGAATAATTCGAACGGAACGTCATCGGGCAATATGATTTGATTATGAAGGGAAATATATTTTATTTTGAAATTATTTTACTTGACCTAAAACAACCGAAACTTATTCTTTCTAAACCAAATGAAAGATATCGTTGAACATCACGCAATGCATACGTTTGAATCTCAACCAAAATGCGTTTTTGCTATTTCAACTTATTTGTCACACCCGATTTAAAAAACTCAAGGTTATTTTAGTATTATGGTTTGAAATAGGCTTTTTAAACATAAGCTCATCTGATGAAAGTAGTCGAAGTTGGAGCACACGATCTCGGTAAATGTATATTTATGCCTCTATTAAAGAATATTAGTTAATGAGAATTCGGAAAAGCAGACGCCGCCCGGAAGGAATAAGGATAATTAATCAAAACAGAGTTGCGGTTGCGAAGCACCTACCACAGTCGGTGATGTGCATAAGTCTAAAACGACGTTGTTATTTTAAGTATTTCAAACTAGTTGGGCTTCACGAACTAATCTATTGCACATCGCATAATATATATTATGAGTAACGTCCAATTGTTTTCACTTTTGTTATATTTGGCTTTGTTTTCGGGAAGAGCGAATTGTACTCAATTTGTATCTAGGTCGTGAGCCTGATCTAGAATACTATCTATATCAGTTGATTGTTCAAACTCCAAAATAACGTTTTTGTTGTATAAAAAGAGAAACTATACGTACACAGCTGAACATAGTGTATAACATCAGTCAAATGAGTATATAGACCGCAAAGTATCGTTCTTAATCCTTTAAACCACCTTTAATGAAACCCAGAAATTGTATGTTTCGGTTTTTATGTAAAAAAATCATTTTTATGTAAAAATGTGACGTGTAAAAAAACTACATTTATTTTACTTCGTACTTTTTGTGTTTTTTAACACCGTTTTTAGAATTTCGGTATTAAATGAAATGCAAATAACACTATATATACCCTGTATAATCAAAAGCCATAATAAGCAACTCATGTGAGAGGAATTTTCAATCAGAATCCCGTGTTATAAGGGAATACAAATGCGTACAATGCATTCTTTCACGAAGCGATTGTCTAATTACTTATAATCTTATCTTACTATTAATGATACGTAAAGTATACATATGATTAAAAAAAACCACAATAAATCTGCGATCGCCCACCGTCCCGCCCCACCCGTGGTGATTATGGTTATTGGATTATAGTTTATTGTACACATAATACATTAACTCATAAAAGTGTACAAAGGCGGATTTATCCCACGAGGGATCTCTTGTATGCGACTCAAATATGGTCTATTTCTGCCATAAAAAGTGATTCATAATTTGTCAGACTGTTGATGAATTTATTAAACACAAATCAAAGAACTCCATTGGCCAAACAATTGAAAGAGAAAAACAGACAAAACAGAAAAATAAAAATTTAGGTAGATCGGGTATGTACCTATAACTTATTTTGGTTGTTGATTACAACAAATTATTTAACATTTACTAAGTTCATACACACAACAGAATGCGAGATTCTACAGTTTTCCAAACATTTTTTTAGTTGTTTTTTTTTTAATGATGAAAATACATAAACCTTCTTTGGCAGTCGGGTATAAAAAATACTATAAGTATAAACTTTGTGCTTCATCATTTGTTATGTTAGCCAATAATTTCAGTTTGTCCACTAGTTGCTCTTTCACACAAATAGGATCGTTTCAGTTTCCTGTGCCGAATGACATACAATTTATGTGGGATCGATAATAATGATTAATTTACGATTACGTAACAGTATCGAGTATCGACCGTTATGTACTGTCGACTGCAAGTCAAGAGTAACATGGCATTGGTAATTCTTATTACGCGGTATTAAGATTTAGAATTGAACTAGTGTTACGCCACAGTCAGCCTATCGTACTTGGTACAATGTTGCGAATCATGAATACTAATGATATGTCGGCCATTATTGTCCCTTCAAAACGCATAGGTTATGTCTACCAACTGTCTAGGTTATACGGATGTCCCCATTGTATTTAGATATGGAGGAGCATGGCATAATACAATATTAATATTAACTACCTAATTACCCATATAATAAGTAGATATAATAAACTTCTGACGTGGTCAACTTTCAGTTGGAAGTAGTGGATAAGCTAGGTCAGGGGCGGCGCGTGAAAGAAAACTGTGAATTGTGAACAGGGGTAGCCTTGCCCATTTTGTCATCTTGCGCTAGTAGAGAATTCTGTCCTAAGCCGTCAAATATGTCGATACATATTAGTATGACCTTAGACGAAAAATTTTTCATCCAACAATAGACATTACTTTAGTGGTGTGACAATAGGCTGTTTTATTATTGGTAAAAAGTAGTTTAGTGCAAGTTGGACGAGTGCTCTACACATTTAGGTAAATTTGTGGTTTTTTTTAAAATTCACAATAAAATTAAATATTTATTTTAATTTTGGCATGGATTTTTTTAAATCACAACTGGTTAGTTCTTGACTTCAATCACACCTCATGTTAAGTGAAGATGAAGCCGAAGGTGGAAGCTTACTCACCCGATAACGAATCTTAGTTGGGGAACTGGTTATCTTATCACTGACAACCGGAACACAACAATGCTATTATTATCTATCCTTGGACATATACAGACAGCGCCATCTAGTTCCACACTAAGCAACTAGGCTTGTGTTGTGGATACCAGACGGTTGATACACTACACAAATATATATTTTTTTTGTAAATAAATACATATATAAATGAAAAACATCCATAACTCGGGTACACATGTCCATATTCATCATACAAACATATGCCCCCCCTGAACCCGCGACCTTTTAGCAGCAGAGTTTCTAACCACTACACCAAACATGTCGTCGAATTATACATGTAATATCATGGCCAGTACTGCAGAACGGCAATCCTTCATAGGTAAAGACCTATTATTAACATTGCTGTTTAGCCACAGATTTAGATAAGATGGTGGTAGCTAGCCAGGAGGACATTGCCCTACCGCCAACCAAAACGACTGAACATGTACCCTGCTGGGGATCGAACTCGCGACCTGGTAAACGTAAACACTATGTTGTTTACATAGCAATAGCTTAATAGGTACGGAGGCGGTTAGATTATATTTCAATACCGATAGACATCCATATATAGGTTTGTTAATTTTGCACACGCTTATAAGTGTGAAGAGATAAGCATACGTTGAGTGCGCGAGTTTCGCTCAAGCAGGAGTGTGATTTTCACTCCCTTGAGACTTGCTATGTGTACTTTTGCACACCCTCATAATTATGAACGAGAGCGGTGAATCGGGGTCCAGGTGTATAGTTTAGATAAGGTCTATATTAGAAATACTTTAAAAATCAATAGTCCGCCATCATGATTATCACATATTATTCTAGTACAAAGACGAGTAACATAAACTCCATCAACGCAATTCAGTGGCAATCTTCTGGCTCCATCTTCAGACCCTCGTCATCATGTGTAATGGAAAGTGCTCACGGCAACAAAAGAAACTAGCCCAAATTCGACTACATGGGGCCCACTAAAAGTTTTGCACTTCTAGCTAATCGGAACTATTTGAATTTCGAATGTTATATTTTTTGAAAGGCTTGCAACCTTCTTAGTAATAAAAAAAAATTGGCTGGAAATCATTTGTCAATTGTTTTTTATCACACATCAAATAAGATTTTAGAGCGATGATTTTTTATGATTTATAAAAGTTCTGACTGTGCCGCTCGTCTTCAAAATGCTTTTGGGAGTAACACCTTGTTTGAGCACCGTGAGGCGATGGTTTGCTAAATTTGAGAGAGGTCGGGTTTACATGACGAATTTCGTGAAGGGCAGCCTTCAACCGTCGTCAACGAAAATAATGTGGCTACGTATATTGCCATTAGTCATTGAGGAGTTCCTGTCCATACATCCCGGCCTCAACACCAGGTCGGCTATGGTACCATGCATTGTCATGGAACTTACATAAATGTGCCAAATTTCAGCTCATTCAAATAGCAGCAAGTGGTTGAGAAATGGCTTGCAAGCTAAATAAAAGCTTGTGAAAAAGGAATCAGATGTTGGATTAATAGTCCTCATGCTTTGTTCTCTTTAAACCATTTGTTACGTTTATTTTGAAACCTTTTCACGGAGTGGGCATCAGCAAATCTTGGGAAACTGGTTCCTTATGCACACAACTCTGCTAGTTAACCTACGGAACTAATTGTATCTACTTTTCCCTACATACTCGTACCATACAAAAACAAATGCATTGGTTTTTGGCGGCTGCCAATATAAGATAAAGAAAAAGATATCTTAGTACGTTTTTTAGGGAGGTAAGTAAAACCTAATTAACTAGCTCAAATCACAAGGGCAACGTACTCCTCAGTGACCAACAAAATCGATCCGACGGTGACCTGTTCGTGCGTGACTAGCATTAAAGGGTGATTTAGGCATGGTCTGGTTAAGGCAGTAATCGTTATTCGTTTTACTTCAGAACTCGACCCTCTTTCTTAAAAATAGGTATTTGTCTACACAAAAGCTTACCTAAACATTGTATCAACTCCAAATATAATATATCTAGCTGGCCACTAATCTCGACAGTAGCCGTTAATATATGACAAGAAGAGACGTCAAAGATGATACAGGTAGTCAGCGATTCTGGATAAGGCCTGCATTGGAAATTTGGAAGGCTATCCTCGCCGGAGAAGTTGGCTAAGAAGCCTACCGTTGGCTTTTTGCGCGACCTTTTTGTTTCATATTTATTAAATTATTTCTTATGAGAAATTCTTATTTATCATTGTTGCCGACATAGGTACTAAATACTAAAATACTCTGCTGTACCTATATAGGCATGTCCTAAGGTGTTCCTTGTACCTATAATCAAGATAGGATTTGTAATATTACTTTGGAGTCGGGTTGGAGCTGCGATTTAAATAAATAAATACATAAAGAATAGGTATTTATTCATCACAAAAAAGAAAACACAAGCATACATAGAATCGAGAACCACAGTATTGTGATGAATGGGTAGGGACTCAGCAGTGTTGCTGATTTTCAATCCCCCCCTGCAGAGTAGTTGCTGCCACCAAAGAAAGTATATATTATATAAGTATTTCTATAGCAGTAGGTATTATTTTAACTCGAAATAATTTTACAATAATATTGCTTGCGTTGAAAGTTTTGTAGCGTGATTGCAAATTATTAGAATAGCACTACTGGAAGAACGCCTACATTACATGCAGTGACTGTGCTTAGAAGATGCCGGGAACGAGAATAACTTTCCATAGAAAATGGTATGATTATGACAGTGATAAGTTTTCGAGCAGTTTCTCAATAGTTGTGTATATATGTAATGTAGTTGCTACCAGCTATCGATCGAATGCGTTGTTCTTGTTCTTGTTAACCCAATAACATATTCGTAGTATAACTGCCAGTACGCTACGTGTTGGGCTGGCCTCAACCGACAATCGGTGACCGATTTTTTGTAGGATAAAAATGGAACGTACTGATTGCAATATTTCAACGTTCAGGTTCTTAGCCAGGTTTGATGAAAATCAGTTAAGCCGTTTAGAACATATTAAGCTTTTAACGCAGTTGTTTTTGATGTATTTGGTCTTTGGAGGTTTTCCTAAATTTTCATTTTAATATATTTGAGATTAAAATCGAGGATAGTTTCTTAAAGTTTGATGGAAATCGGTTAAGCCGTTTAGGAAATATTTAGATTTTAACACAATTGGTTTGGGGTATCTCGATAATGTAGTCATTTGTTCATGACGGTTTTTAAGTTTTCAATTTATCCATTAGGCTCTCCGCCCATGACAGACTTTTTGTAGGACCACTAATCGAGTCAATTTTTTCATCAATACTTTTGTCAGCGATATTGTGACCGAGTTTTTGTAGGACGTGAGCGTTGAAATATTGTAATCAGTACGTTCCATTTTTCTCCTACAAAAAACCGGTCACCGATTATCGGTTGTGGACGGGCAGCCTAAACAGTCAAACGATCGATACATTAGCACATCGACTGTTCAAGACGTCGTTCAGCAAGAACCTTCGATTTCACTTCGATATGGCGTACGATGTGAAGTTTTGCAGCCGGGCCACGCAAAAACTTTTGCGTTCGATCGCTAAGTAATTAAGTAAGTAAATTATGGTAACTCTATTAGCCGTTTAACCCCTTATCAAGCGCTTATTACACTATTAAATTTGTAGGAAATCTAATTAGGAACACTAATTAGGAAGTCGGAAACTACTGATTATATATACTAAATTGAATTTCTAAATCGGACAGTCGACTGGTTTCGATGGCGCCTTATATCTCAATCAGTTATTCTCTATGTTCACCCTCGTAATTTAAATTATTTCTTATATGGGATTACACTCACCTAAATCGTAAATAATTTAGGAAGTAGTCAAATCAAATCAAATCAAAAATGCTTTATTTACAATGTACACATAAAATAGTCAGATTTTACATTTTTAAAGCTACTGCTTATTCAAAAGGCAATTTTCCCCAGAGAAGAACAATCAAGAAACTCGAGAGGTTGCTCTTAAAAAAAAAGGTTTTTATATCACAAAAAGGCATAATAATATTTCATTATTAATCGTGAACTTCCGGTGCGGTCGGGACGTTCCAATCGCATTAAATCGGATTCTAACTGTTCAACTTCTTCCGATTTTCAAATTAGATTTCCTAAATTTTAATAGTGTAAAAATGCTATAACAATACTAAATAGTTATATCAATACTAAAACACGTTTACAATTTACATATTCTTTGTTACTGTGTGTAACAAAGCGTTTTTTATACACAGACAAATAAGGTGACTTATTTAAATTTTCAGCCAGCCAACATTGTTAAAGCCTTTGAATTATATACGCAGTAATATATTGATGTATTTATGTGGAATAAGCTACAATGACACACAACGCTTTATACGATGATGGTTTCGAAAAAAAAAAAAAATTTACCTTAGGGAAAAAAAACTCTAAGTCTATGGTTAAAATACTTATTTTAAACAATGTCGACCAAACAGTTCCAAATTTATCACAGATCACAGTTGAATTGAATGATTCATTTCTCTTAAAATACCTAATTGTAACAAGTCTGATGTGTGAGCTCATATAGACAATGGTGTTGATTCGGATGTACCCCAACTAAACTAAACTAAAACCGGTTTTGGAGTGGTGCCGTCACATCGTACTGTTCCAGGAAGAAAGAGACAGTACTACTTTGGTTTTAGTTTAGTTTAGTTTAGTTGGTGTACATCCGAATCGACACCATTGCCATGTAGAAATGTAAAGAAATTTTACCAGTTAACTAGGTACCGAATATAATAATATAAAGCCTAAAGTACTTAGAATAGTAAGTATAGTGAATGGTAGGAATACGAGAGATAATCACTAATATTTCCCTGTTTATAATTTTGCTAGGTATTGTAAAATAATTTACTGATCGATTATTATCTTTTAAAAGTCCTTATTCATGAAAAAATATATAATACTTACCTAGTGATATAATAGTATTTCGGCTAAGTTACTGTTTACTTTTTATTTTTTTTATGCACAACGGGATGGTACTGGACCTCAATCACACCTGATGTTAAGTGAAGATGACGTAGAAGGTGCAATCGTACTGACCCGGAAACCTCAACACATTTGGAGGACTGGCTATCTTATCTCTGACAAACGGAACACAACAATGCTATCAACATTGCTGCTTGACGGTAGATTTAGATAAGACGGTGGTAGCTAGCCAGGCGGATATTTTAAAATGCCCTACTACCAACCAAACCGAGTATTTAAACATGTACCCCGCTGGGGATCGAACCCGTGACCGCCGAATCGTAAACCCTATGTTGTTTACATTGAGCCACGGAGGCGGTTAAATGACAACCCTATTGTTACACGTGCAGCACCCATAGAAAGAGAGGCAAGATATATTTATGATAATAAACATAGTTGTATTAAGGAGTGAATCTTCTGTACAGTAGTATTAATTCGCATTCTGTGATTTCATCAAAGTCAAACCAAAAAAATGCTTTATTTTGTGGGTACACAGGGTACACTTAAAATAGTCAGATTTTACATTTTTAAAGCTACTGCCTGTTCAAAAGGCAACTTTCCCCTGAGAAGAACAAGCAAGAAACTCGAGAGGTTGCTCTTTAAAAAAAAGATTTTTATATTACAAAATTATTAATTATTATTTTATATTATAATATTTCATTATTAATTGTGAAATAGCCTGGTTATGCGAACGGGCTGGTTATGTCCATGATTGTTTATCATCTAAATAATCTGATATTTTATAATATGGTTTCTTAATAAGTTTCTGTTTTATAGGATCTTTAAATTTATTGAAAGGAAGATTTTGTATATCAACACGAACTTTATTGAAAACCCCGATCCAATTGGACTACCTACCATACCTACTTCAAATCAGTTAGATACTGGCTAGTCCTGTTTAATGCACTATTAGGTAATAAAAGTCAATATCTCAGGAACCAAGCCTTAGAAAATTGAAATTAAAAAATAAAGAAATAAACAAGTGTTTCAGCATTTTTCACTTTCTTTTTAATTCGAAAGCGATAGTTCTGTAAATAAAATGCTAGATGTCGCTAGCTGTATTGTAAAACACTCTGTAATTATTTTCCTTTTGCTATGTTTCACCGTATAAAAATAGTACTACAACAGTAAAATTAGGTATTGTTGAATATAGAAATTAAAAAATCACACATTTTATGGTTATAATGAAAGATCACAATTTATCAAAATATAGCCAATACCGACTGTGTTTGTGACGTAAGTATTTGTTTGTAAAATTCTAACAATTCCACTAAATTAAACTTACAATTAAGTATTTGGGTTTTTTACATCTCAGTTTCCAAAAAATCCGCAATATAACAGACGTGGGCACCGCGAGTTTGGTTTACTTCAGCTATTTTCATAGCATAATGACTTCTGGCATTATCTACTGCTATGGGGAATTGTATTTTTGTTCAGCAGAAGCGAGCGGTTCGTGCGGTCTACAAGTTAGGCTCCAGAGTATCCCTGAGGAATAAATTTCAGGAAATCAATATATTAACTTTGGCATAGCAATATATTTACGAAAACTTAATGTACGTAAGAACGAATCTGCAATTGTCTTGGAAAAATAGTGAAATACATAATGTAAATACAACATAGCAGTTGCTTACACAAAGTCATTAAATCATTGAATCTCGCTTTTATAAAAAGGTTTTAAGGACATTCAAAATTTGCCAGTAAATAAATTTAAAACCACCAGTGCCAAAGGCTATTATAAAATTTCTGATTATCTAGATGATAAGAATGTGTGGACATAAACCGCTCGGCGATATCCAGTTTATTATTTCCTTTTTTTTTCTTTGTCGAATCAAAAATTGTAAACATACTTATTTAAAAGGAGCAATCCCCGTGTTTTCTCGTTCTTCTCTGGTGAGTAGTCTGCCTTGTGAATGAGCGATATTTGTATATCATGACGGTTTCAAATGTTATTACAACAGTTATTTATGTTGTTAACTTATAAGAAATAAAACTTTTTTTAAATATGAATTTTGAATTTACGCAGTTATAACTCTAACTATTTGATTGATTACATTTGTATGATTAGTGGACTGACCTCGAAATCTTTTCTCCAAAAGTTGTTGGGCTCGATCGAAAAGAAAACGAAAAGTTTTACGAATTCTTTATTGCAAATACATATAAATGATATATTGGTCTCATACAAGAAGTTTACCGCTTTACGTGTTTTGTGATAAAACAATGGAAAATCCTAACGAAAAATCTTTTTAACAAAAAACAAACAATCGACTTCAGCCACTACAAAGTAAAAAATAATTTTACTGAATCGCTCGTATCACTTAATCAGTTATTTTCAGTGTTCACTGTTGTAATTATTATTATTTCTAGTAATTTTTTTTTTATGCATAACGGTTCATAACAATATGAAAAAATATCTGTCCGAAATCTCTATTTGCCGTTCAACCCCTAGAGCTCTACTTATGGTGGTAGTGTCGCTTAAATGAAACGCTTCTAAATGGATATCAATTACAATTTATTGAATAATCCTATACCTGGTATCGCGCTCAGAGTGGCTCACGTGGATTGTATGCTGTTGTAACAAACATTCTTTCGTTTACAAACGTTCAATGGCCGTAGGTTGTAATTGTATTTATCATGTGTTCCAGGATAGGGGACGGACTTTTGAGAAGCAAACAGTAGCGTTTGGGCTTTTCAAACATTAGAAGTATAATTCTTCAAACAACTTCAACAGTTCACCTTTCGAATTATTCAAAAATGTACACGTGACAGGGGGTAAAATAGCTGTGGGTTGTCTGGAAGAGATCGCTTTTAGTGATAAGACCGCCTAATTGTGTTCTATTGTTATCATCAAAAATTATTGTAAATTATTTTGCGCAATAAAGAGTATTTGTATTGTATTGTATCGTATCGTATTGTATTGTATTGTAAAATGTGCAAATCTATAGATGTTTTTTGGTGGAAAGCCCGATAGTCTCCTTTCACGACACCAACGGAAAAACACGGGTTTGTCTATTCTTTTTACGTGTCGAAACCACACAACACTGTCGGTAGAAAGTATTCTCTGAAATGGTCCCGATGATGCGTGGTAGGTCACGAGATTCAATTGTAAGTCCACTGTCCAAAGTCTGTGAGAGGCTTTTCCGTCATTGGAGATTTTTGGTGAGTTTCGCACCAATGAGGCTGGTGTCACACTGTTTTACTTGTGATTCTTTAGTCGCCATTTATGGCACCCACGGGTTCTCTCCTACTCTGCCGAGACATTCCCACCCAAGTACACGCAATTATTGAACGAGTTTAAATGTAGGTGAATCTAGGTGTGCCTACTCTGAATTTGATTTATGAGTTGAATAGATTTTGTACATCTAATGGACACCCTACTGCTATCCGAAACTTCAACGTTTCTTTGACTCATTTCTTTTGTTCACAATCAATATACACCTGTTACATGAGAATGACTTAATGTTATTTGATAGGTTGTTATTACCTACAGGATGAAACGCAAAGAATTTTAAGAATGACACGCCATTTTTATATGTAGCGCTGTAGTACGTGATATTGTGTGTATTCTAGTAACAACAATAAGATACAGCAGTCATAATAAACACATAATTTCATAAAATTTGCGAAACCCTTACGAGTAAACAAAAATTAACGACAAAAAATTCTCAAGGCAATTTTATAGAAGCAATTATTAATTACTTGTTGATGATACTAAACTCATTCGTCTTATCTTAAATCCTAATTAGGCTTACATTAATATCCAGTAGCTTTTAAATATATAGGTACCTACTCACATCACAATATTACATAGAATTAGCATTCCAATGATACTGTATTACATAGAAAATATAGTATTCGTCTTGATCTATTGTCCATACAAGTTTTATTGTATAATTGAAAATTAGCAACGCTTGATATCAATTCCGATCGTGTTATCACACCGTAATATCGCTACGGTGATTTTACGCAAGGGAAAACTTGAACATTAAATAATTGTTTTTATGTACTGAAATTAGTTAGTGCATAGTCGTACCTCTGCTAGAATGGTATGGAGAGCTGGTTTTGACGCAGAGTGCCTTTTGCCACAATACACTTATAAGATAGGTGTGATTTCTGACGTAAAGGTATTTAGCTATATCTCATACATAATTAATGTATGGTGTGTTTCCTTATATTATATTATCGACTTACTTAAATCCAGCTTCGGTAATTTCATCTTTTATCTGGAATGCTGCACTCTAAGTCACTAATTTTAACTATCTAAATTAAGAGTACTCTTGAATCACAATTCGATATGATCGCTGGGTACAGTTAACGATGTTTTTGTATGGAGAAGATTGTTTGTGAGATGTGCGCATGTGCGCGGCTCGGCGGAGCACTGCGGGCCTGCGCGCCTCGTACAGACCGCCCCGCGCGGCCGCGACTCTCTATTAGAACTAATTCGTACAGTAAAGTGGCAGTTCCGCGTCCATTATTCCCAACAAATCACAGACCGTCATAACACCCTGCACCTTTAACCGTCGTACGTGACGATTAATAGACGCACTTGTCTATTAATACGAACAAATGTGTTCTTAATTCGAAACAATTGGTCAGACCGCGAATCAGAAAACGATGCGACCATCGACCGACAGCATAAATTAAAATGCCTTATTTATGTCTACTTTATAGCGAAGGACAAACAGCTATAGCTAATAGAGCTAGTTTAATATTAACTCTGAATTGCTACTTACCCCCATAAGTAAAATACAACACAGCGATAGAAACCATGTAAATTAACGCACAGATTGTCGACATGACCGGCCCGAGACTGCAGCCGGTGCATTGCAAAGGAAACATACGCATTCTGCGTAAAACTAACAACTACTTATAATGAAATGTTTTACTACCACTTAATTTCAAGAAGAAATTAGGCAATTAAATTTTCACTGCATCTACTCACTATTTTGTTTTTAATTCGATCGGTGGGCAAATACGAAATTCAAGAATACATACCCGAGTCCACTGACTTCATTGGCACCAAGACCACGTGCTTGCACATTTTTAAAGCTGATATTATGCACGAGTTACGATTAAATTTAGAATGAAATAGTTTTTATTTTGCGATACAATTCGATTTTTTTTTTGTATTTTTCATGTATAGAGTAATGGACGTGCAGTTGGGTCGGCGTGCATGGCGCCGACTGGAGGTGGCGCGGTCGCGATCGTGCGGCAGGCGGCGAGCCCGGGGTGCTCTACCACCTGACAACAGCTGACTGCCAATACCACTGTACCTCCTCTATACCATCCACAATACCCCAATGACACAATACATTACCCACTATTGTTCGGTCCCCATTGGGATTACCCTAACGGACCTTGCAATGAACACTGTGCGTTTAATAATAATTTTATGAATGACTGTGAGTGACGTGTTCCGGTTCGAATAAAAATCACAGGTATATCCATGGACTAGAAAATTGGGTAATATAATTTTAATTGATACTTAAAAGTCGAACAATTTGTTATAAATACTTATTTACATTATTACATTTTCGATTTAGATGAGTACAGTTGACAGCACGACTAGCAATGTAAGCTGGCTACGTAACGCTCGTATAAGAAATGTTAACACTGCGAGATTTACAGTTGTTCATGAAGCCGCGTGTACCCTTGTAGAGCATAGAGCAAAACAACTATATCTACACTTCAAAATAATTTTAATTATGTTACAATAATAAGTAACATATTTTTCTGAGATTTATTTAAAATGGACTGCCAGACCAGCTGGCGCCTTACACGCCCCCCGCCCTCCTCCCCCTTATCACGCCACGTGCCGCCTGTGATCTCCCACGTGCTTACCAACACACTTTACTTTCAAAGTTAATTAACTGTGACATAGACATCATACCATGCCATAATGTATATATTTTAAAGAATGTTACCTACAGTGTACAGTGTGCAGCGACGATCAGTTAACAGTTTTGTGATACGCTTGCAGTGATGTAGGCATTTACATAAAGCAACGCTAAACTTGTGTTGCTAACCGTAAGGTGAGGTCGAGTTACCCGGAAAGTAGCGGTAATAATCAGCTTTGCTCATCGTGTTGTCCCAAGTATGAGTCACTATTATCAACGAATTTATAAATGGCTTTAGTTTTTTACCTCATTACTGCATTTAAAGTAGTACCTATATATGTTACTAATCCAAGTCTAAGCTTTACATAAATACGAAAGTGTGTTTGATTGTCTTCTTTCTTTTTATGCACAATGGGTTAGCGCTTCACCTTCATCTCACCTGGCAATGATTCTCACGCGTTCAAGATTTCAATATCAATAGGTTGGTCGCTTTTGCACTCGCAGATAAGTGTGAAAGAGATAGACATGCTAATTTATGCCATTCAGTGAAGATGAGATCAAAGGTCCGCTCATCCGCTCCTCCTCCAAAATGAGTAACGACTCGAAGTGATATTAGTTTTATGCACAACGGTTTAGCACTTGACTTCACTCACACCTGAAGTTAAGTGAAGGTCCGGAAACCCCATCTAATTTGGGGAATTGGCTATTTTATATCTGACAACCGGAACACAATAAAGGTATTAACATTGCTGTTTGGCGGCAGATTTAGATAAGAAGGTAGTAGCTAGCCAGGCGGATATTTTAAATGCCTTACTACTAACCAAACCGGGTACTAAACAGTACCTTGCTGGGGATCGAACCCGAACCTCCGATTCGTAAACCCAATGTTGTTTACATTGAGCCACGGAGGCGGTCACATATTATTCTAGTACAAAGACGAGTAACATAAACTCCATCAAGGAATTTCAGTGGCAATCTTCTGGCTCCATATCCGGACCCCCGTCATCATGAGTAATGGAAAGTACTCATGACAACAAAAGAAACTAGCCCAAATTCGACTATATTGCCATTTCTTTGGTGTTTGATAACGACCTGTTTGGTGTAGTTGTTAGAAACTCTGTTGCTATACAAAAAGGTCGCGGGTTCGAATCCCTGGCCAGGCGGACATTTAAAAAGCCCTACCACCAACCAAACCGAGTACTAAACATGTACCCCGCCGGGGATTGAACCCGCGACCTCCGATTCGTAAACCCTATATTATGCACATTGAGCCACAGGCGGTGATTCGTTTCAAAGAGACAGTTGGAAGACCGGAGAGTTACGTAGGCTACCTTTTATCTCTTCCTTCGGGAAAATTCTTTGCTATAATATTATAGTCATAGTTAATTGGTGGTCTGGGAATTGAGAAGGGTTTTTCTACTTTTCATCTCTACAAAATATCTTAAAGGGATAATTGTTATTGGAATTACTGTTATTGACGACCGATTGGTGTAGTGGATAGTGACCCTGTCAGCGACACCAACAGTTGCGGGTTCGAATCCCGCGACTGGTAAATGTTTGTGTGATGAATATAAACATTTATTCCTGAGTCATGGATGTTTATATAAATATTTATGTATGTTTATCCATTATCTAGTATCCATAGTAAAAGCTTTGCTTAGTTTGGGACTAGATGATTGATGTAAGTGTCCGAAATATTTATTTATTTATTTATTATTTTATTTACTGGAAAAGCATACAATAATATGAGTTGGGATAACGTCATCGATTACGTTCTGATGTGTGATTGGTTGGTTCATTGCTCGTTCGGCAATTTGACCTTTTCTCATTGGATAATGTTATGGATGACGTTATCGATGAAGTTACATAATACCTCGCATACTTTTTATTACCTAATTCTTTGTATAGTAGTTTTATTGTTTCTATTATTGAAACCTATTTTATATGTTTCCATATAATTTAGTTGTAACATGTAACGTTACACTATATAACGTCCTACTTTATTAGTCCCGATCCCTTTAACACATGATTGGGTCAGTTAAATATATTCATTTGAACTTAAAAATAAATCAGTACCGTTAACTAAAAAAACTTCAACTACAAAAACTTCCTAGTGGTACTACTCTGAATAATGCCTATACGATGGCATTAATGCTAGCAGTGTGTATGTGTGTGTGTCGTCAGGTCCGCCTGCAGCGGAATGGCAACAACGCGTTGCCTACGCGCGCCCGCCCGTAGACAGGTACTTGCCGCCCGACCCGAGTCGACCGACGACCCGAATCAGCTGTTCATGGGAGTATTGAACTTGATTTTATTTCGTGAAATCAGAGTAATTCCCCCTCTATCCCCTCCATCTAATACATCGAATTTTTGGTGTTTACACCACAACCACCATGGGTCACCACCACATAACTAATAATAATGTCGGACAAACACATTGACTACCCGACCTCAAATTACGATACCCTTACTATGAGTTACTAGGTAAGTTTCCTGAGGTCAGAACATCCAGATCATAGAAAATTTTAAAAAGGAACTCGGTACCTATAACCTCTTGCTGCGAACTATTAAAATCTCATACAGCTCCAGTCATCAGAATAACAACATGTTAAATACTAGCAAATACCTACCTACCTGAGAAATAATTGCTGAACTTTATTCACTTCGGGATACAACAGCTAGCGCTCGCTAAATGACTACGATTAGCCTGTCTACTTACAAAATTATCCTTTTTTTTTATGCACTACGGGTTAGCACTTGACCTCAATCACGCCTGATGTTAAGTGAGGATGAAGATGAAGGTGGACGCGTGCTTACCCGAAAGCATTCGGTAAATTAATAAAAATAATAATAATATCGGAAAAATACTGATTACCTGGCTTCAAACTATGATTCAGGTTGATAAGTAATTTACCTATCATTCATACATAGCAGTCGATTTTGGAGGTAACCTACATTCATTCGGTTAATTATACCTACCATTATCAGATTGAACCACTGTTTTAGTTAGCTAAATAACTTAGGTACATAATCTCGGAGTCGCCTATCGCTAATTAAGATAGCTTAGCATACCCATCTACAGAATAATTCGTTTTGCCCGCAGTGACGTGCCTAGGATAGCAAAATAGGGCAAGCCCGACTAATGATTTCCAATACTTATTCTTTATTGCACAAGAAATACAAACAGCTTACAGTCAGAAAATACAGCTTACAGTACAAATGGGAAGATATCACTTCCATCCCCTAGTGGTAGTTAGAAATTGTTACACGAGAGGAAGAAAAATAAATACTATTTCCATAGTTATCTAATATTCGGGATCGGGAGATATTTAGTAAGGCAAGCCGGGCTTTTGGGCTTGTATGAAGGTACCGCCACTGTTTGCCCGTCGATTCTGAAACACGTTTGTACCGGCTCGCATCTGTATTCGACGTGAGCTTTCAAGTGGCAATGCACCCTACTCCATGAGCGTAAGGTTCGTAGTCGTTTGAAGTACAAATGAACTTCGGAATGACGTCCTGCCCCCCGACCGCCTAACTCAATTGCTTTGGAAATTGCTATCGTTTATGACGTCAATGCACTGTCCGTCCTTGTCATATCGTAACACAATGACAAAGACGGACAGTACTTTGCTATCGCTCTAGCTATAGCTTTGAGTTAGGCGGTAGAGCCCCTGGTAGGTACCTACTAGGGGAAATCAATCAATAATAAAAATAAATAAAACCAAATCTTTTGAAACATTTTCACAATTTATTTAAGTAATTCTGATAAACATCACACACAATTAAAACAAAGCTTACCTATCATACATAACTAACAATAATTACAAAGTTTATACATAACTTAAAACACTAGCTGGCGTAGACTAACCAAACCACCTAACATCTAGTAGGTAGGTAGGTAGGCAGTAGGTACCTAACATCTAAACCTAACAGATATTTAAAAATAATAAAAATAAAATAAATATCCTTGGACATACACACAGCGCCATCTAGTTCCACTTTAAGCAACTATAGGCTTGTGTTGTGGATACCAGATGGTTGATATACTAATACATTTTTTTTTGTAAATAAATACTTATTATAAATGAAAACATCCATAACTCGGGTACACTTGTCCGCATTCATCATACAAACATATGCCCCTAGCGGGATTCGAACCCGCGACCTTTTGGTATAGCAGCAGAATTTCTAACCACTACACCAAACAGGTCGTCAAATCATCAATCATTGTTATACACAAAGATTTTGTTACTCATAATTACCTATGTAATTACATCAGCGTGATTCAAATTTCCCATCACTCTTTATGCAGGCTGTGGACTGACAAATTATTGTAAGGTTATTAAAAGAATGGCTTAGATTGTATGTAGCCGCACTCGCTTTATAACATTATGAGTTTTGATTTAGGTAATTTGGGTATCTACAAACCATAACGGTACAATAACTTGGCGGGTTTAAAAGTCTGAATCACACTTGATTCAGTATGGGCCATAGTCCACCTACTTAGTAATAAAATTTACAATTCGCTAATCGTTATCGCTAATTAAATAATCTAAGAATTACAAAAGTCTTTACACCATAGTGTATGTCATAAGTATTGTGTGTAGGTACTCATAAAGACAGTAATTACTCTCAATTAGAGCATAAATGGAAATACAAACTAGCTAGGTAGTTACAAAGTTTGAATTACGCTAATGTAAGAAACAAAATAATGTTATTCAGTTATTAAGGAGGTAGGCATAGGTACAATGTATAAGAAAAAACTTAAATAAACTACTTAGGTAGGTAGGTAATTACAAAGCTTACATTACACGAGAGTACCTAAGTGAAAGAAAATCATGTTATTTACAGTCATTATTGAGATAGGCATACCATGTACATGGAAAACTTAAACAGACTAGGTAGGTAGAAAATTAAAAAGTTTACATTACACTTATGTACGAGAAACAAAATCATGTTATGTACTTACAATTATTACTTATTAGTTATTATTATTAGGGATAAAACTTAAACAAACTAGGTAAGTATTTAGATACAAAGTTTAAATTACATCAATGTAGGAGAATAAAAATCATGTTAGGTAAATACGGTTATTCGGAAGGTAGGCATACAATAAAAAACTTAAAGAAACTAAGTAGGTAGATACAAAGTTTGAATTACATCAATTAAATCATCTTATTTACAGTTATTGAGGAGGTAGGTAGGCATGATATAACTCATGGAAATACTAACTACCTACTAGGTAACAAACTAGGTAGGTACCTAGTTATGTACGAAAAATATGGGCCGACTTAAATAAATAAATACCTATTTACAATAATTGCTGTACATGTCGTCCGTTCTGTTCAATACACAATGTGGCTCGTCTTTGTACGTGAGCACTCACTCTCTGCAAAGTCTCTCTGTCGCTACGTATAACGGAAAAAGCTCTTTTAATACGTCGACGTAACAGCTGCTCCGTGCGTATTAAATATCCGTCGTTACCGTAAACCAAGTCCTTCGCTCGTCCCCACACATGGAAATCAAGGGGAGTCAGATCTGGTGAACGAGGGGGCCAGGGCACGGGTCCGCCCCGGCCGATCCAGCGATCTCCAAATTCTTGGTTAAGATAGGTCCGCGCACGTAAAGAGTAATGCGCTGGACAACCATCGTGTTGGAAATAAAAGTTCCTCAGGAGTGCTAGAGGCACACGCTCCAACATTCGCGACACCTTTCTCTGCAGAAGCTCCACATACGTTTCACCGTTTAGCCGCTCTAAGAACACAGGCCCCAGTAGGTGGTCTCCCAATATCCACGCGCAAAGTGCGCACGTGTTCGCTAGTACACTGTCTCCGGAACACTGCACAGTAACTGACAGTCAAGCGAGCGGCCAATGACCCTGTTACAGGCCAACGACTTATAGCACCAGCTGATTTTACCTCGCTTCATTGCGCGTTTGTAAGAACTAAATTTTGTGTTTTGACTTAAAATAATAGTTTATTAAACTGTTTTAACATAACGATCGTTATACTCACTATGTAGGTACTTATAACTACGTATTATGTAAACAAATCTAGGAAGTACATTTTAATCGATGACAACAAAATAATTTGGTAAGTAGGTAGGTATAGGTCCAACTAGATATCGAGATAATCTGATAATGAATCCGGGAGTTGGATAGTGGAACTCTTAGATGGCTAGTGGCTGCTAGTTTGAGCTTATTTGATTTGTTTTGACAAGTTCAACACATTTCACTTGGTGACCAGGGTCTGATGATGGAATAGGTAGATAGTAGAACTCTTCAACAGCGTAGTGTGCTTTGTCGACATTATATCGAACTAATACTTGATAGGTACCTACCTACCTAACTATTACACGCTTTTTTGAGCATTGAACTTTGTAGGTAATTCTGTTTCTGCGTTACTGACGAAAGTGTGATTATTCATTATGTATCTTAAATAACTTTATTGAAGTTAGGTACCTACCTACTTTTAGTGCGTTAACTGATGAAAGCGTGTACCTACCTATTTTAGTTTTTTAAATATCCGCCAAACCCTCTTGGCACGTGTTTAGTAGTCACGTTTACTTACATGGCCTGCATGGGGATCGAACCCTGTGCCCACCGCGTTACCGATTTACATAATCTAGTTAGGTACCTAGGTACCTACAACAATTTATTCCTATTTAAACAGTTATTTGTCACAGTTTAATAGAAGGTAGGTATTTATTTATTCTAAGAGGGCCTCGCGGCACAACCGCGGTAAGATAAACTAGGTTTTCGGAATCACACTTATGTATTACACAGCAATTCTTCCAATTAACAATTGCTAACGATAAGCTCCTGTAGCTTACCTACATGTCCGTTTTTTTGATGAACAAGAGGGTTCGTCTGTATACCTATGCAACAAAGTTTGACTTTATCACTCTGCAGTCAGAAGCATTATCATTACATCTCAGTAGACGAAAACTTTCAGACGTTCCGAGTCTGCTGTATATCCCGCGTGCATATCGCTCCCGAACAATGAAATGACTGGTAGTAGTAGACAGACAAGACAGAGACAGAGCCACGCGCGGCGGCAGAGACAGAGAATTCGCGCGATCTGGCAATGTCGCCAACCGCGGATTTTCTGTCTCTGTTTTTCTAATTGCTTTTATGTTATGCGCTCTCGTCATACAAGCAAGTTCTTTTTGATCGGTTGAAGGCTGCGGTGTGCGTGTGTGTGTAAACAATTCGTCCGCCTTCCAGTAAAGTAATGAACAGGCAGGAAAGAAATAATATGTTTATGGTTAATTATTTTTAATGTTATTTTATTTTTATTTTTCTTTTTTTATAACTATACTTTTTTTTGAACCCTTTGGACTAGCACTATCATATGTTGACGGGATCGGGGTTAATAAATTAGGACCTTATATATGATTTTAACACAAAATGAGATAAGTTGAAGTTGCTACAGGCATTAACAGTACCATATCACTTATTGACTAAGTACCAATTACAAAGCGACGAAGCGTTTATTTCGGATCTATAAAAATGTCGTTTGCCTCAACGGCGTACTTTTCCAGCCTTCTTTATTAGTTATGAAACATTTTTTGGTACACCAACCTACCTCCCCCTCCTACCTCAACCCCTCCGGAATATGGAGTGGGTTGAGGTAGGGTTGCCAACTATTTCGCGAGAGCCAGGACGTCACGTTTACGGCTCTGGAAGAGGCGTACCTCGAAATTGTAATAGTTTTGATTATGATATTAAGGGTATGTAGATAGGTACAGTCAGAAACAGATAAACCTTTACAGTCCTGCATCTTACACATTAAATTTTCTCCGGAAATTATGAGCACATTTCGATATTTTTTTATTTAGTTACAGCAATTACTAAGTTTAACAATAAACAAAAAATAACATGGGAATATATACATAATTTTCTGAGAAAACTTAATTTGTATTTTAAAGCACTGTAATGGTTTATCTCGTGTTTATGTAGTTGTTGTGTGGCGCACTCTTTTACATCTTTCATGACCCTACTTATGTTTGGCACCACAAACTAAACCACCTACCCCTACAGACGTATAATGCAAAACATTTATATTGAAAGAAAAACTGTCAAACAATGGCTGTCGAGCTAATGTCGTTTATATTTTATCGAAACATTTTTGCTAGCATCTACATCGACCATGCGTCAAGCTATATTCACCTGCATACTACATAGCGATAATGTTTGGAGACGAAATGGGTTTACTGTAGTCATATTATTCACATCTAAACATGCTTGGAAATTCCAGCATTATTTTGACAACCTTCTTCGACGTAAATCGAAAATGTTGTACTGGCCAAATACATTATTTTAGAAAAGTACTATACCAGCCATGACCGCTATCAGGCATTGATGATATTGAGTATGTGTGTGTAAAAAAAAGCAGTGTGACCACTAATAAATTATCGTACGGCATATCTTCGTAAGGGGCAGTATTAGGGTGTTCTCATAGAAATCACAAATTTAGTTCGTTCGTTCAATTAACTGTAGGGAACAGTGTTGCAACTTTATGTCGTAAGTAATTATAATTTTATTACATATATGTGAGATTATTATACCGAATGAGTTTTTTTACCGTAAGGAAAATAATAGGGCATGTTAGGTAAGTGAAATAGAAGTTATTGGCATAGGTAGTTTTTTTGCCGGCCTAGAGTTGAAGGCCGTGTCAAAATTATTGTGGAGTAGGTAGTTTGTTACACGTTAACTGCCGCGACGCAGACACAATTGAAAATCAATTGTTTTCCGGTCACCGGTGACCGGCCTGGCTTAAATTTATTTTGCTACAAAATAAATACCTAAATACAGACATCTTGGTGTCATTACAGAGGAAAATTAGTGCAGATTTATATAAAAGTTACTAAATTAGTTATTATACCCAATATTTTTCACTAAGAGTAGAGTTACAGAAAAGTTGCTTTTTTTTACCGATAACGATATCGGTTATCGGTAATGTTATGCGCAGTTTTAAAATAAGTTATATCAATACCTATATGTAATTTAATTGCAAAAAAAATGTATTTGTGTAGTATATCAACCATCTGGTATCCGTACTAGAAGCCTAGTTGCTTAGTGTGGAATTAGATGGCGCTGTGTGTGTGTGCAAAGATATTTATTCACTATTATTATTTAACATCAATGATTGAAAATTGGGTAGGTACCTACTTGTAATTCGATTTATAAATTTTTACGAATTTATACCAAAGCTCTGCTTTATTTTAATTCTAAATTTTCGTCCGCGACTTCACCTGCGTGGAATAACTTAATTGCGGAAATAAGTTTATCCCGCGAGAATTACTCCAGGGTAGATTCTACCTATGTACCAAATTTCATCCAAGTGTCGCCGTGATTGAGCAACAAACAAATAAACAAACATCCAAACTTTCGCATTTGCAATATTAGTTGGATGTTTTAATGCTTCTTAGGCCACGAACAGGACGACAGTGGGCGACGAGGCGAAGGCAGCAGCTTATGTTTTTGAAAAGTGCTATAGGTAAGTCACCGCCCTTCGCTCGTATCACAGCCCGATGTGGAACAGTTAGGGGTGGTAAAGTTTTGTTGGCTCCGGCTTATTTCAACCATATCCCGTATTTGAATTATTAATTTCCCGCAAATCTGTTCTCAGAAGTTGGTAACTCTAGTGGGAGACACCGAGACTGGGTTACAAGCCCGAAGGACCTTTAATAAATATTTTCACCTCATCTTAAAGCTGACGATGAGGTTGTAGCAGGTATACGGGTGTGGTGAAGAGAAATATTTAATCTCAATAATCAAGTTTATTTGTAATACACATTAGTCAGTTTACATATATCTTAACTTGTAGCCGATATGTCGATGAGCACTATATTTAGACAAATAATTAATAATTACTTTACGTATAACAATCGGAGTAGCCGAGCGAGCCAACAGACAGGATAATGAACGAGCTGTCAAAGCGGAGTTGTCTATTAGAAAAAACGGTGTTACCACACCACAAGTAAACGTATGATCCCATCAAAAACATAAATAAATAAATAAATAAATAAAATGTACAAAAATGACATGTCTCACATCGCAATACTTCCGCCGAAAAAAGTTATGAGATCTCACGTCAAGGCAAGTCATTTATTTTAGTAAGTATGGAAGCACTCAATTAGCAACTTTATCGTAATTTGATTCCTAATTATTTACGTTAGCCACATCTACAGTGACTGTATTAATATTAGACGTCTTTATATCTATAACAAATACTACTACTAAACCCTAGCTCTGTGCGAAATTTCAGCTCTCTAGGTATAGTGGAAGTACTAGATCTTTTTGATGATCGGTGAGTGTGTCACTTACAAAATTGCTTAACTTCAATTGGCTATAGCTCGTAAACTATAAAGTAGGAATGGCATGTAGTTTAGGGTTGTAGCTTGTTGCAGTATCTACTTTTCGCCATTGAAAATTCAGGCCTCTAGCTTTACCCAAAAGGAAGTTACAGAGGGGTCAAAAGAGCCCGCCCTAGTGGCTTCGAGAAAAGGATAGTACCTACGGCCGTGCCCTTTTCGCTCGACTTGGCGGGGGCACTACCGTGCCCCCAGAATCACGTTCTGACAGAGGTTTGGTTTTTAAATGAAATTGTTGAGGGAATTTTCCGAAATTTACAATTATAAATAATACATAGGTACATAATGTCACGACCTTTATCCTAAATGGGGTGGTCAGAGATATCCCAAAACAATAGTGTTTTGGTGTTGCAAACATTAAGAGTTTAATAATTGAAATAACATCCACGGTTCACTTTATGAAATATACTCTGTTCGGGAATTCTTGTTGTTGTAAATATTTTTTTATTGGTTGTGTTGACTGTTCTAACCATATTTGCATGTAGTGTAATACGCCTAAATATAAGATACTCCTTATATAAATAATTTCATCTGTAATACCCTATCTAGTGCAAATAAATTCATTTCATTTAATTATACATACAGACCTGCATATATGACAGGGTGCGCCTTTCGTAGTTGAAACGTGCAAATCTATACATGTTTTTTGGTGGAAAGACCTTTACTCGCCTTTTACGATACCCACGGGAAGAGATGGGTTGGTTTTATTCTATTTGAGTGCCGAAACCCCACAGCATAAATTTACAATTATATATACCGGATGAGTTTTTTTACCTCAAGGAAAAAATAGGGTGTAGGTAGGTAAGTGAAATATAAGTTATTGGCATAGGTAGTTTATTCTTTTTTTCAAAAATGCACATGTTGTCGCAGATTGATATGCGACTGGCGGGATTCGTAGGGTTTTCCTATCACGCGAAATTTATTTGGTAGTTATATACAGGGCGTCCCAAAGTTATGGGACATGAAGGGGAAGTACCTTAAATATTGTAGATAGTGAATTTTGCTCAAAGAAGACTTTATGTTATTTTTAAAAGTTAGTAATTCTGCATTCATAGATTTTCTAAAAATTACTTGCTTCGGCTGGGAATCGAACCGACTTAAATGTGAAAAAAAAAACACCCTACTTTTATGATGCCAATCGAAAGAATAGCTAAAAAATAATAACTCTGCCTAAGTAACATAGTATTTTAAAAGAAAGGAACAACATAAAATGATTGAGTCAAATTTCAAGAAAGTTATTTATTGCCGACGACGTTCGAAAAGTAGCGATATTATCATTCCAAAGATAGCATTGATTATTCGTAAATAAGTACCCACTTCATAAAATAGGTACTAACATAGTTTTCCTTATTATAAGTGCACGTGTAGATGAAATGATAAAACTTGTATTGACTACGGCAGTTTCATGTATGTTTTTTATTTGATTAAAATGATTAATTTCACGTTGTTCCTTTCTTTTAAAATACTATGTTACTTAGGCAGAGTTATTATTTTTTAGCTATTCTTTCGATTGGCATCATAAAAGTAGGGTGTTTTTTTTTTCACATTTGAGTCGGTTCGATTCCCAGCCGAAGCAAATAATTTTTAGAAAATCTATGAATGCAGAATTACTAACTTTTAAAAATAACATAAAGTCTTCTTTGAGCAAAATTCACTATCTACGATATTTAAGGTACTTCCCCTTCATGTCCCATAACTTTGGGACGCCCTGTATATATATATAATAGGCTACGAACGGGACCGTCAAATGACACAATTACCTCTTTATTCGATTATGGTTTTGAAAAAAAAAATATCTATGCCAATACCTTCTATTTAACTTACCTAATATGCCCCACTTTTTTCCTACTTACGGCAAAAAAACTCATCCGGGATATTACAAAACATAAGCCATTAACTTAAGTGTATTTAACTCGAGATGTATTCATACAATGTGAACAAAAACATATTCTAAACAGGTCTGAAGATTGCTATAAAACTAAGATATAAATAAATAATAAATAAATATCCTTGGACATACACACAGCGCCATCTAGTTCCACGGTAAGCAACTATAGGCTTGTGTTGTTGTGGATACCAGATGGTTGTTATACTACATAAATACTTTTTTTTTTTGTAAATAAATACTTATTATAAATGAAAACAACCATAACTCGGGTACACATGTCCGTATTCACCACACAGACATATGCCCCTAGCGGGATTCGAACCCGCGCCCATTTGGTATAGTGGTCAGAGTTTCTAACCACTACACCAAACAGGTCGTCATATTATTTTGTAGTTGTATTTTTTCTCAATTATTAGCATATTTGTATGCAGTCGACTACTAAAATAGGCATAAGCTATGTGATCGAAAGTACCTATTATAATACAATATAGCATTAACCTGCAGAGAGTAAAGAAGCTGAATAAATAGGTCTCTCTAATTTCAATAAGTTGTTACGTTCACTAGCGAGGGTGTCGCGCCAGGCCGGCGCCCCGGTTCCCGCCTACACGACGCCACGGTCTTGGCCTTGTGACTACTAGAGTAGGGGTTTATGTATATATGTATACATTTTATATATTTAGGGTATTCGTAGGCACTTTCTGTTTCGTCTATGGAAAACTTGTTTGGAAAGGAGTGATGGTCTGTCTAATAAAAATAACCAGAGGGCTCAAAATAATTTATAACAACAGTGTAAATACAAAAGGACTAATACGCTATAGGACAAACACACGAAATAACAATTGTTTTCTTTAAATTATTTATTTTCGGCGAAGTTAGTCTTTATATAAGAATCTATTCCTGTATTCTATCTGTGTACCAAGTTTCATCCAAATCCGCTCTTCCGTTTCGCTGCAATTGAGCAACAACATAATCACCCAAACTTTCCCATTCATTAATATTAATTAAATACAAGATCGTGGGAAAAATCGGTACAGACATGCAATATTAACGCCTGCACAAAATTAATAGCGAAGTAGTTAAATAACAATATGGCTATTTAAAAACCAAATAACCCGACCGCCTATTTTATTGTATTTTGCGGGTGTCATGTTGGTTTTTTTACCATAAAATGTATTCTGTGACACTCTGGGGATTAAGATGAATCTAACGACAACTTGAACTTCAAAATAGGTCAAGCCGTTTAGGCTATAGAGATATAGGCGTACATACACCAGAAAAATAAATAGACTCTTAGGCCCGTACTAATAAATCGTTCTTGAGCTTGAGATTGCGTCTCAGTCTCAAGACCATTTTTTCTGATGCTGTTTTAATATGCAACAGATTCTCAAGCGTCAACTTGAGGCCATGTCAATCTTGAGAACTGATTAGAGATTAAAATACGGGCCTTAAAATCATAACCCTTCGTAGTATTGGCTTGGCGTAGTCAGGTAAGAACACTTCTTTCTGTCATACTCGGGTAATAAGGCCTTTAATTATGTAAACTGAACTGTTTCTAGGAAGTTTTGTTCTACTGGACTGCACAAATTTCCTAGTTCAGTAATATCTATATACACGACAGTCCGCCAAATTCGAAAAAGAAAAGGGCTATGGACTACCGTGGGTTTTTACAAGAATATTCTTAACCGCCTCCGTGGCTCAATGTAAACAACATTGGCCGCGGGTTCGATCCCCAACGGGGTACATGTTTAAGTACTCGGTTTGGTTGGTGGTAGGGCATTTTAAATGTCCGCCTGGCTAGCTACTACCATCTTATCTAAATCTGCCGCCAAGCAGCAATATTAATATCATTGTTCCGGTTGTCACAGATAAGATAGCCAGTCCCCCAAATGTGCTGGGGTTTCCGGGTCAGTACGCTTCCACCTTCTACCTCATCTTCACTTAACATCAGGTGTGATTGAGGTCAAGTACAAACCCATCGTGCATAAAAAAAACCACTTCGGGTCTTTCATACCATAAGCGAGAATATAAAAGGTTCTTTTTTGTGCTTTTTTGGTTCGGAATCTCAATTAATTAGTGACCGTTTGATTGATTGGCTGAATCCCTCCTCTATTTTCACCTTTATTTGCTATACCTTCTGCTACGGATAATTAAACCGGGAAACAAAAGTAGTTAACCAAAACGAGGGTCAATCGAATCAAAGCAATCGCTGTTTTGTTGATGAGGGTTTGAGAAGTCAGTCTCTTGTACATTATTGAGGAAGACACGTGAGGTCTGAATATTAAATCGGGGAGAGACTAGTAATACTCTAGCTTATCCCGAATTATTCTTTACTATTAAAGAGTTTACATCAGTCTTAAATCAAACAAAGCCCCACAAAACCGCTTAGTCTGTGGGAGTGTCACAGAGTAATTATACAAATAATCAAGTTACAATATTGACGTAGGTATTAATTAGGTATTGAATTAGGTAATGATATATTCGGCGTTGTTATTATTCAAACAGGGCTCGTTATACTTTGTAAATTGGTAGAGTTACAGCCTACTTGTAAATGTGATAATTTTGCTTCAATTTTGTTATTTCTGTTGCGAATGTTTTCGCATTGAAAATTTTGATAAATAGCAGTTTGGCTGCTATTAGTGGAGATGTAAGACTAACAAAAAACAGTTAAATATAGGATAAGGTGACCATTTTAAATTTTAAAGGTATGTTTATAATGTTTATAACGAAATAAATAACTCAATTCATGTTATTTGTGCACAATGGTTTATTGCTAAACCGCCATCACACCTGATGCTAACTGAAGATGAGGATGAAAATGGAAGCGCTTTCACCCGGAATTCCCAATCCATTTGGGGGACTCCTATCTTATCTAAAATAAGTGGAACATAATAATACTCTACATTGCTGTTTGGCGGCAGATTTAGATAAGATGGTGGTAGCTGGCCAGGCGGATATTTAAAAATGTCTTATCACCAATCAAACTGTTATTACACGCTACATTGTTACTTATATCCCTTAGTACTTCATATTTTCATTTCGGAACCATACAGTTACTACGTTTTATTGCTGGATTGTAATAATTAATTCCTTTTTCTCATACTGAAACGTCAGGAATTCTGTGCCTTAAGAGATGAAACGACTTTGGAAAAGATACTTCGACTGCATCAATTATCAACATACAAGCTCAGGGGCCAATCGCGCTAAGTTTGAACGGAAATTAAACTAGTTTTTTTTAATAATTAATAATATTTTTTTAGCTCTAAACATTTTGGGTTTAGTTTTACTTTGGTAGCGTGAACGATGTAATCATTCACAATAAATAGCGCGATATCATTTTTTAATTCAGCTATATAAACTGAAGCTAAACCAAAACCAAAAACGTTCCCTTCGAACGGGAAAACCGTTGTAAAAAAGCGCGATTGGTCCCCTGGGTACGTAGTTACAGTAGTAGATATACATAAAACTAAAAGTATATTAAAAGTTAGAAATATCTTCGAAAGGGCTTAACCGATTTTCATCAAACTAATAACCTTTCCTCTCGTTTAACCTTTCCACTCAAATCGGACCACGCATTACATACACAACGCCGTCAAACACATAACACCCGTTGTTTTTTGTCGGGGGTTAAAAATAGAATGTTTAATGTTTAAGAGAGAAATACGTCATCGTCGGCTTACTAGAGTGAGTTAGGTATTTACAAGTGGGCCGGAGTGGAGCGCCTTAAGCGTTCATAGATGTCTCATTTTCGGTCTTAGTAACGCAGCTTTTCTGGAGTTAAGATTTCGATGATGATTTTATTAACTACATAGTTTCGGATTTACATTTTAAAAGTTGAAATCGGAGTACGAACTTCGAAAGAACTGCTTACGAAAGCAAGCAGCACTAAGTGGTGAGTGGTTGCTCTTCAAAACTACATCTTCGATAGTTTCTACCATTAGCATTTAAAATATTTTTTTATTTACACCAAAAAGAAAAGGTTTTTTTGTGTACAACGTGTAAACACTTGACTTTAATCATACCGATCTTATTTGAGGGACTGGCTGCCTTATCTCTGACAACCGGAACACGACAATGCTGTTAACATTGCTGTTTGCCGGTAGACTTAGATGAGACGGTGGTAGCTAGCAAGGCGGACATTTGAAATGCCCTACCACTAACCGATCGAAATCGACTACTAAACATGTACCCCGCTGGAGATCGAACTCAGAACCTTCGATTCGTAAACCCTATGTTGTTTATATTGAGCCACGGAGGCGGTTAAAGTTATTTTAAATTACATTTTGCCCGACAGTGTGGGGTGTACTGGAATACTCCTTCGGTGGCCGCTAATATATTCATACTAGGGTGGGCCTGTGTTAATTGCCCGTGAAATATTGACGCAACCATGTGTGCCGTGGCCGTCAGAGTCAATATGTGAAGCATACGTTGAAGCCAGTAAACCATGTTAAAAAAAATGAGGCTAACGAAGAAGCATATCTCTTGGAATGTAATTCAGGTCGTGTTTTGATTTGTATGTTTGCTTTCTAATAGCTGTAACACAATAATAGGATAGACGACATAATAGGTCTTTACCTATGAAATTGCCGTTCTGCAGTACTGGCCCTAAACGAAAACTTACCCCTAGAAAAGTGATGGTCACTGTTTGGTGGTCTAGCGCCGGTGTGATTCATCACAGCTTCTTACCACACGGGATGAGCATTACTGCAGATGTGTACTGTGAAGAACTGAACACAATGATGGAGCAGCTGGCACATCTCCAACCAGCATTGGTCAATCGCTCCTCTCCGCTGCTCCTGCACGACAACGCGCGACCTCATACTGCACAGCAGACGGTCTCCAAGTTGCAAGAACAGGTTCTCCGTCATACGCCCAACTCACCACACCTTGCGCCTACAGACTACTACTTTTTCCAGAATTTGGATAACTTCTTGGCAGGAAAAAAATTCAATACCCGAGAGGCAGTACAAAATGCCTTTGAAGAATTTGTTGCCTCCCGTCCAGCTGATTTCTTTAAGAAGGGCATCAATAAAGTGCCACTGCGTTGGCAAAGATGCATTGATTGCATGGGTGATTACTTCGATTAATACAAATAAAAAATACATGAAAAAAATTCGTTTAAATTTTTTCATACAAAACGGCAATTTCATAGGTAAAGACCTAATATATAAATAGATTGGTCATTGCTAGGCGGGTTGGTATTGATTTTTATTTATGCACACAATCAAACCTGATGATTGGAGTGAAGATAAGGCATTTGGTGGATATGCGGTCAACCGGATCTAGTTTTGGTAACTGCCTATCTTATCTCACACAGCAGGAATAGAACAGTGCTATCAACTGTTAGTTGGAGCAATCGATCAATGGTGTTCGTTGAACTGAAAATCAATCGATTGACTTTTGAAATTACGTGGGAAACCTGTTAACATTGCTGCTAAGATAAACATTTAAAATTGCCCAACCCCCAACCAAAGTCAGTACTAAACATCTGTCGAATCTAAATGAACTCGCGACCTTCATTCTGTAAACCATGTTGTTTATCATACCATTGCGAAATCGCCAATATATTTTTACATTTTCAAAGGTCGCGGGTTCGATCTCCAGCGAGGTACATGTTTAGTACTCGGTTTGGTTGGTGGTAGATCATTTAAAAAGTGTCTGGCTAGCTACCACCGTCTTATCTAAGTCTGCTGCCAAACAACAATGTCAATAGTATTGTTGGGTTCTGGTGGTCAGAGAACCCAGTCCCCCAAAAAAATGGGTTTTCCTAGTCAGTACGCTTCCACCTTCGGCCTCATCTTCACTTAACAACCGGTGTTTAATTCAATCACATAGGCAACACCGGCGACCGGCTGACATATTTCGAACAGCTGATGTGCTGCTAACCCGTTGTGTAATATTAAAAAATATGGATGAGTGTCAATCTACACATCAAACATTAACAGCCCAACAACTACATTGTTGAAGAAAACCGATCTGATTAAATCAAACTGTTGGAACAATATTATCGTCCAACTTTTCTTTTATTACACAGTCTGAATACTCGTAAATGGCAGAATAGATATCCTAACTCAATTCATTCCCAAAAAGCCGCTTTATGGTAATAAAGCGGCGGTATGGTAATAAAATAAACATGAAACAAAGATCTTTTATGAAACTCGTTATATCGTATTTTCGTATAATTATTATTGCTGCACGAATGGCAGAATTTATCGCTCCATTTTCAGGGCAAAAGCGTATCTTTATGTCGCCAAGTTAAGCCTCCGTTATAAAATTAATTTAATTTGCGTTTAGGGTTGTGACCTTAAATCCTTTGCGTATATAAATCCTTAGGTAAAGTAATAATACAGCAATTGTAAATATTTGAGATCCAAATAATGTAGCATTTTGTCACTGATAAATATGTTTTGTTAAATATAATTATTATCAAAACAAATTACACTAAAAAAGATACAACAAAATTCGGAATATATAAAACTAGAAAAATAGTAGAAAACCAATCAACACAAAGATCCAAACACGTATTCAGACCCGAAATATAAACAAAGCAGGAAACGTGTTCAAGAAAACAATAATTTAATTTTCGTTTACTCTTTTTTGCAGATACAAAGTCTTTATTATTATCGCGACGATGATTTTTCTTTTACATAGGTAATTACTTGACGCACGTACCTACCTCATTATCTTAAGTTAATAATTACGGTGGGTTGATCTTACCTTAATTAATTCTGTACGTAGGTAACTAAAGTGTACGTTCACTCATTAAATAGTTCATTTGTAATAACATATATCTGCAATTCGTTTTTATTATACACTAGCTTTCCGCCAGCGGCTTTGCCTACGCAAAAAACTTTATCGCGGAAATTCGTTTATCCTGCGGGAACTACTCACTTTATCGGGGTGAAAAGTATCCAGGATACGTTCTACCTGTATACCAAATTTTATCCGAATCCGTTCATACGTATCGCCGTGATTGAGCAACAAACAAACAAACAAACATCCAAACTTTCGCATTTATATCTAACTAGCAGCTGCCCGCGACTTCGTCCGCGTAGACTACATGAATCAACACTTTATTACTTTCCCACGGGAATACATTCAGCCGAAAAATTACCATGCAGAGTTTATCTCAAACAGGAAAAGACCCTGGGCAGATAACAGGCACGTGGAACCATGTTGTTGTTTTGCCAGGTAAATGAATTAAGACAGGGATCCATTAAAAGACCTTTCTGAAAAATTCTGGTTTATATTTATTAAAGTACTTCCTTATAAACAACATTCTTTGCCATGTTTGAAGGTGGTAGCAATAGAACCAAACTTTGAGGTGAACTTACACGGGAGCATGCCACATGAGAGAAACAGTCCTGTCGTAGGTCTACTCCGGCGAATTTGAGAGTTTGCCCCTGCGTCTTATTTATTGTCATGGCAAAACAGACCTTTAGTGGAAACTGAAGCCTTTTGAATTCAAAGGGAAGATCATTTGGTATTAATGGAATACGCGGTACAAACACTATGATATGATATGATATCGTATGTATTCCAAAAAACCTAAATAGCGACACCAATGTCGATTTTGTTTAACATTTACCCTATCTCATCCCCTTTGACTTCGACTTGGACTACGACTTCGACTTCGACTACGACAACGACTTCGACTTCGACTTCGACTTCGACCTCGACCTCGACCTCGGCCTCGACCTCGACCTCGACCTCGACCTCGACCTCGACTTCGAGTACGACTTCGCCTTTTGCTTCGAGTCGAAAATACTCGAAATGTCCAAGATATACTGTTTTTTCATACAAACTTCGCACCCCTGTTTCACCCCTTTGACTATGACTATGACTTTGACTAAAACTTTGACTATGACTTTGACTATGACTTCGACTGTGACATTGACTACGACTTTGACTTTGATTTTGACTATGACTTTGACTATGACTTTGACATTGACTATGACTTTGACATTGACTATGACTTTGACATTGACTATGACTTTGACTTTGACTTTGACTTTGACTTTGACTTTGACTTTGACTTTGACTTTGACTTTGACTTTGACTTTGACTTTGACTTTGACTTTGACTTTGACTTTGACTTTGACTTTGACTTTGACTTTGACTTTGACTTTGACTTTGACTTTGACTTTGACTTTGACTTTGACTTTGACTTTGACTATGACTTCGACTATGACTTTGACTATGACTTTGCCTATGACTATGACTTTGACTATGATTTTGACTATGACTTTGACATGACTTTGACTATGAATTTTACTTTTCGACTTTGAGTCTTCGACTTTGAGCCTTCGACTTTGAGCCTTCGTCTTTGAGCCTTCGATTTTGAGCCTTCGACTTTGAGCTTTCGACTTTGAGTCTTCGACTTTGAGTTCGACTTTTAGCCTTCGACTTTGAGCCTTCGACTTTCAGCCATCGACTTTGAGCCTTCGAATTTGAGCCTTCGACTTTAAGTCTTCGACTTTGAATTTCGAATTTGAGCCTTCGACTTTGAGCCTTCGAATTTGAGCCTTCGACTTTGAATTTCGAATTTGAATCTTCGACTTCGACACCTATTTGAATTTGTGATTTCACTATCGCAACCCGTAAGGGGTTAGCTTCAAAATAAATGTCATTTTCGCAATCAACGTCCCAGAAAACCTAAATAACGATACCAATATAGACTTTTTTGGTATCATCCCCCACCCCTATCTCACCCCTAGAGGGTTGGCTTAAAATAAATGTCATTTTCATAATCAACATCCCAAAAAACCTAAATAACGACACCAATATCGATTTTATGGTTTCAACCCCCATTTCACACCCCAGGGGGCTGTTTTTCGAAAAATTTCAACTCACCCTTATCTCATTCTCTAACCCCAAGGGGTTAGCTTCAAAGCAAATGGCATTTTCGTAATCAATGTCCCAAAAAACCTAAATAATGACATCAATATTGACTTTTTTGGTATCAACCCCCACCCCTATCTCAACCCTAGAGGATTAACTTAAAATAAATGTCATATTCATAATCAACATCCCATGAAATCTAAATAACGACACCATTATCGATTATATGGTTTTAACCCCCATTTCACACCCCAGGGGGTTGTCCAATATAGACTTTTTTGGTAGCAACCCCCACCCCTATCTCAATCCTAGAGGGTTAACTTAAAATAAATGTCATTACATCCCATAAAACCTAAATTACGACACCAATATCGATTTTATAGTTTTAACCCCCATTTCACAAAACAGGGGGTTGTTTTTCGAAAAATCTCAAAACACGTATTAGCTTATTTGTTCCTAGGAGTACTCTTGCGAAGTTTCGAGTCGAAAATAGTCGAAATGTCCAAGTTATACTGTTTCTTCATACAAACTTCCCACCCCTGTTTCACCCCCTTAAAGGGTGAGTTTTGAAAAATCCTTTCTTAGTGCTCCCCTAGACCTCGTAAGGAACCTACGTGCCAAATTTGGAAACTCTAGACCCAGCGGTTTGGCCTGTGCGTTGATATGTCAGTCAGTCAGTCAGTCAGTCAGTCAGTTTCTTCCTTTATATATTTAGATATTAGTTAGATTATCTTTAATTGCTCGGTGTCTCCCTGCGGGATCGAGAAGGAGAACCAAGGTGACCGATATAGCCCAAAAAAATGGTCGGGACACATTGCTCGTAGGACCGATGGCCGTTGGGGCGGAAAACTTTTCGAGTGGCGACCACGTACCGGAAGACGCAGCGTGGGCAGGCCCCCCACGAGGTGGACCGACGATTTGGTTAAAATCGCGGAAAGCCGCTGGATGCGGGCAGCGCAGGGCTGATCGTTGTGGAGGACTTTGTGAGAGGCGTTTGTCCAGCACTGGACGTCTTTTGGCTGATATTTCGGCATTTTTAGACATTTACTGAGATCGCGTGCTTCATCTCCGACCACATCGTCACTTTCCATCGGGTGAGATTGTGGTCAAATGCGAATCCAGTCAATCATAAAAAAATTAATGATGATTTTGATCTTCAATACTACCATTCCCTTCCTTGCGTTCTTTAAAATTTGCTGTATAAGTGCACTTTATTGGACTGTACCACGGGGAAATTAATTTTGTTGAATATTTAAAACAATGATGAACCTTTCTTTGCTGATGTTTATGCGCATTTGTACAGTGACTCTCTAAAGTTTCGTCAGCTGTCAGAGTTTTGTTGTCTAATTTGTTGCAATGTCGTCTGTTACTTAGTAATGAAGTCCGTTAACTCCTTTATTTAGCAGACAAAAACTGTGTTTAATAGAACCTACCTACCGTGAATGGGTAGTGATTAACAATTCACAAAATTTTCACGGTCATACTGATACAGACGTGCATATTTCACGGTGAGCGCCAGTGACGGATCCGCCCGCCCGACCTAGTTCGCGTTCGCTCGATGCCGCCCGAAGCTCGTCGCCTCGCCCGCCCGGAATAGACGCAGCACGTGCGTCGGCCGCGGCACACGTCGCCCGTCGCCACGCACACGCCACGCACCGCCACGCATACGCCACGCGTCCGCGCCGCGTTCACGCACACCAAAACTAAAGTTAACCAACCGCGTTGTGATTTTCAGTGAACTTACACACGGTACAAAAATGTAGTTGTAACTAGTGCATTATTATTAGTGAACGTGTTTACGGTGAATTTTGGCGGTTTTTATCTATTTGTACTGCTTCGCTATCAATCGAATCAGTTCGTTCCCGGTTCGTTATCTATCTCGCACCGGTGCGGTGAAAGCTTTTGTTGCGTTTTCAATAAGAATTCAAGTAGTGCGATCTATTTTCGTCTGGCGAATTTTAGTTTCTAATTTTAACCGTGTAGAGTGAGTAGTGTGTTACATGTTTCCAAATATTAGCCTTAAGTGAAAAATAATATACAAAATACGGTAACGATGTGCCTTATCCTATAATATTCGCGTAAATGTGTGTGACGCGCTGCGCGTGAGTCATTGTAGAGATGCGATGTCTGAAGCTGGTTTTCTTGGTGACCTTGCTGCTCCCAGAACCTGTTCCTGCCAAGAAGGGTGATGTGTAAGCATTGTTACATCTATATATCTAACAGAACTACCTGGTTCTACGTCAAAGTTCCAACAACTAAGGTTAGAGAATTTTTACAGACAGTTTATACATCGCTGTGCAATCGTAAACTATGCAATAATTGTATACACGCGAATACAGAATTAGATACAGTTGTTTAGTGTTTATGGTAGGTACAAATTAAGTATTCAGCAGTGTTTTTTGACGGGATTCACTTCCTAATATCTACCATATATATTATGATCCCTTTAGAATTACCTATTTATGTTTTTCATACGACAGAGCTGTTTCTAACGATTTAATTAGTTTTTCCATAAAGCACTAGGTACTATAAGTATGAGCAGTACAGTGAAAGCTATAGATAGAATTAATGAATGTACAGGCAATAAACACAATATAAATAATTTAGTGCATTTTTGACACTATACGAGAGGTAACTAGGTAGATCTTTGAATTCTACATTATACAACAATAGAAGTACACATTAGGTCAAACAAATTAAACATCGGAATTCTAAATAGAGATTAGGTGCAAACTTATGTGTTTAACCAAGTTATTTTATTTTTAACCACTCTACATTATAAAAAAGAACTCTTATAAAAAAGGATTTTAATACATGCATTTATATAATTTATTTAAGTGTGTAATTGTTTTTTTGCGGGTATTATAAATAAATAAATAGGGCACTTACACTAATCATCTAGTCCCAAACTAAGCAAAGCTTGTGCTATGGATACTAGATAACGGATAAATATACATAAATATTTATATAAACATCCATGACTCGGGAATAAATGTTCGTATTCATCACACAAACATTTACCCCTCGCGGGATTCGAACCCGCAACCGTTGGTTTCGCTGATAGGTTCACTATCCACTACACCAATCGGTCGTCGTATTATATATGTGTATTTGTGATTCCCAGTAAAGTAGAATGGAATCCACTATTCTCTTCTCGTGGGTGTCGTAAAAGACGACTGAGCGGTTGTGGACATCACAGCATAGCCCAGTCATGGGCATCGGCGTCATTGGGGCGGATCTCCTAACAAAATCTGTGATCGTCAACCCGCCTTCCCAGTGGCTAAATCCTCCTACGTATAGCGATGCCAATCGCTCCATGGGAGAGGATTACATTTAGAGACTGTTGATGTGATGTGAATATTTAAAATATAATAATTGAATCGCGAAAAATTGGTAAAACAACCGACTTCACTAAGGTTTCCCTCTGTATCTCCTGAGTGCATCATCAGGTCTTATCCAAATTTATATGGACCCACCCTGGTGAAACAAACAATCATGAAAGTTAGCAATTGGCCAAACTTTGAAAGAACATGTATATAAAAACTCCTCCTTTTTTAGAGTCGGTTGAAACACAACTACGGTTATAGATAACTACCTATAGGTATTGAATTATAACTCAAACAAAAAAAAACTCATCAAAATCGGTTAATAACAGACGAAAATATGCGTGCACATACATAAAATACATACAGATGATCATAGAACCTCCTCCTTTTTTAGTCGGTTGTAAATTACAAATTTGTACACAAAAGAAGTTTATTTTTTAAATCCATGCCTATATAATAATATAGACTGATAAAGTATCTCAAACATTAGAAATAAATTATCCTGGTCAAACCACCTTAGTTTGTAATCGCTACGGATATTTAGAATTTTTAAACTCCCTAGTGTACGTATTTGACCTAATAAATGCAGCACTTCAAAAAGTTAATCACGGCATTGTGCACTAAATGATTTCTGTTATGTTTATTGAGTGAAATGACTAGAAATTACACTATAGGGTAATGACATGCAAATGTCATTCTATTTTCAATTAAAATAGATTGAAATTTGCATGCTGTTATCGAAGTCATGCATAGCTCTACTAATAATAAATAAAGTACAAATGCCTTTTATAAAGTAGAAAATTATACAAATTGTGTTTGCAATATCTGACATTGTTAATTCTTACTCTATTTATGGCAAAAATATATGAATGAATAGTAGAAGTTTCGTAGGGTCGGGTCGTTTCGTTAATAGAAAATAGATTTTCTTCTTTTCAATCGACACGAGCTCGAAATAGCGTACAAAATGCGAGTCGTATTTCCACGACGTCCTCTTGAGGATTGCTTTCATGACTCGATTCTTTTCATTCAATAAAGAGATACAGTGCTCTTAAATAAAATAGTATGAAACCTGTCGTTGCTTAGAACCTAACCAATGTTTTATTTTTAGTAACATTGGGTCACGATGTCACTGTTTCTATGGTAGGTATCCCAAAACAATAGTCATCAGTACTTACTCGAATAAATGACTCGTTTGGTACAAACTTATAAGAACAAAACAATAATATTAAAAACAACCTAACTTCATCTGACAGTGGCGAAGACAGAATACCTTGGAATAATCCAAAATCCTTAAACATTAAGTTTAATGATCGTATTTCCCATTTGGCTCTGTTCTGCTCACATTCCATTAAAATATGCTGAATATGTTCTACATATCACGTGTTTTACAGTGGGAAGTGTAGAAGATATTCAGCATGTTCTTCACCAACGTTAAAATAATTTTTGTGATTATGATGGGTTCTATTGTATTTTCTTGTAGAGTAAAGACATGGGCAAGGACGCTGGGAGACGAGCTGTGGAGGCTAAGCGAAGCCCTTACTAAATCAGACCAGATCATAATCGTGAGTTGAATATATTACACAAAGTCCGTTTAGGTGACCTCTCTAATATCGGTGCACAGTAATCAAGCCCGAATATTTTATGAGAGAGATCGCGTTTCAGCAAATACATTTTCTCGATTTTAAAATATTATATTGGGTCTTTACACCTATGAAATTGGAGTTTTTTTCTTCGTTAATCATGTACCAATTCCTTCGATTTTCAAAGCTATATCCAAATTTGTTTTTTATTTGGAAAATGAAATATTATTTCAAGGTTTCACATGAAATACTTTTTAATTTCTGGGCTAAATCTCATAAAAAAAAATTTGAACAGAGCTCTTTTCATGTGCTTCCCATAATCATTTCTTAGGTTCGCTGAAACTTTTATAAAGCGGTTATTTTTAAAAATCAACGCTGCCTATACTTAACTTAATGTTATCCGATAATACACACAAAGTTTAGATAAATTTGGATTTGCCGTTCCCAAAAAAAAAAAAAAAAATGTTTGTATGGAGAAAACAGTCTTAATGAAATTCTTCATACAAAACGCTAATTTCATAGGTAAGGACCTAATATATAGCTATATGATAGATTTCATGAAAAGTTTTATATACAGTTTTTTTAGTTTTTGTATAGTTCTATCTGTATTCCAATTAAAGTTTATTCTAACAAAGTAATTCTTCCAGAAATATAAACAAATGAACGCAAGTGTAAAGAAAAAAGACGGAAAAGTAATTTTGGATTCGTCGCTGCGTTCCGTAAGCACAATGTTAACGAGGAAAATTAATGCCGTCCAGGTAACTTATGGTGTTTTTGAATATTCATACATAAACATAAGTTTTCTTATTATGACTTACACTTTGATGCTTATGAAGAATAAGGTCATTCACAACATAAAATGAAGATTTATCAGAGATATTCATAAGAACCTCTCACTTTCTGGTAACTTTTGGATATTGAATTCCCCGATCCACCTTATATTTATTAGGGATGAGAGTGATGTAATCACATTAACAATATTAAGAGGAAAGTTCGGCAATTTGAAATACGCTAGAACAATAATTTTAATTTAAACAACAACCGGTAAATAATTATGTCGTACACAATTGTAATTTTATTAATAGTTTATTATTTACAGTGTATCCACGCTACAGCGGAGAAATTAGCAAGAGAATTTAATTATTCTATGATCGAAGATGAAGAGTACAATGAACACTTCCAATATTGTTCAGCTAAATATTCAACCTTCCATTACGAGCCCGGTGCCGAGCCGGACACCAAGCCCACGGAGATTCCCGCATTCGCTAAAAACCATTCGCACTACTCCAACTACTCGCTCGAGAGGGACTCACATTTTTATGACATTAGTGTTAACACGAACACGAGTTGCGTGCACGTACCCACAAACATTTATTACAAAGGTGACTTATTTATTACTATAATTCACTAAATCTACTTTTAGAGCGGTACCTACATTTTCATTTCTAAAAATGTATATATTATTGCAGAAGCGGAAGCGCTAAATGCTATTCTATGGTCAAAAGATCTAAATGACATATTCATCAAGAACTATGAATCTGACCCTTCACTCTCTTGGCAATATTTCGGTAGCTCACACGGTATTTTACGATTTTACCCGGGAATGCCCTGGAACAGGAATGGCGTCGATACATACGATTGTAGAGTGAAATCTTGGTATATAGAAGCTGCCACATGTTCTAAAGATGTTGTCATTCTTTTCGACGTTTCTGGTTCAATGACCGGATTTAAAAATTATGTAGCGAGAAGAACTTTAAGGGCACTTTTATCTACTTTATCGAATAACGATTACGTCAATGTGTACACTTTTAAAAACGATACGGCGGTGGTAGTCAAGTGCTTTGTGGATTTTGTACAAGCTACCCCTGAGAACATAAATACAATCATTGAAACTCTGGAGCCGACTAACGAGGGCAAGGACCACAAAGTGCCACTCGAGGGCAACGCCAACCTAACAACGGCGTATATAACTGCTTTTAAAGTATTGAAAGAGGTGAGTGACTGACTGATACAAATGTTAACTAAAATACAAATTACATTTCTTATGTAAATACATCCTGCATGTGGAAATTAGACTAAACATTTCTTTATTTCCTCAAGCTCATCACTTAGAAAAATCATCAATGATAAAGTAGTATAGTAGTAGAGAGATGCTGCTGTAAAGAGGCTTTGTCAAGTATATTTTGTTCAAAATTATCATCATTTTGTAACGCTTTTATAAACAAACTGCTACTTACGATTTTCTTGTGATAATTAATAATAGGATCGATAGAATATAAATAAACAAATTTCTCAAATTTATGAGCTTATCTTGATATAAAGAAGAGAATGGGCGGTTGGAGCATGGTGATAATATAATCATAATATTTTTGAACTTAAAGTAAGTACTTAAATAATGTAATAATAATTTACATGAATACAGTTTCAATATCACGTTTTAAAATGGAAAAGACAGACCTGTGACAGTTACAGATGTGTGAATTCGCTTCAAATTCGCTTATTTGATATTTATATTCACTGAAACCACTGAAGATAAGAGGATTGTTCTCTCTTTGTTTTTAATTCATTTAGCTGGAGCAGTATGACAGAAAAGGCCCCCGGCGAGTAAATATAAGTACTGGTAGGTTGAATTTACTTGGCGGTCGATGTTTGCTATGCCAATAGTTAATGCCAGTGAAGATTGTAAAAATTCATCATCATTTTAAATATTGTGTATTTTTTTATGAACAACGGGTTAGCACTTGAGCCCAATCACACCTGATATTAAGTGAGGATGATATCGAAGGTGGAAGCGTACTGACCCGGTAAGTCCATCTTATTTGGGGGACTGGCTATCTTATCTCTGATAACTGGAAACACAACAATACTATTAACATTGCTGTTTGGCAGCAGACCGAAATAAGATGGTGGTAGTTAACCAACCATTGAGCCACGGAGGCGGAAATATTGTGTGAAATATACATTTTATTCCTAGTACGAATGTATTTTTGGTTTTGCGGTAAAGCAAAGTAAGCAATTAAAAAATTACTGCTGACTAACATACCTGTAAATACTTCCGTAGGTACTGATGTTCACCTAACATCATGTGAACGCTGTGGTGGGTGGGAAAGTGGGTATTCGTGTGTTTATATTCACTTAAGATCAGGTGTGATTGAGATTAAACACTATAGCCCGTTGTCCGTAAAAATTAAAGACATTTTTACAGGCATGTAACTTTATTATTCATTCACACAGAGAAGGTGGAACTGCAGCGTCAGCAGTACCCAAGGCTGCAATCAGCTGGTGATGCTGATCACCGACTATGTCCCCGGCAACCTGACTGAAGTCTTCGACGAACACAACAGGGAGACAGTGGGGAACAAGACCTACACGCCTGTTAGAGTCTTCACTTACCTCATTGGCAAAGAGGTGACCAATGTTCGCGAAATACAGTGGATGGCTTGTTTGAATAGGGGTGAGTAACAAACGGTTATATTCAAATGTCACCACCTAGATGAAGTTAGCGATCATTAGGGTTATTTAAAGATATGTCGGTATTTAGCCCAGTCCTGGATTTGTCAATAGGCCGTAAGGGCCGCGGCCTAGGGGCGGCAGATTTCAGATGGTGGTGGTTCAGTTTATCCAGTGTCGCCGTTTTCTGGGAAGGACGGCTCACAATAAGTGGTCTATATTTAAGAAAAATATAAATCGGGCACTGATTTACCCAATTTATTGTCAAGGGAGTAAAAAAAATCGAGCGGTGGGTTTCCGTTGATTTTACCTTTCGAATTGAGTGTCAACTATATCCTTTGAATAGTATTATTATCATTAGGGGAAAGGTCCAATACTTCTGTAGTGCTACCACAAACGGTGGTCGTATTCACAATGTTTTCGCTCTATCTAAATAGTGTGCATTTTCATTGTTTTCACTAAAAGAACGAATGTAATGAATAGTATGTTTCTTTCGTATCCTTTTTTAGTTCGCCATATATTTCAAATGTTTGCATCTATTCGACGAATGAGTATTCGTGATCACTCTATCTATTGGTCAACTTGCTTTAAAAATAGCCGTTTGTCAATGTTTATATGTTCTTATAAGCGGGATACGCAGGGAGCTTCTGAGGAGCCGTATCCTTATCGTCTAATTTAATTTCTATTTCCTTCGGTATAGCTCGAATTAGAATGTTTAAGTAAGATTGGTCGGGTTTGGCGATACAGCTCGTGCAGTTCATCTTTAATACGGTAAAGGTGGTGAATCCTTTGACCTGGGTGGATTACTAGGAAGTAGACTTCGCCTTATTCATAAGTACACATAATGAGATTGATATTAGCTAGATTTCTATTTCATGAATAATTTATTTAGTCAATACTTTATGGAGTAGCCATGACGGCTGTTTACGCAACCATTCTAATATAATACCATCTTTGAACAGCAGTTCTCCTCCTACAACAAATCAATATTCCATAGTCTCCATTAGCCTAAAACTTATGACGAGAGGGTCCAGATGTGCCCTGATTAATTACATAATGGACTATACGTATACATATGTAAAGCAGAAATTGTTGGCACTTTTACGCTACAATAATATGGACTTATTATCGTGCATTTTACAGTATAATTATTAATTACAGAATGATTTTCCAACATTTCTTGTAGAAGTCTGTTAAGGAAGTTACAAAATAAAGTTAGAATAACCATGTTTGGAGCCGGCGATTGGGTGCGGAGTGAGATGTCAATTGAATCGAGAACTTTTGAAGTTTTACCAGCTCTAAAAGTATAACGACTACGAGCTACGAGTACCTATATTCTCAAAAGTCAGGGGTTTTTACGCATATCAGCGATTTTTATTGATCAGCTATTTCTTTTATTCTGTGCTGCGGATTCTTTAAGTTGATCATGTCATAGTAATATGACAAAAGCCATGATGTCATATCATATTTACTTAGCAATTTAATTAAAATACCGAAGATATTATTTTTATTTTGACTGATACAAAAGGCAGTCTTGTCCCCAGCATTACTCACCGGATTTAACTCCGAAAATACTAAACGAGAAATGGACGGCAATTAGGTTATGTGCGTGTGTGTCGGTCAATAGGAATAAGGTCGGTATAGATTTCCGCTCCTTTATGACCTCGACAAGCAAACGGAAAGTAGATTAAAGCTTCTTATGTTCGTTATAGTTCTGTAGCCAAACTACAAATTTGGAACTCTTACAATTTTGTTATGAGCGGTCCGTACTTGCATCGGTTTTAATAAAATTTTACAGTGTCCTATGTGAACCGTAACTTGATATTAAATATTAAAATTATAGCTACTACTAGGGGTACTCATACATAGAAAAGGCATTTATTTTATTCTAAACTAGCTTTCCGCCCGCGACTTCGTCAAAATGGATTTAACAAAAAAATTTGCCTATATATTAATCCAGGTACCAATCTGTCTATCAACCTAATTTCATCCAAATCCGTCCAGTCTTTTAGGTGTGAAGAGGTAACAAACATACATACACACACACACACACAAACTTTCGCATTTATAATACATTACAATACAATACAATACAATACAATACAATACAAATACACTTTATTGCACAACAGAAAAGAAAATACAGTTTCAGAAAAGTGGTAAGAATAGAATGTACAATTTGGCGACCTTATTAATAAAAGCGATCTCTTCCAGGCAACCTTTGGGTATAAGGACAGTGATTACTTTCCTATTTATTATATGATCCGTTTTCTTTGGGACCTTCAACACCATTGAAATTCAATTTGAAGATGCGGCACCTCACTTCTACTTTACTTCGCAAACTGTAGCGATGGGAAACTTAATTTTCGCCAAGCTTCCGTCGGTGAAAAATTACGAACTAAGTAAGTTTATATTGCGTAAGCTCTTCGCTTCAGGCCAAAGTTTTGCGATGAATATTACATTCACTTAATTAAATAGCCAAACATACAACAAGGTTGTTAGATATTCGTTAGTTTAGTTTGACTTTTAAATAGGTAAATATCGTTTTCTGTTACGTATGAAAGTTAAATAATATTACCCGTAAATCTATAAATGGTATTTCTTTTGCTCTTATAATTTCTCTGTCTATGCGGTCTATTGTTGTGTGCAATAAAACTTACAATGAAATGCTTTACAATATAGTAAGCCTTATGAGAGATTCAGTCTGCACCGATATTTTTTTTATTATATGAAGGGCATTTCGGTAAATATTTTGCGGATAAGTGCCTGGAGGTCGATTTTGTAAATTCGCATATTTCGCCTGTACAATCCCTATTCTAATCATTTTAAAAACCCTCAATAGTACATTACAGCAGAAACTAATAAGTATGCCAGAGTAAACAGACAATATATATTTGCAAATAAATCTTGCCGGCTGAAGTGTTGGACAGTTTGATATGAGAATTAGCTGGTGTAACGTTCTTATGACATTTATTATAAATACCAAAAAGCCCGACAGCATATTTTGTATTTTGCGGATGCCATGTTGGATTTTTTATCATAACATGTATCCTCTGACACTCTGGGGATCAAAACGAATCCAACGACAACTTGCACTTCAAAATCGGTCAAGTCGTTTAGGCTACAGGAGAATTATCCTGCCCTATTACTATTACATGCTGTGCATAAAAAAAAAGTTTAGAAATCTACATACATACACATGCTTACATACATTATACTCGAAAAACATCCCTCCTTGCTAGGGTAGTCGGGTAAGAAAGATTTTTGCAAAGATTCCCGCCTTTTGTACCGCATTTACTTTTTTAAATTCGCACACAACCTTACAGTGCTCACTTCTTTAAATGTTATGGATAGTTCCAAATTGAAATAATGATTTTAATGGAATTTTTTTTTTTTTTAGTTTTTTCCTAATGGAAAATTACTTCCTGTCCATTTACTTATTCCAAATTCAAAATGACTCATTTCTTTCCGACTTCTTTTTATTGCAGGATGTATACGGGCAACATTTCATAGCATTCATGAGAAAACGTGCATTTTTCCATCTATTTTAAATTTAAAGACTATTGTTTACTATTTCGCACTACTTAGTTGGTGAACTGAATCAGAAAGTATTGAGATATAAGGCTGTTGATATTGTCTATCATATTTATAAGTAGTTCGCGTTTTATGGAAACCAGTCAAATGTCGCACAACTATATGGTTTCCGCGAGGGCGCTATCTTACCCGATACATTCACTATCCACAATAATTTATATCGACAGCCCAATTCCTATATAAAACAGACTGTCACAATATTGGAATATTATTCAATATTATTCAGAAGTGCAAAAATTACTAACAATAATTAAGAGAAACGAGGGTAAAGGGACACTGACGAATGGGTAGGCGGAAGACGAAGACAGGGAGGTATGTCAGGATCGTGGTAAATGAAGATTTATTTTGTTGTCTTTGTTCGTCCCTATGGGAGAAAGGCGTGAGAATAAATAAGAATTCCGCGTCGTATACAGATACTGGATGAGTTATGTAAGTGAAATAGAAGGTATTGGCACAGGTAGTTTAATTTTTTTTCAAAACTATATTCGAATAGAGCATTGTGTCATTTGACGCCCAGCTATTTATAGCCTAATCCACATAATTACATCATTAAATTAAATAAATAGAGAAAACTTGGAGAAAATATTAGTTCCAAATAAAGTGTGATATGGATGTTTTCATTTATAATAAGTATTTATTTACAAAAAAATAAAAAATATTTATGTAGTAGGTATATCAACCATCTGGTATCCACAACACAAGCCTATAGTTGCTTACTGTGGAACTAGATGGCGCTGTGTGTATGTCTAAGGATATTTATTTATTTATTATAAATAAATTTCGTATGATAGGAAACCTACAAATCCCGCCAGTCGCATATCAATCTCAAGACGGCGCATGCGATTTTGAAAATAAAAAAATTAAACTACCTATGCCAATAATTTCGTTTTCACTTACCTGATATGCCCTATTTTTTTCCTTACTATTACGTTAATCAGGTAGGTACATGACATTTATAAACCCAAAGCTTTAAAGTTACTTTTAACATCGGTGACCTGCGATTTGATTGCTTATAATAAACTCCGCACATTTGATCGTTAGTTTCTAAAGTTAGATGGATCGACTATATGTTTTATTCTACATACATTTCAACACCGGTCGCCAGCGATTTAGTGAGTTTCATCTTTAGTTTACCTCTCCGCTAGCTGATGCAGCAATGATAGAATCGCTAAAAGGTGATTTTCATGCTACACTAACTGCAGCAAAATCAGGATGATGCATTAAAACAAAAGCAAACAAAATAAAACAAAAGCAGGATTTTGATACCGCCATCGGATGCAGCAATTATAAAAATTCGATGCAGCCGCAATATCGCCGATTGCCGACATTAAAACTATCGTGTGTGTGTGACCTTCCCAGGTGACCCATGCCCAGCTGGGTCGGGTCACGAGGTGTATATGTACAGAAGGGGCGGGACAGCTCAGGCCAGGTTCAAAACAGAACACGGTTGACCACATCAACTTATTTATTTAGAGAAACAGGTAGCACAGAGGATCGAAAGGGCCTTAAAACTAAAAAAATAACTATTGAGATGTAAAAAAAATATTAAAATAACGGTGCGACTGAGTTGAAATCAGAAAATCAATGTGCCAAAAAAATAGGATCCGTCAGTCAGTCACTTTAAAATTTCGAATTTGAACTCCAATAACCCAAACCCACCAATGAGTATCAGCTCAAAAGAACGACACCGTTACATGTGCTTTGACCCTAATAGTTTACGGTATATAACAATAAGTTTTATAAAGAAATGTTTCTACACTTTTCAGTGGTAATAATTAGCCTATATTACAATGCGTACCTTAAATTATCATCGTTTAAAAAATCTCGGCACATCATTTTTCAACAATAATAAAGGACAAACAAACAAACACAACTATAATATTAGTATACCTAACATTAGTATCGATATACCTATAAGTTGCTCATTTGTCATGGTCAACATTTATTCATAAATAATACATTAACCATGCTGACTGTACCAAGTTTGCGGATAAAATAGGAAATGCAAATGTAATAGGTTTTGAATAAATTATCTATCTCTCATTGACTAGGTTACTTCGTGCACATTCATTCAGTGGAAGAGGTCCAGCAGCAAGTTCTAAAATACATCAACGTGATAGCGCGACCCATGATCCTGGAGGGAAAGGACCCACCACCGACGTGGACACACGCTAATATTGATGACACAGTGAGTAATGGCTTTGATTCACTGTTACGAAATCAAGTACATATCTGCAAGTGTCAATGAATTAGCCATAGAATTAATAATTACTTGTGACAACCGAGTACATTTTTTTTTATACACAACGGGTTAGCACTTGACCTCAATCACACCTGATGTTAAGTGAAGATGAGACCGAAGGAGTAGTGTACTGACCCGGAAACCCCATCTTATTTGGGAGACTGGCTATCTTTCTCTGACAACCGGAACACAACAATGCTATTAACATCGCTGTTTGGCGGCAGATTTAGATAAGATGGTGGTAGCTAGCCAGGCGGACATTTAAAATTACCACCAACCAAATCGAGTACTAAATATGTACCCCGCTGGGGATCGAACCCACGACCTCCGAATCGTAAACCCAATGTTGTTTACATTGAGCCATGGAGGTGGTTATACTAATTCTCAACGTTTAACACGGACCGAGTTTCCCCGGAAACTGTCCTATATCCAATGGAGTTGCGAAGTTTGCAATTCGAATGTAGAACAGACATTTGAAATATAAATAAATTGATTAGAGTTTAGCGTAGAATTATATTTATTACTCCATTATAATATATCTTATTGTTATTTATTTTATGTCGGTTAATAACTGATCTGGTACAAAGTTTCTGTTACATTAACGTTGTCTGCTACTGGTTCTAGAACCATATCGCAGGAAGACAGTTACTGTAATTGAGCAAATTGGGAAATTACATTTTTCAGTTAGGGAATTTTTAAATGAAAAATTTCATATCGATGTCGCTGCAAGTGTAGTTTTACGTATTTCCTTGTGTGTTTAATTTTGAAGTTTAGTGATCTTCGATTTTCAAAATAATTGAGATCATTGTAACTCAATAGCTAACCAGGAGTAGAGTCAAAATAAAGTTGACATTCTGTTAGAAGTTGCAAGCAAATTTTACGTGTTTGGAATGAGTCCTAAAGTTACCTTTACTACTGGAGCCCTAATTTATTTACAAGTACCTATAAACGAGACTATAAGAACGAATTGGATCGAAGGTTCCTCCACAAACAACCTTTGGGGAGATTTACGTGCGATCAAGGACGATTAATATTGGAAACGAGCTATTTGCACGGTCAGTTAAGTAATTGGGTATTAGTTATTGAAAGATTTATATATAGTGGTACTACTACATATCATGTAACAATGTTTGGTGTGTGTAGAGTTACTTTTTTAATATGAACAGTGGTTCAATCAAATACTTTATTATTTTTGGATAAACGCCCTTTTATACAAATATCACAAACAAATTAACGGCACAAACATAGTCGGACATCTTCAATATTCTGCAACCTTATGTGACTAATATATTATGTAATGAATGGCTACCAGTATTACATATTTTATTTGAAATGAAAAATTTTTCGACATCGAACTAGTTGTTATTGTATGATAAATAAAGTACCTGTCAAATATAACTAGGTGTATTATGTCGAGTCATTCAATCGGGAATAAGGCAGTGAATTATTGAAAGATTCGAGAGGGTATCGTCAGAATTGGATCGTTACCATCGTTACTCTCCCGTATAGTAATAGCTTGAAATGAGTAGAATATTTTATGAGGAGGTATATCTATAGCAGGTTCCTATACTCAGTACTGCGTGGAAACGATGTGTAAACTGGCGATTACTTCGTTAGTTATAGGTTTTTTGTATACACCTGGAAACTTCTAAATATTAGTATTCAGAAGTTTCCAGGTGTATACAAATTCGTATCATGAAAATGAACAACGTTTGTTCCAAGAACTTTTAATGTTATGAATTTACATAACGTTTTGTACAGCTGAAAAAATAATGCAGAATTTTATAGTCATATAACTAATATAAGATTGGTATTAGTTCACTTTCTACTTAGTATATTGAAACTTCGTTTAATAATATGTAAATTCATGAATAACTTTAAAAAAAGAAACGAGATATTTCCGAAATTTAGTTGTTCACAATTTTGTGCAGTGTTTATGCATATTACAATTGAATTATTACGTCTATTTAATTTGCTTTAAAAAATTGGACTGTCGAGTCCATAAATGACTGCTATAGTGAATAATTTCGAAGGCAACAATAGTCAACATTTTGGACATAGTTTATTTATTAATAAGTTATTAATGTCATCTTGTTAACTCTGCGACGTAGGTTCGATTTCAGTAGATTGCAAACTTTCGTTACTTACCACTTATATGTAATTTGGGATATCTCCGACCATCCCATTTAGGATAAAGATCGTGACATATGTATGTATGTTATACTACGAAATTGATGAGCTATTTGATAATGTAGTAACTTAGAAATTTGTTTTTCATTCACAGAGAACAAGATTATGGAACGTGAGCAAAGATGTTAAAACGGTACGTGCCTGATTCAACATTGCTAATTAATTAAGTTGTTGAGTTCATTTTCTATTCTTCTTTGCAAATTTATAAACAATGATAGTATTAGTACCTAATTACTACATAAGTATATTACTACAACTCATTCTGTCAAAAGTCCTTTTTTGAAAATATAAACACAGATGAAATTAAAAAATAAAGTCTCTCCTTTCATTTGCAAAATTTTGGAAGTATCTACGATAAACAGTGCCTGCGATTATTCCCTGTTTAAAATATAAAACTTTAACAGTTAAACGCAATGCATGTAATTTTATGTAGATTAAAATGAATTATGGAATAAAGCAACTGTTAAACATTGTTTAAGCTTGATTATTTAATGAAGATCGTTGACAGTGCTATTTATACAGGGAATTCAATTGAATGACCACTTTTGAAATGAAATGGGAATTGAAGTTTGAATTGAAACTATATTGAGATAATCGATTTATTAGTACGGACCATAGTGTAGTGGGAGCTCTAAATTGCAGTATTGTTTCTTCGTTTTAGCCTGACGAAGACAAGTTGGTGACGTCAGTGGCGATACCTGCTTTCGACTACGTATACAACGAGAAGCATAACGATTCTATACTGCTGGGGGTTGCCGGTACTGACGTGCCTATTGATAGCATTGCGAAGCTAGCTCAGCCGCACCAGGTATCGTGAATCCTTCCAGTACACCATCAGCCTTAGGGACGCGGACCAGGACGGATTGGTGTTTGTGTCAGACTAGGGACCACCTAAGAGCAACTTTTTTGAACAATCCATAGACCCCATAAAGACTTCTATTGAAATACTTGTATGAAAATATAATTAGTAATACCCATCTAAGGACAAGACCGCTGCATAACTTCGCTGGAGCTCTTTTCGACTAAGTATTTTTTATATTATATATATACAAAAACATTACATATTATGTAATATTTTATTATAACAGAGTTACAAAGGTGGACTAAGTAATGTGAAATTGGCACGATACACATTCACACGCAACTCATTTGACCTTGGCCCTAAATTTTGATCCCCTTTTATTTACCGATTTACAATAAAAGGAGGAGGTTCTGAAATCGCCGTACATGTTTTCGAGAGCATAAGGTACCTACTGAGATCGCGTGATTCATCTTCGACCATATCGTCACTCTCCATTAAGTGAGATTGTGATCAAACGAGTACCTAGTTACGGTTTAATCCGCACGGTATTCCATGCAAATTTCATGTTAATTTTTTTCGAAATGAATAAACCGATTGTAATGATACTTTATACTAGCACTTACGTAGATCTAAAAAGTTAGTAGATCTAAAGTTTTCCATAGTATAAGAAAAAATGCAATATACTCTTTGAAATTCAATATTTTGAAAATGTTTTCTACTCATTTGTTAGATCTATGTGACCTGCTTATACGTATCAAGTTTCATTAGAATCGGTTTATTCATTTCGGCAAATTTAAAATTGAGAGTTTTGATGGGATATTGGGATATTCCCTGTGGGATATTCCCTCTTAAATCATGAAAAAACCATACTTTTTAATTATTTTATGTATTCGTATATAATACATACGTATGAATTACATACGAATGTCTACAATGTATACCGATTACTCCGAGATCGCGTGACCGATTTGCGTGATTACTTTTTCATTGGAATGAAGATTTTATATTTACGAATAATTTAAAGATTCGGTTGAGATGTTCTTATTTAAATTTGATTAAGATTTGATGATGGAGTACTCTCGGGAGCCCCTAACAGTTGACGGCAAATGTGCCGTGATAGGGTTATTTATTTACTTTTTGGAAGATTAACAGATTTATATAAACGATAGAAAACAGAACCTATCAGTAAAAACAATCCTCATAAAAAATATGTAAACATGTAGAGTAGTTCACAGCAATATTATGTCAGTATCAGTAGGTAATACCTATGATATGATATGAATAAAAACTATGAAATTTTACAATAAAAAGGGATAAGAACAAAAAATAAACATTGGCACGCAATGTTCGATTTCGTTAAATCGATCTAAACCTAAATTTAATACCTGATTACCTAAATTTACTAGTATTTCCTACTTGATATGTGTGACAGAGCTGATGATACAGTCAGGGGTATTTGATGATGCACTCTGGAAATAGAGAACGAAACAATTAAGTTAACTTATTTTAAAGATATGGGATACCATTTTCATTAAATAGTATAAAAATAGTATATTGTTTAATAGGAGAACCAAGTCTCAAGCATATTACCGTTCACAAGTATTTCGAAAAAATAGATAATGATATTATAAGAGAAATACAACGGGCCTTAAAACCAGTCCGTGGCGTAAAGAACTCGCATCAAAAACCCCATTTGAAGGCACTTACTACCCACAGATTTTAAGCTAACGCAAATCGTTAAAGAAAGAACATACTACGAAAGTGATGTGATACACCTGTCTTAACTAACATCACTATATTTTGGGTGAACCTACTGACCTCTAAAATACAGGTAATTACTACCTAGTTTAGAGCTCAGCAGTCCAACCTTGCCTACTTGTTAAAGGATTTAGGTTGATGTCCAATAGATTTCTTTTTTCTCTATGGATCTGTATAAAATGATGTATGGAACTGTATAAAATGACGATGTAGCTGTTTATTGAAATAAATTATTTATTATTATTTACGACACTAAATATTACTTGCCAACTGAAAAATCTTTTTGGAAAAGTATTCTGTTAATGAGATTATGGATACACCTATATCAATTATATAGCGTGCCGACGTTCTGGCTTATTTTATTTTGTTGTTATCTTAAAATATGACAGAGAAATGTCAAGTGAAATTGAGCACGAAGGTGGAAGCACGCTCAACAAACAACAAATTGCAGCGTAGCTGCTTAAAATTTCCTATCACCAACCAAAACGAGTACTAAACACGTACTCCGCTGGGATTCAAATTCGAGAACTCGGTTTCGTACAGTCAGGTTCAATATTATAGTCATAGTCTAAGTTCAAACCATTAAATTATTTTTTGAACACCTTTTATTTCTTAAGATAGAAATACCATTAATTCTTGAGCTGTTGACCGTACTACACAAGAATTGTACTCGAAACTTGCCTTAAATACAAAGGTTTTAAAAATAAATTTATCCTTTGAACTTGGACTATAACTGCACTTTTGACCTGATTGTACGTCTATGTTGTTTACATTGACCCACAGAGGCGGTTAAATGTAAACGGTTTCACGTAAAATTAAAAATATTTTTTATTTCAGCTTGGTGTCAACGGCTATTCATTTATCGTGAGCAATAATGGATTTTTATTGCTACATCCCCTGCTAATAGCCACTGTAAGTAACAGAAATAAATAAATATAATATAATATAAATAAATATCTTTGCACATACCACACAGCGCCATCTAGTTCCACACTAAGCATATAGATTGTATTATAAATACCAGATGGTTGATAAACTACACAAATACGTTTACACAAACGGTAAAATTTTGATTTTCTAGAGTTCTGTATCTTAAAATGTAAAAACGGTACTCTATTTGCTGTCCTTCTGTTCGTTAAGATCCTTTTTCGCAGCGAGTCGTATCAAACTGAAATTGAAATCAAATACGCATTCCCACACTAACTGGCGCAGTAAGTTTTGGTAGCGGTACGAAACTACTGTTGTCCTTAAATTTTAAAATTTTATATGAGAGAAGGTTCAATTAAACGAATGAACAATTCGAAAATAAATAACTTGTAATTGTGTGTAATTAACACGTAACAAAGTTAATTTTGCGGCTTTTATTAACACGTTCACCGACACTGAACCAGACACAATATAAGTTCTAGTGTTATTACGTCTATAGGCGTTCAGTGTCCGTCAACGTGTTAATACCTCGTATTTATAATAAAATAAAGTACGTAAGTCGTATAAAGATTATAATCGTAATAATAAATACGGCTGAATTTAGCTTGTAAGAAAAACCGATCTACCCACTCCGACCTATGACGATGACGCAACTCACAGGATACGAGTCCAACTCGCACTTAACCATTTTTATATTGATCAACAAGTTCCTTGATTGATATCGATATGATACTTGTCCGTGAACATTTTGAACATTTCATTGTCGTAGTCAGCTCTATTACAATGTATAAATAGCTCTATATAGTCTCTAATGAGTATTCTGAGTTGCTCCTAAGTTAAATCAATAACATTGTAGGTTCGCAGTTTGGTGTCTGACGGGAGATAACGAAAATAATGGGCGTTCAGTTATGCTTCAGCCCAATTTCGCGTTTAATAGATAACAATTCTCTTTGAATTCCGCTAGGGTTTTGAGTTACTAGAATTATTCTATCTTCACGAAGTTTTTAAGACCTTGTTAAAGACGTATTACTGTTTATTTTAAAAGGATTACAAGCGATGTCTTAACTCGGAAACTTGGAAATTGGGTTTAACTTTTGTTCATGAAAGTACTCGTAGGTATCATCATCCACAGCCTTCACGGACCCACTGCTGGGGCACAGCCTCCTCTCACTGGGAGAGGGTATAGACTATAATCTATACTATAATCATACTGTATAACGTAAATACAAGATATAAAAATAAATTTGCTGCTCATAGCAGTCGCTTACACAAAGTCACTAAGTCATTCAAAGGACAATGTATACGCTTTTATAATAAGGTTACGGTAGACATTCAAAATGTTCCTTTAAATATATTTATAACCACCATTAAACGGAAACTATGTGTCAAAGGCTTATTATAAACATGTCTTTCAGATGATAAGAATGCGTGGACATGAACCGCGCGGCGATATCCGGTCTATTATTTTCTTTTTTTTTTGTCGAATGTTTAATTGTAAAAATACTTAATTAAAAAGTGAAACTCGTGAGTTTTGTTGCTTGATCTTCTCTGGGGAGTCTGCTTTTTGGATGAGCGATATTTCTATATCATGACGATTTCAAATGTAAAATGTTATTCTTATAACTTACGAAATAAAACTTTTTGAATTTGAATCCACAACGCGGACCCAGTTGGTGGATATGTGTCGGACCAGTGGCCACCTGACAGTCAGTATTTTTAAAACTCCCCTGCATGCCACAGAATGTCTTTAATTGAAAACAATAATCAGTTGTTTCGTTGTGTCAAAAAATAAACTCAAAGAATATTTTAAATGGTTAACGTTTATCAGATCAATGACAAGCTACAAGTCAACTACAACAGCGTGGACTTCGTAGAAGTAGAGCAGGTGGACGATGGAAAGGGGCCTCGGGAGCTGGGCGAGAAGATAGAGAAATTACGACAGCAACTGGTGGACGGCAAAGAAGGCAACATGAGTAACGTGAAAGTGCTCTTCCACTATGATAAACTGAGGTAATTACACCCGTCAACATTTGAGCACATGTCAGGAAAAGTAACTTTCTACCCTTGAGCTACATAATATTTTTCTTTTTTTATGCACAACGGGTTAGCACTTGACCTCAATCACACCTGATGTTAAGTGAAGATGAAGTCGAAGGTGGAAGCGTACTGATCCGGAAACCCCAACACATTTGAGGGACTGGCTATCTTATCTCTGACAACCGGAACACAACAATGCTATTAACATTGCTGCTTGGCGGCAGATTTAGATAAGATGGTGGTAGCTAGCCAGGCAGACATTTAAAAAGCCCTACCGCCAACCAAACCGAGTACTTAAACATGTACCCCACTGGGGATCGAACCCGCGACCTCCGAATCGTAAACCCAATGTTGTTTACATTGAGCCACGGAGGCGGTTGTGGTACTTGGGTACATTTTATTTTATACTTCACAGCATATCTCCTTATTAGTAATTAATAACATTGCCAATATTTAAAATAATATACAGTCATAAGAACAATAGAATTGTTGATGATCTATATCTAAATGTAAAAAGTAAACAAAGCTACAGTACAGCATTATTTGTAGAAAAGGCTGATGATTAACTATACTTGAATTAAATCAAGGGAATTAAATGTAATTGTTCGAAAAAGCCTAACCGCCTCCGTGGCTCAATGTAAACAACATTGAGTTTCGAATGGGAGGTCGTGGGTTCGATCCCCATCGGGTACATGTGTAGTACTCGGTTTGGTTGGTGGTAGGGCATTTTAAATGTCCATGGCTAGCTACCACCATCTTATCTAAGTCTGCCGCCAAACAGCAATCTTAATACCATTGTTGTGTTCCGGTTGCCAGAGGGAAGATAGCCAGTCCCCCAAATAAGATGGGGTTTCCGGGTCAGTATGGCCTTCAGCCTCATCTTCACTTAACATCAGTGTGCGAAGTGCGAGTTTTGTCTCGTTTTTGACTTTACCATCGCGTTCGCGTTTACGAAAAAAGTATCTATGAAAAAAATCGTTTTGCAAACTATCCGCTAGAGGCGCTGCACATTTCTCCATACAAATCGTCACGTAAACGTGAATGCGGTAGTAAAGTTAAGTCGAAACAAAACTCACACTCCGCCCTCAGGTGTGATTGAGGCCAAGTGCTAATTTTTGCTAAGTTGTACGTACCAACACTTTCAGTTTGGATTTGGCGCGGAATGTCACTATTGCTAAATATCTCGACGCAAAATGTCACATTCTCCAAAGGTCGTTCACAAAATGCCCCAAGTTGATGCGTGTCCGACACGTACGTGATCAGTTTCTTTACTATTTTCGTCGGTCATGAAAGCCCGGCTTGGTATTCGTCTATTTTTGACCCAAACCATTGATCCATGGTTTATTTGCAAGAAACATGGTACAAAGGTTGCATGGACATGTTTCACCAATGTGTATCAAGCAATATTTAATTTTAAGAGTCTACAATGTCGTAAATCAATACAAAAAAATAAAATAAAATCATATCAATAAAACATTTTACACCTTAGCAATAACCAATACTTGCATTGTTAGCAGTGCAGGTCATTCATCTCGCGTCTAATTTCAGTATTAATAAAATGGTTACACGATTCAGAAGTCATCCAACTATCATTGTTTCGAATCGCATAAAGTATTAAATTCAATGTCAACTTTAGTTAACAATTAAAAAAAAACCTTAAATCTTGTATCTATAAATAGATACAAGATTTAAGGTTTTATTAATAATAGTAATTTTATTTATAATAGTACAATATTTATACAATTTCAGAAAATTTGTAGATGTAATTATTTCTAATAGATGTGACAATTACGGTGTACATGACACTTACCATAATGAAATAATAGCATAACCTAATGAATATTGAGATGAAACGAAATTAATTGGATAGCTACTTAATTGACGAAGTCTGCAGCTTTCGTTTGAAGCTGCTAAACGAGTCGTGGAAGATGTCAATGTCTGGATCACGGGTTTGGATGGAATTATACTGATAGAGAATTCTACTCAGGGGAGATTGAAAACCTAGATTAGTTCTAGAAAACGGAGTGTGAAATATTTTACTAATTTTGTGCCTAGGGTAAGAGTAAGGGACGGCAAGAGATATTTTTTCCAAAAGATGATTGCACTCGTTTGTTAATTAATTTATAAAGAAAACACAGGTCATGAATACGTCTCCGATCACGAAGAGTACCTACTCATATTGAACTTAGACAATCGCTGATCCTATGGATTTCTATGAGAGAAGCCACTGCAAGAGAAAGCTAGATTGCCTGGTGAATGTTCTTTTTCCAAACTAAGGTTTCTAAGGTTCTAAACTTGTCAGTTTTTATAGAAGAATAAACAATATCATTTTCATTATTATAGATTATGAAATTCAATACCAATTACCTCATAAAATAGGTTCGTGTGCAAACTGAACAACCAATTTTTCTACTGATTAAGTCATTTGGTGCACGTCCCTGAAAACTTTTTAAATGTGTAGGTACCAGAATTTCGGTCAAAGACAAATGAGCGTTCGTGCCTTTGACAAGCAAGTTAACGAGGGACGATGACGGCGAACGAACGAAATCCCTAGTCGTTTGTTAATAGGGTACTTACTTACATATACTCGTATAATATATGTATATATATAGGTAGATGGGTACTTTTATATGATGGTATTGACAAATGCGTAGGGTAGTACAATTAGTTAATGCTACTAGTTACGTCAGTGGCTGGGTGTTTATCATGTCGGTGGATTACGATCGGTTGGTGTAGTGGATAGTGACCCTGAAAGCGAAAGCAACGGTTGCGGGTTCGAATCCCGCGAGGGGTAAATGTTTGTGTGATGAATACGAACATTTATTCCCGAGTAATGGATGTTTATATAAATATTTATGTATGTTTATCCATTATCTAGTATCCATAGCACAAGCTTTGCTTAGTTTGGGATTAGATGATGGTGTAAGTGTCCGAAATATTTATTTATTATTTATTTTATTCTATGTTTTTTGTTTTTTTTTATTTATTGATAATTTTGTTTTTCATATATTGATAATTTTGTTAGATATACCTAATAATCAAATAGAGATGATAATGTTGAGATGGATGAGTGGAGTGACGAGGATTGATAAAATAAACCGTTTAGCTTGGTATGGATATGTTATGAGGAGAGATGAAACGCATGTTGCTAAGAGAGTGATGAATATGGATGTCGATGGTTGGAAAGGAAGTAGAAGACCACGGAAAAGATGGATGGATTGTGTGAAGGGTATGAACGAAAAGGGCGTGAATGAGGAGATAACTGCTGATAGATTAGAAGAAAAAGACGTACTGCGCCGACCCCAAATAAATTGTAACCAGGGCAAGAAGATGATGATGAATGAAATATAGTTTATAGTAGATAAAAATTGTTACTATTGTTTGCTATTTCACAGGAGGATTGCCAGAGTAGAGCACGATTACTTCTTCAATGCGCTGAATGGTACCCCGTTCTCTATGGGCATATCTTTACCAAGAGGGTACGGTGACACGGAGCTCTTGCTTAAAGACATCCCTTTGGAGGCAAAACAAGGGAAAGCAATTACTGGAATCAACGTTACTGACTACTTCAGGTTCAGTTATAGAGTCCATCCTGATTGGTGAGTCTTTGTTATTATAACTCTTTTTACTTACCTGATGCAATCACGGATCAGTCGCAATCGCTATTCTTTGTCGATTAGGACCATTAGTGGCATTTTCATACGAGGGGTTCCATGCTTGACACGCACTTTAACGGACGTTTTCAATGGGGTCAGTTAAGGCAAGTCGGCGGCGATAGCGACGGCTTGAAAATACGGATAGTCAGGTGGTCGCTAGGGCCACATAAATCCACCAATCCACACTGGATCTGCGTGGTCAGTTATGACCCACACACTCTTCTAATAAGAGGAAGCTGTGCGCCAACAGTGGGAACGTATTACTACTCATAATAATTGCCGAAAACAAATTCTGAAAGGCACAAATCAAGCCTAGGCTTGCGTAGTGGACAACGACCCATATAAATCACTAACTTGAAAAAAATTATGGGAATAAAATGGATTCGAGTGGTCTTCACTGACCTACTGTGGATGGCAAATAATCAAAATCATTATCATGTAAAGAAATAAATTATTTTGGAGAGGTGTTCCATACCGGATGAGTTTTTTTACCGTAAGGAAAAAAAGAGCATATTAAGTAAGAGAAGTAGAAGGTATTTAGCATAGGCAGTTAATTTTTATTTATAAACCATCATCGAATAAAGTGTTGTGACATTTGACGGTCGCATTTATAGCCCATTCCACGTAACTACATCATTACATTAAATTAAATAAATAAAAAATGGAGAAAATATGAGATCCAAATAAATTTCGCATGATTAGGAACCCTATGTATGCCGCCAGTCGCATATCACTCTCGGGCCGGGAGGCGCGTGCGACGATGATGGTTTTGTAAAAAAAAAAAAAACTATACCTACATAGCCAATGCTTTCTACTTCACTAACCTAATATGCCCTATTTTTTCCTTACGGTAAAAAACTCATTGGGTATAATTATATTTTTTTACTTGTCTCGGAATGTTGTCACTCAAAGTCCTTCCTACCTACCTTCACAATGTACAGTAGACGACATGTCAAAAGTAACACTGCCAGTATGGCAGTGTCTGCCTTACGATAGCGCGTCCATACGACGCGGTGACAACGGAAGGATGCTCCGCACGTTGAAGTTATTATATACGTCTGATTTTCTGTCAACTTTTAAAATTAGTATATTTTATGTGTGTTAAATAGTTACTTAGCTGGAGGGGCTGCAAAAACCGCTGCAAATGGTTCTTGTGAATAGTGCGGTCTGAATTTAGGTCTGTGTAACCTTAGAAGTTCCTCTTTGGAATTACATGAGTAAAACGATTCCATGATTTGTGAATTGTTCATTCCAGGGTGTACTGCAAATATCACTATTTGGAAGGCCACGAAACCGACCACGCTGAGATGGAAATTTGGAACTTTTTGGTTAATCTTTCGCATAATAATACCGATATAACAAAAAAACAATATGCGGTAGAAAAGCAAACTATAAATTTTACTCTAACAAGTAAGTAGAACATAATGAACTTCGTTTTAGGCGAACTAATATATCCAGTACTACTCGTATGAGGACATGTGAGACATTGCTTCTTGACTGACTCAGTGATTATCGCACAGCGCAAGCCCGTGGACGGAAGCATATTAAATTATTTTATATTTCCATTCCTAAGGGGTTCAAGGGGGGTCGGGCGCGGGGAGAAATATTTCAATCAAAAGTCAATATCTCCGAAACCAAGAACTCTAGAACAATGAAAATTGGTATGTAGATTGTACTATATGGAAAAAAATAAACACGTGTTTCAGCATTTTTCATAAAATTAACAAAATCTTCAAAGTATGTCAATTCGATGGCGATAGTTCTATAAAGAAATGGTAGGCGAGTTGTTTTCCTTTCCCTTTTGCTATTTAACGCGATAAAAGTTAGTTATTATTTTGAGATCCATGTCGCTTGCATAAACTAGTATTTAAGGACATGCGATACGGGTATTTTTTTTTATGCACGACGGGTTCGTACTTGACCTCAATCACACCTGATGTTAAGTGAAGATGAGGTCGAAGGTGGAAGCGTACTGACCCGGTAACCCCAACACATTTGGGGGACTGGCTATCTTATCTCTGGCAACCAGAACACAACAATGCTATTAACATTGCTGCTTGGCGGCAGATTTAGATAAGATGGTGGTAGCTAGCGAGGCGGACATTTAAAATGCCCTACCACCAACCAAACCGAGTACTAAACATGTACCCCACTGGGGATCGAACCCGCGACTTTCGAATCGTAAACCCAATGTTGTTTACAGTGAGCCACGGAGGTGGTAAACTGTACTATCAACAAATATATGAATCGCACCTATACATACTAGTACATCTAACCCCGATTTTTAATGGGATTACTTGCGTAGTTATTATTAGCGGTTGAAATAAAGCTATGTAATTTTTTTGTATATTTCCAGCACATTGCACCAATAGAAGCCCGTTGGGCAAAGAGGACTACTACTGCAATGAAGACTTGGTGAAACAGTTAGTGTTCGACGCGAAACTTTCAAATCCGTACTTCAAAGATTGGCAAGCGGGTCCAGCAGAGTGGGATCTAGCCAAGAAGTACAACGTCAGCGTACGATTCATAGCGACCTCTAGCGGTCTAACGCGGTGGAACTACATCTTCGATTCCACCAAGAATGAAAAAGTACTTGATGATGGAAAAAGAGTAAAAGAAAATCCTGGAAAGTGAGTATTGTTTTCTACTTGAACGATCATGAATATAGAACTAGGTTGACCATTCAAGAAGTACCTACTTTTTATGTAAAAAAACTCGAAAATTATGATGAGTTTTTCGGAATATAGTCTACAAACAAATGATGTGCCTCTTCTCGTAAAATATATAGGTACCTATATTAAACTGGTACATGGGGGTCTATTTCTACTGCTGCTTGCGGGTAGGGCAATTGCATGGAAGCCTAGTCTTTGATAATCATCATGTTACCATACAATAGGTAAGTAATAAATGTAACGCATTTTAAATATAAACCGCCTCTGTGGCTCAATGTAAACAAGATGGGGTTTACGAATCGCAGGTCGCGGGTTCGATCCCCAGCGGGGTACATGTTTCGGAGTTGGTTTGGTAGGCGGTAGGGCATTTTAAATGTCCGCATGGCTAGCTACCACCATCTTATCTAAGTCTACCGCCAAACAGCAATGTTAATGTTGTGCTTCGGTTGTTAGAGATAAGATAGCCAGTCCCCCAAATAAGATGGGGGTTTCCGGATTAGCACGCTACCACCTACGGCCACATCATCACTTAACATCAGATGTGATTGAGGTCAAGTGCAAACCTTTTGTGATAAAAAAAAACCTTTTATGATTGCAGAGGTTTCGGAGATCTTTATAATAAGGCGATAGAAGAGACCTGGTATAAGGCTGCAGTACTTCAACGCATGATCGACAAAGAGTCCTTGGTGGTGGCTACAAACTTACCAATATTGGACGATACTATTAATAATCCACCACCTGTCGAAAACGAAGATGGCGATATCACAGTCACAGCTAGTTACGCCATATTCTACAAAGATGGTGATTCAGAAACTCCGGCTTCAGTGGTGGGATTCCAGTATTCGTTTAAAAAATTCTACGAAAGGTTCATGGAGATTATTGATTCGGAACAGGATGAAGATAAGGTACCTATTTGTTATTTTTCACATACTTAATGAGTGAAGAATGTGTATGTAATGGTGTTATATATATATATTACGGGATTCTGTTTTGTGTATACGTAATTTTTGGGATACATACATATTTTTCACTCTCAAGTCTTATAATGATGATGATGATAATGATTAATATGTTTTCCAAGTACCAGCTACTTTATTTGACAAACAAGATTGTGTTAAAAAATTCTTGCCATACTTTTTTCAGGATTTTACATGTGGAGATGAGTACGATTGTTACATTATAGATAGCTCTGGATACGTGGTCCTATCCTCACCATTCAACCAGAGCCAAGTGGGTCAGTTCTTTGGAGCTATCAATTTGGAAAATCGGCTGATTCTGCAGTTCCTGCTGAATGAGACTGCGTTCGACCTTGCGGAGGTCTTCAACTACCAGGCTTTGTGCCCTTTGTCAGATCTGAAGGATACGAGCAGTGCATGGTCGATAAAGACGGTAATTATTGTTTTAAATGTAACAGTAATTATATGGTGTAGCAATATCAATATACGTATATGTACAGACATACAGACATACGAGCGTCGGTGGCTCATTGGAGGAGACACAGTCTCCCAATTTGGGAGATCTAGGTTCGATTCCCAGGCAGGCCATATACTAATGAGCTTTCAAATTTTATTTAATTACTTATGTGCATTTATCTGACTGCTCTTAAACGGTGAAGGAAAAAGTCGTGAGGAAACCTACATGCCTGGGAAATAAAAAAAAACTGTGGCAGGCATGTGAAGCCCCCAACCCGCACTGGGCCAGCGTGGGAATTGTTGCGAAATGAGATAACACTTACAGGGATTTTAGTAAAAAATAGGTAAAACCTTAAGCTTAGATTCTTAAATTTCTTAAACGTGAAACAAAACCGTTACGATCAAATAACTTGGGCTCTCAATTCGGACGCCTGCCTAAAGTGGCATAGCCTAAATCTTAAAAAGTGCTATCCCTGGGATAATAATTTTTAGTTGAGAATTTAGTTAAGATTTTCTTAAATAAATTAAGAAATTCCCCAATCCTAAGAATGCGATATAACAGATTTATGGCGGTTTAGCTTGAGCCCTCAATTCATAAACATCTGAAGTGAGGAATCTGCAAAACATGAATTTATCTAAAGTAATAACATCAATACGACTTAGGTATATTTCAATTCAATATCTCGGTAAATTAGTTAAAAAGAAATAACGACACAAAAGTAAACCGTTAAAAAGTAAATGAAATTCTATTTTTCCCAAAACGTCTGAACTGAGGGCTCAATATATTCGGCAGTATTGACTAGGCTAAGCCTTCTACATTACCGCACATTAGCTAATATATTTTAACCAATTTTTAACTAAAATGCAACATAGCGTCTATTCTTCTAAATGCCATACTTTAAGAGAAAATCTATTTACAATGTTTTATAAGAGAAAATTCTGTAGGGTGACCATAATACTAATGTTTGTCGTGTTCGTGTAGTATTTTGTAAAGCGCAGATGGAAAATTATATACGACTAGCTGTGCTGTACCCGCACCTACGTATGCGTGGAAAAATAATAAAGTAATTAATGAAATACTGAACGTAATTAAATTAGCACCTGTATAATATTTAAATATTTAGCTTCAATATACTTTACATAAAATGAAACAAACTTATCGGCCATTAGTAGGTATGTAATATAATAAGGAGTCATCGCATTTATCGACTATCTGTACCATTACAGAAAACACCTTCCTTTAAATCACATATTGTGTAAGTAAAGTACGTCACGAAAAACATTTGAAAAAATTTTTGGAAGTAATTAAAATTTTAACATTGTTTATAATTCTTCTCTACGCGCCATTGTTTGTAACTCATACCACACGCACGGTATTTTCACAAAGTACCATGCACCGCACCGCTGCTAAAGGAAAAAAGTCAAATTTATGAAAAATGGCAACTTATGTAATTCTGTCGGTAACGGAGAAAATCAAATTGAATTGATGAACACGTGTGCCTTAGATTTCGTACTTTACCTTTTGCATTTACAAGCCAAAGTATCAAAAAGAGTATCGATACACTTCAAAATTTATCTGACAGCCAATCATCACATGATGAACTTCATAAAATGAGGTTTCCTATTATAGCACTTCAATATTTTAATAAAACACAAGAAGGTAAAGTTGTAAGTATTGATTATGCTTGTAGTACTAACTTTATATTTGAAAATGTATTATCAAATTCTATTTCGAGAGCAATTTATACAAAACAGTGTTTCAACAACTTGTATATCTTCCGAAATGTGATTCTTTTGCCGATAAATATGGATATGATAATTACCTATAACGTTAGGTATGATTGGGGGCTGAACTATTACTCACAGAAAGAGAATCCTGAATCTCCTCGGCATACCTTACCTGCCTCGTCATCACTTTCATCCTCATATGGTTGAGGATACGGATGCTTAATTTGTGCTTGCAGAATTTCCTTAACTGCATCCTCCTCCATCATCAATAATAATAATAATTTAGACATTTAATATATTGTTTATTTATTTACAGCCTTTTAGCATAGTTGGAAATTTCGTTCAATGGTTGCTAACAGAAATAGTCTTGCTTGTGGTTAATTGGAATCAGTATTCTTATGCAGACGATTCGGGTAAGTACTAACAAATCATGAAACACCAAACCTATAATCATACTGTGAATAGTACTGGAGACAAATATTTTATAGTTCGTATGCTTTCTACGGTTTCTAGGGTTCCATCAAGAACGGTCCAAAAGGAGCCTTATTTCTGAGCAAACTCATTGTGTGGATCTGTTGTCGGCAGTCTATCTGCTAGCTTTTTATGATTAGTTTCATAGATGTGGGAGATTGGTTACATTTAAAAAAAGGTTGGCTAATTGGAAACTCCTTCATCCTTAGAAAATAATTAAAAACAGTAGAAAATGTACGAACGTTACAAAATTTATGTCACGTTGTTGCATTATATGTACGATCGATCATATGCTTAGTGCTATAAGTGGCTTCACTAATTTTCGAGTTAGTTTATAGATGCTGTATTAGGTGCTTAATAATAAAATAGGTATAACAATTAAATGTATTGCAAGCAGGTAAGTAGATAGTTAAATAAAACGTTAGTCGGAAAAGGGGTAATAAATTAGCTATTTTTGCAAGCAGAAGACGTTTCTATGGTCAAAATATATTTCTTCTGATTTTCTTTTTCACATTGTTTTTCGAAATATATTTGGAATGTGTTTTAGTCACGATATCTAGATACCTTTTACCCCCTTATTCTTATATAAAATGCTAAGAAGTTTCAGAAGTAATCTAATAGTTAATTTTGTGCGATGTGTACACAACTTCAGGGTGCGGTTCTGTTGCCAAAGATCTTTAGTGTATTTTATGAATTTATATATTTTTTGTTGGATCGGATTTGACCACAATCTAGCTTGGTGTAAAGTGATAAAGATCAAGCACGCAACCCAGAAAATGTCTATTATCCTATACAAGTAACTTATAGAATGTCGTTAAATTATATAATTGTTCACACAAATATACGAACATGCTCATATACATATAATCGATCTATTCTAATGAGAATGACTTACCTATTACATAGATTTTTTGAATACGATGAACTTTATCATAAGTAAATACCTACTTACATACATACGCAGGATCAAACACAACCCTTTTTTTGGACTCGAAAAAAGGTATTCATATAACGCAATGTAGAGGAATGTATACGTATACAGGCGTCGACGGCACGAATCGTGAGCCATGGGCCGGATAGGACCACTAAAAAATTTACTATTGCGCGGACAAGGCCACCGCTACGATTCGTTCTAGTCCCACAGACGAATAAATAATAGCAGACCAAATATTAATATACATATGCGAAAGATGTCGCGTACCCTAAGTAGCTTAGTAAGGTAGATTCACTTTCTAAATATATCGCTTGTGTCCAAGCGAAATGCTTACAAACTATTAGCCGTAATCTGATAACTGACTGAGGCAATAATAAACGATTTCTAGAAGTTTCCACTTACGTACATTTCAAATATAAAATGATAACTGACAAAAATACGAAATTTATAAAAGTAGGTTTACTTTACCATCGCGTTCGCGTTTAGGAAAAAAGTTCCTTTAAAAAAAAATCGTTTTGCAAACTATCCGCTAGAGGCGCTGCACATTTCTCCATACAAATCGTCACGTAAACGTGAACGCGGTAGTAAAGTTCAGTCGAAACAAAACTCACACTCCGCCCTCTGATGGTTGATATACCTACTATACAAATACATTTACACACGTAAATAAATACCTACAGGGTTTCTAACCACTACATCAAAGAGCACTAGTACTAGTAGCATGACAGACGCGATAAACGTTTATATGCGAGATAATATTTGTCCTGCTCATTCACTTGGACGAAATACAACTATTCCATTCTTACACCTATGTAAAAAAATAATAAAAAAAATAATAGGTAATTATAAAATAATATAAAAATCCGCAAATTATGACATATACTATATACATGTGACAATGTCATGTTCGGTCTGCCAATATCTATTTATACGTCTGTGGCCGGTGCTTGTATCAGCTCGTATGTCTGGATTATTATATGACACCTGATGCACAAAATGCGCTTCAACATATGCACTTTCAGTAGCAACACTTCTACACAACATTTCTTCTAATATTTCCGCTTAACCTAACGGCATGATTGTCTTGTCTCGCTCACAGACTATATCGATTCACGATTCCACAACAATGCAGAGTCTACATCGACTGAAATACCACTGATGTTGGACAATAACACCATCCCAGCAAAGGAGGAGAAGACCGGGGATCATTTCTCCTGCGACCACAGCATCAGCCTATACATTTTGAACCCTAAGTATTTCTTGGAATCGACGGGCATGACTAGGGAAGTTAAGAAGGATACGGCAGATGATTGTCATCCTCCGTTCTGGGCGGCGCTTATTCCGAAGACGAATTTACTGCTGATGGTAGTTGAGAGGGGAGACTGGTTATTTAACGCGAGCTGTCCGAAGCCGCCGGACACGAAACCGATTCCCACAAACGCGTCCACGACAAGCCGCGAGCCGTGCCATAAGCTTAAGCTGGGAAAGCTGCCGCGCCGCAGGCTGGAGGGATGCTTCACTTATCACGATAAGGTAAACCACGACTGTGGAGTTTAATAATTTTTCGTGGTATGCTAAATTAGTAACTAACAAATTCCCTCAACAATTTCATCATCAGCCCGTAAACACCCCACTGCAGGGACATTGGCCTTCCCTTCTATAATGAGGGAGTCTGGCCCATAGTCCACCACCTCAACAATTTATTAGATGGAAATATAGAAAAATTTCAACTCATAATTTACTAAATTACGATTTTATAAAATACAACCTCAATGTAGGTATATTTTATCTCTGACTACCGGAACACAACAATGCTATTAACATTGCTGCTTGGCAGCAGATGTGATTTAAGATGGTGGTAGCTAGCCAGGCGGACATTTAAAATGCCCTACCACCAACCAAACCGAGTATTAAACATGTGCCCCGCTGGGGATCGAACCCGTGACCTCCGATTCGTAAACGATATGTTTACATTGAGCCACGGAGGCGGTTAAAAATATTCTTGTAATATAACCCACGGCTTTTCTTTTTCGAATTTGGCGGACTGTCGTGTATATATTTTAATTTGCAATGCTAATCTCAACTAAAAATTAGGTAATTGTGCTACAGTTAAATGTGAAATAAAATGGTGACATTGAATTGAGTGTTGAGTCATATTGCAAGTAACCGTTTTCTACCGTTACTTATGTGCTTCCAAGATGTCAGCCTATCTAAACTGTACTATCAACAAATATATGAATCGCATCTATACATACTAGTACATCTAACCCCGATTTTTAATGGGATTAGGTACTTGCGTGGGGTATTAGTTAGCATTGCGAATAGTATACGATGTTTCCCTGTGCTTATATTTTTTAATTGCACTATCATTTTTAAGTTAACAGTATTATTATTAAAATAGTTTTACCACGAGGTTTTAAATAAAGCCATTGAAGTATGAGGATAGAAGGTTAAATATTCCTCGTCAACTCGCTCTGAAAAAAAATTATACAGTTCTTCAAAGGGCATGAAGGAGCAGGTCCAGTAGTGGGCCGATGAGAGTCAGAGTCGAGTGGCCGTCTTCTCCAGTTCTGTAGAGTTGATGAATCCGTTGCCCAGGGTGAACTACGAGGAAGTAGATTACGATTAATTTCCAAGTTTAAAGTGTCTATCCATCTATGTTCTGTGAATTTTCCTCTAGAGGCGCTGTATATTTCTTCATACAAATTATCAGAACGCGGTAGCTTCACATCGGGACATGAGTTATACTTCGCATACAACTCTGCTTGCCTGTATAATAAAATACAAAATGCATCATTTGATAAAGAATAAAATCTTCAAAATGTCTAAAAACGAGAGAATTTTGGTATCTGCAAAGAATTCTAATTACTTTGACGACCTGTTTGGTGTAGTGATTAGAAACTCTAACTGATATACCAAAAGGTCGCGGGTTCAAATCTCGCTAGAGACATATGTTTGTATGATGAATACAGACATGTGTTCCTGAGTTATGAATGTTTTTCATTTGTATAAGAATTTATTTACAAAAAAAAATGTATTTGTGTAGTTTATCAACCATCTGGTATCCATAATACAAGCCTAGTTGCTTAGTGTGGAACTAGATGGCGCTGTGTGTATGTGAAAATATATTTATTTATTTAATGAGAAATTAATATATTAACATTAGCATCGCAATATATTTACGAAAACTTAATGTATGTAAGACAAAATATAGAATCGTTTAAGAAAAATAGTGATATACATAATGTTAATACCAGATATAAAAATAAACTTGCTGTTCATGCCAGCCGTTTACACAAAGTCACTAAGTCATTTAAGGGCCAATGTATACGCTTTTATAATAAGGTTCCAATGGACATTCAAAATTTACCTTTAAATAAATTCAAATCCATCATAAAACAGACATTATTTACCAAAGGCTATTATAAAATTTCTGACTATCTGGATGATAAGCAAGCATGGACATAGACCGCTCGGCGATATTCAGCCTAATTATACAATATAATATAATTGTAACCCAAACTTATTTAAAAGAGCAACCCTTGAGTTTCTTGCTCGTTCTTCTCTGGGAATGAGCAATAATGTCAATAATTTTAATATTAAGATAAAAAATGTGACGTTTTCAAGTGATAATCTTTATCCTACGAAATAAATATTTTTTGACTTTGACTTTGACTAAATTCTGGCTACTGTCGAACTCTAAATGCTCTAAATCCGAAGTCATGTTACATAGTTTTAAAATAGTAAGCATGAAATTATTTATTAGGTTCAGAGTATTATACAGTTTCATTAAAATAATGTAAGTGGTGTAATTTGTATAATTTTTGTGCTCTGTTTCTTTGTTAGAAGCATTATTTATTCATAACAAACTTTTGTACCAAAATTCATTTCCTAAATGTATAGCTGACGTTATCGCAAGTCTGTAAACTTTTGTTTCTTTATGGGTTTGTATTAAGTAATTTCGTAGTCGTGTAAAATATCGTTTGCGTTGGTGTATGATTGGTTGACTCATCGCTCGCTCAGCAATTTAATGTTCTCCCTCTTGGTCAACGTTATCGATGACGACACCGATGAATCCGATGAAATTTAAGGGCAGGATCTATGAGTAAGAGGATTAAATGACCCAATATTTTTTTGCGATATTGGTAAATTTATCTCGTTGACTATACATTTTTTCTTCTTCGCACAGTAAATCCTTCAAAGTATACGCTTTTAGAATAACGTTTCTGCTGACATCAAGAACTTGGCCTTTGATAAATATGAGACTATTATTAAACGCCAATTGTGCGTGAAGGGCTATTAAATATCGGAATACTTGAGCGATAAAAATGTATGGCTCTAGCCGCTCGATTGTCGAGCTATTGTTTTGATTTGTATGATGTGGTATGTTAAGGTTAAGCTCCTAGTATTTATTATATATAAAAAAAAAAATTTAATTTTAATTTTCTCTTGTTAACAGGAGGACAGCATAACTGTATGCGGCATCGGCAGCATCACCCGCGGCAATCTGTTCTTCCTAGCCACAGCAATTTTAGCTTCACTCTACCGTCTGTTGTCTTACTAAAGTGAACACACGTTATGCTATTACATTTGTACCTTTGTTACTTTCGCAATAAAAGTTGTTGCACCCTTGATGAATACATACATTATTAACCCCTTCATAAATAAAACAGGTGTCGATTCGGATGTACACCAACTAAACTAAACTAAACTAAAACCAGTTTTGGAGTGGTGCCATCGCATCGTACTGTTCCAGGGAGAAAGAGACAGTAATACTTTAAAACTGGTTTTAATTTACTTTGTTAGTTGGTGTACATCCGACACCATTGTCTATTAAAAACGAGAATTACCCTCACGCTGTTTGATTGGTAATGTATCATACATTATCTAAGCAATAATAAGTAGCGCGGCCTTGTGGAACCCTGACCTAGTGGAACAGGGAGCAAATCAATGCGATGTTGGTGGCCTAGTGAATGCATGCACCTGTTCCAGTCGAGCCGCGCAAGAGGTCCACTGCGCATGCCCCGTCGTCAGTGCTACGCATTTGCGCACTACGCAATCCATTCTGTCTACTTGTCCGCCTAACAACGTTGAGTAAACTCATTTCATATTCAAATAAAAGTCAATTCCCGAATATAAAGCAACGTTCAACTAATATGGGGTATTTCTAAAAAAGCTAGTGAACGTTAGGGGCCAAATTAGATTAGTGTCTCTGATGTGCAAGCGTATCGGCGCCTTCGTACTGTGTCTGCTTTTGTCTCTGCAGTCCAGGGACTGCTCATCCAATCAGCAAAATGACTCCGGCAACAAAATATCACTCAATTCGTAAGTAACTGTGCCTATCAATAGACATAATGTGGACAGCGGACGTGCTTGTTTATGAGTATTACATTGCTAATCTATGGCATTGATTAGTTGAATGGCAGGATGACCTGCCAGGTGATTCAATCGCAAAATTTTGTGAGCTTGTAACATAATAATGGGAATAATTAAACTGAAGAAGCTCAAAATAAAAAATAAAAATATAATAATTATTATGTTAAATAATTGTTGGTTACTGAAATAATAATTGATAAATCGTTTACTTGTAATTCCCGTCATACATACAGTAAGTTCCAACACAATTGAACAAAAACTTTTTAAAACATTCGTAAAAAATAACGTCAGGATAGACTAGAGCATGTGTGTGCTACAGGCGTAAAAGTGGGTCAAAGCTCATATGGTCAGGAACCAAAATACTGATTTTCAGTTATTATTACTCACGAGGAGAGGGTCTGGTACAAAAGAAAAAAACATAATTGGAGGATTCATCCATATGGGTGAGAAATGTGTGAAACTGACAAATGATTTATTGACGGAACTTAGTCTACAATATTATTCGTATAATATTATAAACTAGGTTCGTATAATGAAATTTAATACGTGTAATTCCTGTTTACTGGTGACTTCACTCCTGATTACGAACAACTTTCCATTAGGAACCATGGCGGAATTCGATCAAAAAATATTCGATTACCCATACAAAAACCATTCTGAAACTATCTTTAGTATGGAAGTCCAACAATTTTCGCCGGAATTCGGCTACGAATTACACGAACTCAAATTCACGCTGTACCTTATCGTGTAAATCTGCTCTGATGATATAATTAAGTTTAAACAAACTGCATTAGATTAAGTTGTTGATTTTCCAAATAAATTGAAATTATATTTGGATTTAACCCATGGTAGAAGTGCTCTTCCGTGGTGGTAACATAGAATAATACTAGCGAACCTGCACTTTATTCGCCAAGCTTTAATTAAATATTCAGGTCAATCAACTCCAATATTTACTAAACTTTTTTCACCTGGGTAAATATCGCAGGGTTAGTATGATTATATTTAGTAAATCTTACAGACACTTTTATTCTTTCTTATTTCACACAAAGCACAAAGAGCAATAGAATGTGCCACGTTCAGTGCGAGTTTATGTAGGTACCTTGTAAGAAAATATTCTACGGTGAGAAACAGGTGGCGGAGATGAACAGAACACATAATTAGTTGGGACGAATGCGCCGGTGGACAATGGCGGTGATTGAGTGGAAGTCACTAATAAAAGTGCGTTCACCTTGAAAGAGGTCTGATGGATGAGATAGTTCTGTAGCGGGGTGACAGTGGAAGAGGATGGTAGGGCTCTGCAAAGAGTGGCGTCGTATGCACATGATTCAATGTGGTCAACAGTGGGAAATTGTTGATAGTTACATTTAGGTATTTAAATATAGATCAAAATAAATCTGTTTTAGTGTGCAAGCATGGGCAGTTAAACTCGGCACGGAGCTGTATCATTTTGGCGAATTTATCACCAGGAAGAAAGAAGTTCAAGATGTAAGTATGATATATTGCATCTATTACACGTTTATAAATGTGAAATCTCTTTTGAGTGATTTAACTTAATGAAAATAATTTTTTTTCTCAATTCAGAGCTTCAAATCAGCACAAATTGAATCAAGGGATGGGGAAAAGTTAGTTCAAAGTATGGCAGATGACATCCGCGCTATGATGGAGCTTAAAGTCAGCGCTGTTAAAAGAATAGTAGAAGCAGCTGAGAACATGGCTTTCGATAAACAAAATGAACCAGTTCCTGAAGATTTTCAATTTTATAATAGCAAGGAAATGGACGAGCCTTACGAGGACCCCTTAATAACCACTACAGCTGAACCAGAATTTAACAGTGAAAATTGGATCTTACGACCGCCAACGAAAAGTGCACATATGGCGCAAAACCCTCACTATTCCAATATACCTGTTAATATCAATTTTAGTAGTGTACATGTTCCAACTAACGTTTACGCTTGGGGTAAGTTGCTTTTGATGCACAACGAGTCATTGTTTGACCTCAATTATACCTGATTAAGTAAAAATGTAGCTGATGGTGGAAGCGCACTTAGGAAACAAACTTATTATCTTATTTTATCTCAAACAGCACGAACATACTAAAAATATAAATTTTCATTAAACAAAATGATAATATCATTTGTCTTCAAGACACCTTTTAAATCGAAGAAGAGAATAAAACCAGTTTGAAATCATGGAAATGATATTGCTTTTAGGTTTTTTATAGACTTTGCTAAACTGTTAAATATTTTTACAGTGATGTGATATGGTCCAGTACTAACAATGTGTAATTTTGTAATAGGCGCTGGTAATCTTTAAACATTCCTTTATTTTTTGTAGCAAATGAAGTCATCAAAGGAATTCATTGGTCTGAGGGATTGGATACGCATTTCATTAATAACTACCAAAGTGATCCGACCCTGTCTTGGCAATATTTTGGTAGTTCCACTGGGTTTATGAGGCATTACCCAGGTACCTAAAACTTTGAAGATTAAAATAAAAAACGACTAAAATTTTTCAAATAAAATAATGAAGCGTTTTTGCAGCTATGCAATGGAGAGCAGACCCGGTCGATATTTACGATTGTCGTACGAGAGCTTGGTATATGGAAGCTGCCGCTAGTCCAAAGGATGTGGTGATCCTGGTCGATCGAAGCGGATCAATGACTGGTCAGAGAAGGGACATAGCTAAGCACGTGGTTACTAATATTTTGGACACTCTTGGCAATAATGATTTTGTAAATGTCATGACTTTTGCTGATACCGTTGAAGAAATTGTACCTTGCTTTGAGGACTCGCTTGTACAGGTTGGGATTAAGTTAATAAAGTTTTTAATATGGATTATTTGAGAACTTTTGAGGAAAGCTCGTATTCTGTGAGAAGACGTTTATAAGTCGATTATACTTTAAAAATCATAGGTAGATAAGTGAGTGTCTTTTGTTTTTAGGCAACTTTGGGAAATCTTCGTGAGTTGAAGTTAGCATTAGACAATTTCGACACAATGGAAATAGCTAACTTTTCTGCAGCACTGACAAGAGCTTTTGAACTTCTTGAAATTTATAGGAATAACAGCGGTGGAGCCAACTGTAATCAGGTTAGCCATTATCTGTTACTGCTAGTATGTTGATAAAGTATTTATGTTATTTATTTTGTTTAATATTGATCTTTCTTTCAGGCCATAATGTTGGTTACGGATGGCGTTCCATATAATTACAAGGAGATATTCGAGAAGTTCAACTGGAAATATGACACCCCCGTTAGGGTGTTCACGTACCTGATAGGTCGCGAGGTAAAGGTAGTACCACTTCAGGTATTACTGTGTGTCGTAGTCATTGTGCGGCCTGCATAATGCCTTCCTGTACCTACCTATTTACCAGTACACCTAGAATGTGGTACTCTTGCCTTTCTATACTGTATCTTATATGTTTATGTCTAACTTACCTCCTTTTTCCATCTTCATGTCGCTTCTGCTTATAGTTCGTAGAATTTATCCTATAAGTACTTGTCTTGTGTTGTGTGTGTTAGATTATTATTACCATTTGTAATGTAGTATTTACTACTGTGATGTTTTAATATAATTCCTTATTAGACAGTTTAAAGGAGTAGAAAATAGTGGTAGTCAATATCTATCCCAGTAATGTAATATTGGCTGAAGATGTCAGCGCTGTGGTCTTTATATTTTGAGTTTAATTTTGATAAATGCCTTTTTATCTTCACGAGGCAGTCGACAAACACTATCACATGTCACTAGATATTGTTCAATCACTTGGGGCACTGTCATTGGTTTACAAATAAATTGTGTGCATTATAATATTTGGGAAGCTGTCTATAGGTGGCGGATGTGAGGGAGGTGAAGTGGATGGCATGCGCGAATCGCGGGTTCTACGTACACCTGAGTACTCTGGCCGAGGTGCGCGAGCGCGTGCTCGAACATGTGAACGTGCTCGCGCGCCCGCTCGTGCTGCAGCGAGAGAAACACCCAGTCGTTTGGACACCAGTTTATGCTAACGTCACTGTAAGTTATAGGTATTTGTTTTATTTAACTTTGCGTTGCGCCATAACTCTAAATTATAGGCGAAGAACTTAGTAGAAAACCGGGGCATAGGGAGGAGGAGTTTTAATAAACACTATTGTGCTGCTCAAGAAATTCTTTTTAGATAACCTCTAACCCCATAATTAATGCCTAATTAATACTTACATTGTAAAGTGATATAATTAATGCCTATGTCAATATTGACTAAATCATTTGTAATTTAATTGTTGAGTTCCCACAGACGATCCAGTGAGGCATTGCTTTTTAAAATAATAATATTATCCGTTTAATAATAAAGAATAATAGAATAATAATATCATCGTTTGTTTCACACTTTGGCTTTGTAAGTGCAGTCGTACGACTAGTCAGGGATATTTTGGGGAGATGCAGATCCATCACATGATGATGATTCTTTCTATTATGCACATAGTGATAGAGATTAACTATTTAGCGAAACCGAATCGGAGCTTTTTACAGTGTCAACAAGATACATGCGCAATTAATATAAACCTTGTCATTAATCATACGACTACTATTAATAATGTTTCATATAGTTGAATGGAATCTATTTGAAATAGGATCCAAAAGTGGCGGATTATCTGTGGGAGCAACGGGAAAGGGCTGAGCAGAAAGAGCGATTCATGAGTCAGAGGAGAGACAAAGCGCTATTCAATTCGGAGAAAGAACAGGAACGCAGGTGGAGAATTACACAGGTACGTTCTTAGATTGTGGTATTTTGTACAAATATCATAATCACGTGACCGCCAAAACCATCAAAATTAATAGGTTCATTGAGTAGTATCCTTCTCTATCTTCGGAGCCCATAATTATAATATTCACCTTTACATGGGTTCACCGATTGGTGTAGTGGATAGTGACCCTGTCAGCGAAACCAACGGTTGCGGGTTCGAATCCCGCGATGGGTAAATATTTGTGTGATGAATATGAACATTTATTCCTGAGTCATGGATGTTTATATAAATATGTATGTATGTTTATCCGTTGTCTAGTATCCACAGTACAAGCTTTGCTTAGTTTGGGACTAGATGATTGGTGTAAGTGTCCGAAATATTTATTTATTTATTAATTATATATAATGGATAAAGTTGGATACAACTTAATGCAACTGACAATGGAGTATTTTTATATGATTAACCAGATGGAAAGTGACGATGTGTTTAATATTAATGTAGATAAGAAGACAGTAATTGTGAGTGGAGCTCGTGCCCCTCAGGTTCCCTATGTAATATGTACATTGAAATACTTTTTATTCTTGTGTTGTGACTGGATGCAAAAAGAAATTATTTATGATTCTGGATTAACGGCAAGCACTTTATAGGCTTTGATGACCAGTCAGTATGGGAATATGAGTTTAAAAGACATATCTTTTTATAGGATTGAGTTTATTTTTTTACAGGACTTTAGGCACATGGACACTTAATATTATATTAATATTATGTTAAGGATATCTTTATCTGTTCCGAAGAAAAAATGTTATGATGAACATACAATCACACAGATAAAGTGATCCTACAAGGGTCCAGTTTTACCTTTGAAGTACGGAATTCTAAAAACATACAATTCAAAATTAGTCATCTTCCAATTTTTGAAATCGGTTAAAAATATAAAAAAATAGTGTAGGCGAATATAGCGAGTGAAAAGCGTTATTTTCGCTAAGAACAAAATAAAACAAGCGGGCCTAGTTTCTTTGACTATGAAGCCGCGATACGCGTACCGCGAACGTAGTAAGTGTGTAGCTAACGTAGCAAGTAGGTAGCTATCGTAGCAAAGATCTACGAGAATTGATATTATGGGAAGGGCAGCGTAAAATATATAATTCTCTACGTCTCATCATCGTCACAAAATTATTATAATCTTGATACAGATATCATGATTTTTGTTTCCAGATGAAGCAGGGCCACTATAGCGAAATTGGAAATTCGCAATATCAACTCATGACTTCGGTTTCAATGCCTGTATATGATCTTCGGCACAACGAGGTGGGTTCTGGATTAGTTACCTTAATTAGAATTCTAATATGATTTAAAATTTCGAGTCTTTGAAAAGGAGACATTAATTATTTAAAGCGATTTAGTTGAAGCATCTCTATGTATAGAATATAATAAATAATACAAGCGTATCTTTCGTCTCCTTTTAACTGATTCCATTAATTGTAACTTAATTAAACTGTGCTAGGTACTATTTTCCGAAATTCTAAATTCTCCATATGCATGGTCAAAAATGTTCTATCTTTCAAGAAGATTATGTTTACAGATTGGTTTTACATTTCCTACTAATTGGACGTGAGCTCTATCTCTTCTAAGTACCTACTTTCAACTTAGCTATTGTGTATTTCTTCTTGAATTTTTTATGTAATATCATAACCGAATACCTTTTTAATAATGCTCCATTTTGTTTGATGGTTTCCCCTCAGAACATCACAGAGAATGTACTGATAAATGAAGCTTACTGGGTATCAGTTACAAAAGAGGTACTACACTTAGAAAGTTTTGATGATTTAATGTAAAGTTTTTGCAAGAAAGAGAGTTTTTATGATTTAGTTTTTGGATTTCAGTAACGGTAAAGTGTTATTTGGCCCCGTTAGCGATGCATCTGTCCTCGATAGATGTAGGCCGCGGCCGGGGCCGGCGCAGGCGCACGCTGCGGCCGCGGCCCTGGTCGCCACTCACCCGACTGATCAATGTGTTGTTCGACCCTTTTGGCTTACTGTAGTATTGTAGTTTTCTACTAGATAGTAGGCGTAGACCACTAGGGTGTTATGACCGACTTTTCTATCAATTATCAGATTAATTATTTCTTTGCAAGAGTTATGATCTATATTACACACACTATCTAATAAATGAAATGTATTTTTGCCTGAATTTAGTGATGTCTTCGTAGAGACATTTATAAACATTGACTTGTATCACAAGAAAATAATGTAAATAATTTTCTGATGATAATCCAGCCCGACATATGACTCGTATGGGGCTTTTGTTACTTGAGTACTTATCTATTGAGTTAATATTGTTTTCTTCAGAATGGCAAAATTTTTGATACTTAAAGTTTTAGTGTAAATATAAGTTTTCTTATTCAGAGAGAAAACTTTTGATTCCTAGTGGAAGTTGTGACAATGCATTTACCTATATGTTATTAATATTTTATTGCATTCGTACGTCCACAACCAATCGCAGTCCATAGAGGAGAACGGCCAGAAAGAGGTAGGCATTATATATAGCATTATAATACTTCTATGTATATTGTATAACTGAGGAAAGTGTGAGAGATGACGAGTCAGAGCTGTTTGATTGGACCAATCACGTTACCACACCGACAAAGTTATATTATACTTTTCAAATATATATTGAACTAGATAACGCAAGTGACCTATTCTGTGTGTCGATGCCGATTATTCTGGTAAATGCCGTTCAGCTGCAAAGGTTAACGGCATCCTGAGGCTGGCGGAAGAAGACTGGCAGCACTATGGCGACGAGGACCGATTGCTTCGTCTGACCGCAGCACTATGGCGACGAGGACCGATTGCTTCGTCTGACCGGTCGGATGATAAGGATTTTTATATCCCTGTAATCCCATCGGGGTGCGCGGGATTTATTTCCATTACTGGGTTGATCTCATGAGTAGCTATTAAAATGTGGCACGATTGGTTTTATATAATTTGACGCATTTGCGTTGTCTGGTCCAATATATTTTTTCGTACTTACCCCATAATCAGTGGACCTATTCAAATCGAAATTTCCAGTTTAATTTTTGATCTGTGTATAAATATGTTATTCATTTGAACAATGTATGTGATGATAAAGATAGGTAATAATAAAATATCATGATTGTATTTTTGATATTTTCGAAATGTCAACAGAGTCATGCAAGGATCCCTTTGAAAGGTCACTTGCCCTACATACAACAGAAACGGTAGTGGTTTCTATAATAATAAAGAGTAGATTTATAATTTAATATGATTAATAATTCAATATCTTGTATTGTTTAAGTAGAGTTGCTAGAACCTGTAATTTTGAAAAAATATAAAATAGATTCATAAACATAGTTCTATGATACAAGTTCTATATAACAATATAGAACTTCGCCTAACGGGGCGTAGATGCTATAAACACAAACTAACTACTGCTAGAGTTCTAAGCAATATTTAAGTAAAATAATTTAGTAGATTACAATGGCTCTTATACAAAGCCAAATATGACTAAGTAGTTAGCTAAAATTGACTAATAATTTTATATTGTAATAGCCATTTTTGATATAGATTCTTTTAGATTTTTAATATTTTCTGTAGACCATAGAGAAATACATTGATTTTGTTGTAAGCAGTTGTAAGTAACAAAATAATACCAGCGATGGAGTGGTATAATTATATTTATCAATTCTTCATATTTCTTTCAGATTCATTACATGAAGTATTTAGATTTTTTCAGCCGTGGGTATAAGCAATGTACTGATACGTTTCGTGATATTTCAGATGCGTATAGCTAGATTATTAGGCGTAGCTGGAACAGATGTACCTCTATCCGAGATCCAAGCATTAATGGCTCCATACAAGGTAGGTAACGCCAGCATTCATGTGTGTATTAATAATAATAATAATAATAAAAATCTTTATTTGCCAAGAAAACAGTAAAAACTAAAATATGAAATGACTTTGTAATTATGACAAAAAGGTCTGTAGCTCAGCATATGGTCGCTGGGAACCAGCGGCCGCTGATTCTCAGCCACAGCCTGCAGTTATGTACAGTCCACCACACGTTGACCAAGCAACCATTGTACCTACATTGAACGCTTAACACATTAACAGGTCGATTGTGGGATTCCAATCCACACAATTACTTATTATATTATGAACATTATTTATTATATGATCAATTATTTACCTAACTTCTATTGTGTATATTAGCAAGTATTAGACTGTTTTATATATTGTTTTAGATCGGAGTAAATGGATATGCCTTTATAGTGACTAACAATGGCTACATCTTAATACACCCTGACCTGAGGCCTGTGGTAAGCCATATTCATAAATTACCAAAAGGTACCTATGCTCATATTTAAGAACAAAAGGGATAACAATATTATTACAGTTTCAGCAGATTTTGAAACCTAGTTACAACAGTGTCGATATGATTGAAGTGGAATTATTCGACGATGACCGAGGGCCCAGGAATTTTACTAAAGAGTTGACTGCGGTAAGACTATGATAATTGTATATCCTCTGAAATCAGAAGTAAGAAAGTAACTCCTTATACCCAAAGGTTGCATGGAAGAGATCGCTTTTAGTGATAAGGTCCCCATATTGTACATTCTAATCTTACCACTTTTCTGAAACTGTATTTTCTTTTCTGTCGTGCAATAAAGTGTATTTGTATTGTATTGTATTGTACATGGTGACGCACGAACCGCTCATACCTAATAGAATGGATAAGTGCGTGTGTATATTCATATGTCAGAATATGTTTATAGGTATACAAATATATAGGGTTCTGATGACACCATCTATTTTTGCGTACCATATAGGATTATGTTGCAGCGTAAAAACTGTTAGAAATAATTGAGTTAGTTACACTGGTTGTATTAACGATTAAACGACCGATTGGTGTAGTGGATAGTGACCCTATCTGCAAAACGAACGGTTGCGGGTTCGAAACCCGCGAGGGGTAAATGTTTGTGTGATGAAAACGAACATGAATTCCCGAGTAATGGCTGTTTATATTAATATTTATGTATTTATCCATTATTTAGTATCCTTAGTACAAGTATTGCTTGGTGCAAGTGTCCCAAATATTTTACCTTTACCTAACAGGTACCTATCAGATTATAGTAAATATTTCGGCCATTTACACCAATCATTTATTTATCATCTATGTCGTTTCAGCTCCGAAAAGAAATAATTGATCAGAAAACTGGCAATAAAATGATGAATGTCAAGTATCATATGGAGGATATGGTAAGTTTGGTTTGTCTCCTATTTAAATTTATTGAGCAAATGGTGGAAATATTTTGTCATATTATGTATGACAGTTTGACGAATCAATACCTCAAGCATTTTATTTCAATGTAATAGAATACCTTTATTGAGATAATCTTACAAGTTATTGATTGAAAACTTATTTTCATCTTTCTTAATATTACTAAACTAAACATTATACATCTTAATATATAAAGGATGAAATTTAATTCCTGTTCACTGGTGACTTCAATTCTGATTACGAAACTTTCCACTATAGGAACCATAGCCGCATTCAGCCGAAAATTGTTGTACTTCCATACTTAAGGTGGTTTCAGAATAGTTTACTTTGTATGGTTAATCAATTTATGGTTCCCTGGGAAAAGTTGTTCGTAAACAAGAGTGGCGTCACCATTTAATGGGAATTACAGGAATTCAAATTCACCCTTATAATAAAAAAGTGTAATGGCATCTTAAATGGCGTCCACTCAGCTAGTGCTTCAGCAGGAAGTGCAATGCTTAAGAGCCAATATTCTGTAGAGCCAGGTACCTATTAATACTAGTATCATTTATCGAATGTTAACTTAAATAAGTCCATAGAAATAACGGCGAATTTGGACGAGTGTAGTTAGTCCATCAGTCTATATAATCCAACTATTCTTCTGTCTTCAGAAGCGAGTGTCGCGCGCAAAAAAACATTACTTCTGGACAGGCATCAGTGACTCACCATTCACTTTGGTGGTGACCATACCTGAGAACTACGGGCGCCATCGGATCACCCCACCCCCTACTGATGATATTCACCGTCTCTCTCTCACGTCTAAAAACATCTCGGCGCGACAGTACTTGTCGGATAAGTGGAGCGTGCATCCAGACTGGTAAGATATTAATTTAAATAGTAGGTAGTGCGTAGGCAAAGTTCTCAAAATTAATCCGTTGGCTGGTTCGACCACGATGGTTCCCTACAACTACATACCAATTTGATACATATTTCGTCCATCAACGGAATCGAGTCGCGTGATGTAAGTTCGTAATCGCAATTTTTCTTAATGTCCTAAACAACAAATCTACTATTTTCGGATTGTTTTCCTTTCTGTGCTGTGAGACTTTGCTTCTTGTCAAATTTCATGATTCTAAATCAACGGGAAGTACTCCATAGTTCTTGATTTTTTACGAATACCAAATATGCGGGATAAAAGTGTCTAGGCAGATAGACTACAAGGGTTCCTTTCTTGCGTTTGTCCGATTTTTAGGCGCGTACGCTTTACGCTATTTACATGAACCCTTTCGAGCCAATTTTGTATAAAATTTCAAATCTTGGCAAAGTTTAAACTTAATAAGAGTACCTGTTTTTGGCATTGTTTACACTTGGATCAAAGCTATGCATTTAATATAATAAAGTTTTACTATTTGAAAAAAAATGAGTAGGTACCTACCCAGTGATCTTTCAAGTTAAAAAAAATCAAAGGAACAACTATTATAATTTTAAGATATTCTGTAATATACCAATTATATAATTATTGTTCAACAAGTATAATTGAAGTCATTTATTTAAAATTCTTGTGAAAAGGCATCAAAGGGAGATAATGGCACAAGTTCTTGGAACTTGGCGTTGATCTACATTCAACTCTTTTGTCATTTGACAGGTGAATGGGAAATTTTACCCGTTTTACAATGCGTAACCAACTAACACGCTCTTGGCTGGTTTTCTATGGATGCTTAATGAAATTACTCCAATGTTACTGCAGAAAATAATTATGAGCAGGTGGAGAAGACAGTTGACATAAAAAGTGACATATACCTATATATAACATATATAATATGGAAGAAATACCAATATTACTCGCATTGCAAAGGAAAACAATTAAGAGTAACTCTCTTTTACTCGCTTGCAGATGGTCTAAATCATTCTAATGACCAAGTGCGGCTTGGATTGGGTGGTTTCAAACATGTAACTGCATGTTTAATTTTTTCCATATTTTGTGGTTTTGCTTCGACTGAGATAAAATAGCCAATCCCCAAAATAAGTTCGAATATAGGGCGTTTCGACCTTCCACCTCACCCTTACTTAACGTCGGGTTACCTACACCTACCTAATAATATGTGTCGCAGAATTTGAATAATTTTAGCAATTCAGATTTACACTTACATTTTCAAGGCTCTACTGTCGCCACTACGAACGTAACTTTGCTTCACCCGAGGAAGAATTGTCCTATTTCCTGGAGCGCGTGGCGAAGCCAGGGTGGCGCTGGCCAGCCAAACCTCGACCGCCAGAACACCATAAGAATAAGCCTGGCCATGATCGACACAACAATGGTAAATAGATAGATAATCGAACAGATTTTAGAGCCTTTTTCAATGATTCATGGAGTTTAGGTACTATAGGTACTTATTATAATCAAAGATCCAAATTTAGGAAAACAGTTTTAAAGAAGCGCTTTTAGTAGTACAAAACTTTATGTAATATATGTCTTATAGGTACTCTGGAGACCAGGGAACGGAATAAAGTATCAAACAACACACCGCGGAATGAGTACTACTGTAAGTATATCCCTGGATTTTTGTTGCATGAACATCGTTTGGATCTATTAGTTTTAAACGTATTTCTTTGCAGGTGACCATGGGTTGATGCAAGCGTTAGTGTATGATGCCCGAAACACTGTCTGGTTCAATAAGAGTATATCAGAATCGGCTTCCGACGATAAGGCGTAAGTATAATTTACTGTTCTTGCCATTAATTAATTCGAACTTACAAAGTTTATAATTCTTAATAATTTACTAAATTACAGTCAAATTACTTACAATAAACTGTGTTGTATACAGGGCGTCCCAAAGTTATGGGACATGAAGGGGAAGTACCTTAAATATCGTAGATAGTGAATTTTGCTCAAAGAAGACTTTATGTTATTTTTAAAAGTTAGTAATTCTGCATTCATAGATTTTCTAAAAATTACTTGCTTCGGCTGGGAATCGAACCGACTTAAATGTGAAAAAAAAACACCCTACTTTTATGATGCTAATCGAAAGAATAGCTAAAAAATAATAACTCTGCCTAAGTAAATGGACCGATTAGATGGCCGGCCAGATCCCCGGACCTCACACCATTAGATTTCTTCTTTTGGGGATACGTGAAAGATATGCTATACAAAAAGCGATACGAGAACGTAGGCGAGTTGCAAACAGAATTGTGCCATATCACATCGAGTGTTCACCATAAAATGATTAGAAAATCAACAGGCAGCGGGCTCATTAAAAGATTGGCGATTTGCGTAAGACAAGAGGGATCACATTTTGAGCATTTAATTAATTAATTTACAAAAAAATACCTACTTAATTGACTACGGCAGTTTCATGTATGTTTTTTATTTGATTAAAATGATTAATTTCACGTTGTTCCTTTCTTTTAAAATACTATGTTACTTAGGCAGAGTTATTATTTTTTAGCTATTCTTTCGATTGGCATCATAAAAGTAGGGTGTTTTTTTTTTCACATTTGAGTCGGTTCGATTCCCAGCCGAAGCAAATAATTTTTAGAAAATCTATGAATGCAGAATTACTAACTTTTAAAAATAACATAAAGTCTTCTTTGAGCAAAATTCACTATCTACGATATTTAAGGTACTTCCCCTTCATGTCCCATAACTTTGGGACGCCCTGTATAGCATAACTAAAGACTTACAGACATAGGTACCCCTAAGATAAATAGTTTAGGTAGCAATGTAAAGTGGGTATAAGTACCCACTTTCCTTGTTGATAGTACAGGTCTGTTTCGATTGTCATTTACATGTCACGCCAGTTGTGGCCAAAGGTTTGCTGAACCTTTATAATATATAGCTTAGTGTCATAGTATGTGTATTTACCAACAAGGTGAAATTTAATCAGCTAGGAAAACGGAAAGTGTTCTCTGCTGCGACAGTTTAATCATAATTAATATTAAATAGGAGTTTCAAAATATGAAATACAAGTTTGACAATCAAAGTTAAAGTATTATGTTTTAGAAGAAAGATATAGACGGAACAACGAGGCAATAGGGAAACGTTTTATGATTATAATAAAACATCCAAATGGATGCAGGCAAAATAATAATGTGGAGTCATTTAGAATACATTAAAATATAATTAATTCTTAGAAAATTATTTCTTTATGCTTTATGGAAATAAGCTATGGGAGGGATCCTACGGTTCCACGATATTTTGGAGACTGTTACAGTACTGTAACACTTGTGTCAATGACAAGGCCGAGCTGCATATATTAATTCTGTTTATTAACTCTTTAGTAAGCGGATCACATAATTTATTATACAACTTGGTCGATCGGTGACAGCTCTGGAGCGACGCTGCGAGCTCTCTCTCGAATGAATCTCAATTTCACATTTAAAAGCATTTCTTTTTAAAACAACACGCCGTCTACCACGGCCAGCATCACACCACACGATCCCAAGCGTTCTCCTTGGACCGTCGCCACAGTACTCATACCACAGAATTAATATAGTACTACTTATACTACCAGTGATAGAACAAAAATGTGTTCTAATAAATCGGTAGTTTTATATTATATTATATTATATTATATTATATTATATTATATTATATTATATTATATTATATTATATTATATTATATTATATTATATTATATTATATTATATTATATTATATTATATTATATTATATTATATTATATTATATTATATTATATTATATTATATTATATTATATTATATTATATTATATTATATTATATTATATTATATTATATTATATTATATTATATTATATTATATTATATTATATTATATTATATTATATTATATTATATTATATTATATTATATTATATTATATTATATTAAGTATAGTGTAAGTATAATTTAGTTATAAAACCAACTAGTAAATAAAAAATACCACTGTGAACTTCATTGCGTCGTACAAGATACTAAAATATGTTCTATTTTCTAAAAATATTTCGATAACTATTTCATATTTTATAAAAGTAGTTTGTTAAGTCGTGACATTTGTGCTCGGGGCACTTTTCAAATTATAAAGAGGTAATTATTGATCGATTCTTTAGAAAATATTTTCAGGAATTCTGAGTATCTATTGCGACACAAAAATTTAATAATAACTAAATACCTAGACTATATCTTAAGCAAGTTACCGATTTGTTAGAAAATATTTCTATTAGGTACATCACCTACAGGTCAGTCATCAATGTGCAAAAAATTTGTAATTTTAAAACTATCGCAAGCAAGTTGTCGCTACTATAAGTAGTTTGGTTCGCAGAGCTAAGAGCATTTGAGTGTTTTCCCAGTAGTGGAAGTAGATGAATTTTGATGATTCATGGCCGGAAGGTTAAATTTCACCTGTAGGTAAATTTAATGTTTAGATAGCTAGACAATGAATAGTAAAATCAGATAATTTAATATATAACGCCTAACATAATGTAACTTACGTTGCACAAACATTTTATGTTAACATTCACCTGGATAGCCCATTGACCAAAGTGATCGGATTGGTGCCGAGGTAATGTACACTTTATACACGGACGTTTTTTGATGAATGCATGACGTGTTTTATATTTGATTAAGATATAGGTTACCTAATCAACGAGTGGACTAACAAGAAAATGTGACACCGGAAACTATAAATAGTTACTAAGAAAGTACATTTTCAATGTATGTATGTAATGTAATAGACATTCACAGGGAAATGTGGAAATAAGATGCACTATGAGATGTACCTATTAGATTTGATTTTAACGAAAATCCCTTATAAAAGATTTTTTGTTCAATCATAGTAGTGCATAGGCATAATTTCAGCATTAAAGTAACAGTTAGTAGGTAAGTAGTTGTTTAGTACATAGTTGTAAGTTTACGTCTTAAAACTGTACCTAGATATTATGTAAAGTTCGGGAGATCGCTCAGGTTCATCTTAGTATAGGTATCCTGTTATTGATTCCATTATTTTTGGCGATAATCGCTATTATTGTGGTTGTATATCCCAATAACGAGCATTTTGTTTGGAAAGTGACACGAGGTATACCTACCTGTATTATCTACCGAGAGCGGCCGGTCAGCTTCCACGTTATATTAGGCTGTTAAAAAAATCATCATTCTGTATCATTCTGTAAAATTAATGTCATGCCAAGGAATTTCATAGATAGTAAAAATTTTATTTTATTTTTGCAAAATATGTAATGTGAGAAGTATCTACCTACTTACGTCGGATTGTGTACATATATATGTTCTCGAAACGTAACATGGTTTAACTTTATTTATTAATAATTATTGGATTAGAGGATTACGCTTTCGCAATATCATCAATTAGAACCGAGGGTAGTTATTTTTTTTACCAACCACATTATGCAGAAATAAAAACAGGACGACATCAGATAAGAAGGTCATGAAGTAAGTTCGAACATAAGTTAAACTTATCTTGATACACTCTGCATCAAGTAACGGCAAAGATAAACAAAGTGCCTACTATCTGATTGATTTTATAGGCAACGCGGTTGATTAATTAATTTAGTTATAATGTAGCTGCGTCCCTATTACACAGACATATTTCTAAAACCATAACGGTTTGCCATAATTTAAATTGTTCTTACGTGCATATTGTACAAACATTCCATTTTAGAATATCAGTTAGTGAAAGTACCCAACAATAGGATACTATAAGATCAAACTGGAAATCAATTTTTTTTTAAATTGTTCCGTATATCTTGCTCGTCTGAAAATGACATTTTATATAACACAACTTGGAGATTTCAGATCAGGTTCTATAGCAAAAGTTACTCCTGAAAGTTACTACTATTGGGTAGGTACTTTCGCCCCCGAAGTTTTACGGTGTTGAAATATAGTCTCTTTCAAAGATTTTGACAGAATGTATCATTTTGTTACGATTTAGATAATTGCAGCCCAGGATGTAAGTATGTCTATCTTATTTTCAGGAAATTATACTATTTCATGCATCTGGTGGACAAACGTAAGCAACCTAGTGAATAAATTAATAAAAAATAAGTCATGGGGTGAGGACGAATGAATGAAAGATTTAACGCAAAAAATAACAACGTCTTTACTGTGCTGTAGCTGTAGGTGTTGAAAAGTATATCCAGTTGTATTATAACTGTAAGGCAAATTATGTAGGTAGGTATAGTCGACAGCGCGACGACTATAACACTACCAGTGTAAGCTGGCCGCGGGACGCTATCGAAGATGCGAACGTCACGAATCCCGATTGTAATGAAACTGTTAGGGTCGCAATGCGGCCGCGTGTACAATAATCCTTCAATATTAGGCACGCAGGCGGTAGTGGTGAAACAATCCATATATTCGCAATACAATGCAGAGATCCGCCTCTTGCTATTAATAATAATATCGGATTTAAGATACGAGGTCTTGGGTTCGATTGCCAGTCGGATACAGTTTATTACTAGATTTATCTACCACCGTCTTATCTAATTTGTTTCTTCTAGATGTGTTTCAGTCCTTTTCAAAGATGAATTTTTGTTTGTCATCCCATTCAACACAACACTGTCGTCACATAAAAACAAGAAACGAAGACTTACTACAGTTATCCCACACATGGTACCAATATGAATTATTTTGGTGACAGGCTCGAGTTCATCCAACGCTTCGGTTACATCGTGGCGTTCCTCGCCACCCACAGTGGACTCACACGGTGGCAGACACACCCGCCTAAGGAACACGACAACGACAAGTAATAGCCATGTTTTTTAACAAAGAACCGACCAATTCTGATTTTTGCGACCAAATTCATCTAATAAGCGACTAATTGCTGCATCAATAAAATCTTTCCTACGTGGAGCGTGATTTGCTTCTCCAGACCATCTTTGAAATGATGGACCGACTATATAAGTCTGCTTTAAATCTGGGTCAAGAACACTGTATTTTTTTTTTGTTGATAGGTATTAGCAACTATGCTAATACCTATCTATTCAAATTATATGTAGGTTATATATAGGTATTATGGCCTATCTATTCAAAATTGTAAGAACGGCTTTGCCAAAAAAGGCGTACCTATCTGACTATATTCTTGAAAATTTATCATCTATCATTTTCATTATACATCATTCTACGTTTCATTATGAATAGATCTAACAAATCAGCAAACCACTCCCTTAATAGCAAGTAATTACTGTCATCTTGATTAGTACTTAGTAGGTTTTGGTACTTACTGGGATTACAAATATGTATAGTACAACAACATCGAGCATTTTAAAGATCCACCTTAATTTGAAAATGAGGATCCAAATCCTAAGATTGCAGGTGCACACCAATCACAAACGCTAAAAGGTTATTTACAAAGGACTGCCTAGAGTTTAAATGAAACTGAAACATAAGGCAGACACTTTTACCGTATGCCAACTTAATTAGTTCACATTATAGACTACTACAGGAGTTACTACAGGGCGAACGTCTCTTCTTCTTTTACTTCAACTCCTCATGTAAATGTTAATCCTTGTACCATCTCATTTGTGAGATACTTCGTTCTTGTCGCTATGATAAAAACCTTTACTTATACAGAAGATTATGTTCCCGTCTTCGTTTGAGCTTAGGGCAGCAAGATTCTTCCACGATACCCGATTCAGGTTCGTCTATTTTCACCTAGTTCTGCAATGTGGTTAGCCAAGTATGGACCAGGGTCACAATACGTCAGAGTTAAGCCTATATACCTTCACTGGATTATTTGCCTCCCATTTTCTTAAACTCTTGTTAAACAACAACACACTCTCAAACAAGACACTCTTGTGTCTTGGTGCTGTAATGTATTTTAAAATCTCTATTGCAGGCCTGAGTTCGGGAAACAATACCCTCGCGCCATAGACGAAGTATGGTACCGTCGCGCCGTGGAGCAACACTACGTGGATCCTCTGAGCTACGTGTATAGCGCCGACATAAGTTCAGACAAGTATCCCGTGAACGTGAGTGCGGCGGTGGTGACGGCAGCACACGCGGTTTTCCACGGGGACGGCCACAGGAAGGCGCCCGCAGCGGTCGTCGGCTTCCAGTTCCGCCACGAAAGGCTCAGCGAGTGGTTCGATAATATTACCTCATCGGTGAGTAGAAAAATCTTGTGACGTGGTTGCACTCGTTGTTCGGTAGCCAAGAAGATAAGCAACGTTTGGTGCGGCCCATCCTCTGGATGATCACCAGTTTCGATGCTTCAGAAGATACATTCGGCAGTCGTTAAACGAACGATTTAGATAAGATTAGTACCAAACTAGCCAGACGAACAATACAAATTGCACGCTTGCTGCTACACAAACCGAGTAGACTACCCACTTCATCATTGAGCCAATTAGGAATAGAATAGAATAGAATATAACTTTATTCTCAAACTGTGTACAGGAGATGTTATTCCTAGGCAGCCAATAAATGCAGAGGATGCAAAACCATTTTGAGAACAATTCAGAATTACCACTGCTCTTGTGATGCGTGTCATATGTACACTAAATGCTGCCCACTCCAAGTGATCCAGAGAATCTTTTGATAATATAATTTCAGTCGTATGTCAATAAATTAAAGTTGAGGTTCAATTTAGTTTCGATGAAACTATTTATTGCAACTGAGGGATCGTGAGCGCATAAACGGGTAATGGGCAGCAGTATCATTAGTGAAGACTTAATGCCAGGCCGCCTGGCGCTTCAAGCAAATAGTTCCATAGGGGTAATGTGAAATATAGTTGAGGTTTTTGTCCAGCAGTAAACTTCTATAGGCTGTTGGTGCAACTAACGGCGAATGATGATGTTTTGGCGACAAATGTCTCCATGGAAAAACTGCAAATAGTGCGTTGGGAGCCATTTATATGGGGTACAGTCAGATCAGTCTAGTTGTTTAGGAGATATGGGATAATTGATGTAGAGAAGGAGTAAGATATCTTTGAGTGAGGATCGCCAGTGCCAAAGTGCAAGAAAAAAGAGAGCCCACGTTGTCTCTAAAAATTTTTCATTTCAAATAATTTCCTTAAATTTTCAGTGTGAACACAACAAGGATTGTGTAACATGTCAGTCTCTGAACTGGGATTGCTATCTAGTCGATAGCAATGGATGGATCGTTGTCAGCGAAGACGCTAATGAGACAGGGCAGTTCTTTGGAAAGGTGAGTTTCAAAGTCCCCACCACAACTATGGCCATGTGATTCCCGCTGGAGTAGAATAGAACTAACCCGTCTGTTCTCGAGGGTGTCGTAAAAAGCGACTAAGGAATCATGAGCACAACAGTATGAAAGTGAGTATAACATTGGTGCGGAAGTCTAAAAATATCGAGCGTGGCGACTGGAGCAAATTCGTCCATGGAAAGGGATGTATATCTTGCCAAGGGAGAGGCGTAAGTCTAGTAAGAGATTTTTATAGGCCACTGATGTGTGTTTGTGAATTCTCAACAAAATAAGGAAAAGATTGACGTTCACAGATACTGATAAACAAGTGGATTTATAAATCTAATGATAAATACTACATCAAGCCGTTGGAGTTTAATAACGGAATTAAGAATTAGATATTCACATCCACGTCCGAGTATAAAGGCGTATGGGTTTTCTTCTTCTTATTTTTGAGGATGGCAACCAGTCCACCTCACTGTCGAGAGTGTCGAGGGACATTACTGCCAGTTTCGAGTGAAAAAATTTCTCTTATTTCTTCAGTTTATAAGTCAGTCTCAGTCAAAACAAGTAATTCGTCGTATACTTGGCGTATACAGAGTCTAGTCACGGTCAAGTCATTCTTCAGTAAAGTGGCAGAATGCTTTACAAAAGATTTTGGCGGCTTCTTGTGGGAACCCGAAAGCTCCGTTACGCACTTTAATTTACACTTCCTTTCACCTGTACACCAACACTAACGTTTGCTGCACAATATTCTGCCATTATTAAGCTTCAAAAGTTAGAATGCACAAATTATAAGAATTATAAAGAAAAATGCTACTTCACTCGCCGAGTTCCCGCCAAAAAGCCGTATGGGTTTTATTCGCGGAATTAAGAATTAGATATCCGAATACACATCTACGCAATATACAGGGTCATTCCTGTTTACTGGTGACTCCACTCTTGATTACGAACAACTTTCCCCAGGGAAACATAGTCGAATTCGATCAAAAATTTTCGATTACTCGTACAAAGTAAACCGTTCCGTAAACACCTTTAGTATGGAAGTCCAACAATTTTCGGCTGGTGAATCCAATCCTGATTACAATCAACTTTCCACTAGGAACATAGCCGAATTCAGTTTATGGGATTTCACGAATTCAAATGCACCCTGTAGTTATATGTAAATATAAGATAAACATAATACAATACCAATTATGATCAATATTCAACACCACAGTACACTGCTGTTTCCTATTTTGTGCCTGGATTTAAGTTTCTATTATAATAATCTTTCAGATACGACCTGACATTATGACAAGGCTGGTCGACGAGGAGGTGTATAAAGCGGTTCACATTGTGGATTACCAAGCTGTCTGCTTTAGAGAGAAGAAGGTCACCAACTTCGCCGCCATGTTGATCACGGTTAGCCACTAACCTTTTAATAACAGTCAAAAGTCATAGAAAGAAAATCTAGTGATGGTTAATTAAATTGAACAATATTTACAGCCGTTAGAGCATCTGCGCCTAATTATGGCGTGGTTCGTAGCCACATCGGTATGGTTTTACAATTCCATAACAATGAGCCTGGCTCAAGCGTCCAGTTACTCATTCGACGACGGTAAGTGCTATTTAAAATATCCTATCAACCTATTCGGCTATGTTCAATTTTCTATTGTAAACAAAAGAAATAGTTGACAATGTGATATTCAATGTGAAAAGTAATCTGATAATAATAAACTGTTTTGAATAGTTCAATGTTGCTCTGCGTTGTCAGCATGTTCTGTGCAATTCTGCATGACAACGAGCACTATAATAGCGAGTGTGAGGCGAAATGTTCTATATAATTGCTTATGATACTCGAGTATGTCAATTAAACAATGCAATATGTCGAGGATTTTGCGCCAGAAACAGCATTGTGCATCTACATGTTTCTGTGCGTGCATGAAAGAATGTTTCATTAAACGATCTGATCTTCCTATTAAAACTACACAATTCTTCAAAAACACTAAGTAGTTAGTCGCCACTGGAATGTAACTTACTTTTACTTGACAAGATGAATCAATTTTGCGGGATTTAGTCGAAATTATTAAGAGTTAACGACTAAACCTTACATTGCGCTAAGTAGAGCAGAAAAATATTATTGTAATGAAATCATCAATTTAAATGCATACAAAACAAACAGTTGTGACGTAAAAAAAATATTTTGATAAATAACTAGATAGATATTAATCTGTGCTAATGGCAAGTTGGTCTGTGGCATAAGAATGATTGGTATCTTTTGCATATTACCTCCTATGAATTGTAGAATTCCCATAAGTGCAATGCAAAATGCATCCTAAAAACTTCAATAGATTGTGATAAAAACTAATCTTTGTCAGTGTGCAAAGTAAAACA